>CM053399.1:42190402-42490103 GCA_028644305.1 Xerus rutilus
TGATCCTCCTGTCTCACCCTCCCAAGTTGCAGGGATCACAGGCATGTACCACCATGCCCTGCACCTCCAGCACTTTTAATGTGTTTAGCATTCCAGGGTCCACTGCAATTTTTGTGTGATTTAATACAGACAACAGTTTACCACTGCAAAAATTAGAATTGATTTTAACTTGTAGCTCCTGGGAGCAAGCATTGTATTCTATGTAATAGAAGTGATTGCAGAATAACAATAATAATGATAGTGTTATTAATAATAACACCACTATGCCTTAGAGGCTACCCTGGGGCAGGAACCATGCTAGATATGTTTCAAATGTTTAGGGTGCTATTTTATTGTTAAAAGTATTATTAATATCATTCTTTGCATGTTTGGGCCAGGCATACGCTCAGTACTTTACATGCATTATCTAATCTTCACATCTCTGTGAAATAGCTATTACCATTTACTTGCTGCAAATGGTGAAATTAAGGCTCCAAGGAGGTTAACCTACCCCAAGCTACCCAGATGGTGCCTGGTTGCCAGAATTCATACCCAAGAAAAGCCGTCTTCAAGGCCCATGCATGTTTCAGAATAGCACACTTGATCACAAAAGTGGCAGGATGCACAGGGTGGGGTGGGGTAAAAGTCACAGACTAGTGGTGGGGGAGATCACCATAGTGGCCACCTCCCAGGGTGGCACTGGGGATTGGGGGAGATCACATGAGTCAAACGTCTAGACTGGCCAGGCAAACAGGAAAGACTCAAGCAACAGCAGCCTCCTTCCCTCTCCCCTTGAAACAGCAAATGTGACTAAGGCAATAGAGTGAAACGTCTAGAGTTGTTTTTAGTGACATGCAGATATTTCTAAGCCAGTTTTGATGGGGACTCATTTTCAATGGCTATGGAAACACTCCCATTAGCCTTATGCCTCTGATAATCTCACATGTTGATCCTCACGGCAGAGGTTACCATGATAGACCAACAAATAATAAAGCTAATAATGGTGAAGTGGCAACAGCCCCAACTTTTTAATACTATAAGCTTTCTGTCTGAGAGATGTCATTTCTTTCAACAGCTTCAACTTTCTTCAAGGCAGAAAACCATTGAAGCTGCAGCGTAGCCGAACATCTGTCTTATCATGTGGGCAGATATTGGGGTTAAATTAACTAGAAATGAATAGAATGATGTATGACAGGGTACAGATGTCCCAGGCACAGTGTGATAATTTCATTGCAAAACTATGTAATGAATTCCATACATTATGGAAGTACAAATGTACCACTTTAGGTAATTGTGATGAAAAGGTATAATGTGCAATGCATAAACAGAGTGTGAGCCCAGGGGCATTTCTCCTCTGCTATTTCTCTTTAGTCATTTCAGATTGACTTTATTTGGTTTAATGTAAGCCTATTATTATCATTATTAGAGCCTTATTTTTTTTTTTTTGGGTCAGCCCCTTCAGCATTTCTTGCCTGGTTGGTATAAGAAATATTTGGAGTAAACGAATAGAATCCATGCTTTGGCCTTTTGGAGCATGAAGGCTAGAGGAGACAGCATTTTCCAAAATATTTTGTTGTGAGAATGACAGAGTGGGAATCTCTCTCTACTTTTCCTTCTTTCTTCTTTCTTTCTTATGGACTAAAGAAACTGCTTCAGCATCCCATATGAATTTGTGCAAGGGATTCAGAGTTCTATGGTGAGTAGAGACGTGGGTTTAGGGTCAGAAATCCAAGGTTCCTCTCTTGATTCTGCTCTTGACTGCTGTGTGACCTTGGGTAAGTCACTTCATCTCTCTGAGCTGCTATTTCTTCATTTATAAAACACAACTAATGCTGCTGCTACTATTCTAATTTTGTGTTGTCAGGTACAAATGAGAGAGCTAGAATATAAACTCTGAGAATAGAGGGACTGTATCTGTCTTGCTTGCTGTTTTATTCCTAGTGCCTAAAAAATGATCACACAGAACAGGTAGTGGATAATTTTTTTTTTTTAATACACAAGTCAAATAAAAATGTGTGAAGGGGGCTGCGGTTGTGGTTCAGTGGTGGAGCGTTTGCCTGGCATGTGTGAGACCCTGGGTTCAATCCTCAGCACCGCATATAAATAAATACATAAATAAAAAGATCCATTAACAACTAAAAATTAAAAATTAAAAATTAAAAATAAATGTGTGAGGCAAAGTGCCTAGCACAACACCTGGCCCATAGGAGACATTTAATAAATATCTCTTGAATTTCAGCTGGTTTCATTTATTTGTAGAAACCTTCAAACTGGGTTGTTACTAACATATTCACTGAATGGTCATCTATTATACAATCAGAGTCACTGGCCAAGCACCAGATATAGCTGAAGCCCAGAAAAGGGCTGCAGATCTTCCAGTGTCACACAGCACGTTGGAGGCAGGGCCAGATCCCCAGCCTCAGTTTCCTGGTTGTCAGCTTCAGTTTTCCACGCTGCCTCCCAAGCTAACATGAAAAGACCAGGTCTGGCAGAAGCAGAGGCGTGTCCTCTCTGCAGGAGAAGCATGCCTCTGCTAACATGCTTTCCATCAAGGAACAAGAGGAAGGTTTCATTTCGCAGCAAATGGCTGGCCCACGGTCCTGCTTGCCAAGTGAGAGTGAGAGCCGCATGGTCACAGCTGGGGCCAGTCCCAGCCCTGTTTTTCTCTCCATCCTCCTGCTCTGTTCACACAGCCCCTCTCTTCCCCTTTAAGTCTCCTTTCCACCAATTATTTGCCTGGGGTGACATCAGTGGAAAATGTGAGGGGATGGCAGCAGAGTCGAAACCTTAGCCTTCCCTGGGAGGCCAGAAAGCCTGTTTTTAATGCTTGGATTGGTCCTTGATTTCCCCAGCTTGTTTGTGCCATGTAATGCTTTCGGCACAGTTGAAGCAGGATGCCTGGGGTGACTCGAGGCCACCGAGGGCCTGGGTCCTCCTGCCCACTGGACAGATGCTTCACCGTCTGGCCTTTCTTAGCCAGGAACATCATGGAACCAGTCCCAAGGAGGGCTCATGTGGTAGAAAATTCTCATGGGGATGGGGCAGGCTCTTCCTTACCCTGCATGAAAGTTGCTGCTTTGAAAAAGTTGTGGATTTACGGTTGGTCACAACACATCCTCTTTCCCTTGCTCCAATCCTCCCAGCTCTTCCTCTCCCCACCAGCTTCAGGACTGTCTGCAGGGCCTGGATTTTCTTGCCAATTTGGATGCCTTGAAAGGAACATTGTTCAAAATAGAGACTGGAGGAAGGTGCTAATCTTGCGCTGCTTATCAAATTTGAGCAAAAAATGTTGACATCCCACTTTCCCAAGTGCTGGCTCAGCTCTTTTATGTTCAACTGGAAGAGAGGAGCCAGCTGTGTGTGTCTAGCGTGAAAGAAAAACTCAACTCTGACTCCCCAGCCCTTTACACCTGGCCTTGCCAGACCCAGGGGCGGGACAGGCACGGTGGGGACCTTGGAGGCCTCATCATGCCCAGCAGCACAGCCCCGTGGATCCCAGGAGACGCCTCCCATTTATTGCTTCTGTCACTGCTACTGCTTAAACTCTCAAGGAAAAAAAAAAATAATGCCGCTGAGAAGTTACTGCTTTATATGTAGAGAGAGCGCTTCGTTTTCTCACGATGAAAGACATATTTGGGATCATCTGGTTTTCCAAGCAGATGCCCAGTTTATCTCACTTTAAATCAACTCTTTCTGACTGGACCCTTTCCTGGATGAGTTAATTGAGCGTGGCTAAAACCAAAATGCTCTCACGATTAAGAAGCCAGGCGAAGGGGCGCTGGGTCAGGGGTGTCAGCCCGCTAGGAGGGTGGCGACTTGTTTACTTCTATTCTCCTAACAGAAGGAACAGGCAGGCGCAGCCCACTGGAAATAATTTTGAATAATCTCACTCTATTACTGGAAGCGAAATTGAGTCTGCTCAAGCTACCCCAGTGATCCGACATTTCAGTGAAACGGGGAAACTAATATCCAATTCATGTAGCATAAAATAAGTGACATAAGGAAAGGCAGGATGAAGCAGGATAAAATCTGGAAGTTTTTAGTTTTCAATTTGTACGTCTTGTCTTCTATTACTGGATCAACTCACTAATGCAGCTCATAGAGCAGAGGGGGCCTCATTAAGCCTTTGGTCATTAGTGATAGTGGGCGTGTGTGTGAGTGTGTGTGTGTGTGTGTGTGTGTGTTGGCTATTGGTGCCTGACGCTGATAGCAGACATATATCACCCTGCATCAATCAAATCTAGAAAGAGAAATAGTTAAGAAATGGAAGACAAGCCTGACTTGTCCACTTTCTTGGCTGAGGAGGCAGATGGCCTAGAATTTAGATTTGACCCCTTGGAAAATGCTTACTGTGAGAGAGAGGGCTCATTAGCTTTGGACCCACTAGCCCTGCCAGGGTCTGTGCTCCCACGAACATGGCCTCTGGTAAGGGACTGTCATCCTCTGTGCCAGAGGAAACCTTAACATCTCTCTTAACTCTTTCTTCCATCATAGTCCTTATACCTTACCAGTTGCTTTAAATTCTGTATTGTGTCCATTCCCTCCTCTCCATGCCAGGTAAAGGCACTGATCCTATTTATCTAGTAATCTTAATGCTCTTTATCTTGCCTATATCTTTCTGCTTTCCACCATCCTTTCTGATTGCTAAATCATGTGGATGTATCACTCTCTGCTCAAAAGCATTCAATGGCTCCCTGTTGCCCAGTAACTAAAATCCTCCCCCACCATGCTTATCACTCAAAAAATCCCCATAGTTTGGCTTCTTCTCTAACTCAGTTTCACACATTCTTCTTCATTCATCCTGAGCTGCAGCCAAATGGAAGTAGTTTCTGTTTTCTTGCAATGCTACAATTTTCTGCCTCTACATGTTTGCTCACACAATTCCTTCTGCCCGGGGTGACCCGCCTTATCTGTGCATCTCTGCATGTCTTGGTTCTACCCATCCTTTAAGATCTAGGCCAGGTGCTACCACTTCCAGGAAGACTCCTTGATCTTCTGTTGGAAGATGTGGCCTCCCCCTTAGGCCCTTAGAGCTCAGGCAGTAGATTAGGTCCTTCCTTCAGCACACAGGCAGTGGAGCTGTGTCCCAATCAGAGTCCTCGCAGTGGGACCAAGTCCTGGCTGTGGGACCAAGTTGTGTGTGCCTCCATTTTTCTCTTCTGTGAAACTGGACTAATAGTAGTATTTATGTCTTAAGAGAATCCCAGGGAGTCCAAGGGAAGACAAGTGCAATGTGCTTAGTATGGTGCTTAGTTACTGCTGTCCTCTGCAGTAGTGCAGATTTTTTAAGAATAGACTTGTAGTTCAACATGGCATTTACTGAGCATCATTTATAGTCATACCCTTTGAGAGGATATGAGAACAAATAGAGATAAATAAGACATAGAACCTGACCTCAAGGAGCCCAGGGTAAAGGAGGGAGAAGAGTTAACAAGAACATGTTAGGATTCTAGATTAGAACCCAACTTAGTCACTTCCTAGCTGTGTGACCTTACACAATGACTTTAGCTCTTTTTGCTTTTTCTCACCTTTAAATCAAGGGCAGAAAACAGTGCCTAGCTCATAGGGCGGGTATACCAGTGACCTGGATTAGGCAAGGCCTGACATGTTGCAGGAGTCAGTAATGGTTAGTATCTTGGAACTCAGGTGTTGCTTTGGCTTTGGGCAATTGCTTTCTCTGCCACATTAGTGATCTTTTATGAGGATAAAGCCATAATAGTTCAGAGAAGACACCATTGAAGGGGATGTGGGCTTCTTGACTGTTTCTTTGGTGATGCCTTTTGAAGCAGGTTTGGCCTTCCCCTCACCATCTTTTGGAATATACACCTCTCCCGGTTTCACCTTGGACAGAGACCTCTCCTCATGCTGGGAGTGGCTGAGGTGTGTCACTGACCAAAGTAGTTTGCTCAAAGTCTTCAAATTCTCTAGAGCCAAACAAAGTGTCTGCTTCTGTCCTCCTGGGCTTCTGTCCAAAGAATTTCCATCCCAGAACACCTCCTCACCCCTTCATTATGCATGGACAGAGCAATCTGATACCAATGGGGTGGTGCAACTTTATCAGACAGTTTTTTTTTTTAATATTTTTTTAGTTATAGATGGACACAATGTCTTTATTTTATTGCTTTGTATGTGGTGCTGAGGATCGAACCCAGGGCCTCATGCATGCGAGGCAAGCGCTCTACCGCTGAGCTACAATCCCAGCTCCTATCAGACAGTTTTAATTGGCCTTGATACTAGTCCCAGTTTTTGTGGCCTTGTGAGACATAGAAACCCCTCCGTGGTCTGCAGCTTGGTTTCCCAGGTCCCTACTTCCCATGTCCAGAGTTCCCCAGTGTTTAGTGAAGAAGGCTCTATGCCTCCCAGCTCAGGAACTCTTTTGCTGTGTGCCAGTTTTCTTCTGTTTTGAGGTGACAGCTAAGGACATTCCTGGACAGCCTGTTCTGGGGGAGCTTTGACAAAGCCGAGCACATCTACCTCTGACAAGAGTCTGCTCAGGCCCGTCATGGGAGGAGTGGCAGCAGAAAGACCGGGAGCCAAAGTGACTAGGAGATGATGATGTGTGGTGAGGGCTGAGGGTGGAGTGAAGAATTGGGAGATAGAACGAAGAACTTGGCCAAAGGAATCTTTCAAATAGCAACTCTAACAAGGCCCTGAAAGTGAAGGGGCATATTTTTTTTTCTCTAGAAGATGCAGACTTTGCTAAAGCAGAATGGGTCTAGGGCTCTGTGTGGGCTGTATGCACACACGTATGTGTGTGTGCACCTGTGTGCATGTGTGTATGTGTGTGTGTGTTACCTGTGGAAGGAGAGGGTGAAACATAAAGTTGCTCTGAAGTCATCACCTAGTCACATGTCCCTTATTTCTCTAGCTCACCTGCGCTCAGATCAGACACATGGTTATGTACATGGAAATGGCTCCACACCCTGACCTGGCACCTCATAGCTCCAGCAGAGGCCCCTCTGACTCCCTGGTGCCTATGGTGGGGACTTGGGCTCTGCAGCTCCCATCTCCATGCTGGCCTGCTTACTGGGCCTCTCTTGCTGTCATGAAGAGGGACTGAGCCATCACTGTGGCAGGAGTCAGACAGTGGCATCCTAATGAGGTGGATAAGGATTTCCTCCATGGAACCCATTTTTTAGGCTTTCCTCAGGAGGTCTTTTCTCTTTTCATACAGACCTTTTTGACTAAAGGGTCTTAGGGATGGGAGATTAGAATATCCTTAAAGAACTCTAGCAGTGTCCATAGACATTGTTCAAACCCCCAGGCCCCTGGATTATCTTAACATCACAGCACATCCCTGGGTAACTGGGTAATGCCAGAAAGGGCAACATGGGTTTGGCCATAATTGTATGGGAGTGGCCTGAAGGACTGGCAAAGTGCCTGCTACCCAGGATAGCCCCACCCAGCTGTGTCCACAGAACAAGTGTCTCCCTGACCAAGGCAGGACTCCCACCCTGCCACGTGTGTGCATACCTCCCATGCTGTGTAGCAGTGTGATGTGTGGGTGCCTAGGATGCAGTCAGGCTACCTAGGTCAAAGCCCAGTCCTGACCTGTCCTAAACAGGTGGCTTTGGCTAATCATTAAATCTTTCTAATCCCCATTTTTCTTAATTACAAAGGGGGAATAATAAAGTATCTTCCTTGCAGAAATGTTCTCAGAGTTAGAGATGATGTTCATGAAGAGAACAGCCTGCTTGTCTGGAAGGTCACCAAGTGATAACAGCGGCTTCCATTTATTTAGGTAGTTACGAACTGCCAGACACTGCAGCAGATTCTTTACATATTTCAGTAGGGATGGTTTTCAGAGGCCACACACTAGGTGAGTTAAATACATAAAACTCTGCATTTTTCTCTTAAGTTTCTTTCTTTTTACTCATCACTTATCTATTTCTTCATGATGGCAGATCCCCAATGTCAGTCATCACCAGGAAATTAGTTGCCTCAGAGTTTTTAAGTTGCTTTGGGTTTAAGCCCAATAAGTTTGACCTTTTCCTTTTCTTACCTTCCCCTTGGCATGGCATTTACATTCTGGGACTGAGAAGTATTCTGATGTGAGTGTGGGTGATGGAGTGGCAATGGCTCTGGCTCTGGCCTAAGGTCATTCTTTTTCTGATGATGGTGGCAGCCTCAATGTAACTCCTGGTCTTTGGTTAATGCTATGTCTCACCTGGTCCTTGGTTGTGTGGTCTTTGCTATTTTTATCAGTGGCATCTTATGTCACCACCCCGTGGAGTACAGAGGAAACTTGCTGTTTTCTAGTGCTCTGCTGGGGCAACTGAAGACCTGTGGGTGCCCAGGGTCTCTGTCTCTGGAACCCCATGGAGCCATTTCTGCTACTTGCTCCTGGCCCTCTCTGAACTGCCATCCACAGGCAACCAGAGGAGAGCACAGTGAGAGGTCTTTCCTCTTGGATCCACAGCTCTCCTGACTACTTTTCCTTTCTGCACTAGTCAATTGGTGAGGGAAACGGGGGGTGAGCATAGAGGAAGGGACCCTTCTCAGAGTGTCCTCTGATTTCTCTCCGATGGTTCGCCCCTCCTCTCTACCTTGAAGAAATTTATGAGGATAGCTGATGAGACAGGAAAAACTGGTTTTACTTGAGCACATATTCTTCTAAATATTTTCTGTCTTATTTCTGGACTGAGAGCATTGGACTTTAAAACCAAGAATGTGATGTCTTTGTTCTCTGGGTCTACCCTGACAGCTTTCCTGAAGTACCAGGAGCATCAGTCTAACTGCCCCAGGGGGAGGGTGGAGATGGAAGCAAGGAAGGCAACTGGGTGAGTAAGGGGACCTCACCAACTTCCTGCACAAACACTATCTTTTTAATCTTTCAGACAATCCTATGGTGCAGTTTCTATTATGAATTCCATTTTTCAGATGATGAGTTATGATTCAAAAAAGTGACTTGAGTGACTTACCTAATTCAGCCACCAAATATTAACAGAATGTCCACTATGTGCCGGGTACTGTTCTAGATTTTAGAAGACGTAGTGAGCAAAACAGATTAAAACCTCTGTTCTCCTGAGGCTTAAATCCACATTGGGTGGGGAAAGCAGGGCAGAAACAGTCAAGAAAAAAACCAATAGGTAAGCCAGATAGTTTAACCCACAGTGATAAGTTTTAGAGATACATATAAATCATGGATAGATATTGCAAGGGGGATAGAAATTGCAAGGCTGATGCGGCTTTAAACGGCATGCCTCACTGAGATGAATCAGAGTGAAGAATCCCATACTGAGGGAAGTGAATCCCAGGGAGAAAGAAGAGCATGGACAATGGTCAAGCTAGAAATGTACTTGGTTGAATAACTTATGGAAAAGGAGAGCTAGGGTTTGAACCCTGTTAGTCTGACTGCAGAGCCTGCATGCTTCACTGTGATCTGACAGGGTTCCAACTATGGTAGTCATTGCTATTATTATTTCTCTGCCGTGGGATTGACATCTGGCATCCTTCCCCTCTACGAGTCTTGGCGGGTCGCTGAAAATGCCTGATTCCTCCTGCCCCTGCCCCAGCTTTCCCTGCAACTATGGAATGGATATACGCCCAAGTGCAACCAACAGAATCACTATCTGGGCTTCATAGCTTGAGTAAATGATGCGAAGAATGGGGACCAGGAGGTAGAGTGTCTCATGGGCCTGGTGGATCAAGAGAGGGGCATTGCTCATGACTGTAGAGGGCAGTGTTGGACATTGTGGCTGGTTACATCATCAGTGTAGCTGCAAGGTTAGGGCCACTGAGGAAAGGCTTCCCTGTGCACTCCATCAATTCCATGGTGTGACCTTGGTGTTCCAAGGTGTTCGGCGCTGGGCTGTGTAGCCCTGAGCCAGGTTCCTGAGACTTTCATAGCCATTTGTTGAAGTAACCATTGTCCATCTGTTTTCTCCTTCAAAAGTAGCAATAGGTTTTATTTTTAGTTCAATAAAAAAAAAAGACTAGACGACAGAAACATTTTCTTTTTCATTTCTCCACCCTGTCCCCTAAATTTAGAGTTTGCAATTTTTATAAGGTTTGCATGATGATAAATAAGAAAAAGAAATGTTATTAAGATTGAAGTGAATTTCCTTTGGGGCTGTGGAAAATAATGAAAAAGCTATTTCATCTGTTTTCTTTCCTATTTCAAAATATAAAACAGAAGACGAGGCCGCTTGCTGTTTTGCCATGGTCGGGCATGTCTCCAGTGCCCTCCGTGGTTCTCACGTTACTCCAGCAAGGTCTCCCCGCAGCTGAAGGAACTGGTTCCTATTCTCTCCTCAGCTTTGTCTCTCTCTCAGAGCAGTAAAAAGACCCACATCTTCTCAGGCTATCTCACTTTACCTGCAAAACAATCTCTTTTTCACTCTAAAAATACCTTCACTAAAATGAACTAATTTTAGTTGACAGAAATGAACACATCTTTTTCAAATAAATTACCTCCCAAAGATCATGATACCTTAAGCAAAAGTATAACCCAACCTGCAGACCTGTCATCTGTTCCTTTATATCCCCTTTGCAAATTTTTTCTTTGCTTTTTAAAATTTTTTTATTTAAGTAAATTATGAACAAAATTTGAAGAATTGTATAGCTTTAGAAATCTCCATTCCAAGATCATTCCTTTTTCAATGACGGTGGCTGCCAAGATGTAAGTCTGGCCTGAAAGATTTCAAATTATGATGGCCGAATTATGAAAATGATGATGTTAATTATGGAAGAAAATCGGAAGAATTAAATGAATGTCAATTACACCAAACAGAAGTTTCCTGTCCTCATCACCCCATTTCCCCCTTTCTAGAGACAATTTCACCCTGAATGGTTTCTCATGTATTTCCATGCCTCCCAGTAATAGGCTCAGACTGCGACTTTTAGAATGTTCCATTTAGGCATTATCTGTGGACTTCCCATAGGGAAGATGAGAATTTAGCCCTTGGCTCCCCTGACCCAACCCACACCCTTCCCATTCACCCTTCTTTCTAACTATAGGACAGAAATATGGAGATTTCAAGACATAAATATTCAGTGTTTATATTATCACCCCCATGTAATGATTTTTACAGGTGATTTATATAGAAAAATGATTATTTTTCCTTTCCCTCACAACGTTTCGTTTTTCCTAGAGTAAATACTTGTCAATTTTTTCTGCTTGCTTGGTATTACATGTACAAATCAGCAATTAAATTGCAAACCCTTTGCCAAATATCTAAATGTCCTCTCCAGACTCATTTATATGAGGGTTTCTAGCAATTTCTCTCTAGGAGGCTCCTGATTTCCTTCCAGCACATTCTGCCTTGTGCACATCAGCTTTCCTGGGATCTGCTGTCCCCATCATCTTAGGGACTTCTTCACTTCTCCCCTGGGTTCTTCTCCTTTGTGTCTCTTCTCATCTTACTCCCATCATTTCCTCATTTTTGTTGGAGTACATCCTGTAGTGGCTTCCTCAGAAATCTGAATGGAAGGCTTTTTTTTTTTTTTGGTCTTGCTGATCTAAAAATGTTTCTGTTTTATCTTTGTACTTGTATTAATAGTTTAGGAATAGAATGGCATTGCTCTACTCTCTTCCAGGTGTAGAGCAATGTGGGAATTTTCCTGGTCCTTATTATATGAAAATTTCACAATGATATACCTTGCTGTAGTACTTATTTTTTTTTTTAATCCATTGCTCTGGTGAACCCTTTTATCAGGTAACTTATGTTTTTTATCTTGGGCACTTTTCATGAATCATGTTTTTGAAGATTGCATTTGTTTTATTTCCTTAAATTGCCTAGAAGTTCTATTATTTGGTTACTAGATCGCTTGATTTATATTTTATTCTGATTTTTTTTCTATTTTCTGGGAGAGTCAAATTTAAGACTTTTCAGTATGCTTTTCATTTTGTTGTATTTTTAATTTCCACAATTTCCTTTTTATTCTCTGAATATTGTTTCTAGGTTTTTCTGCATAATTATAATGTTAGTTTTTAAGGATAGAACTGATAGATATTATAATGTGTTCTCACCAGAACTCCATGTTGTGCCATTTTTCAAAAATTAGGATGTTAGAAGCTTTCCTTAGGTTCCTAGATGCCTGATAGCCCTGGGTTGCCTAACCATATTTCAAATATGGGTCTTCAAAGTTAAATGGAGGCTTTAGACACATTATGAGATGTGTCAACTGCGAACTTAAAGGTAGGGTGATCTGATTGGGTTTTACTTGGAGAACCCTCCATGCTCTGCAGTTCAGAAACTGTTTTGGAGCAGTGCTTCTCAACCTTACCTGGAGGACTTGTTTAGTCACAGGATGCAGAGTCCCAGCCTTAAAGCTAAAGGTGGGAGACAATAATTTGCATGTCTGACAAGTGGGAAATTCTGGGCTGGTGGTTTAGGGGTACATCTGGAGAATAGAACTGAGGGGTGAGCAGGAACAGATACCTGGCTTCAAGGAGTGGAATGGGATATAGCTCATCTTTATACACTGTAAACCCAATTCACCTGTTTTTAGCCTCATCCTCACTGCAGTTTCCAGAAATTCTTAGCTGCTATGAATTTCTGAGTCTTTGGAGGGTTCTGTGATATCAGTTCTGTTGCCTATTGACTATCCCCACTGTTGGTTTAAGATCTCGCTTTCTCAAATTCACTAAGCCAGATTTTCCTTGTTTAGTTTTTAGCTTCCTAAAATTTTGTTATTTTTTCTTTGCTAATGTATGGCTCTTAAACTCCCTTTGCTGTTGTTATAGTGATATATAGGGAGGGATAAAATTGTAGTGAATATAAAACCAAAAGTTCTCATGTCTTTCTTCAGTCCTGGAGAATTCTGTCATTCCATCAATTGTTATTTCACTTTCATTTCCTCTATGCTTTTTATCAGAAACTTCAATTAGAGGTATGTTGGAGCTTGTCAATCTATGCTTTATGCCTCTTAACTGTTCTTTCCATTAATTAAGAGACTCGTCTCTTTCTTTCTGCTGTGATCTGGGTGAATTCCTTGCTGTTATCTTCTAGTTTGCTAATTCTCATTTCAATTGTGTCTGATTCAGACTTACTTTATTAAGTATTTTATTTCAGTGACCACATGTTCACTTTATAAAATATGAATTGGTTCCTTTTCACATAGACTTCTCATTCATTTCCTGATTTTTTGGCTTCATCATTTCTTGCTCTTTGTTTTATGCATTTAGTTTTTTGTTGCTTGAGACATTTAAATGGTCAACTTGAATATCTTTGGCAGACTGATTTATAAAGTTAATCTTACATAGAGAGAAGATGTGTTCTGATTTTTCCTTTTTTAAAAAATAATTTTTACTTGCCAGTGGACCTTTATTTTATTTATTTATATGAGGTGCTGAGAATCATACCCACAAGTTAGGCAAGCACTCTACCACTGAGCCACCACAACAGCCCCTAATTTTTACTTTTGTTAACTGTCTTTATTAGCTTTTGGTTTCTTTGTGTCTTGTCAATAGGATTATTTTTTTTTTTAAATTTATTTTTAGTTGTAGATGGACAGAATGTCTTTATTTTATTTTTATGTGGTGCTGAGAATCAAACCCAGTGCCTCACGCATGCTAGGTGAGCATTCTACCACTGAGCCATTACCCCAGCCCCTCAATAGGATTATTTTAAGTTGGAGATTTTCTTTTTAGCTATTTTTTTTCTTCTCTTTCTTGGTATTTCCCTTTCCTTCTCTAGAGGATTTTGTGGTCACTTTTTTGGGGCCCCAGACTCCAATCAAGAATCAGGTTCCATTCCATGGCAATAATTCAGGGCTTCCAGCTATCATCTGGGTCGAGAATGGTCAGTTCAGTTCCTCTCTTTACCTACCTCCTATAGATAGCATTCTCTCCTTCACTGTCATAATTTTTAAAGGAGCAAAGTATCCCTATAAAGGGAAAAGCCTAAGGCTGCCTAGCCTTGTCTGTCAGCCCAACTCCTGGAGTTCAGTGTGTAGCATGTTGTTGCACACCTAAGAATACAATGGAGATGTTTGTTGTTATAAAATGATAACTTTCATCTGCATGTGTCTGATTACTCATCTTAGTCTGTACCAAACTTGGATGGGGGTTGAAAGAATTATGTTTACCCTTATAAATCTCTAATACTGCCCATGTATTTAGAGTAGAAAAGTCTCATCAAAACTTTAATGCACAGAACTAACTTTACTGGAAGTAGTTTAATTTCCCAACATCCTTTTATCTTAAATTTAATATGACATTTCTCTGTCTTTAAGCTTCTAAATTTAGTACATTAATATTGTGGACTGACTGATATTATAGTATATATCATCTATGTTATGTAGTAATATGTTTATATATTATATGGTATATATTTTATAATATATGTAATTTCTTAATATGTCAATGTTTATTAAGATTCACCCACATTAACAATGTATTTGCTTGCCACTTAAACTTTTGCTACATAATTTTTTCTTCTTATACCAATATTCTTCATCCTGAAATAACAATGTTTAGTCATTTTTGGAAATGAAGGTCTATTAGTGATAATACTCTTAATCTTTATGTCCAGAAATTCTTTGTCCTTAATCTTATGATATTCAAGTGATACATAGAATTCTGGGTTGACTATTACTTTTCCTCACTGGAGATACTATTTTGCTATATTTTGTTTTCTCTTATTTCTATTGAGAAATAGACTTCCTGTCAGTTAAACCTATTTTTCCTCTTATTAATTTTGAGATCTTTTCTTTGGAGTTCTAGTTTTATAGTAGCATATTTCTTCCAGTTCACTAATTCTTTATTTTGTCTGTGTAATAATTTTTTAAAAAATTGTCCATTAAGGATTTTGTTTTGGTTTGATTTTTAAAATTACAATAGCTAGGGGTCTGGGGTTGTGGCTCAGTGGTAGAGTGCTTGCCTCGCACGCGTGAGGCACTGGATTCAATCCTCAGCACCACATACGAGATACATAAATAAATAAAATAAAGGTTAAAAAAATGACAATGACTACTTTTAAATTTTCTATTATTGTTCTTTAAAAGATCTTGACTTTTTTCTTTAGTGTCTTGCTCTCTTCACGTATATTCTATTTTTTCTTTCTTGCTTTTATTTAATTAGATGATTGTTCTATAATCATTTTCTAATACTTATTTTATCTAACTTTCTTGAGAACATAACACATTTGTTTATTTTACCTGCTACCTGGACTCTCAGTAGATTTTTTTTTCTTCATTACATCAAGTAGGAGTTGGTTTTATTGTGAGTTACAGAACAAAAAAAATAATGATATAAACAACAGAAGTATATTTGTCTAATATAAAAATCCTGATACCGGCAGCCCAGGATTGATAGGGTGACTCTACAGTGGCCCTTACGATCAGAGTGGAGCACCAGCCATCGTATCCATGTTACAACAGCAGGAGGGGCAAAGGGTGAAAGAAGGAATAGGGCACATGCCAGCTGTCTTTGGAGGAAATTTACTGGAAGCTCTCTGCAACATATCTAACATCCTATTAGCTAGAACACAATCATATAGCTACTCCTAACTGCCAGGGACTTTGATAACTTCGAAGTCCTAAGCAAGGGAGGATAGGAGTATAGACATTCTTTAGATAAGTAGCAAGCAGGCTCTGCTAAACCCAAATAGTTCATAATATTGGATTCTGTCCACAACTTCAGCGGGACTTTACATGTAGGACTCCTGTGCCATTTGGGATGAGGGCCCACCCCTTCAGAAATTTCAGTCTCTCATTCTGCCAGGAACCCAAGGTATCCTTTGTTTGGGGTCTATTTATGTTCTTTCTTTTGTTAGTTGCTTACGTTGGGGGGAGGCAAGGACACCAAACAACATGGACCCTATAAATTTGAACTCCAGACCTATGTGACATACATCCCTAAGTGTGTATATTCTCAGAGATTTTGTTTTTCCTCTGAGAATTCAATCAAGATAGATGAGCCTCCTGGTACACAACTAATGGGTTGGGAGGATTTTTAAGTTGAATCTTTTAAGCATGGTGTAACCCCTTGGGTGTCTTGGTTTTCTATAGGGGTCTTTGATCAAGTGTCAAAGTGTGTAGGCCCAAGGTTTGGTTTTGTTCCAGTGTAGATGTCAAAACCCAAGCTTTTAAATCAATGATACTGACACGCCTCCCCATGCCCTTCTCCACATCCCCACCTATGTATCAGGGAAGTTTCAGGGTCAGCATATGGGGATGAAGTTTCCTCTTTAACTTCCCACAGAAATCTCATACTTTTAAAAATAAGTTCTTCCAAGCTCAAATATATACTCTGTCATTTCTTTCTAGGATTCCTTGGTGTTTCACAGAAAGGATTTCAGATTACCATTCTGCCTGTTGAAAGATATTTCCTCCAATATTCTTTTTGTAAATTTGTATTGTATGTGAAATGTTCTTCTATTAGCCTGAGTTTGTTTCTGTTACTGGACACCAAAAATACTAACTGATACAGTATGTTTTGGAATTTGCCAACTTGGGTCTAGGCCTGATTCTTCTTGATCCCTGAGGTTTCATATCTTGTTCGAGAGCTCCAGACACAGAAGACCAGATGGATGCTCCTAGACTCCTGATGTGATTCCCCCACTAGAGCAATTCACAACTGGGCACAGATCCAAGTTGACATAGATTGTTCCCTCATGAACTCACCAATCCCACATGAAAGGTTTAAGCAAACTCTAGTCCCAGAACTCCCCCCATCTGAGGCCAGCAGCTTGAGGGTCTTCAGAAAACTGTACCAAAAAGCACATTTGTTTCTTCTGATGGGCTAAAGGTCATCCCATTATGCCAACTGCTTTAGAGAGTCAGAATTAGGCAGTGAGGCTTTGCAGTTAGGGATGAAAACATTCATCCCATCAGGGTGGGATAGACCCCAAGATGCCTATAGCTGGGGACCACCTACACCAGCTGCTTCCCTAACAGACTCTAAACTGCTTTGGGGTCAGCAAGAAGGCACTGGGGTAGATGGGCCAAGATCTGTGCCATGGAGTTGGGGGCAGTTCGGTTTATCTGCCCTTTGGTTCTGGGTCTGCCAATCACCTGCTAAATCACTTTGGGCTCTACCTCTTAGTGTCCAGTTCCTTAAGAAATGATGATAAGGTTGCCAGCTGTGCCAGCCTTATGGTATTGCAAGGACAAGAGATGTCTTAGATATTATGTATGCTTGGGAAAGAAGTCATGTTACTATTTTACCTGTGCAAATGGAGAAACTGAGGATCATAGAGATGAAGTGATTTCTGCAAGCTAACACAGGGAGTCAGGTCCTGAGGGTTTGGACCCCAGAATCCATTCCCCTTTCCCAATGCCACCACTGTATAGGTGTACAATAAAAGGAGAAAGAAGGGAATACAAAGTTTATGAGTACCTCCTCTTGGCCAGCTGATCTAGGGACAGTATGTGGTTTACTCCCCATACCACAGTCTTAAGTCAGAGGGTGATTTTCTTATGATTATTTTACCGATGACAAAGCTGGGTATCAGATACTGTCCATGATCTACCCAAAGCAGTCTATCAGTTTCAAGAGCTAGGAATTGAACATGGCATTGTCAGATCACAAAGCCTGTGCTGTCTGCCTCTGTGTCTTTTTACAGTACTCTCTAGATATCAGCATGATCCCCTAAAATCCACATGCATTTACACAAGGTTCAAATCAATTAGTTCACACTTTGCTGCCGAGTCTCCTCTGTGCCAAAGGTGATCAAGGTGCTCTGGGTTTTATGCTTTCAAACCCAGTGAGGCCCCTTTTCCCTACTTCTTGCATGACAGCCCAGAATTGAGAACCATAGTGCATATGGTGTTTGCAAAATGCTAGTTGTGTATGGGTGTTTAAACTTTAGTTTTGCATCTTTTAATTTATTTATGCAAGCAAGCCGCCTTTCATGAATTTTAATCTGCGCTGTCTTAAAGAAGTGCTTTCCAAATGGGACAGCATTTGTGATCACCACTAAGCCATTCTAACTGCTTGCAGGCCTGGGGAGAGAGGCAGTGGAGAATATTAGCAAGCTCTGCATCGTCCCTGTGTCATCCCAGGCATTGTGGCGTAAAATGTGCTTCGTGTCTAGGAAAAAAAAAAGAAAGAAAAAGAAAAAAACACTGTGACTCGGGTCTTTGGTTATTTTTAATGCTGAGCAGCAGAACCACAGGGAATATTATGAGTTCCAAGATTTCTGACAGGAGGGACTTGCCGCTGAAGTGCTTTCTTCAGGAGAGAGAGAGAGACACTGCTACAAGTCTTTATTCATTTATTTATCATGCTTCAGTTCCTAAAAAAGAAAACACTTCTCCTGTGCAGGGGAGATTGCTTCAATGGATAGATTGCATTTAAATAATTTAAGTATAAAATTACTCGAACAGGCCGACTGATATTTCGAAAACGAAACAGTCACAATCACTTAAGAGTGCTGGCAAAGTTGGTGAGTGGGTTTGCAGATTGGGGCAAGGAGGCTTGTCTGATGGGGGAGCACTCTCTGTCCTGACCTGCTGGTAGCCCCAGAGAAAGCTGGTTTCTGGTCAGGTACTGCTAGGAGAGGACAGGCCTTCCAGACCCTTGAAAGAGAGGAAAGCTGTTCACAACTTTGGAGTCTTGCTCTTCATCTGGGCAGCTAAATGGAGCAGAGGAGACACTGGATCTGTGTTCAGACGGCTCGCACCTTACCTGTACCAGCTCTCTGCCCAGCCTTCGTGGTCCTGGGGTTCTTTGTTTATACAAGTTGAGAATGCGGACCTCTGTGGCTGCAGAGGCTGGGTTAGGTTTCTGAAAGGACTCAGCATGGGGTCTAGTACGTAATGGCCTTTTGGGTTATGACTACTGCATGTTCTTCCACGTGTCTGGGAGGCCGTTCATACACAGATGCCATCTGGTCCTAGAGTCTTTCCTTTCTCAGGAAGACTACAGCCATGCTAATGATGTCCACAGCTCTCTGTGACCTGAGTTACATGCCCATGCAAAGCATTATGAGGCCAAGGAGGGTCTTCCCTAACCTGTCCAGATAGCATTTCTTCGAGCAGGCTTTTGGTCCACTAAAAACAGTGAAACTGCTGAGAGGCAGCAGCCCATACCTGTGCATATGCTTCCTCTAAATGTCTCAAAGATAATATCCCCCAAAGAATCTGAAGAGCCTGGCAAAGAAACTGCTTTGTAGTCAAATGCATTTGAAAATTGCTACACACTGCATGGCCCTTTTGACAGTTTGACATGTACCCTGGCATCCTAAAGACTTTAAAAACTCCTGCAGGTAAGAAAAATGTTGACATTGAATTCAACTTCAACTTAACTCTGCATGTATCCATCTCCTTTGGCAATGAGAACCTTTGCACTTTACCCTTACTCCAAGTGTCCCATTAATGTCCTTTGGCCTTCCTGAAATACACCTAAGGAAATTGCCCTGAATACTTCTTCCTCTTTTCCTTCCTACTCTGTTGTTTTCTTTCTTATTTTCCTCTGGACACTAACTGGGCCAGTTGCAGTGGGTTTCAAGGTTGTCTGTTTACTACTAACTAATTAATGAAGCAACCGCATTGAGTGCTGAGTTTAAGATCAATCAAGCATCATCCATACCCTCCACAATGCCATCAAGACAGGGAACAGATGCTTCATTGGGGAGGGTCACTGCCCTGTGCCCGGTGCCATTAGCGTGTGTGCAGTAAGCATGCTGGAGGACAGACGTGCGGATGGGGACATCTCAGGACTAGCCCGGAATGTCAGACGAGGTCTCCTAGAGGAGAGGCCCACATTCTGTTGTCTTTTGTCATCGTTCTTTGGGGGGATTTTGTCTTCGAGACATTTAGAGGCAGCATCGTGCATGGGTATGGGCTGCCGCCTCTCAGCAGCCCCACTGTTTACTTTGAAGAGAAAATGTCTGCTTTGTAGGCAAATGTTTTCAGCATGGAAATGATCATTGCAATTGCTGTGGTTGTCACAAATGTTTCATCAGAGCCGATAAAGCAGCTGAGTGTTGGCAAAATCGATGAAAACATCTTGAGAAGTGTTCGCTGCCTACTTAGCCGTCTGTGGCTCATCTGGTGTGAGGGAGGAGGGGAAGGAGGTGGTGAGCTGAGGCCACACATGAGATGCTGAGAAGCAGTATGGCGTGGTGGAGGGGTGTCAGGCTTTGCAGCCAGAGTGCCTTAGTCTTGAGTCCTATCTCTCTTATGAGCTCTGTGACCTTGGACAGGTTACCTAACTTCTCTGTGCCTCCATTACCTCATTTGGAGACTGTGGATGATAACAATACAGGTTGAGTATGCCTAGTCTAAAATGCTTAGGACCAGAAGTGTTTCAGATAATGGAGGGTTTTATTTTATTTTATTTTTTTAAATATTTGCTTAGAATTTACCTGTTGAGCATTCTTAGTTTGAAAATCCAAAATCTGAGATGGTTCATTGGAGCCGATAAAGCAACTGGGTGTTGGCAAAACCTGTGAAAGCATCTTGGGAATGCTTGCTGCCCACTTAGCTGTCTGTGGCTCATCTGGTGTGAGGGAGGAGGGAAGGAGGAGGTGAGCTGAGGCCACACGTGAGATGCTGAGATGCTCTAAAATCCAAACTATTTTGAACATAATGTTGGAGCATTTTGGATTTCAGATTTTTGGATTAGAGATACTCAACAAATACAGACTTCACATTGTGTATGTATTAATTTATATCACTATTATTAGAATTTATAATTACACCCTTGAGTTTCAACTGACAAAGAAGTTTATAAGGTATCACTCATTCAACAAATATTTATTGAGCACCTTCCACAAGCCAGGCACTGTTCTCAGAGCTTGCAGCCCAGTGGTAAATGAGACAGGCCAGGCTTCTGTTTTCTTGGGGTGCTCTTTCTACTGAGGTAGATGAATAAAATAAATAAGAAACCTTTAGATCATAACAAATATGATAAAGAACACAAATCAGAGTAATGTGGCCACTGAGAAAATGTATTGTATTTAAATTTCTAAACTTGTCTGCCATTCCTCATGTGTTGTGTGATGGTTAGCATGGAATGCATTTAACGTTCTTCATCCAATCTATAATTTTAGTGTGCTAGAAAAATTTAAAGAGCCTCTGTAAGATTTTGCATTCCTATCTCTCCCAGCAAACAAAGTCACTGGGGATATGGGTAGAGGAGTGTCTTTTCTGGGACCTGGTACCCGGGAGAAGGGGCCCGCAGACCTGTGAAGTGCTGTTAGACTATCCTCCAGCTTCTCCATCTGTGACATAAAGCCTTCTGCCTGATGGCACTTTCTGCCTTACTCCTCTCTCAACGTAACCTGGACCTGATCACCCTTTGTCTGGCTGACCAGTCTTTCTCTTAGCTCTCCTTGGCACCATAGACCCATATAAGGCTCTGATTTTATAGGACACCACCAGCCCTGTTTTGCTTGTTTTGGTGGTGTTCTCAGCAGGTCCACTGGCTCCAAATCCACTGCCTTTAGAACTACTTTTCCAGAAACACCCAAGGAAATCAAGAGAGGCTCAGAGAAGCAGTCTTCTATAGGATCCTACTAACTCTCTTGCATGTCAGAGTGCGGGGAGGGGATGCCTGCCAAGAAGTACTCTTCCCCCAGAGTCCTGTATCTTCAGCAGTGAAAATAGACTCCCTGTCTGTTTTCTCCCTCTTCTAATCTGGATGTTTCTAAGCCACTCCCCTTTAAAGTTCAGTTCCAGGATGAAGAGGAGGAAAAATGAAACCATGGTATCAGACCATCTCTTTCTCTCCCTCATTCCTCTTCCTCCCCCACCCCCTCAAAATACTTCATGCAAAAGAGAGAGGATTCTCCTGTGTTGAAACTCTCTACTTTGGAGCCAAGACACTCAATGCTGGACTTCAGTTTCATCTTTGACACTTAAAGAACTTAGAAGATTTACAACAAGGAATTGCTGAGAACACTAAAATAATCAATGAGTCTTCTTGACTCATCAAAGAAATGAGGTGATAGAGTAAACCATTCCCCCAAACCTGGACAGACAAGTAGATTATGAGAGATTCAACTGAGACCTCCTGAGCCGGAGGAGAAGCTGCCAGATCCGTAAAAAGAGAAAAGAGCTAATAATGTTGGTGAATTGTTTGAGGCTGTGTGTGGCCTACAAGGAGAATGAGAAACTCCCAAGGGCTGCAGCCTAAGGGGGCCTCACTTTTATGGGCCTCACTTCTGGAAACCCTACAAGTCTCTTGTGGTGAATATCCAAGAAAAAAATCCCCTGGTGGCTCTGGCACCAGAAGAGGAAGTGAAATCATCATGAAATAGATCCAGAGCATTCTCCATGACAAAGCTCCTCCAGGGGGAGGAGAATAAGGCCATTCCCCCTCCTCCAGCCCTCTTCAGTCTTCCTGTCTTACCTAAGGTATGGGGACATGCTATACCATTGGAGAAACACTCAGATGGAAGTCACAGTTCAAAGAGGCCTTTAATAATAACAAGATTTAATAAGGTTATAGAATATATCCCTTCTTATAAATCTTACCACCATACCAACAGGGATCCAGCATAATGACAGTGGAGTATAGCTGAGAGACTGTAAGTTAGAGACTCTCTTTGAGTCAAAGTACTTAGTGAATCCCAAAGACCACAGCAGAGACAAAAACAAGGGCACTGGAGTAATTTGAAACCTCTTGTACCTACAGCTGCACCAAATATCAACATAGCCCAGATTCAAGCCAGATTACCATAAATCATCGCATTAAAATCTCTCAGTTCACACAACTCAGCACAACATGTCTGTCTTCCAACAAACAAAAAGTCACTGGGCATGCTAACAGTCAAGAAATCTGAAGAAACAGAGGAAGCATGAGAATCAGACTCAGATATAACACAGATGTTGCAATTATCAGACATGGCATTTAAAATAACTATGATTAATACGTTAAAGACCCTAATGGAAAAAGCAGACAGCATGCAAGAATGGATGGGTAATGTCAACAGGGATATGGAATTCTAAGAAAGAATCCAAATGAAATGGTAGAAATCAAAAGCATTCTAACAGAAATGAAGAATGCTTTTGATGAGCTTTTAGTAGGCTGGACATGAACAAGGAAATAATCAGTGACTTTGCAAAGAAACCTGTAGAAGCTTTGGAAAATAAAATTCACAGAGAAAAATGAATGACTGGGGGCAGGGGTAGGGGTGGAGAACAAAAAAACATCCGAGAATTATGCAATAATTTCAAAAGGTATAATACGTGTGTATTAGAAAAACCAGAAGAAGAAATAATGAATCTAAAGAAATATTTGAAGCAATAATTAATAAGAATTTTCCCAAATTAATGACAGACACCAAACCACAGATCCATGAAGCTCAGAGAACATCAGTAAACACCAAAACCTGACACCTAAGCATATTAGTTTTTTAAAAAAAATCCCCAAATCAATAAACTAAAAACTGAACCAAGCCAAAATAAAACAAAATCAAAGAGCAACTTTTGAAAGAAAGAAGAATAGCAATGAAGGTGGGAAAAATTTACCAACAGAGGAACAAGAATTACAGTAGACTTCTCATCAGAGACCATACAGGTAAGAATAGGAGAGAGTTAAGTGTTTAAAGAATTAAAATGGAAAAAATATTCTAGACTTCTCTATCCAATAAAATTGTTCTTCAAAAATGAAGAAGAAACAAAGACATTCTCTGAAAACTGGGAGAATTCATTGCCAACACATCTTCCTCACAAGAAATGTTAAAAAGTTTTATAGGCAGAAGAAAAAGTTGTAAGTCAGAACTTGGATTTATATAAACAACAAAAAAGAATGGCCAGGCACGGTAACCCAAGCCTGTAATCCCACGAGATCAGAAGGCTAAGGCAGGAGTATCTCAAGTTCAAGACCAGCCTCAGCAACGTGAGGCCCTAAGCAAATTAGTGAGACCCTGTCTCAAAGTGAAAAATAAAAAGGTCTGGGGATATGGCTCTATGGTAAAGCATCCCAGGTTCAGTCCAAGTACCAAAGGGGGGCGGGGGAAAGAAAAATATGATAGGAGTAAAAAGGAACAAGGTATAGTTGATAACTATTTAAAGTAATAATAGTTACAGTGCTTTGAGCAGTTATGGCATTAGGCATAAGCGAGATGAGTGACAGCAGTGTAGAACGGAAAGGCAGGGGTGCTGGGAACACTTTGTTATTTGGAAGTTTCACATAGAAATGCAAAGCAGAAGAGCTACCCCCTAACCCTGGGAGATATGTTCTAAGACCCCCACTGAATGCCTACCTCAGGTATCAATGAATCCTATATCCACTGTATTTTCCTTAAACACGCATACATATGATAAAGTTTAATTTATAGACACTTGGAAATTGTCAATAATAACTATAAAACAACAGTTATAATAATATACTCTAATGAAAGACATGTAAATGTGTGCTCTCTCTCTCTCTCCACCAACCCAAATGTTTTATTGTACTGTACTGTACATTTGGACTCTGGTTGAATGCAGGTGACTGAAACCTCAGAAAGTGGAACTGTGGATAAAGAGGACTACTGTATGCTATAGAAGGTAGAATTTGATTAGTCAAAAGTGATTAATTCTCTGATTTAGGAAGAACAAGGGGAAAGGAGCATTTTTCATGAGAACAAGGAATAAAGAAAGAGGTGAGTTTCAGGCTTAAAAAATGAATGGTAATAGGGGCTGGGCTGTAGCTCAGTGGTAGAGCGCTTGCCTCACGTGTGTGAGTCACTGGGTTCAATCCTCAGCACCACATAAAAATAAATACATAAAATAAAGATATTGTGTCCATCTACAACTGAAAAAAAATTTTAAAAAATGAATGGTAATAAATACTAAACTTCTCTCTGGAAGTTTCCTCATCTAAAAACAGTACCATCAATTTCCTGAGATGCTTATGAGGAGTTAATGAAATAGTCAATGTAAATAGTTTTACTACTGCTATTAACATCATGATTATAATGGCTTTGTGTTATTTCTGTGTAGCTTAACTTCTGGCTTCCTATTATTATGATTGTATCTCTATTTTCCTTCAACCTGGAATCTTTATATCCTCATTTTATTATATTTCAGTCTTTCTAAAAGTTGTTTAAAATAATCATCAGAACAATGTCCTTTATAAGTGACATGCATATAAATAAAACACACACATGACTTCCCATCTGTTTGCTAAATCCTGTTGTGGTATCCTGCAAGGGACCAAGTGGTGCCATCTGGCTCAGGGGTGACCAAACAAAAAGATGATGTTTGTGTTGAATGCAGCCTACACTTTACTGAGGCTTGGGCCTGGGGTCATGTGAACAAGGCCAGGACAGATGCATTTGAGGTAGAAGGAAAAAGTGATTTCAAGCAGTGCAAGGCCCATAGCTGCTTGTGGAGAGAATTTGGAAAGGAGTTAGGAGGGAAGAGAAGTTGCAAGAATGGAATTTGTGAAATGAATAAGTACGTGAGGCATGATCGTGAGAGTAGAAGGCCAAAAGAAGAGAATGCCATGCTTCCTAACTCTGTTTTGTAGGGCAAGGAGCTTGGTTCTCTACGCCCCAATTTCTTCATCTGTGATATGGTGACTGGAGAAAGGAGAGGGCCTAGAATACATATTGCAAGGCTTCTTAACCTTTCTTTATTGCTATGAAGCCCTTTGGCAATTAATTGACCTATGGACCCTGTCTTTCTTTTTTTCCCACAACTAGAAATGAAGTGCAAGAAATTTATTTGAGAGGTGTACAAAATGCCCATAGAGAAGTGAGCAAGGAAATGAAGCCAAAAAAGTGAAAAACTGGAGCTTTCTCCTGCAGGGATAATATGGGACAAGATGCAAAACAACTTCTCAGAACATTCCATCTTGAAGGGTGAGGGAGCTGGGGCAGTTATACACCTACTCCTGAGGGTGTTAATACCTGGCACTTCCAACCTGCCATGTGGGCATCCAGGCAGTGCTACTTTGCATAGTTGGTGGAGAGGGGGAGAGTTCTCAGATCCAGAGATTCAGAGACTGGAGTTGGAAGCCAGCTGAAGCATCCTGAAAGGTTGGAGGGATATGCAGAGGGGTACTTCCAGCATCTGCTACAGTCCCCCTTCTCACAATAATGTTTTGAAATGCATAAAATAAAATACATAGGATTACAAAGAAAACCAATTATACTGAAATTCAGTTCTATCCACAGACCCCTCGGGGGACCCTGGGTTAAGAAGCCCTGCTAGGATTTCTTTTCAACATGAAATTATATGGTTTTATGACCTAAGAGTGCAGATTGTGTTTCTCTGCCAGGAGGTGGCTGAGTAAAGCTCTGCCTACTCTAAGTAGACACTATTTCAAAGGAAAAATGCACTCACCCAACCTGACAATCCCCTGCAGCTCAGGGACTATAAATGATGCTGCTGGACTCCTTCACTCTCTTTTTATTTTTTGCAGTGTTTGTTTTGCTTTGTTTATGTTTCTGTGTTTTTAATATGTCCTTTGTTAGGCCTGAAAGCACTCTGGGATACCAATTTGCCCACATCACCCTGGCAGCAGTTCTGGCCCTCTGAGTTGTTCCTGGGGAGCTCCAAAGTCTTGTATGTGAAGCACCAGGGCCCCATGCAGCCACAGAGGGTCAGGGTCCATCATGCAGCATCACAGTGCCAACAGGTGGCTGTGTGTGGCATGCGGGAGCGGCCGCCCCACTGGGAGCTGCACGCCACCGAGACACTATCCCACCTCCTAATGTGACTCCGTGGCTCTGTTACTCACAGCTAAATTACAGTATTATGACTTCATTGTTGAGTCCCAATTCTCCTAATTATAGCCTGGAGATCTATTATTTGATTTGGTAACACCAAGTGCTTCTTTTCTAAATCATGTAATCTCTTGTAGCTTATTAATGTCAGGTTTGCGCACACGCAGGGACTTGGTTGTTTGCCAGGCAGAATCAAATTTTCAAATTTTCGCTGTGTTATGTTACAGGGCTTTGCTTGTTACAATCTAATTATATTGGCACTGAAATACCGAAAACCAATTTATATTAGAAAGCACTTTAACTCTTTCTTTGGAGTGAATTTACATGCATAAGCGTCTGCCACACCATTGGTCTTTTTTGCTTTTCCACCAGAAAATTCCTTCTTGGAAGAAGGTAAAATGAATAGTCTCTTCTATGAAAAGGTCTGCTGTTGATGGAGAAGACCTGTGCATGTGGCCATTCTTGAACTTGTTTGAAGCATGAAGGAGTAAGCACACCCCTTCCACCTCCCTACTTGCTCTGTGCTGGGAATGTCATTATTCTAGACACCCAGAAACTCCTCTCTTGGTGGGTGATGCCTCTGGAACTGTCCTCAGTACCATTCCCAACACCAACCCCCTGCTCCCTTTCATACATACTTTGCTATGCTCTAGGGCTCCAAGGGACCTGTCACCCTGAAGACCAGGAAGGCTTGCTTCCTCTAGAAGTTACTGCAGTTGTGGGATGACCCTCAGCATCTTCATTGCCTTCTCAGGAGGATCCTGCAGCTGTTGCATCTGACTATCAAGGTATTTGTCTGTCATTCTGTCAGTCTCCCTAATAATGACTAGGAACACTACTCCTGTTATAACCAAGGAGCACGATTTAAATCATTCAGTGGACTGCCTTTGCAAAGGAATCCCAACTCCATCCTGGCTTCTGACTCCTCTTCTGCCTCCTGACTCCCTTCTTCCTTTTTATCTTTGGTAACAGGACTTGTTCCTGCTGATGTGGTGCAGGTAGAGAGGAAGGTGATATTCCAGGAGGCAGCGGGAAACCTAGGTGGAGAAGAACTCCCTCAGGGTGGTATCTTGATGCAATGAAAAGAGCAGCAGCATTAACATCAGACAGGTCTGGGTGGGAATCCTACTGCCTCAGTTTCCTGCTATGCAGCTCAGGCAAGTCATTTAATTTTTCTGAGCCTCAGTCTTCCTAACCTGTAAAGTGGGTATAGTTATACCCACCTAGTAGGTTGTTTTGAAAAGTGAATGGAACAAAGTGTTTGAAGCACCTAGAAGTACTAATAAGCAGAAAGTGCTTAATATATCTCTTATCCCCTGAAAGACTTTTCCTCTTGAGCTCACCCTCCAGGCCTGTGTGGCTCCAGGGCCAGGCTCTTTCCAATTGAGGACATTTTCTTCTCTCTGTCTTGGAGTACTTTGGGCCCTGCCCAGCACTGCTCCTAAAGACCACAGCTATGGCACAACTCAGATTTCTGAGCTGTAAATGTCTTGTTTAGCTATAAATTTATCACATAGTGCCCAGCTTCAGAGACACAATGAAGTCAGTGCTGTCCTTCCTCATAATACGTTTTGAGGCTGCAATGGGTAGAGATTCACACGCTGACACTTCCTGGACAGAATTAATGTTAGCAATCAAAACCATAACTTACCTCTAAGGCCTTTGTGCATTTCATCTGTTTAATTTTATTTTTTATTATGCATATCTCAGACACATTCTGAAGTGTGTTGCAAACAGTGTAACTAAAGCTTTCTCAGACTTGACCTTATATCATATCATTGTTTCCCTTTTGTTCTGGTGGTTTCTACCCTGGTATACTCTTCTTTGATCCATTTCAGATCCCAGTTTCCCCAGAGGGGACTACTCCTTTACACCTGGTTTTTATCATCCCCAGACAAGTTTGAGTGCTCTCTTATCCATGTCTATAGCCACAGACTACTTATGTACTTTGCTCACTCCATAAATGGCATCCTCTGCAGAAGATGGGATCAGACAGAAGTTGTCTTCTCTCATCTTGGTCTCAGTGTCTTCATCTGTAAAAGAGGAACGATGACACCCCCTTCAGACTTGCTCTGTGTAGAATTGAGCATAGTACTTGATACATGGTGGGTACTCAGTAACTCTTTGCTCACATCAGGATGAGGTTGTAGATAACATGTAATGTATATTTAATTTGAAATTTCTTGGTAAGTTCTCCTTTTTTCCTTATTTCACTTTTTCACTAGGAAAAAATTTCAAATACATACTAAAATAGAGGAACACAATAAATTTCCATAGACCCATAATGGTTCTAGTGATCAACACTTTCAAAACTCTCCACATTTTAAGTTCTAGCCAACTTTCAGCATGTAATCCTCCTATCGGCTGGCACTTGGTTTCTGCACTGTAGCGGGTGGATGACGTAACATAGGCACCATCCGTCACTGGAGGAGACACCCATTTTCTAGTTCTGCAGCAGATCTTTCCCCTCCTTAGGAGGAAGATTTTGCTACAAAGCTTTGAACATCTAGAAATTCAACTGCATTTTCCTAGCTTATGATGTAACTATTTTCCCAGTGTCAGGAAAGAGCCCAATATTCTGATCTTAGCCCCATCTTAGCCCCATCTTAGCACCCTACAGTGAGGACTCTTCCATCACTCTTCTCCAGCTTAAAGAAATCTTGAACATGTCCAGGATTCAGCCCCTGATGCTCCAGGCCCAAGCCAAGGAGCAGCAGAGGTACAAGGTAGATCCTGTGTGCACTTCTCTGGAATAAAGGCTTTGAAACCCATTTCACAAGCCTTTGCTTGGCTTCTCTCATTCAGGGAACCTGGCCCGTTTCTCCCATGCTGCTACTTCTTTGTCCAATTTGCTCCCTCTGCCTGGAATACTCTCCTGACTCCATCTCATTTCTACTTAGAGAAATTTAACTCATGCTTCACATTTTGATAGAAAAGTCATCTGCTCAAAGAAAGTATTCTCAGATCCATCTGGTCAAAATTGCATCTGTCCCAACTAGCCTGGGAGTAAATTGCTCATGGTATTTCTATCTAGTATAATCATATGTTCCAATTTGCTGGGGACTATCTTTGTTGGAGCCTGTTGTCCCAACATTATTAATAACATTCTTTCACTCTCAAAAGCATCTGAATTGAACAATATGGTGTGGTAGACATACCCTCTGTAACCCCTATGAGTCAGGTCCCTTCAGAATCCCCTCCTCTTGAATGAAACAGAATTTGGGATTTGCTTCTGATAAATAGAATATGGAAAAGGTAACAGGTTAGTCACTCCTTGATTATGGAACCTCATATGAGACTCTGTCTTAGCCGACTAAAGCAAGATTGTTCTGCTGGCCTTGCAGAAGCAATCTGCTATGTTGTGAACTGCCTGGGAAAAGGACCTCAGGAACTGTAGGCAGATTCTAGGACCTGAAGGCCTCAGTATTCTAGAAGAAAGAAGATGGATTCTGCTGACAACCATGTGAGCAGAAGACCTCTAGCCTAGAAGGGGATCTTGACTGTAGCATTTTAACACTCTGAGAAGAAGACCCCATGCCTGGACCCCTGGCCCGTGGGCACTGCAATGTTATTTTAAGCTACTAAGCTTGTGATAATTTGTTCTGCAGTAATAAGAACTAATAATATGATTCACCTAACAACAATACTAACCAAGAGCTCCATTGGCTTTCTCCTCCTGACACACTGAGTGCTTGGGCACATGTTACGGTCATCTCTCTAGTTTCTCTACACTCAGAGACCACACCAGGCAGTGTAGCACACATTTTAAAGGAGCAGGATCTGGGGATTGAATGCCTGTGTCTGAATCCCAGATCCATCACTGACTGGCTGTGTGATTAAACAAATGTTAATCTCTCAGGGCCTCAGTTTTCTCATTTGCAAAATGCAGTTACAGAAAAGTACTTGACTTTTACGAGGCAATATTGTGACATTTAATCCTTATGTCAAATCTGCTGTAATTATCCCCTTTGTGGATGAAGAAACTGAGGCTCAGACACACTAAGTATCTTGCCCAAAATTATACAGCCAAAAAATGGAAAAGAGACTCAAACTAAATCCATACCTGCATTCTTCCATCCTGTTGGTATCTGCATCTTTCTTGTGTATGTACATTTCGGAAAAAACAAAGAGCACTTTCCAAAGGATTCTGTAATGGATTCTACAAGAACCAGTGGTTCAAATACCCAGATTTCAAGTTTGGCTTATGTTTTGGAGCCATCTTGCCAGATGCGGGTGGATTTCCAGAAGCACAGGGAGCAGGCAGACAATTTAGGCAGTTGAGTGGGATGTGGTGACCTATAAATGAGCACGAGGACCCATTAAGTTGACATACCACCCGACAAATGATGAGGGACTTTTAAACAATTCCAGTCTACTAAAAACTAGATATTTGCATAAGTGCAGATTATTGGGACCCATAGATAATCTGCTACCTGCTCATTTTTAATGTGTTTGTGAACACTCGTGAGAAGCTCATTAATTGTAAGTGTCTGTAAGCTTATTGTGTTGTAAACCAAGCCTGACAGCACAATAGACACCTATAAAAGGAAGAGGCCTCTTTGCCAGTCAGTACCAAAGCTTAGAAAGAGCAGGCATGCAAATCAGCCCAGGGATAATTGACAAGATTGCTGGGATGCACACAAGCCCTTATCTGAGTGAGTTTTATGTCCCTGTCCTTAGGTAACCCAGCAGAAATACAAGCTACTGTGATAAGGTTGACTCTAACCACATTTACCACGGTGATAGGACAGGGTCAGGCACCAAGGCCTGGTAATCAGGAAATGCGTGAAGGCCATGGCCTGACAAGGCTGAAATCCATTTGTTATTCTCTGCTCAGAATGTCCTTGCTCTTTTCTAGACTGCTGGATCCTGACCCTCCTTTCAAGATGAGTCAGCTCCTCCTTGATGCTTTCTCTGACTTCTCTGGGAAACAGGTTTCCTCCTTTGTGCTCTGTGAGCTCCTTGCACGTTTTCTGGAAGAGTTCTAATTATGAAGGTATCTGAACTGGCTCCCCTTTCTCCATGCATAAATGAATGCAGAACTTGAAAGTTTTCTCAGATGCCCTGCAGAAATAAACATCTTGCACTATAAATGAAAGCATCAATGAGTGCTTCACACTTGGTGAGTGATATAGGAAGGTAGCACTCCATGCCTCTGCTTCCACCATCTATTTTACTTCTTTCTACCTCTGGGCCCTCATGGGGGACATATTACTCTTGTTGCTTCAGCTAGGGAGCCCAGAACCAAAATCCTGCCTGACCAATCTCTGTCCCCAGCAGATGTTTCAAACATTCATTTATTTTATTTTTAAATTAGAGATGAGTTTCTAGGGGAAATTGCCTTACTAGAGACTAACAGAATATACTTTTATTTATTTTGTTGTATGTATAGTAATCTCTCCTTATCCATAGGGTAAGGAACAAGAACCCCAGTGCAGCATGAACCCACAGACAGTACTGTACTGTATATATAAAAGATGAGTATCCTTAACCCCAAAACCCAAAATCTGAAATGCTCTGAAATTCAACTGTTCAATCATCAATGTGAAGCTCAATTTCAGATCTTTAGAATTCTGTGCAGATATTCCAAAATCTGAAAAATTAATATATGAAACACTTCTGGTCTCAAGCATTTTGAATAAGGAGTATTCAAACCAGGCATGGTGGCACACGCCTGTAATCCCAGCACTTTGGGAGGCTGAGACAGGAGGATAGTGAGTTCAAAGCCAGCCTCAGCAACGGTGAGACGCTAAGCCTCAGTGAGACTCTGTCTTTACATAAAACACAAAATAGGGCTGGGGATGTGGCTCAGTGGTCGAGTGCCCCTGAGTTCAATCCCGGTACCAAAAAAAAAAGGAATATTCAACCTTTATTAATTTTCCTACAGTGTACATACATACCTGTGATAAAGTTTAATTTATAAATTAGGTATAGTAAGAGATGAACAATAGCTAATCAAATAGAACAATTGTAGCAATATGATGTAATAAAAATTATGTGAATGTGCTTTTTCTCTCTCTAAATATCTCATTGTACTGACTCATCCTTCTTGTGATGATGTGAGATGACACAATGACGATATGGTGAGATGAGGTGAAATGAATGATGTAGGCATTGTGACAAAGAATTAGGCTACAACATAAAGGCTACACTTGAACATGAGCACTGCAACATTGTGATAGGCAATCTGATGATTGAGATGGCTACTGAGTGACTAGTGGATGGGTAGATATACAGTGTGGATACGCTGGGCAAAGGGATGATTCATGTCCTGAACCGGATGACACAAGATTTTATCACACTACTCAGAATGGCACACAATTTAAAACTTATAAATTGTTTATTTCTGGAATTTTTCCTTTTAACATTTTTAGAATGAGATTGGTAACAAAGCATGGAAGGTGAAATCTCTCATAGGGAAAACTGCTTTATTCATATGTAATATTATGCTAGTTGATACGGGACTCCAGCAGAGCAAAACATCTATAGGTTGGATTTAATTGATACAATTATATTCCTTAGTTCAGTCTAAACTACTGTGGCAAATAGAACCAAACAATGTATAATGCCTCAAACACAATATAATTTTATTTCCCACTTGTGGTAACACAAAGTAAATGTTCAGGGTGGTAGGTAGGTCTCTTCCATGCAGCAATTCAGATACCTGGCCTCCTTCCTTATTGAGGGTCTGTTATCTTTTAGGATATCATCCTAGTCTACACCAAAATCGAGAAATTAAAAAAGCATGGGGAATGGACCACAAGAGAGGTTTTCCTGCTCAAGCCTGAAAATGGCAAGCATCTTTGGGCACAGAGATAACTTAATCTCACAGTCATGCCTAACAGCAAGGGAAGCTGAGAAATGCCTTTACTGTGTGTCCAGGAAGAAGAGGACACACAGTGAAGGGCAAAGTCTGTGGCCAATCCCTCTCTGTTAGTTCCTTTCCCTGTTTCCTCCTCCTCATACTCTCCAGAGGAGGTAAGTCATAAGCATCTGCACACAGATCTTCCTAGAAGTGTCCCTCATATTTGAGGTATTATTAATGATTTTCATGTTTCCAGAGGATTTTTTAATATTAAATTATATATTTCTCACTTATTTCCAGGATAACTTTGGAGATATCTTCCTAAACATAGAATACTTGTGAATTCTTATATTTACGTCAAAAAGCACCTGAACTTTGCCAGTAGAATTTGATTCCTTGGACCCAAACTCTGCATATGGTAAGCAATGGTTTCCCTTAACTTGCAAATAAATGAATGTGCTAATTCATAGCATATAATAAATGGCCATTTCCCTAACTCCATGGGGTTTGACTAATCCAGTTGCCACAACTGCTTGGCTATCATTCTAGCAGATAGTGAAATTTCCTACCTGCAAGAGCCTCTTGAAGATGCGATTTCACATTCTTCTAGGCAATACCTTTGACAAATGATGAGTTTCTCACCCTAAATAGAGTTTCTGGATAATGGGCCATTTGATGGTATGAGTGTTTGGCCAAACAGTTGCAGAGTTCAGTGAGCAGGGCTTCCACAGCTGCTTCAGGAAACCCCTGCAATGCTCTCCTCGAGGCTGGAGTTCCTGGAACAGGCTGGTGTCTGCTTTGGGTTGATGATGCACAATGTGAGACGAGCCAATTTAAAATGCTTCATCTGCCTTTCAGCTCTTGTCAAACTTGCCTGAGAAAATTAATAAACAGGGATGAATTGATGAGAAACAGCTTTTTATTTTATGTTTACTTAAGAATGTTTTCAAATGAATATTATGGAATGTCCATCTAAAAATGGCTTAAAATATTATTTAAACCTACATAGCAAGCTGTTGGCAAGGCTTTGTTTGCAATCTCTTGGCTTCTTTCTCATGGTTTTGTAGTAGCTGGCGTCATGCATCTCTCCTCATAGAACAGCACCTGACACAGGAAGTAAAGAACAGAACTTTCCCTTGGGGTGTTCTCTCTCTCTTCATCAGGAAGGTTCTCTTCACTCTCCTTCCAGCACAATATTCCTTAAGTTTTGCTTCTGGATGAATCACTAGAAATTAGTGTGATTGGTTTAGAATTAGTATGATTCATATCCTGAAGCTGGGGACATTACTCCAAATTTTATCTATTACAGAAAATTTGGATTCTACTAGAAAGAAGCAGCAGGGATCATTTTGGGTAAGCAAGCAATTGCATCTCTTCTATTTTTCAAGTTTCTAGATTTTTCATTGTGCTAAAGTAGATGAAAGGCAAACAGTGCTCCTGAATAATTTCACTTTGATCCATGCACAGAGAAGTTTTTTTAAAATCATGCTCTAGTGTTATAATCTCATCCTTCCCTGAATCATTTCCTTTTACTGATCTGATAACAAAAAGTACAATCTACAATTATTAAGTGTTTACACTGTGTCCAACATTAGTAAAATTAGAGATGAAAAAGGAGAAACCACCACAGACATTATAGAAATCCAGAGGATCATTAGGGACTATTTTGAAAATTTATACTCCAATAAATTGGAAAATCTAGAAGAAACTGATACCTTTCTAGGCACATATGACCTACCAAAATTGAAATAGGATATAGAAAACCTAAACAGGACTATAACAAGCAATGAGACAGAAGCAGTAATAAAAAGCCTTCCAACAAAGAAAACCCAGGACTAGATGGATTCTCAGATAAATTCTACCAGACCTTTAAAAAGTAACTAATGTCAGTGCACCTAAGATTATTCCATGAAATTGAAAGGGATGGAACACTTTCACATCAAGGAAAGAAAACCATAGGCCAATGATGAACATAGATGCAAAGTCCTAGATGAATCATCAAGAAGGCTCCTAAAATGCTGGTGCAGTGGTACACACCTATAATAATAAAATATAAGCAAATTATTTTCAGCAACACGTTAAGAAGATTGTGTATCATGACCAAGTTGGTTTTATTCCAGGGATATAAAGATGGTTCAACATAGGCAAAGCAATAAGTCTAATTCACCACGTAGATGGAATTAAAGACAAAAATCACACCATCATCTCAATAGATGTTCCAGCATATTAAGTGATTTATATACATCATCTGATTAAAGTCACTAAATAAACAAGATGAGGCAGTTACTGTGAGACCCTCATTTTGCAGACAGAGGAACAGAGTCTTAACATGGTTAAATGTCTTTGCTCAAGTTCACATAGCTAGTAAGTGGTAGCAGCAAGATTTGAACTTCAGACTTTTGGCTTTCACCGTCTGTCCTTAACCAGCATCATTGATTTTTCCCTACATTACCAAGTGTTCTTTATACATATATCCCTATGACTGATTCCTAGATAGCATGACTTGGAAAAATATGTCCCTACTAGGCCCACTATGAGATTTAGAGGAACACACCAAACATGATTTTTGGTTCCTAGGAAGCATAGAGATTTTTTTTTTTGCATTTATTTTCTGTCACTTCATTTAGTAAGAGATTCTTGATAAACTTCATAATTATCCTGCCTTTATGTTTTAGCACTTAACTTCTGTCTTTAGCAAATCCTTTGGTTCTAATATATATACCCATGCTTTGATCAGAAACCATTTTGGAAGAAGAAGTGATTATAAACAAATCTAATGTCAAATGATATGCATGTTGAAGGTTAAGGAATGAAAATCACTAATGACTTGAACTTATTTTGAAATGCTTCAAAAATATGTGAAATGCATGTGTGGATGGAGAAAGGGATGGCTAAACATGACAAAGCAAATATTGTGAAATATTTTACGGAATCTAAGTTGTTGGTTATATGGATATTGATTACAATTCTTTAACCTTTTTTGCATTGAAATCTTTCATCATAAAATATTAGGAAATATGTCAGAATCTGGCCCCATGTTTATAAGAGTTTCACATAGGATCAATTCCTCCCAAATAACATTTATGTTTTGTGTTAGTACCACATAGCCCACGTTTGTGAGCACTCAGGCTAACATGCACACACATACTTTTCTTCACCCTTCTTTATCAGTCCAAAATTCCGTGCAATTTATGTATTGTATCTCTAAATAGAAAGGTCTTTGGGGAACCAAGAAAAGATGTCTTTGTGAGCTAAGCAAGTGTTTGCTTCTTTCCTTCCTTCCATCTTTCTGTTCTTCCCTTTCTCCTTTCTTTTTTCATTCCTTTCTTCTTTACTTCTCTCTCATTATGTGCCAAAACTACGCTGGTAAAAAGGGACCGCAAAGATTAATCAGATATGGAAATATTAGTCAAAGACCAGCATACAAACAAATACAAGTAGAACAGTCTAAAGACTTCATAAAGAAGAGAGCCTGTGATTGTTTCTCAAAGGAGGAGACATTAGATTTTGAAGGAATAAGAAGTTTACTAGGGGAGCTGGAGTGGTGGCTCAGTGGTAAAGTGCTTGCCTAGCATGCACGAGACACTGGGTTTGATTCTCAGCACCACATAAATAAATGAATAAAATAAAGATACTGTGTCCATCTACAACTAAAAAATATTTTTTAAAAAAAATAAGTTTACTAGGTAGACAAGGGAAGAAAGAGTATTTCAGGGAACTACAGCACCATGTGCCAGTAAATAGTGACATAATTCAAATTCCAATAATTCAGAATGTCTGCGGTGTGCAGGGGTGATGAGAGATGAAGCTTAAGAAGAAAGTGGAGGCTGAATAATGAAAAGTTTTGTCTTCGAAACTCTTCCTCTCACCAGGCTAAGAAACTGGGACTTAATGCTCAAGGTAATTGAGTGACACTGGAGGATTTCAGCAGAGGTCTAGGTGACGTGAAAGAGGAATAGATGGGCAAGGTGGATGCAGTGACTAGTCAGAGGCTGATAGAACAGCACAAGCGAGAGTAACTTGAGAGTGTCTGAGCAAAGGCAGCTGCTGTAGGTGGAAGAAGAAAGGCAAATTCAAGAAAAACCCAAAAGAACAAGAAACTGGACACCTGAAACCTGGAGGCATGGGGATATTGGGTGACTTGATCTTCTGACTTAGGCCAGGAGCATGCCATTCTCCAGGGCGGGGGTCATGGACTGAACCTTGCTGGTGAATTAGCGTCTGGAGGAATCATGACCCCCCTTGGCACAGATGCACTGTCCTCTCTGGGAAGTCCTCAGCTCTACCACTGCCCATTGAAGCTCTAGATTTCTCCTGCATGGATATTTTTCCTTTTCCTGCTCTGCCTTGGATGCTTGGGGCCTGCTGGGGAAAAGCACTGCACATGGCTTTGAAAATGCTTTCCCAGCCATCTGGAGCACAGGTTGGAGGAAGACCCGACATGGCCCAGCTCTCACTTCAGGATGCCTGATTTCACACCCTCTGGTTGCTGTCTTTCAGAAACAAGCCCTATGCTGCCTTACTTTATTATGGGATTAAAATTGTTTCCAAAGACCTCAAAGGAGGAAAATGAAATTGTTTTCAGCTTTGATTGCGGTCATAATAAAATAGCTATTTAGAGGGGGATTTGTTATTCTTGGATAAATGAGGAGCAAAAATACTTTTTTACAGTTTGCCATAAAGAGAGCAATAGAACTTTTCATTAGACGAACACAATCAATGGTTCAGGGAAGATGAGGGCATCTATATTTGTTCTCCTCTAGACCTCATGCACAGTGGGATACTTAATCTGAATCACAATGGGGGAGTGGCAAAACAGGCTTCTGGTCTGCTTTGCCCACTAGTCCAGGCCTTTGACCTCCCTCTGCTGCTAAGAGCCCTGGTAGCTGGCCTCTGAGAACCTCCAAGCAGGACAGTGGATTCTCTTTCTACTTACTATGCTCCATGTCTCTTTTCTATTCTCATTCCCAGCTTCCTTGTTGAAATTACTATCTAGAGCTGAGGGAGAATTATTTGACGTATACTGAGCACCAGGAACATTATCCTGCGTCTGTCTCATTTGATCCTTACAGCAACTCTGTAAAGTAAGGAATGAGCATTCCTGTTCTCCAAATGAGAAAACCAAGATTTAGAGAGGTAACATGCCTTGTGCCATGTTTCAGAGTTGGTGAGTTTAACAACCCATAAAATTTAAATACAGGTCTGTCTAAAGTTTTTTCTACTACTCTTAAGTTTGTTCTCTTCTCTGTGGGACCCAGACCATTATAGGGCACAACCAACTGGCACTGTCCAGTGGAAATAATGCAGGACTTAGAGACCAAGCCCTGTGATCTTGGGAAAGTGACTCTGAGACTTGATGTCTTGCTATTCACCTTAGGAAAGAGGAGAAATAAATTCTAGAGGTTTGGATTTTGTAAGGAGTAATTGTTAGAATTTATATAATGTGTCTATTAAAGGGTAAGTGCTCATTAGCTCATTGTAGGGTGATGTGGTGCCTTAACTCCATGAAGACAGGAAAAAAGATTGAAAAAATAGTGCATGGTACTTAATGAAAACAACTTCCATGTGATATGCTGGCACAGATGTGTGTGTTGGGAGGGAGTTACTTTGGACACAGTGGCCTTGGAGTAATCTAACAAGTCCCACTGTGTTGGCAGCTACTCCCTTATTCTTTGTGAGTAAGAGTATTCAATGGCCTGTGGGGATTTCAATCCTTCCTCCATGGCCTGGGCTTTAGCATGTGTCCAGAGGCAGGAATCAGGAGAGGCACTTCTTTTTCTTCCATCCTGAAACAAAATGACAGTTTAGTCTGTTTCCAAGTGCACTTTCAAAAATCAGTCTTGAATTCAGAAGAGTATTCACCTTTCAAATGACCCTATGGTTCTGAAGAAAGTTTGGATTTTCAGTTCCCTAAATTTGCAAGATAACTTTTTTGGGGTAGGAAATCTCCTGCTCCCTTCTAAGTACTTGCATGAATGAAGACCCAAGCCAGCCTTCTAACCCTGGCTCTGGGAGGAAATCAAGAAAGGGAACTGAGGTCTTATGTACACAGCCTAGTGTTTGCTCTGTCCCCTCTCATCTTTGACTATTCACCTGGAGAGACTCAGCTTTGGACAAGCTGAGACTATGGAAATGCTCTGCCTCTTAAACACTCAGCCTTGGCTTTCCTAAGCCTGCTTCTGAACATATAGACTTGAGTTGTTGCCAAACTAAATGCTTCTCCCTTTAACTCCCTTTCAAGTCTACACTTTTAAAGGCCTGGGCTGGAGACTTCATTGGCATAAAGCACTTGAGCTCTTTGATTTTCCAATAATAAATAAATCAGACACTGCTAAAATCTCAAAAATCTTCCCTAAGTTTATCACAAATCTTTTTCAGTATTCAGATGCTTTGGATACACATTAAAGATTTTAGCCCATATTTATGATTTTGAACATTGCCTTGGCTTTTGATAAATGCATCAATAATTGGCATGGGAAAGGAAGGGATCCACATTGACGGATGCCCCAACTACTGGCCTCTCTTGGCAGTAAGTCCTGAAGCTTATGAGGAATTAAGGGGTCATTTACATAAATGAGCACAGGTCCTTGCTCACCTTTGGATTATGCCCTCTATTAGTGTAGGGAGGGTTGGATATATAGGGAGAAGTTGTTCATGTGTGTTCAGATCAGGGACATCAGGAAGCCCACTTCCCTTTTAATATTTTCTGTTGTATCTGGCCTGAACCCAGCAATATGGTCTTCCCTAATCTGGCCCATCAGGCAGTAGATGAGTCAGGAGTGTGCAAAGAATCTGAGGTTGGAGTAGAAAAAGAAAAGGAGAAACATGAAGGACAAATTCCATCACCTTCATAGCTGACCTTCTGATCAGTAGTATAATGCAAAAAGGATCATTAGCAAAGCAGGGTACAAGCAGATAAGGGAGCAGGATACAAAAGGAAGGATAAAGCATGTTGTGTGAGAAAGAACTGAAGGACCCAAGGCCGTTTAGTGTGGAAGAAAAGATAACAGGGCAGTAAGAGCTATTTGTCGGTATTTGAAGGATAAATATGAGGGAGACTTGCTCCTCATAATCAGAGAAACTAGAGATAGAAAGCTACAAAGGAAAATATTCCAACACTTTTTAAGGGTCCCAACAATGAAAGGAGGGAGAAATGGAATGCTACCATTTGCTAAGCACCTACTATGAGCCAGGGCCTGTATGAAGCATTTTGTATGTTTTTGATCATAAAGTCTGCATCCTACTTCTGAAATTATACATGATGTGAGAATGGAAAGTCAGACGGGCTATGGAACTTATTTGAGATCCCAGAGCCAGCAGAGAGCTGGAGAAGAGCTAGAATTTGAACTTCTGCCCTCTCTCCAGTGACCCAATTATAGCCAGTGCTCAAGCAGAATCTTTGTGACCTCACTTTGGAGGAATGAAGAGGGACTCCTGAACAGGTGAGAGTTACTCTAGCTATTCTATGAGGTCTTTCCCATTCTGTGAACTCTTCACACAGTCCTGGTGGCCCAAGGAAGCCTGGCTGGAGTACTGAAGGCTGGAGAGAAGGAGGAGGAGGGACGATTTGTGGGCAAGTCATCTGTTCAGCAGAGTGAAATGAATGGCAATTGGGCCTCCCTGGGACGGATTCCCTCCAAATGTACCACCAATAAAATGCTTTATAAAGGAACCTGACAATTTAGTTGTTAATTCAAAACATCCTTCTCCAAGCTTCCTTTAACTAGAACTTAATTGTTGCAAGTTGGTGGTTTATAAAGAAGAAAGGAAGAGAGAGAGGGAGAGAGGGAGAGAGGGAGAGAGGAAATGAAGGAAGCAGGGAAGGAAGGAAGGAAGGAAGGAAGGAAGGAAGGAAGGAAGGAAGGAAGGAAGGAAGGAAGGGAGGAATAAAAGGATAAAAAGAAAGATAAAAGCAAGTAAAATCACACTAAATAAAAATGAATATATTTCTTCAATAACTCACTATTCTATGGTCATTTTTCTCTACACTCTTTTGTGTTACTGTTCGAATCCTAATCTATGCAATAAATATTTATTTCCGTGAAAAGTCTAATATTTCAAGAAATTAAACTCTTGTAAGTGGTAACTCAGTGGTGGAAACAGTTTGAGTTCTGAGGCTTAGGACCTTATATTAGACCTGGGATGGAGCAGTATCTAGCTGGCTATGTGGGCAACTTATTTAACTTCTTTGAAGATCTTCTAAGCTCTAATAAGAAATATCAATGTTTGTTACTTATTTCTAGCTCCAGAGGCTTGGCATGAGGGAGACCTTATTTGGTCTTGATTTAGCTTTTATTAAATCATCCATCTATCCACCCATCTATTCATCCATCCATCTGTTTATCTGCCTAGCTTTTATTTCCTTTAACAAATGTTGATGGAATTTCTACTGTGTTTCAGATTCCAAATCAGGAACTAGGATTATCAGCATGAATAAAATATAGTATAAATTCCTGTTACCAAAGACATTCTGTCTAGAGAGAGTGACACATTTATATATATTTGTAATGAAATGGCCATAATAGGCCTGTAAAGCCATGGAAAAAAATGTAATCATTTCATATTTTTTTTTTAAGTCATGGACTAGGAGCAAAGGAGAATTTGTGAGAATTTCAATCGTCAATTATTCTGCAGTAGAAAATAGACCAGGGTTTAGACATAGAGAAGGAAGAAACTTTCTCTGGACTTGGCAGCCAAGAAAGGATGCCACCAGGATGCTTGTGAGCAATCGTGGTGGTGAGCATCAACTGCCTCTGACTCACACAGGCAGGCCAGGGGAGCGGAGCATGTAACCCTCTTCCCTCTTCTGGGGGAAGTACCAGACAGTAGCCGTGGAGGATGATTTATTTCAAAACTTCTCATTCTGACACATAGCAACTCAGGGAACTGAGAATTATCTGAATACTCAGGAAGAGCAGATACCATCCCCACAATTAGCCTGATATTACCCTTAGGCCCAGTCACCCTGGCATTGTGGGTACACCTTGGTAAAGTGATGTGCATGCATGCAACAGATGATCCTAGCTAGTTGCATGGGTAAAACAACTGGAAAGAAATAATTGCATTGTTAGAGCCCCAGCCAACTATGCTGGGCTAACTCTGGAGCTTCAGACTTGGCAGGGGATTAGATGCCGAGCAGGAACTGGGGAAGGTAGAGTTGTGAGGTGGGTCTTTGCCTGAGTATGAGGGATCCAGGAGATTCATATTCTGATTTGAGTGTATGTCCATGTTCTTGTGTGCATACAGAGATTCTACACTATAATCAAGATAAAATTCGAGGACAGTGCAATTCATAGTGAAGTAGCATATGAAGGGAAATTGACTTTCTAAATCCTTACCATGAAAATATTTTATACATTTCTCTGAACAACATTAAATAATACTTAAAATGTATTTAAAATATATTACACAAGTAATAAATGTAATTGAGTTGTTATTCTTATGATGCTTAGTTAAAATATAAGAGCCCACTCAGGACAGAACAATTTAGGCAAAAAGAAGATGGAAGAAAAAGAATTCTACATGTGTTACAATGAACAAGCTAAACTCATGGAGTATGTTCAGAAAGTAATATGTTTGAAGTAGATTTTAAGGAATATAATAGACATACATACAATAAGCTTCACAAATTTGAAGTATACAATTACACGTTTGTCATACCTATATACCCATGAGGCCATCTTTACAACCAAGATGATGCACATACCAATCTCCCCCCAAAATGCCCCTTTGCAAGCTTTAGAAATCAGCTTCATTTTTACTTACTAAGCTTCTTTAAACTTATTTGGAGGGATCAGTTCATCCAGCATGCGTGAATGAATACTTGGGCTGTTCCTTCCAAAATTCCAGAATATTTGAGACTTCTTTTAGGCGATTAAAAATGTTGAGCCAGGCGCAGTGGCACAAGCCTGTAAATCCCAGCACTTTGGGAGGCTGAGACAGGAGAATCGTGAGTTCAAAGCCAGCCTCGGCAACGCCGAGGTGCTAACCAACTCAGTGAGACCCTGTCTCTACATAAAACACAAAATAGGGCTGGAGATGTGGCTCAGTGGTCGAGTGCCCCTGAGTTCAATCTCCAGTACCTAAATAAATAAATAAATAAATAAAAATGTTGAACAGTCACTGTCTCAAAAATATACTTAATTTATAACTTAAATGGTTTCCCCCATGTAATAGTGATATCTTAAAATTAGGTTTACAGTTACAACTTTTCTCACTTCTCAGTGGGAAGGCTTCTGTGGCAGGAAAGAACAGGGCCGGCCATGTTGTCTTTCCTTACATGGTACTTTTCCCTGTTGCTTTGTATACCTCAGGCTGGAGCACCATGGTCAGGAAGAGGGAAGAGAAGCATGTGGTCCTTTCATGGGTGTTTCTGTTGGGTGAGGGTGCTTAGTTACCTTCTCTAGAGAAGCCCACCCTTACACTTATGGTTGGAGGACTTCTGTTTGCAGTACTCTTGATGATGCTGCTCCCTTGCAGCTTGTTGTCTGCTCTTTTTTTTTTTTCCAGTTACTCTACTTTGTAGCGCCCTCAGTTTGTTTCTGCTGAGAACTTTTGATCCCACAGGTTCTCTTGGGTGAGAGCTCATGATCCCATGCAGGCATTCTCACACATGGAGCCACATATGGCCTAATTTTCTTACCTCTTCAGTCTGTGCTCCTCTACACAAGCAGCCAGCTGGTCATACTTTATGGAGCTACAGATTTTTAGGTGTGGACCACTAAATCCTCTGCCTCAGAGGACACAAACTAAGGGTCATGAGTGTCTCTTTGAATTTAATTTGATTTGAGGTAAAAGTATAAGTGACTTCCGACTGTCTCCCTTAGGGAGTCGAGACTGAAAACACATAGACTCTTCTGCATCCATTGCTAATCTCCAACTTAACTGTATCTTTGTTATGGGTGAGAGTTTAGAGTTACAAAGACAGGATTTTTCACATCTTTTGCAGATACTGCTTTATGGCCTCTCACCTCACTTTGGAATATTGCATGTGTTGTCTTCAGCTAAAATTAAGAAAGGAAGAACATCATTTGAACATTTTTTTTCTAAATTTCACATCCTGGGGAATCAATGATACTGATGAAATGTGAAAAATTGTGTTCTCCTGAAGGCTCATGTTCCTGATTTTTTATTATCCTTCCTTAAGACAGTAAAAGTGTGAGACTGCTCTTGCAGATCAGTCTGGAGAATAATATAGTACCATGCCTTTTCTCTCTTTCTGCCAAAGTTATGCTTAAAGATGTAACAGAACATAACATGGTAACTTTTAGCAAAAGTAATCATTGAACAGCAGAGAAAGGTTATCAAAGGGAATATGTTTTAGGAATAAGAACATGTTCTGTAGTCTATGACTATTCATCTTTGTATCTTCTAAGTCCCTGACACAAGGCGTGACCTATAACAAGCATTTTTACAGATGTGACTGACTTTGTACCAAGCATGTTTAGCCATGTTGACTTCTTAGTTAGGACTGAGGCCTGTTAGCCCCACAGTATACATTAGCTCAATGTTGGCTGAGGCCATATGATCTCAGAGCACGCACACTGAGGCCCATGTCCTCTACCTAGAGTTGTCATCTTCTGACTTCCAGGCTCTTCCTTTTAGTTACTGAGGAGTTAGGGATTTGATCACAATCTTTCCATTCCTCTACCTCAGAAAATTTCAATATCTACATAAAGCCTTGTAGCACAACCTACCTTCATAATATCTGAACCCCTTTAACTCCTTTGACTATGTCTTCTACTTCAATTCAGAAGTACATCTTACTACCTACCCAGAACTAACTGTTCCATCAGAAAAATTTATCTCGTGTTTCTTAATCCCATGACAATTTCCAGTCCCATCCCACAGATGTCCCATCCATTCCCCCTCAGTACAACCACACAGACTCTCCCTCCCTTGGTCCTATCACTCCTTTCCAGGCTCCCAATCACTTCCTGGTCTCACACATATCCCTGTCTATTGAAGATTCCATGGTTGATCATTGCAATTATTTTCTCAGATGCATCTTTCATTTCCTTGTCCTTCTAGCCTTCTGCCATATCTGCCAGGAAAAACCTCAACCTAGATCTATTTTACATTCTACTTACTCATCTTATACCTGAGTAGGTAAGAAATGCTGGGAAAAAATGAAATAACCATAACATTGGTATTCTACAGATTCATGACCATTAACCTGATTTTTTGATCAATTTCCTCTATCTTATTCAAATTTATCTCAGTCTTCCTCATTTTCTGCAGGCCTCCTACTCAGCCTTATCTCTACCCCCAACCACTGCTACTCTCAGCAAATAGCATTCCTCTACTTTGTCAAGACCCAGCATGTGCTTGGGGCATAGACACTGGTATGTTTTAAAAGCTCTCCCAGAAGATTCGATGTAATCTGCAGAAATCCTGCCAACACCTAAACTTCTATCCAGGGAATCTATCTCAGCCCTCTGGCTCCACATTCCTTCCACTTATTCTGAATCAGCAACCTGTGGTTCCAGCCAATGGGTTTCCCACCTTGGCTCCCTTTTATTTCAGTTTGCTCCATTTGATGACCCACCTTTAGACTGTGGACCTGGCTTACAATGATGACTTGTGATAATCTCAGCTGCACATGAAACCGCTGGCCTGAAGCACCGTGCTTCTTGCCATCAGACTTGAGGAATTGAGCTGTAAGTGCCTTTATAAGTCAGACTGCAGAATTAGGACTGTGTCTGATTAGTTATTGTCATCTTAGCAGCATCACTACCAAGCCCTTCTAAGGATGGGGTAATTCTAAAGAGTTTTGGGTTAACTTGCCAATGGGAGCATGCATGAGATTGGGAAAGGTGGAAATGATGTGGTTATTCTGCTCAGGAGATTGTACTGGTCAGACACAGCAGGCTTCCAGAACTTTTCTCCACCCCTTCCTTCATGGTTACATGGAGGACTCCCTGTTCCCATTCACCAGCACTCATTATAGTGAGTGTTTCTTTGTGCCTTCTAGACAGATCTTTATTCCTTCTACTTTTCCCACATTTGTGTAAATTCCTTTTAAAAGTACTTACTGGAGGCTTTATTTTCTTGACAGAACCTAGGCTGATCCAGGGCCTAAATGTGTTAGATAATGGAGAAGTTTTAAATGTTCTTACCTGGGAAAGTCATATCAAATAGGGAATATTTAAGGAAAATTGCTTATGAAAAGCCAACAACCTATCCAAAAAGTGAGAATTAATAACTGCCTAATTTTCTATGTCAGCCTGCTCTGAAGATATCTCCTGGGTGGGTCTGATTATCTGAAGCAGAGGCCAGCTCTGGGGCATGTTCCTCTCCCCTAGCTCTAGATGAATGTGTCAGTATGTGTATTTGTGCAGACGAGAAGCTCAGGTCTCTGTCTCCATGCCTGGTCCTGCTCTGTCTTGGGTCTAGGAAAGAGAGCTGGAGCATGCAGAACCCCTGGCTCTGGCTCTTACCACCCATGTGAACTGGACCAAGTCACTCTCCCTGCTATGCTTCAGTTTCCTCATCTGTTAATTTGTCAGAGTACTTATTCCAGAGGTGCCTTTCATTCCTAATGTTTTACATGAATCCACTGTCAGTAGTTTAATTTCTTGAAAGTGTCCCTGAAGGCTGAGCCTGGGACAAGGTCAGCAAGGGCTAATCCAGGCCTAGGAACTGGAAGCTCTCTCCTGGGCCTATAGGAGCTGATTTATGGGTAGAGCCTTGTTGGAATGGAACCCAAAGGCAGCCAGGGAGATGAGAATCCACAGGCAGTAGAGAAGCAAACAACTGTGCCCACTAAGTTGGGCCCGGGGCAGGGGGATCTTGGTTGTTCTAGCTGCTGACAGACAGACAAATGGAGAGACACATCTCATGCTTGCCTTGTGGTCCTTTCTTTGTTGGAACTACTGCCACCTCTCACAGAGTGATGATTAGGTCCAGAATAAGCCACAGTGCAAATTTATGGCGCCTACACACTTCCCATGTTTTGCAGGGAGATTCCTTCACCAAGGCAGTCTCCTCTTTCACTTGTCCTGAGGTCTCACACAATCTTGATTTCATCAGTATTGCTCTGTTCCCTCAGCTGCTCTTGTTTCCCCTGACACATGCCCTTCCCTGGAAGTTTTATTGTTCCTCTCTGCCTCATTTTCTCACGCGCTCCTTCCTGGAGAGCTGGGACCCAGCCAGCTTCTTCTTGTGGGAAATAGTCTCCAACACCCACAAGAAAGCCCCCTTCCCTCTTCAGTATGTCCCCTGTTGTTATTAAAAAGAGATAGACAATAAAAAATCTCTCTTCCTCCTGGTGTTTTTTTTTTTTTATAGATTTTCTCATTAAGAGAATTAAGAGCAATCAAAGCCAAATCCATAGCTGCTTCTCTTTAAACAAATCATCTTGAAACTCTTTGCTGCTCAAGTTAAATATGATGACTGTTGGCTGCCAACACTGAACTCCCAGGGTAGGTACCCATCATCTTCTCTGCAGTGCAGTCAGAGGGAAAGGGAATGGCAGGTGGTGACATTTCAGTCTGACCACTCCTACCGAATAGCCACTCTACTCTATTGTGGGGGCTGAGGAGAGTCCATCTTTTGTTTTTGGCTAGGTGGGTCTCAGGAAGACCTACCCACAGGTGTGAGTCCAGGTGGAAACTTCTAATTAAATTCTTTGCCAACAAGCCAGAACTTCTCAGGGAAGTTGTAGACATTACATAATACAATGCAACTGGAACACTGTAGGTTTCCAGTATATACCAAAAAATAAGCTTCTGGTGACTGTGAGACATTCTATTCTATCAGAGCATGCAATGACCTGAGAGTCCGGAGAACGGGGATACTCTTCTCTTTCCCTATGTGATTCTGGGGAAGTTATTTTCCATTTATAAATCTTAGTTTCCTCATCTGTAAAAACCTAGAATTGGTCTATATCTGAATTGCTCCAGGAAGATTCCAGAGAAACAGTATCATGGATCTTGTGGCAAAATGTTTTAAAACCGTGTATGTAACGATGCCCCTTAGAAAATAACAATGTTGATATGCCTGTGAAACACTTCATAAAGTCCCACAGAAGACAACTGTTTGTCTTTACTTAATATTGTGTTTCTGAGATATATTTGAGCATAGAAGTCATTTTCCCCAGTACAAGCCTTCATTATTCAAGAAACCAGTGCTCCTTAGCACATAGTCTAGGATACAGGGCTCTAGATAATCCATGTAATGTCTATGGTTCCTTAGTCCTGAGACATTCTGCACTCCTTTAACTAGTAGGAGAATCACCAACAAAGAGCTTTATTGTCAAACATTAATCATTGTGTGTGTGGGTGTGCTGGAAATGTTTTCTTCTTTTCTGGTTACTTTGAAACATGTCACAGGTTGTTAATCAATAGTTATGCTATAGAAAACCAGAATTAATTGCTCCTCTGTGTTTTGGTGGTCCTTAAAGGTGTACAAATATTGTGCCTCAATAAAAATAAAAGGAGAAAAAATAACTTCAATGTCATGTACTAACTTCAATGTCATGTACAGGAGCAGGAGCCATGCTGCTGCATCTTTGGTTTGCATCTTTGGTTTGCATCTTCGATTAGCATCTCTATCTGTGGGCTCTGCATACACTCCTTTCTCTGCCTGAAACAGCCCACATTTTGACTGGCCAGCTCAACCTTCTCATCTCAGCTCAGTGGCACTTCCTTGGAGCTGCTTTTCTTAGCCCCTTAGGTCTGGGTTAGTGGCCATTTTATGTCCTTTACCTTCTAAACCATGTCTACACTGGAATAAAAGCTCCCTGAGGGCCAGCACATGCATGTGGAGTTCTCCATTCTAATTGTAGTGCCTAGGAGAGTGTTCAGGATCTGGCAGGCTCTCAGTAAATAGTTATTGAGTGACTTTTGGAATTGTTCCTTTAATAGTGATTAGTTCTCCTAAGAAGGAAAAACCTATTTTTTTTTCTCTTGTCCCAATGAGGAAGTCACAAATGGAGAGACATCCGAGTTGTTCAAGATAGACTGACTGCCTCTTAGGACAGAGTTTCTTGCATGTTTACCAAAAACATAAAGGAGGCTGTCATCAATTGGAATTTTGTGTTAAATGATTTTCACATTCCCTGCTAATTGGAAGAATCTAGAATTTAATACTTCTTTGATTAGTATTCTGTGTAATTTACATTTCCCTATCAAATAATCCCTATTTTATAATATATTTTGGGTTTTGAGAACTACAACTAAATTTAAACAATAATTAATTTACTAGTAGTCTCATACATTAATAATAGCCATCTAATACATTAATGAAAAATTTGCTTATGAGCTGTAGTCAAGGAACAATTAAGCTATATTATACTGCTCCCAATGATGATAGAAATTTATAATTTTTAAAAAAGTTTATGACATGATATTAATAGAAAACATGTAGACTTAACAAGCATAACAAGCATTATATGAATAGTGTGAATACAACTTGGTTACAAGCAGGAGAAAAAGAAAAAACAGATGGGAAGGAAATACACACAAATGCAGAGTATTCGGGTAAGAAAGTTGGGACCAGGAGTAAAGTTCATCTGTTTTTAAATTTGCTTCTGCAAATTTAAAAATTTTTCTCCAATTTTTTAAAATGTGCTTGTCCCCCCTCCTTTTTTTTTTTTTTTTTTGGTACTGGGGATTGAACCAGGGCCCAGGGGCACCCTACCACCTAACCCTAACCCTAACCCTAACCCCAGTCCTTTATATATTTTTTTCTTTTGAGACAGGGTCTTGCTAAGTTGCTTAGGGCCTCACTAAATTGCTGAGTCTGGCTTTGAACTTGAGATTCTCCTGCCTCAGCCTCTTGGGTTGCTGGTATTTCAGGCATGCACTGTCCCAGCATGGCTTTTAATGTGCTTGTCTTAATTGTAAAAATTTGAAAGACAAAAGTAAGACTGGAAACAGCAGAAATACTATTTTGCCAACATTATTGACATTAATGTTCTGCAAAACATTATTTTGACATTTTTTTCCAGCAGAACTTTTGGACCCTTGTTCAGAGATGACTGGACTATAAGGATGATTCAGGCCTTACTCTCTTTCCCAGCTGTTTTATAGGACTGTTCATAACAAAACAAAATGAAAACAATAATCTCCAACTCAAATATTCCACCTAGTTATTGATAACCTCCAAAGCCCCTAAGGTGGGAACTGGAAAAAACCTGAGAAACTTGGCCTTTATCTGTTCCCATTTTGGGGTTAAGTTTTTTATTTGGAGGATGGAGGAGGGGTGCCTACCCAAGGTCAGCAACCTTTTCTCTTTGTCTTAAAATAAATCCCAAAAGCTATTACCGATAAAAAGGAAAAAAGTTTCTGTTTGGCTTTTTGTTGCTCTGGACATAAACAACAGTCCAGGATCCTGGGCCTTGTGGGTGCACAGGATTTAATCTCCACCAGGTTTTCTTTTGATAAACATCCTTTCAGCTGTTCTGGCCTCAAACATTTTTCCTTTGTGAGGATGGATGTGCGGCTTTCTACTGAGACCTGAAGCTTTGCTCTCAATGGACACAACCACTGATTCTGACCCTTCATGCCTGGACAATCTCAGCTTATTCAAGCTTGAGATATTTGGACCCAAGACAGTCTCTGACTTGATGGTTAAATATAATTTGATGGAACAGAGAGAGGGCTGCTAAAGTAGCAAGATCATGACTTTGGGGAGTCAGAACAATTGAAGTTTGAATCCCAGTCCCTCTGCTTACAAGAAATGTGACTTTGGTTAGACAAATGACTTAACTTCCAGAAACTCTCACTTCTCCATCTGATAAAATGGCACAATCAATCCTACATATGGGCTGTTTCGTGGCTTGAAAAAAGTATCAGAGGCAAAGTGCCTGATGGAGAAAGCCCGAGTTCCCATTCCTCTGCTAGCTAGTGTCACAAACTAAAGTGTTGAAATCATATTTTCAAAATTCCACTGCCCTGGACAAAGTCCTAAAGAAATTAACTAGGGTAGCAAAGAGTCTAGAACCCAGGCCCTGTGAAGAAGAGGTGAGAACTGAGTACATCACCAGTGAGTAAACAAATACTTGATGGATGCCTTCTATGTGCCAAATTCTGCTTATCACTGAGGACAAACTAGGCGACAAGGAGGTGTTCTATTTTCTTGAGCATATAACCCAGACAAATACTGAGTGGAGTAATTATAAGTGTGATTAGTAATGTAAAGGGGAAGGTCGCCGGTACTATGTGGTTTTATAACCACAGAATCAGAACCAAGCAGATTAAGACCAATAGGTAGGAACTAGCTAACAACTAGTATTGTTTCAATACAATAAATCAAAGAAAGGCACATAATGGCATCAAGTTGGGCCAGCTAAGTGCTGCACAAGGATCCGGTTGAGAGGATGTATGTGGATTGAAGTCTAGGCCTCACTTTGTTTCTCAGACTATGCACCTTGGCACTGCATCTTCCTGAAGGTGACACCATTTTGTAATTTTCACATAGACATTATATAGTCGGTGTTATGGTTTGGATGTGAGGTGTCCCCCAAAAGCTCACATGTGAGACAATGCAAAAAGGTTTAGAGGAGAAATGACTGGGTTATAAGAGTCTTAACCCAATAAGTGATTTAATCCTCTAATAGGGATTAACTGAGTGGTAACTGAAGTGGTAGGGTGTGGCTGGAGGAGGTGGGAATTAGGGAGTAGCTATGGAGTATATATTCTGTATCTCCAGAGTGGAGTCTATCTCTCTGCTTGCTGATCACCGATGTGAGCTGCTTCCCTCTGTCACAGTCTTCTGCCATGATGTTCTGCCTCACCTCAAGCCTCAAGGAATGTAGTTGGCCTTCTATGGACCAAGACCTCTGAAACCGTGAGCTCTCAAATAAACTCTTCCTCCTCTATAGTTGTTTTGGTCAGGTCTGTTGGTCACAGCAGCGAAAAAACTGACTAAAACAGTCAGTCAGTAATGGTCCTGAACTGAGGTTTCCAAATGGTGCTCCTGGGTAATATCTGGAATAAAAATATACTTTGTTGGCCTGTACATTATTTTATATCTGCTTTTCATTTGAATTAGTTGCCAGATTTTAAAATTAAGGAGATTTCACATTAAATGTAGATTGCTAGACTCTATGGAAAAAGGAGGAATCTGACCTTTGTGAACCTAAAAGAAATTTAGCTAGAGATGAGCAATGGCTGGCTGTTAGCTTTACCTTTTGAGAACTAAAGATGCCCCTGTTCTCTCCCATCATTTTATACAAGTTCTTTCCCTCTCTGAATCCCAATCACTTGCACATGCTACTTTTGTCCTTTGTATGTCCACAACTATGTGGATGGGCTGCCCAGCGCGTCAGTAGATGTAATCCCTGGTGCTGTTCAAGCAGCAACTGCAGATTCCCAATCAGAGATGCCAAGGTGGAACCAATTAGTCTAGGTAAGAAATGTTCACTGAGCTTTAGGTTTTGCAGGTGACTGAAGTTGGACAAATGACTCTCACATGACAGTTATTATGTAGGAGGTCTAAAAGTATATGAATTAAAATAAGAGCTGTCTATTATGTTTGTTCACATGAATATGCCAAACATCTGAATCTATTAAGAAAACCCTCAGCAAATTCCTTATGTGGACACACTATTATATTATGTGATATGGAGGAATTACAAATTTGGTTTACTTTAGCTTTGTTATTCAACCTACTAAATAATACAAAGATCAGCTAATTAAACTATTATGGGCTGAATTTTGTCCCCCTAAAATTTATATGTTGAAGCTGGGTATGGAGGTGCACACCTGTAATCCCAGCAGCTTGGGAGGCTGAGGCAGGAGGATCACAAGTTCAAAGCCAGCCTCAGCAACGGCAAGCGCTAAGCAACTCAATGAGACCCTGTCCCTACATAAAACACAAAATAGGGCTGGGGATGTGGCTCAGTGGTCAAGTGCCCCTGAGTTCAATCCCCAGTACCAAAAAAAAAAAAAAAAAAAAAAATCTGTTTATTTAACTTGGGCATCTTCAGAAGAGCATCTGTCTGCAGCTAGGCCAGGGAAAAGGAAGGCTGAGCAGAGGAAATGAGAAAATAAAAGCAGAGGAGAAGGTAAGAAGTACACAAAGCTGAGGTGACCAAGACAGCAGGGAGTTGGCAGGGCATGAAGAATGAGGAGCTGAAGCCTGGGAAGTCACTCCCCCAAACTCACAGGTCGACACCCATCACTTTGTCACCCTGAACTGTAGCTAGAGAAGGGGAACAGGAGCAATGTGTGTCCACAAGGAGTGCTTGCAGAAACTGATAGTTCAGCAAATTTTAAGGTATCTTAAAGGTAAGAGAAGTTGGAATTATTATTATCTTTATTATTAGTAATAGCAGTATTTTGAAAAAAATGTTTAGAATAAGGAAGAACAGAGCCCTACTGAACAGAGAGAAGGCTCAAGAACTTTACTGGGTTGTGGAGTGACTGTGACCTAAGAGGAGACTCAGTACATACAGCCCGTAGGCATGGAAATTAAGCTTTATCCTAGCCAGGGTCAGTGTCCAAGGAGGGCCCAACTGATGAACAGAATTGTACTTTCTAAGCCTTTAGTGATGATCAATGTCAAAGAGACATGAGAATTGAGGTCTGAAGTAGTGATCCCATGATGAGCCAGGACCAGTGATTCTGTCTTGTCTCCCAAGCAGAAGGGTCAGGAAGAGCTAGACTAGTATTGGGCCATGGCCAAACCAGCTAGCATTAAGGTGGACATGGGTGACTGGTGTACTGAGTGGAAAGTCAAGGCCAAAGCCAAGCTCTATGGATAAGGCAGTGTGGACATGTGACATGCCTCTCAGTTCCCTGCTCAGTGAAGTACTTACTGCTTCTGCTGCTAAGACTGTTCTTGGCAGAAGGGCCTTCAGTGGCGCCTTCAGGGATTGCCTCGGCTTCAGAGGTCCCCTTGGCCAAGGTCATACCCTATCCATGGAGCCTACATTAAATGATTGATCAGTGCAAAAGGTGTGATGGCCTGGTCATCCCAGCCCTATCAGATTACTGTGAGGAGCCCTTTTATCGCCACAGCTGCCAGGGGTTGGCCAAGGCTATCCTGGGTCTGCATCACAGACTTTTCCTTCTGCCACTTGTCCTTTCTTCCCTTCCTTTTCGCAGGTATTGACCCCAGGGGCACTCTTTAATAGGCATCCTGTTTGTTAGACTGTCTAAGCCTACTTCCTTGAGAATTCCATGAACATAGACTTGAAGGCGGGCAGGGGGTATACCACACAGATACCCGGGAAATGTGTCCTAGACCTAGGGAACAGCCAATGATAAGGTCACAAGGTAGGAATATGCCAGGAACATTCCAGAAAGGAGGCCAGTGTGACTGAAAAGAGGGGGGATTCAGGGGGAAAAATCACCCAAAAGAATGGTTAGAAAGGTGATGCAATGATTTGAACGTGGTTCGTTCCCTCTAAAACTCATGCTGGCGTTTCATCCCCATTGTAAGGTATTAAGAGGATTAAAACTTAATCTGACTATGGTGTTTATAACTGGGGCCTTTGAGAAATAAATTAGAATACAGGGGGTCATTGGGGTGGAGCCTTGAGGATCGAATACTGGTTTTTGGCTTTATAAGTAGAGGGAGAGACCAGAGGATTTGGATACATATGCTGTCCCTGTCTCTTGCCACAGGATGTCCTGCACCACTTTGGGACTCTGCCAACAAGAAGGTCAGTGGATACAGGCCCTCCACCTTGGACCTCTAGAACCATAAGCCAAAATGAACCTCTTTTTAACTTAACCAGTCTGGTAATGTTATTAGCAACAGAAAATGAACTAAGAAGGCAGGATCGCTAGAACTTACTGGCCACTCTACATGCTCTGGCTTTTCCTCTGGGTGCTCCAAAGCCCTGGGATGGTTATATAAGGAGGACTGACATGATCTGACATTTTAGAAGGATCCCTCTGGCTACTGCATTGAGACAGAGGGGAGGCAGCATGAGTGGAGGCATGGCTATCCATCTTGAAGCTACTCCTCCGTCAGGAAGGAAACCTGCTCCTTGACACTGCATGTGTTTGGACTCTCATGGATTCTGAGCTCTCCTCAGCCCCGGGGCTCTGAGCCCACACAGATTCTGCAGGGATGGTCTGTTCTGTTCCCTTTCTTCTGGAGGTGATCAGAGGCTATCCTGTGAATGCAAGATTGCAAGATTGTACGGAGTACCCTTGTCCTCCTTCGGAGACTCAGCTGCTGCCTGTCCTCAGATGCAAATGGATCCTCCACTGGGTGCTCACTGCCTTATCACAGTAGTCTTCATACTAAGCTGAAATTACTGGCTTTTGTGTCTGTTTTCCTAACTGATTCTGCAGAAATAGAAACTTCCTCATTTTTATTTTAATCTCAAGCACCCAGCAGAGTGTCTTGCACAACTGGGTTTCATTTTATGCTTGATAAGTGAATGAATGGATGAATAGAGCCAATGGATGGACATCATGGGGAATTTTAGTCTGTTAAAAAAAAACACAAATTGTTCTAATAGCCAGAGCTGATCAACAATGGAAGAAACTGCTCCTAAGGTGGAAAATTCTCCACTGTTGGGAGGACCAAGCAGAGCCTGGACAACACTGTGGTGGGGCTGTTGTAGAAGGACTTAAATTGCCTGGAATACAGGGACTTAAATTGCCTGGAACACCATTATTGATGACTGCCTGTGTAAGTTCCATTTTAAGGATGCAGTAACAGTGAAACACTGTTCTTGTGGGCTCAGGGAAGAGCCTCCGGCACTGGGAATATCCTGTTTGGTACTGAGAGTTTGAGGGTAAAACTTACCTAACCCCTCTTCCTTCTGTAGGTCAGACCAATTAAGAAAGCTACTAAGGTCAGAGAGATGGAAATTAAAAAAAAAAAAAAAGCATTTTAAGCTGATGGGAGAAAATGTCTTGGGTCCCTATTCAAACTGGCTCCCTAATTTTTCCCACTTCATGAACTGAATGTCTTGACCCACTTGTAGTAGATGGACCATCACAGACTTCCCTGGTAGAAACTTTGAGAAGAGCGAACTCGAAAGGCAAATCTACAGTGCTGATGTCCTTATTCCTCATCTTACCAGGCTCTTTGGAGAGGAAGAAGCCAGATGAAAAAGAGATCATACTTTTGAAATAAAAGAGGAATTTGTCTCTTTTGTGTTTTTTTGATTTTTTATTTTTTGGTACCAGGGATTGAACTCAGGGGTACTCAACCACTGAGCCACATCCCCAGCCCTATTTTTGTGTTTTATGTAGAGACAGGGTCTCACTGAGTTGCTTAGCGCCTCAACGTTGCTGAGGCTGGCTTTGAACTCCCGATTCTCCTGTCTCAGCCTCCCAAAGTGCTGGGATTACAAGCATAAGCCACCGTGTCTTGTTCCCTTTAGTGAAAAAACTGGGGTGGAAGAACAGGGGTCAGTGTACTGCCCCTAGCAGCACAGATGCACCTGGGCTGCACATCAACAGAGTCCTTCTCTATTGCCCTCGCCTGGAGGCCAATGAGCCCTGGGAAGGGTTAATAAGCAGGAGCTGTGGTTCCCTTTGGTGGAGAGTGAGGATCTCACAATGGAAGCTTTTACTTTAAGACACAATAAAAGACACTGACATGCTGCGTAAGCATTGTTCCTGGCTGTAGTTATTCCAATTATTTTTTATGTTTTCTCCTTAAATGAGAAACATATCAGACACTAACTCAAACACGGAGATACCTATTTATGCTTCAGAACAAACAGTTTAAGGGCATTATATACAGATGTCTAAATATTTAGAAAGTGTCTGTTTATGGGAGTGAAATGAAAAGTACCTGTTTTCATTTGAAGGATTTTATGTGAAATTTGCATGTAAAAAAAGGCAGCCCCCGTGGCGAAGGGTGTTAGAGATGAGAAGTCTGTACAGGCATGGAGTGGGGGTAACTGTGGGGTGGGGGCTGCCCTTGGCCTGTCACAGGTTCTGCGGTGAACCAGAGTTGGAGGGGCCTGGAAAACTTAGACCGGGTGATGCTTCCCGTTAGGCTGGGGCATAAATAAATGCCTTGAAGACATCTGGGTGTTTTAATGGCCTAAAATGTGCTTCCGAACCCCCGACTTTATCTTCTTATCCAACACTCATCTTAGCCCCAGAGGGACGTTTAAAGAGAAATAGGCTGCTTCAGAAGAGTGTAGTAGTAAACGGAGGGATGATTAGACTACCTGGGGGTGCTCAAGGCCCTCCCAAAGCTGGGGCACTGCGGGAGTTCAGATGGAAGAGTCGAGAGAGAAATAGTTTAACATACTGTCTGACATAGAGACAGGTTTCACCTCAATTTATGGAAGAACATAATATGTGAAGATACTGTGTATGGTTTTGGGAAATAGCGAGGTCTCTGTTGCCTGTAGTGTTCTAAAATAGGATGGCCTCTTACAGAGGTTTTTGAGGGGATTAGCTGGATTATAATGTACCTCTGGTTCTTTGGTTCCTAAGATTCTAAGATAGGTGATTCAGAAGAGTCCGGAAGTTCTCTTCTCTTCCATGTTTTTTGCTAGGGGGATCCTGCCAACCCTGCTGCTCCCAGAACTGGGGCTTCTCAGCAGCTCATTGAGTCTGCAGGTAACTAGGATCCAGTTATTAAGGACAAGAGAAGGATGGCCCATGCTATCTTCCCCGGAATTCCTTCTGAAGCCCTCGCCAGTCCTAGCTCAACAGGTTTATGTGTCCTTGAAGGGGTCTTCCTCTTGCTTGACCGAGGGTGTAGCCTCAGACCTCGCTCTCCTTCTCAAGATCTGGCAAGATGAGTTTCTGGCAGAATCTTTTGCTCAGGGTCCTGTGAGGAAAGAGATCAGAAGTTGGTGAGGGCAGTGATGTCTGGGTTTTCTCCCTTCTCTGTTCCATCTTGATATTTAGTAACGAAACAAGGTTACTCACCATGGTATTCGAAGGAAATGGGAAAGTGCTGAGTTCCACCAAAGCTGCCTTGGGCCATCCTTCTCCCATCAACTGTCACAGTGTGACGGGGTGGGCCAACGGTGTAGCTGAGTAAGATACAGGAGCTGAAGGCAAAGGTTCTCCTGTTAAAACTGGCAAAGTGCCATTGGTCAGCACTTCCTGATCATATTGGAGAGTTGAGACAAGGTTGGCCCAGAGACAATATAAAGGGGCTTCTGGCAAGGGGAAGACTTAAGGATGGGGGTTCTAGAACTGCCCAGAAGATGAGCACATGCCTCACAGTGGGCACGTCCATCTACACAGACCTGTACCATAAGGGACTGGCCAAAATAGAGAGGACAGGAAAACAGTGGGAGGTTGGAAGTTAGGGGTGGCTGATGGAGAAGGATGGACGTGGGAATTGCTAGGATCAGCAAGAGAAGCTTCTTGTGTAGAGGGGAGAATAAGAGTGAGGAAACTAAGATTTAGGACCAAATTTTTGAATGGCTATGTTCACTTTTCTGTTTTATTCTGTGAAAGACAGGGTCTGAGGCTGGGCATTTGTCTTTCCATTTATTCAATTATATTTTTTCAGTGGCATAAGTAAGACAAGACCTATCTACATTCTGGAATGAAGCCTCTACCCTCAAAGAGTGGATTGCTTAATGGTAGCTGAGTCACCAAATCCTAATGGAGATTTTACACTCCATCATCAATGTCTAAAGCAGCTGGCACCAGGATCAGGCCCCAAGCATCAAGTGGGAATCAGGAGAATGTCAGTAACTGGGGAGGGAGCTGGCAAGAACAAGCAGGAAAGCCCAGCTCCCTTAGAGGAAAGTGGTGACTGGAGAAGTCACCAACGTGAAACTAAATTGTACCAGGCAGCATTCAGCATGAAGGCCCAGCTTAACACCTGAGTTCTCTGGAGGTGCCTCAGCTAGTGGAGGTGATGGGGAGGGCCGCACAGAAGCCTGGTGGTTAACACCAAGCACCTCCCAGACCAGACCAACAGAGAAGATTCAGGAAAATCTGTGGAATCTTGAATCCAGTCCTAGGGCAGTGACTCACAGATGAGGCCAGCAAACAGGGGGAGTCAACACTAAGCCCCACTGGACTGGGTTCCAAAGGTGCTTAAGGACTTCCTGCCTTGCTCTGGAACTGGGGCAGAGCCAGGCCCACAGGTGGGAGCAGCATCAGCCCCAGCTGTGGGTCCCTCTGACCTCTTATCCTGTCTGCCAGGGTACTGACCACATATCTGTCAACTGCTGTTTGTCAGGAGATTGAATTCAGCTGATATTTCAACTGGGCATGCTTGTCTTTATATCCAGTTACAGAGCTAAGAGAGACCGCCTCTGCCCTGGAAGAGATAAAGGCTTGTGCTAAGCTGGCCTCCTAAATAGCCAAATTGCAATGCAAAGGGATAAGGGGCTTGGGTGGCACAAAGAGGAGCCTGCCATAGAGAAGGAACCTGTTATGATTTGGACCTAGAAGGTCACCCAAAAAATCTCATGTGTTAGCCATGCAGCTAATGGTCAGGGCTGAAATGATTGGATCATATGGGCTGTTATCTCATCAGTGGATTAAACCATTTGATGGAGTAATACTTTGAATGGATTTACCGGGAGGAAGTAAAAACAATAAGCAGGTGGGGCATGGCTGGGGGAAGTAGGCCACTGGGGGTGTGGCCTTGGGGACTATATCTGTTTCTGTTCCCTCCCTACTCCTCTTTCCTGGCTTCTATGAACGAGAAGCTTTCCTCTGCCACGCCCTTCCACCATGATTTTCTGCCTCACCTCAGGCCCAGAGCAATGGATCAGGTGACCACAGACTGAGACTGAGACCGCTGAAACCATGCGTCAAAATAAGTCTTTCCTCCTCTGAGTCGTTCTCTTTGGTCGTGGTAACAAAATGTTAACCAACACAGCACCCAACCACTATTCACTGAGTGAATTAACAATTTATTATTCACTTTAGTTTTGGTTCTTTTTTTTTTTTTTGGTATAAAGAGGAGTCAGGAAAGGCATTAAAAGGGAAACTAAAAAATGATTATATTTGATATCTCGAATGATGAATAGGTAAAGAAGTGAATTTCAGACAGAAGAAACTTCACAAGGAACATCATGGAAACTTGAATAAACACAGTGGGTTGGGAACACATGAGTTGTTTGGTATAACTAGAAGATGAGGCTAGAGAGGGTAGGTCAACTCATATTGAGCAAAGGATGATGAACAGAGGATCAGTCAGCTTTTGCTGAGCAATAAACAACTATAGGATCAAAACAAATAAAAAATAAACATTGCTTTCTATCACATGCATCTGCTGGTGGCTGGGACATCTCTGTAATGAGTGAGGAGCAGACATGACCCACTTGAGGTGGAATCAAGTTCAAGTCTGAACTACACAGACCTGTAGTGGTATAGGGGCCCATGCTATAGTTATCTGGGGAGTGTGCTTCTCAAGGATAAGTAGGAAGCTCTCAGGGGAGCAAGCAGAGACACACAATGCTCCTCAGCCCTGGGCTCAGAACGGAAACACTGTCACTTCTACCAAAACAGGTCATGTGGCTATGCTCAAAACCAAGGGGAGAAATTGCTTTGCCCATAGGATGTGGTAGAGAGAGTGAGCTAATAGCTGTTTAACAACTCTCCAGCCTGAAATAATACTATGCAATTTTTTGATTCTGAAAAAAAAAATGAGAATTTTTCCTGGTTCATCTTTCTGGGTGGGGCAGTTTCATTTGAACTGGCATGTCCAGGAACACCTGCCACATGCCAGAGGACACTTTATTCATAACTGGATGTGGCTAAGATGCCTACTTTGTTTATATATTGGAGTTTGTAGAGGGCAGGGATCATGATTCATTTATCTCTATAGCCTTAGCACCGAGCACAGAGTAAATGCTTGAAACATTCATTGAATGCGAAATTGGCCTCATGGTGTCCTCCATGTCTGAATAAAATTTAAAAGGGAAATAGACATTTCTCTGGCTCCATTGACAGTTCCAGGTAAGGGTGGTGTCATGAATGATGAGCAGGCATGACACACTTGATGTGGGAATAAAAATGCTAAGCAGGGAAAGAAAACAGTAGTAGGAAGCAAATGGCTTAAACCACAGCTGCCATAGTCAAACAACGACTTGAAAATGAGAGTCAAGAAGGACTTGGCAGTGGCGCAAGCCTGTAATCCCAACAGTTAGGGAGGCTGAGAGAGGAGAATCGCGAGTTCAAAGCCAGCCTCAGCAACAGCTAGGTGCTAAGCAACTCAGTGAGACCCTGTCTCTACATAAAACACAAAATAGGGCTGGGGATGTGGCTCAGTGGTCGAGTGCCCCTGAGTTCAATCCCCAGTATCAAAAAAAAAAAAAAAGAAGGAGTTGGAATAATGAAACTTTTTCTCTTCTTCCAGGTAACTGTCAATTTGAATATATATATACATACACACACATATATGTATATATTCTGAAATATGTATGTGTATATATTCACACACATTTATACATACATATGTCTAATGATAATACCTAACAAATATTGAGTGCCTATTATGTGTCTGATGCATCTTAATATGTTTTATATATTGTTTCATGTAACTGAATCCTCCCTTGGACCACAGTTATTAATAAGACACAGCACCGAGGAGAACAATAGTCTATTTCCATTCTACTAAAGTTGCATTTTTGCATGCTTGTTCAGTGGCAAACAAGGACAGAAAAGGCTAAAGCGATGTATATACAATTGAGTGGTAAGCACAGCTGATGAAGTCAGTAAAATTGAGCAATTGCAGATGAAAGACTGAGCATACACTGAGAATAGATTCAGGTCTCAAACAAAATCATGATCAGGACAGTGGACAACAAAGAATAAGAATAAAGATTAAAGGGACCAGAATTCTGATCCTCTTAGCCACTTTTGGTTCTGAATTCCACACACATTCTGGTGGTAAGGACTTAGATCCCAGGAGTACTGCTCAGTTTATTTGGATTTCCAGATCCTCCAGGGCAGGGGTGTCCTTGTTCATTTCCGATGCCCCATGGCACAGTTCAGTGTGCATGGAGTATATGATACAAACCCAATTAATTTACTTCAAAGATCTGAACTTGGGCCTGTCACAGGGTGGAAAGAGACTGGAGAAAATTCACAGCCTCTCAACCCCAGTGTCTGCCTCTTCCTGTCCCTCTCTGGTAGACTTCTCAGGGGTGGAAACACCATCATCCCAGGGAAGCTTAGGGTAAGTACCTGCCCTTTGGTTTTGTCTTCCAATATCAAAATGTAACCTCTTCTCCAGCCCTGTACCTGCCCCTCATATCTGGCCCAATGCCTGGTCTCCAGGAGGCAACCAGATGGTAAGAGGCCATTGAACAAAGGCTAGAGTGTATGGTCTCCACAAGGTGGCACAATAGGGGACCAGACCTGAAAGATGGGCAGAGGCTGCTCCACATCGTGGTGGGTGGATTACGTGCCATTTCTGACTTTCAGTCACCTCATTTCTGTAACTGGACCAGAGTCCCTGCGCTCCCTAATTCATAGAGTTGGTTTTAGAATTAAGAGAAAGATGTCAGCAAGACAGAGGAATGTTTCACTGAGTAAATGCTACATGTAGGTCAGTTCCCTTGGAGAAATCTAGAATTGTAAAGGGGAGTGGGAAGGGCTCTGAAAGGCCTGGCAGTCCAGAGGTTCTCAAACTGTTCCCAAGGATTGCTGTGGGACCCGGGAGTCGGCTGCCCTTGGGGGGGGATGGAACAGGCTGGATCCCAGGCTCCAACTTCAGTCAGAGCGAAGGCTGTGCTTTGCTTGTGAGTGTTGGAATTCTGGGTATTGAGACTCCCACCCTCCAAAATGAGGTGCATGTGCTAAAATGTAAAGTTTGAAAATCACCGAACTAGTCCAACCCTCCCATTTTGTAGATGAGGAAAATTGAGAGAGAGCAGGGCCAGAAACTGACTCGTGGGGCTCTAATGAGTCAATCGGTGGCTTTGACAAGACTGGGTTTCATATTATTGAAGACACATTCTCATGCTCATTTTCTTCTTCAGATCAATCAAGGTGTCCCCCTCCTTCCTTGTAGAGGAGCCAGGCTCCTGCCAACAAGAAAGACAAAGGATCAAAGTGGAAAAACAAATGCTAATGCTCCCAACTCTGCTGCCCACCTACTGGGCCCAAGAGGTTCAAAGCTTCCAGACCAGGAAAGAAAAGCCCAGCCCCCTCCCATCACCTGGGCTCCTGCTGCTTCTCCAACCCCATCCCCCCATCCTCCTGGTCCTCCTGCCACCTAGCTCTCCAGAGCCATTCTGGTCTCCTTGACAGGCTTGGACCACGTTCCCAAAAGGATCTGACCCCGAAATAGTCCCCTTACCACGGGGACTGTGTGCGTGCTAGGGGTTGTGGGGTTAACTGCAGTGGACTAACTCTTCCATCTGTTCAAAATATGTTTACGAGGTGTAAGCAGAGAAAGGGATTGGAAAGTACACACTTCAAACTGCTGAAGAATTTTGCGAAGTGTTCTGTGTGCTTTTAGGCAAAACCACTCCAGTTTTCTGGGTCTCAGCTTTCCACTTTTAGAAATGAGCAGCTGGAGGAGTTATTTCTAAGGTCCTTATCGGCTGACAAATGTAGCTCCGCCTTGTTCTTTTCTATTCTCTGAAGGCATTCTTTGAAGAGAGTTTTCCCGTGAGGAGAGTGCTTCAGAGGGGAAAATATGTCAGGTATGTGTTCCCTGTGGTTATCTTAGGACAGTTTGGAGCACAAGAAATTGTAAAAGATGGACAGGCAGGGCAGAGTCACGCAGAGTCTGCAGTGGGGATTGGGGACTGCATTTGAAGAGTGAAAAGGACCACTGTGCAGGGAGCCCCTCAGGGAAGCCACAGAGGCACACTGACTGCTTGATTTGCTACCCCGTGCCCAGCCCCTGGCCACTCAGACGCCACTGCTCTCCAGTGATATTTGAGTAGGGCTGTATCCCAAGATTAAGTAGCAATGAGTGCAAAGTGGAAATTAGTGAGAGGCCACCATCTGTGACTTTTGCTTTTGTAATTCCTGCTTTGAACATTCTCTTTTCATGCTAATAAAAAATGCAAGTGAGTAAGTCACTTTTATGAAGTCATTTATAAAAATCTCTTTCAGGCAGGGTTGGTGTACAATGGGTTCCCACACCAACTGGTGGGACCTGAATAGTCAGTCCTGTGCAACTCTAGATTGTTCTGTGTTTTGAATATCACCTGAACCCCCAGGACCTTTTGCTTGAGGTGTTGGAGCAGAGCAGTGGGAACACAAAAATCCTCAGGAAAACTTTACACCAAAATTGAAAGAAGACATACTATGTGTCATACCCTTAGACATGGCTACCGTCCCGAAGCCTCAGATCTGCTAGGGTAATGCTGTCATAAAGGAGCCAGGGTTCCCCAGTATTAACCAATTCTGCAAAGCACTCAGTGAGAAAAAAGGGCTGGAGAACTAACCCAGACCAATCGTAGAATTCCTTAGGCTGGACAACTGCCCCTGGCTATTACCTTCTGCAGGAGCTCAGTGGGCTCTATTCTACCAAATTGCTTGCAATTCACTGAAGAGAATTGCCCCAGCAGGGAGTCAAGGGCCCAGAATTCCCTTCTTCACATCTCTTCTGGGAGAGGGGTTTTACTCCCTCTTTGGAATTTTTGTTTTCAGGTCCTTAGACTTGACTTCACTTTTTTTTAACTTCTGCTATTTGCACACCAGTTATTGCAGTCTCCACAACACTTTACAGTACTTGTCTATTTAAAATGTCTTCCCCAGCCAGACCTGGATTTCCTCTAAGAATGGACCTAGTCCAAGTCATCTTTGCTCTCCCAGTGCCTAAGAGTGCCTGGTACATAACAGGACTTTATAAATCCTTGTTAAAGGAGAAGTTGAATGACTCAATAAATAAAAATGAATAAATAAACAAATCCATTCCTAGCCTTAGGCTCCCTGAAGGCATCCCTAAATTAAGTTGCCTACCTGGCTCCTCATGGCATTTGTGTTCCAGACCCCTGCTGTAAGTGATAATTCATTAGAATTAAGATCAGCTGGAGTGTCAGAAAACCCTGAAATAGCAGTGGCTTAATCAGGATAGAAGTTTCTTCCTCATGTGAATGTTCGGAAGAAAGAGCCAGGTTTGGGGTGGTGTGTTTCTCTCCTGCTGCCAAGGTCACTTTATAGCCCAGAATGATTACTCCAGCTCCAGCCATCACATCTGTATCTTATCCTGCAAGAAGGAAGAGAAGATGGCAAAGAGAACATTATTTCCCTTTAAGAACGCTGCTTAAATATCTCATACTCCATGTGAAGGTAGAGAATATCAATCAGAACTGTGTCGTAGCTGCAAAGAGGTTGGGAAACGCAATGTTCTCAGTGGTCCCGAAAACGTGGGAGCTGTATGACTACAGGAACATGGTGAGTGAGGAACGACACACAGTGTCTTCTGTAGGAGCCGCTGAAGGTTTTTGTTTGTTTTTGGTAAGGGAATGTTGATTGAATCAAATCCCAAATTGAGAAAGATCAGTATGGTGTCTGGAAAGAAGGAATTCAGGAAAGAAGAGAGCGGAGGCAAGGAGACCCAGTAGGAGGGAGTTTTACAACTCCAGACAGATGAGAATCACATGGGCAGGAGCAGAGGGGACGGGAAGGAGGACACAGGTTAGTAATGCTGAGGGATGAAGGAAGAGAAGGAGTCCAGAATGATCCCCCTTTCCTGACTGGGGCCCTTGGAAATAAAATTGTACTAAACTAGTTTGGGGAAATCCAGGAAGACTTCAGTGTCTGAGGTGGAGATGAGTACTGAGAACACTGATTTAGATTTGGGACCCTTGATGAGCTGGGCATTCCCAAAAAGAAACCATAGGGTTCCCCCAGCAATGAGTGGGAACGGCAGTTGGTCCAGTTGGAAGGAGCCAAGTAGAGTTAAGAAGCACATTTGGGGGTATGGCGTCGGATTCCTATCCCCTGCCTGGTATTTTGGTTGCTGTTCTATCAGTGGAGTCCTGGTTGTCTTAGGGGCCAACAACCAATTCTCCAAAGAGTTTCAAGCAGAACTCATTTCAAATTCCCCCTAATTAAAAGAGAGAGATCAGTGTGCCTGGAGTCCTGCTGCTACTGCAGAAGGGAAAGGCCTGGTTTACAAATCCCTTCAGGCAGCATCCTGACTCTATGGGGAGGTGCTGGGGAGTCTAAGGAGGGGCAGACACGTGCCAGCTGGCTGTGCCAAGTGAAGGAGCCGCACGCCTGGGGTTCTGCCATGTGTTTGTTTATTTGGTTTGGCTGATGTAAAACATACACACACAGACGTACAGCCTCGGGGCCTGTGTGCAGAGCCCACGTTCAATCCTCAACTAAAATCAGAAACAGTGCAGAAAAAAGAAGAGAGTCAAAGTGGCAACATATGATCAGGTAGCAGATTTGTGTGGTTTCTTTTTTTTTCCTTCATTCATTTATTCATTCACTCATTTAGCAAATGAATGTCAGGCATTCTGTAAGGCAGGAGGCCTAGAAAGTGAATTCAACACAGTCCTCTAGAGTCCCAAAAAAAAAGCAGGAGACAGAGGCCAGGAAAGAGGTCATTTTATTACAAAGTGAGCATGCAGGATATAAATCACAGCACATCTCTGCTCTGGTCATTTCCAGTCTTAAAACCATACCAGGAGTTGGACGCCATGGTGCACGTCTGTAATCCCAGCGAGACTGAGACAGGATGATCGCCAGTTCAAAGCCAGCCTCAGCAACAGCGAGGCATTAAGCAACTCAGTGAGACCCTGTCTCTATTAAGCAACTCAGTGAGACCTTGTCTCTAAAAAAATACAAAATAGAGCTGGGGATGTGGCTTAGTGGTTGAGTACCCTGAGTTCAATCCCTGGTACCCAAAAAAAAAAATCATACTGGGGCTCCCCGCATCTCTACCCAGACTTTCAGCAGTCTGACAATTGCACCCTCCAAACCCAATCTATGCTCCAAGTTCAAGGGAGTTCACACTCACTCTCGCATTTTCTGCCCCTGTACACTCTGTGTCCCTACTGTTCTTCGCCACTTCCCACTCAGCTTTGAAGATCCAATGGAACCCTCTCTTGGGGACCATCTTCTGGGTCCTCCCTGCATTTCCTGCAGCTTTTATTGCTGGCACTGCTCACCTGCCACTTTCATAGTTCACCTGTACATTCTCCCTGTGACCTGGGAGCAACCTGAGCAGAGAAGAATCTTGTCCACATCTCTATCCTGGCAGCTAATCAATACCTGGCACAGAAACACTCTTAATAAATGCCTGACTAAATGAGCAGACATAATTTAGTAGTGCCATGGATTGCCTCAATGTGCTGTCATTAAAATGCACTGGGACTCTGAAACCAAACTCCACTGCGATTCAAATCCTGAGCTGTGTCGCCTCCAACCAGCCCCTTCTCTCCAAGGCTGTTTGCTTGTTCTTTGGTGTAAGGAGTTAACATTCTATAAGTATGACTTAGGCGACAAAGCTTCATTGTGTGTGTGTTCATCTTCCTTTCTTTAATGTATGTGGAACACTTATTACTGTTATTACCATCACAAGAAGAAAACAAGCCCCTGCTCCAAGGAGTGAGGGCACAATCTAGCAGGCAGGAAGATAACTGAGTTCAGATTCTTGAGAGAGGCCCCTCATGGGTGTCCTGAATTGCCTGTCACTCTATACATCCAAGCTTTCCTGACTGCTCCTACTCTGGCCATCTCCCCTGAACACTGCTCTTGGTGAGCAGCATTGCAAAGTGGTGGAAGAACGGGCTGTGGATCCCGACTGCATGGTTCAACTCCTGCTTTGTTGGACACCTATGTTCTTCTCAAATCTCTTAACTGGCTCCTACTTTCTCTCTATCTCGGTCGGAGCCGTTCTGGATTTTGGTGAGATGCCACACCACAGACATAGAATTTGTTTCCCTGAGAGGATTTCTCATCATATGGAGGCAACAAAGAATGTTGCTCTGGGCCCCACACTTTAGAGGGCTGCACTCTGGCCCACCCATGCCGCTCCCTTTAAAGCGAGGAATTTGAGGGGTGAAGGGGATGCATTAACATAGTGTCCCCATCCTCCCCTTGCAGACCACCTCATAGGTGTGTGGGCACACAATTCCTAGCCTCTGTAACCTTGAGTCTGCTTTGAGAGCCTGCAGTGACCTGTATTCCCTGAAGACAACCCCGTGATCAGTGTGCAGTCCCCAGGTCCGTAGTGTGACCAAGTGGTGACTGTGAGGATTGTGAACAGAGCTTGGTTGCCACACGTAAATACATGAGACTACTCATGTTATAGGGCTAATTAGTGGAAGAGGCCATAGGCTGGGTCCAGAGGTGGGCTCTATCCTAGCCCTACCTGACCTGGCATAGCATGAAGTCCTGAGAGTTCTAAATTCTAATGTGGCCTTTCAAGTCATAACAAAAGTATTTTTGACAAGATAGAAGAGTAGAAACATTCTATTTCTCAGTTTGTTTTCCTTGTGTATAACTTCTAAATATTTAGCTTTATGGTATGTGAGTCTCTGTATTAGTCAGCTTGCTTAGCCTTTGGGCTGCTGTATCAAAATACCTTAGACTGAGTAATATGTAAACAACAGAAGTGTGTTGCTCACAGTTGTGGAAGCTGGGGAGTTGATTTGGTTTCCAGTGAGAGCTCCTGCCAGCCTGCAGATGGCCACTTTTTTTTGCTGTGTTCTCACAAGACTTATACATCTTTTCTTATATGAACTAGTTCTCATCTCATGATGACAGCACCCCCCCCCCACCATGATCAAATGGTCTCTCAAGGACCCTACCTCCAAATACCAACACACTGGGGGTTAGGGCTTCCACAATCTGTCCATAGCAGCTTCCCTTTGTACCCTAGGTTGCTCTAGGGTATACAAATGGGTCTCTAGGGTAGGTCTGAGGTGATGAACTCTGGAAGGGTAGAAGGGTCATTAGCTTGCTATGGAGTTCTCCTTGGTCAATGAGAAAAGGGAATCAGAGGGAAACAAACACAAAAATAGCCCTTTCCCCCTCTCCTTTGTGGACTGCACCTGGAAGTGGTTTTTCCTTTAAAGATTCAGCAGAATTCCAAGTGCTGAAGCTCAGCAACCTTGCAAGCTGTCACATCTCCAGGATGCCTTGGTGGCCAACTGGTGTGCAGGATGTGGCGTCTCTCCTCACCTCACTCCCAGTTTAACTCATCTTCAGCGCCTGCTGGGCTTTCCCTTAAGGCCCTGCTTTTGCTTCTCCTAAATGTCAGCACTTTAATGCTGGCCTTGGGCTCTGCTCTCTAGGGGACTCAGAATGACACTCCTGTCAATTTCTAGCTAGGACTTTAAGGCAGGTTACTGGTCTACCTTGTGCTTCAGTGTTCTCTGTAAAATGAGAATAGATGATAGGTAGTATCTCCCATGTAGAGTTCTTGTGAAGACTAGATGAGGTTATATATGTCAGTTTCCTGCCCCAAACTGTTAGCTGCTATTACTGCTCTTTCTTCAAGGCACTGCATGAGTCTGCTTGCACTTCTATAACAAAATACCACACACTGAGTGGCTCAAACAACAGAAATTTATTTTCTCATAATTATGGAGACCAGAAGTCCAAGTTCAAGATGTCAGCAGGTTGGGTGTCTTCTGAGGCTTCCCCCTGGCCTGGAGATGGCTATCTTCTTGCTGGGCCCTCGCATGGTCTTTTCTCTGTGTGTGCTCAGCTCTGGTGTCTCTTTTGTGTCCAGATTTTCTCTTATAAGGACACCTGTCAGAGTAGATTAGAGCCCAGCCTGATGACCTTTTTTTAACTTAATCACTCATCTAAGAATCCTGACTCCAAATCCAGTCACAGTCTGAGGTATTCTGTCAGGGCTTCAACAGAAGAATTTTGGAAAAACACAGTTTGGCCCCCTCAAGTGCTACCTCTGTATAGGGTGATCAACTTACCTAAGTTTGCCTGGGATTCTCTTGGTTTCAGAACAAGAGTCCTGTACTGCAGGAAATCTCCCAGTCCTTGGCAAGCCAAGAAGATTGCTTACGCTAATTCTTCCAGAAGCCTTGCCTGAGCCACAGTATGTAAAGACAAGAAGGACTAAATGAACCCAACAAAGAAGGTCTTCAACTTAGACTAGTTCAACTTAATGAGCTTTTGACTTGATGATGATACAAAAGCAATGTACATCAGTAGACATTGTACTTCACAGTTTGAACTTGGATCTTTTCCCTGGTTCGTAGTATGCATAACACTGTCTTATAATGCTGGGTAAGGTAGCGAGCCACAGTTCCCAGTCAGTCCTGTGACCATGAGGGAAATGAAATTTTAAAATATATAAATAGTGACACTATAGTACACTGGGTTGCTAAGCTGTGATGCTTGGTACGAGGTGTATCAAATGCATTTTGACTTATAACATTTTTAACTTATAGTAAGTTTATTTGGATATAATCCCATGGTAAGTCAAGGAGCTTCTGTCTGTATTTACAACTGCATACTTCCTCATGAACTTTGACATCTATTAAACTGTCTGTATCCTCACTTCAGCCTTGTGAGGTAAGTGGTATAGGAAATGATATTCCAGTTCCAAAAAGTGGGAAACAGGGACAGAAAGATTCATCTTTGCTTGGTGACTCACCCTGTTATCTTTCTCCTGGTTCTTTCATTCCTAGGTGTTTCCTAGACCAATATGAGGCAACCATAGCGTATGCTTCGATCCACGCTGCCCAAGGGCCCAGGCAAAAGGTAAGCAACCAGGATGTATCCATCAAGGAGTCCTATATTTCTCTATATTGATGTGATTTAAAGAAATTAAACAATCATGCCTGCACTTCCTGGGTGGGGGTGATGGGCGGGCCACAGGCTGGGCCTGAGCACATGCCTCTGGCTACAAACAGGCAGGGCAGGAGGGAAGCAGGGAGAGATGCAGGCTGTGTTTGATGATCTGCTCTGAAAGGCATGGAGGGAAGCCATTGATTAGTGAGCTTTGTTTGATCTGCTTAAGGATCAAAGGGACAAACATGATGTGCAAAGATGAAAGTTGACCTGAAAACCCTGTGTCCCGGCTTGCTGGGATGGCAGGCTGCCTTGGGCCCATGGGTCAGAGTGGAGGACTCTCAGAGGAACTGTGGGCAAGACTGCAAGCCCATAGCTTCCTTAACCTGACCTCTGACCCCTCTCCTGACAATTGCCTTTAAGAAGAGATGCCTTTAAGAGAACTTTCCTCTCTGGATTTGGGGAGCTCAAGGTTATAAGGGGATCTGGGGGTTAAGCGTTACCTCTGGCCTTTAAAGAACATGGATGAATCACCAGATAATATGGGCTAAATGCTATGATTAGGCTGATCTTGAAAGCCTAAAGGTACCACTGTGAAACCCTTAAACTTAACCTGTGGGAGGGCACAAAGGAGGTACCCCAATTTATGCCTCAAAGATCAATGATAAAAGGATGAATGAAGTTTTTGGTTTCCTTTTGGGAAGAGGGAGAGGAGAATCATGGTGATAGACACCATGATATACTAGGGTTGGGCCAATATCAACTGACTTTTAATCTAGGCCAAGGCCTGTGTAGTCTTATTGTCTCCTAATAACATCCAAACTATCCCTGGGGATTATTCCATTTCATAATGGAATGAGAAACATCAGGCTGACAATGTTTGAGTAACTTGCCTGAAGTTACACAGTTGGCATATGGCAGAGTTAAAATGTGAACTCAGATCTGTTTACCTGAAAACTTGGATTATCACCAATAGAAGTGTGGTCACATCCATGTTTTTGAAAGTTACCTCTGGTCCCTGGGGTTAACTGGAGATACTGGAAGTAAATGCAGAGAGATCAGTTAGCAATAGGTTTAGGTGGCTGACATTATCTCCCAATTTATAGGATCAGCTGTGCAAAGATGAAATTTATTTTCCATAAACTTGAAAAGTGTATTGTTGACAGAAATGTGATTTTGGTTCATGGCTTTCTTCCTCTTTTCCTTCTCCCCATATTAGCATCTGAAATCTGTGTGGGGAAGAGCTACAAAGTATTAGATTATAGGGTGGGGATGGGATGAGAACAGGGGAAGGTGGCAGTGACTGTCATCAAGTCATACTTTGACATCAGGTTCCCAGCCTCTGGCTATTGGTTCACATATGTCATCTTGTGGTCTTTTGACTTTCCAGATAGTTCTAGACTCTACTTTTGGTAGACTCTCCAGCCTCATTTTATAGCAAATTCAATGGATCTAAGTTAAGTTTTGGGCCTACCTGGCCCAAGTCACTATACCTAATCTTTCTGTTCTTTCTCTGGTAGGAGAATTCTGGGACATTGCCCATTGACCTAGACTGAAGACAGGAAGTGGAGCATAGACCTCCTTGTTCCCAGAGCTGGAGGAGAAAATTCTCCTTCCTTCCCATTCCCAGATTCACCCTGGGCAAGTAGGGCACAGACTCCTCTCATAGACACACTTTAGTAACTTCCTCTCTGACTCTCTGCCAACTCTCCCAGCTCTGTTAAATTTTATATTTTTAGTAAATATTCTTTCTAATGTTTAGGCTAGGACTTTGTTAAACCAATGATTAGCTTACTTGCTTTTTTTTTTTTTGTATTTCTACTATTGATATCTTTCTACTAGGGTCCTGGTACTAGAGATATAGTAACAAGTTAGTCAAAGCCCATGCATTCCTGTTGGGTAGACATAGATAATAAATTAGTACACAATATGCTTGTTTTAGTCAGTTTTTCCATCATTGGGACCAAAATACTAGACAAGAAAACTTAGAGGTGAGTAAAGTTTATTTGGGGCTCACAATTTCAGAGATCTCAATCTATAGTAGACCAAGTCCATTGCTCTGGGCCCAAGGTGAGGCAGGACATAATGGACAAAGGGCATGGTGCACTGCTCTGTTCATGGCTGGCCAGGAAACAGAGCAAGAGGGAGGAAGGGGCCATAGGAAAGATGCATCTTTCTAGGGCACAACCCCAATGACCCACCTCCTCTAGCCAGGTCTCACCTGTCTACAGTTAACACTCAGGCAGTCCATTCAAACTAGGATGGACTGATTAGTTTCCAGCTCTCACAATCCAATCATTTCACCTCCCAACATCCCTGAATTACCAATATAGGAGCTTTAGAGGACAATCATATCCAACTATAATATGTTCCCTGGTGATAAGTACTATGAGGAAATGTCAGCAAGAAAAGTGGGCAGAGGCAGGTGTGAGACTGTGGCATATTAGACAATAGCTGTAGGAAGCCTCTCAGTTAACGGAACACTTGGGAGAGAACCAAATGAAGCAAAGGAATAAGTCCTAAGCTTGTAGAAAAGGGGAACATCAAGTACAAAGACCCTGAGGCAAGAACAGGCTTGGTGAGTTCAAGGAGTAGCAGGGACAGTAGTAGTGCAAGAAAGGACTGAATGAGGGAGGAGGAAGCAAGAGATGAAGGCATAGAAGGAGGAGAGCAGACAGCCATGGAGGATGGAGATTTAGTAGGCATAATAAGGACTTCGAATTTTTTTTTTAATAAGATAGAAAGGCACTGCAAGATTTTGAGCAAAGAAATGTCATGACCAAGTTATTTCTCTCAGAATCACCCTCATTACTGTATGGAGAATAGACTGTGGAGATTGAGAATGAAGTATGACGGAAATTTTGGAGACAATTGCAGATGGGCCAGGATAGAGGTAACAGTGGCTCTTAGAGAAGTAGCCATAAAGATGGTAAGAGATGAGGAAATTAGGGATAAGCTTTTAATACATTTGCTGATGTTTGGATATGCAGTGTGAGAAAGACAGGATAACAAAGGAAAGTAGGCACATTGAGGAAAGATGCTGCTTTAGGCCAAGTTTGTTGGGCGATGGTTTCTGCCTCGGTAGGGTTTGAGGTTGGGAGGTACATTGAAGAGCACTCTCAGGAATAATACCTGTGAGGGGGTGAAGGTAGCTGGGGAGAAGAAGTTCTACAGTGATTCAGTCATCAAAGAGGCCTCAGCTGATCCCACAGGAATCTTGGGAGCTGAGGCAACCCTATATTATTGTTCATTTGACAAAAGGACCAGACCTTTTGTACTCCCTCATCAGCCTGTCATTAGAGGCATGCCGCCCACAAGGAGGAGGCATAGCCACGAGGCAGGTGGCTTCCTTCTGTGAGGGCAAGTCCTGGGGAGAGGTCCTCTGTGACTTGTCAATGCCAATACTTCCAGAAGCCCAGGTCCTGGGGGGGCACTGGGTGGCCCATAACACTGTGTACTACAAGTGTCCACTCTAGTCTCAGGGAAGGGTTGGGAGGACTGCTCAGACAGAGTGACACCTGGTATGGGTTTAAAGGCTTTTTTGCTACTTTTCTGAGTCGTGTGACTTTTGGTCATGAATGAGAAGGTGCTTGAACAAGACTCAAACTCCACAACCAAAAACTGCTCTAATTATGTTCATTGGTTAAATCTTAAGCTAAATGAAATTCTAAAATTAATTGCCTTTTAAACTAAAGTGTTTTCATTTTTCCAAATTATAACAAATTCCTGATTTACAGTTAGGCTTTATATTTTAACAATCTATCGATTCAGAGCAAATGCTTATTTTCTGAAGCAAAATTGATATTCCAGTTGGTTCAAATTTCTGGTAACTGAATAGTCCTCAGTGAACAGAAATCTAATGTGCTGATATTTTTCATAACTCTTATTGGCAGGAAGTCCTTTCCATGAGCTAACATAAATCCTGTTTGGAACAATTTTAGACATTGCTTCTAGATTTTTCTACAGAGGAGTTGAGGAATGAGTGGCAACAGGATGTGTGTAACAAGTGATTCCTGCACTTAAATCCTATTTTTTTGAGGATGATTCTCAATCTTCAGAGGGGGAAATATTGGATTTAGGGCCTAGCAGCTGGCTGAATATATTATAAAGAGATATGCTCAGTGAATGAGCAGGTACAGGTATATATGTATGTGCGGTTATTATGTATTTGCATCTTTATGGTATTTTGTTTTGTTCATACTGGGGATTGAACCCAGGGCACTCTACTGCTGAGCTATATCCCCAGCTCCTTCCCCATAAGTTGCCCAGGAGGGCCTGGAACCTGATATCCTCCTGCCTCAGCTTCCTGAGTCACTGGGATTACAGGCGGACACCACTGCACCCAGGTTCTAGGCATGTTTTAACAGGACTTCCCTCATGACTATGTAGAGAGCAGACTGGAGTCTTGGGGTGCAGGGATGTACAAATGTGCACATATATGTATGTAGGTAAGTGTGATGAGTTTCAGGGAGAATGAGTAAGTATATAAACAATTTTGTTCGTGCTTGTATGAGAATCTGTGTGTTTATAATGCATGCACATCTCGGACAGTGATTTGAATGTATATTTAGGTTTATGAGTGTGTGTGCCCACATGTGACAGCAAATATACACACATGTCAACAGTACTTCCCAGCTACAAGAGGTAATCAGATCTCATGGTTCAATGGCAGAAATATCAATGCCAAGGTCAGGTTTTTTGCCTGCAGCAACATCAGTTATCCTTCTCCAGATATTTTCCTTGGGGGCTCCTCTAGTTCTTCCCTCTCTTCCCACCAGGGGTCAAGGCCCAGAGGGACTTTAGGCAGCTTTTTGGCCTTTGCAGCTGCTGCTCTGATGTCTGCCCCAGGAGCCTTGACTGTGGCAGTCTTGTCATGTTGGACTCTCTGCTGTCACTGCCAAAGTGACAATTGATGATCAGAACTGGGACTGCCCAGCAACCCAACTTCTGCACAGGGCCCTTTGATCTACCCAGCCTTGGAGTGGAGCAGAGCCCAGCACAGACGCCTTTGATGGGGCCTGGCCAATGAAGGGCCTGCAGGCTACCCTTTCCCAGTCCCTGCAGCCTTTGATGCCCACCCTGCCCTGCAAGGGTCAGCTACAGAAGCAGGCAAGTTGGGGAAGGAGCCAGGCAGGCTGCACCCTGTTGCTGCAGCTTCAATGGCAAAGCACCATCTGGGTGCTTGGCCTGGTAAAGATAGGATCTCAAGAATGCAGAAACTCATTCTCAGAAACATTGCCCTTACAACTACCTGCATATCAATGCGTCTAGTATTTATGGAGCACTTTAGGAGTCAGCAAAGCAAAGCCACAACATGCACAGCCTATCAAATCAGAATGTTTGGATTAAATTTGGCTGCTTATTAGTTTTTCCAGCTTGAGTGAGTTAAGTAACTTGCATGAGCCCCTCTGTGTCTCCATGTTCTCATTTGTTATGAAGTTATTATAAGGACCAAATTAAATGTTGCACATAAGGCACCTGATATTGAGCCCTCACAAATCTTATCTATCATGACAGGGAGGCTGCATGGTTCAGGCTCAAGTCCCAAGTTAAAGTCCTATGACCTGGGTTCAGATTCCAGCTCCAGGTCCTGGTCCCAATGTTTTTTGTTTTTGTTTTTGTTTTATCTCATAGAGTTGTTATGAGGATGAAAGGAGACAATGCATATATAATGCTTAGAATAGTGCCTGGCATGAGATAAGTGCTCCATGGAAGTTAGTTTTTTATTATGATAATGACATGGTATAAAGGCCAGTCTGGACACAGAGCTATAAGTCTCTTTGCCTACCTCAGGAATAAGTCTTCAACATTTTTATTTATTTATTAAGTTTTATGAGATATCACATCTATTCATGTGATTTTAATTGCTACTCTAACTCCCAAATTCTAAATTCAATCATGTCACTTCCCTGGATTAAATGTCTTTAGTGGATAGCACTATGCAGACGATACTGCACACCACTTAACATGGCATGCAGAATTCTTCACCTGTTGATCTCTGTTTACTCATCTGTGTTATAATTCATAATCCCTCTCCTCTCCACCTCCCTGTCCCCTAGACATACTGAATTATTTGCAGGCCATGGGGCCTCAAGTTCTCCTGCACCCTTATGTGCTTATCCCTACTGTCCCTTCTGTATGGAATGTCCCTGCATTGTGTGCCTGTGAATATCTTCTCTTTCTTCAAGACTCACATCCTCCCTTTAAAGCCTTTTTTGACCATTTCCCAAACAATAAAGTCAGCCACTACTTCTTTCATGCTCCCTACTAAACCTGGTATGTGTCTTGGCCCCTCTGACTTGGCAGGACACTTGTTGGTCCATTCTCCTTATAGAATGTGAGCTCCTTGAGCAGGACCCAGCACTACCCCACTGTGGATTCCCAGTACTGAGCACTAGACCCAGTATGTGGCTGCCACATGGTTAACACTCAGTAAACATCTTTGGAGAAAATTAATTTCTATCTATCTCTCCCACCTCTCAGATCCATCAGCCTCCTGGACATCTTCCCCTTGGAGTCTCATGGCTCCTTAAATTCAGCTAATACATCATACCACCACCCCCCTTCAAGCTGTTCCTGCTTAATTCAATGAATGCTCCCATCCATCCACCTAATCCCCAACTGGAGACATCTCTGAACCCCTTGCCCATAGTCACTATAGGCACATTTCAACCCATCATAAGGACTTTTTAATTTGACTCAAATATATTTTTTGTTTCTCTTTTCCACTCCATTTGCATCCCCCCACTTCGCTGGGATGATGCGTTTGTTAATAGTACCTCATTCTTCCAGGTCTTGACAAGTTTCCCTTCATTTCCAGGATAGTATCCAAACTCCTTGGCAGCACTTGCAGGGTATTGTGGTATCTGACCCTGGCTTCACTCTCCATTCTCACATCTCCTGATTGCACCCAGGGCTCTTGCCATACCTGACAACTCATCCTTCCCAAATATGCCAGCCTGTACCCACCACTGGTTCACTGGACCATGTACTGCTTGGAGAATTCTCCCCCACGTCCCTCCTTCCTTAGATTAAGCCTCCTCTCCTTTGCAACTCTGGCCAATGCCACTTGGGGACACCTTTCCAGAACTTCCAAGCAACCTTACATCACCTCCCATTGCCTCCACACGGATTCAGCTGTTTCCTTCTGGGTGGTCCTACAGCGTTGAATAATCAGCTGGCTATGCTGGGTTTATTTGTTCATTTTTTAAAAATATGTGTTTATCTCCCTGATTAGACTATGAGCCCTTTGAAGACAAATATGTGAACTTAATAATTCTGTCTAAACTCAGGTTCTTCATCTATAAAATGAGCATAGCCATAGCTGTACATTTCTTAAAGATCATTATAGGGGAGAAATGACAATGTGGGAGGAGCGACTGGGTTCATAAAAGGCATTCAGGAAACAGGAGTATCATATGGTTCTTGCTGGCAAGAATGATGCCCGACAAGACAGCCTTCCAGCATCAAGAGTCCAAAGAGCACACGAGCACCCAGGCTGGGTTTTCAGCAACTCTATGGTGCTTTCAAGTTGACTTAGTGAAACGGGGTCATCAGTTCCTTCAACTCACTGCAACTGAGTGACTTTACATTGTTATCATATCTCTTTGTATCTCAATTTCCTTGTTTGAAATATGGAGATAATAATACTACACATATCTCACAAGGTTGTTCTAAAAGTAAAATAATAGAATGCCTGTGGGCATTTGTGTTATTATTAATGAGTAACCATCATGGAGTAGCTGGATCTGTGCTCAGATGATGCTTCATAAATAAATTAATATTTTAATGGGGCTACTTAAAGATACAGGTATTTGAAGAAATGGAAACTTGGAGATTCAAACCCAGTGACAGCAATAAGTGCAAATGGCTGTGAGTGATGGAATCCCAGCCAAGGACAGAGACCTCTCACTCTGTTCACAGGCTTGAAAACAGAGAGGCAGGGTATGTGACTCATTGAGTAGTTCAAAACTAGGGAAGATGAGAAGACTTTTGTGGTAAGGCCCAAATGGTACTAGTCTCCTCCCCTGATCATGTAATTAAGGATCAGGCTTTTCTTACACTTTTCCACGAAGGACAGAGAACTCTGGCATCAGAATTGTTCTCCAAAGCTCTTGCTGACTGGTAGCCTTGCTTCATCCAGCCAAAAGCTGGCATGGAGCCATACTGCATCAGTCACTTTAATAGCTCTACCACTTGCTGGCTATGACCTGAAGGGCAAGTAGCTTGGCCCACTTCAAATCTCTGATTTCTTGCCTGTAAAAGATAAAAGATAGCATTTGTACCAATCTCGTAAGATTTCTGTGAAGATTACATTAAAAGCTGCATATGAAGATCGGTATTTGGTGTCTTCAATAAATGCTTGTGTTCTTTTGATTGTTCGCCTGCAGGCTACCCCATCCACTCTTTTGTAAAGCTGATGAAAAATCAACCGATTCATACATCAAGCTAACTCTCCGCATCCCATTAAGTGGCTATAGTGTGTCCTGAATGCTTTGTCAATGCCAGCACTATCACTAACCATGTCTCACAGAAAAATTATGCCCTGATTCCTCTTTTCCAAATGATCTTAACCAGCCTGGTCCTATCTTGTGCCTGAGCCTTTGCTCATCCTATTCCTCCAACGCAGCAGAACCTCTTCACCCTATTCTGTCTTTTAACTCCTACCTCTTCTAGGAAGCTCCTCTTGATTTTCCTAATGACAGGGCACCAATGTCTCTATCTACATCACTTGTGAATATAGCTCAACTCTACTTTCTACTCTGGCCACTTCAACCTTCTGAACTTCAAGCTTGCTGAAAGAAAGTTTTTATCTTACTCATTGCTACTTCTCTGGTGCAGGTCCTAGAACATAGTAGGTTTTAATATGTAGCAATTTTCTCCTTCATTATATGCTCATCAAGCAGAATCTGTTCTTCCCCACCCAATTTCTTTGCACTGAGAAAGATAAATCAGTAGGGGACAAAACAGTCACCTAGCTAATGATGTTACTTTGAAGTTTGGTCTCTGTATGAGCAGAACCTGAAATAAGGACTTAGCTTCAGGAGTTATAGGAGATAAACCCAGTAAGCAGATCAGAGAGAAGTCCACATAAGGATATGTTATCGAGGTTGCTCTCCAGGCCTCATGGGTTGTATTCTACTGCAGGCTCCCAAGCAGCATCTAGAACACATACCCGCTCACCCAAAGGATAGGAGGCTGGGAAATTTGTCTCCTGGCTCCCATGCCTTCTCAATTGGGATTTGCTCCCTGGGGGTCACTAGTGCTTCTGTTCTTCCAGGTTCTATGTACGTGAGTGCAAAGTCCAAGGAGCTAATGAGGACCCTGGGCCACAGAGTAAAAAGATGTGGTTGAGGTGGGACCTAGCCTGTTTGAGGTGACTCTGAGCTTGCATGGAAGTGAGACAGGGACAAAGGACAGGTAGTCAGCATAGATAATGAATGACTGAGTCAGAAAAATGAGGGCAAATTCAAAGAAAAGACAATGCAATGCTAACCTCCAAATAGCACTTTCCTGCTAATAACTCTGGAGGAGGAGAAAGATCCCAAGTTCTAGCACAAGCAGTTACCCCCGTGGGGCTCTTTTCCTGTGTTTGTCCTGCTTTTGGGCAGGAAAGAAAGGAGATGGGGGCTCTATAAAAAAACAAGACACCCCCGCTCCCACGGGTACCAGCTCTGGGTGTCCTTCTCCCCAGAGAAGTCATTTCTGTTCTGTCCCTTAAATAAAAGTTGTTTTCTATACTTGCCTCAATGTTTCTCAGGTGCTTAATAATTTAACACCGGGAGAATGCAGATTGGATCCTGATTTCCAAGATACAAGACTAGTATCAGAAATGTCCACTGGAGCATGGCTAAAGTGGAATGTGGGCTTAGAGGAGGTGACACTGGGCACTTTCTTAAGCCAAGAGGCCTAGAAAAGAACTGTAGAAAAAAGTATATTGGTTTATCAGGAAGTGTTCTGGAGAAAAATTAACTAAAATAACTGCACACTTGGACAGAGGCAGAAACTGAATAACAATGCACTAGCAATAGAGCTTTGACCAATCCTGGCAGGGTCTCCAAGGCTGGGATGATCCTTCAGAGATGTTCCAAGTAGAGACAGAGAGCCTCCACCCTGATCCACTCATATCAACCAGACACCAGATATGGCTTGCCCTGGGAAAGTGCATAACTAGGTTTTCCCTTCCACAAATGGCGATTTCTGGGGATGGTCTCAGCAGAAGCCACCAGCATGTAACCCTCTCAGCAGCTGGAGAAATGGGGGCTGTAGTCATGAATCAGAGACCTACATGGTACCCACAGTATCCACTACAAGCACCTAAGACATCTGGAGTCCACTCTTTGCACTGAGATTAACCTGTGTCTTTCATCACTTCACTGTTGACTGAGTCTTCAAAGTGATTTCTTGCTTCAAATTCTTTAAAACACTTAATACAGGAGGCCTGGTTGGATGAACTCTGATCACCACAGTGTTTTAACATAACTTTTATCATATCTCTCTTCTTTCACCCATTTTATATTTCCCTAGCCCTTGGTAAACAGTCTAACCACTCAGGGTTATTTGCCCATTTTGGAGATTAAGTCTTTCATTTCTGAGGAGTCTAAAACTCTAGTAGCCTTGCTCTTATTGGGCCTTGAACACTGCAACCATACATTCACCATTGATACTGGGTATGGAAGAACTGAAAGACAATCCTCTGTAACTCTTCTGAGTTCTAGACACATTCACCCCATTCCCATTTTATAGTAGCAACCTAGGTCCCTCCAATACAATAACTCATTTCTTTACCTGTGGCTCCACTTGCATGGAGAGCCCAAAGTGACCCTGTCAGAATTATAACCCCAGGCATAGTGAAGTACTTCTCGTGTCCTCTGGCAGAGATGTTCTTTCCATGAGACCATTATCCCAACAGAATTGTGTGAATGAAAACCATAAATTCCACAGTGGAGTTACCCTGGGCTCCTGGACTCAAACTTTGTAACTACTGAGGACTGTAATAGGCTCCACAGTGACATCAAAAATATCAAGTTCCTATCTCTGGAACCTGTAAATGTTCCTTTATATGGAGAAAATGTCTTTTTAGGTGTGATTAAGTTGAAGATATATTTTTGGGGGGGCACCAGGGATTGAACTCAGGGGTACTCGACCACTGAGCCACATCCCCAGCCCTATTTTGTGTTTTATGTAGAGACAGGGTCTCACTGAGTTGCTTAGCTCCTCGCTGTTGCTGAGACTGGCTTTGAACTCGTGATTCTCCTGTCTCAGCCTCCCAAAGTGCTGGGATTAAAGGTGTGAGCCACCATGCCCAGCTAAATTGAAGATCTTGAGATGGTGCAGTTACCCTGGATTATCCAGGTGTGCCTAAGTGCCATCACAAGAATTTGTTTAAGAGAGAGGCAGAGGGAGAAGAGATGCAGACAGAAGAAGAGAAGGCAATGAGGAGATGATAGCAGAGATTGGAAGGATGTGACCACAAACCAAGGAATGCTGCAGCCACCAGGAGCTCGGAGGGGCAAGAAATGGATTCACCCCCGGAGCTTCTGGAGGATGCATGGCCCTGCAACACCTTGATTTTGACCCAGTGATAATGATTTTGGACTTTAGAGAATCAATTTCTGTCTTTTTAAGTCACCAAACCTATGGCATAGTCTTTTCAGCAACCACAGGAAACAGGCACAGGGAGATGGCACAATATACCATTGTTTGGTTCATGTTTACACCACATACTGGAAAACAACCTACCCTGCAAGGTTGTGCCCTGACTGGTGCCTAGCTGAGTTTTTAATGGGCCAAGAAATCTACAGTCTCTGATTCATCATCAATATTTATCCGAAAATAGATTTTTGTAGATAGTTTGATAATGGCACTTCTGAGCCCACCAGATCTGAGGCATGAGAACTGGCGTGAGTTTATTTAAGTTATCTCCTCCCCAGAGATCAAAAATGACCCTGTTAGGCTATAGGCAGACAAAGGGCAAAGGAGACCTTCAGCCAGCCCTTACCGCCTACTTCATCCACTTTCTCTGCAGAAGGCTGAGATCAAAGTTTCTTGATTTTTAGCTAAAGAAAATGCCTGATGGTAGCCGCTTTAGTTATGAAGTTTACACTTTGCCTATGTTCTATCTTAGAACAGGTGCTATGGTCAATTCAGAAGTAAAACATCTGAACCCCAGCAAGACTTTGTTTTTCTCCTTTTCTCCCCTCTGTCCCGGTCCTAGGAAAAGATCATTAGCATTTAAACCTTCCTCTACAAAGCAAAAAAGGGAATTTACTCTTCCAGCTGACAGAGTCTGGTCCTGCCTTTCTCTCTAACACAGAGTGCATGTCCTCCTTGGCAAGGAGAGAAAGAAAGGCTATTGAATACTTTTTATCCTGTTTGATAAAAAAAAAAAAAAAAATCATGTTTGTTTTTGTTCATAGATTTAAAGCCCAAAATGGGCCAGTACTGTAAATAAAACATGCAATCTCATTTGAAAAATTTATTATAAGGAATTTTGCTTATGATTTCATGTTCTCCAGTAATAATTAATTGGAGGTCTTCTGTGATCCCCATAGACCAACAATCATTCAGACTGTAGGAAAAGATGATCCCACACAGACTCTCCTCTGTCTCTCAGTACTGGCCAAAGAAACATCTCTGGTTTTGCCTTCACTTTAACCTACTTCATGGAAATTAAATTTATAACAAGATTTACCTATTAAAGGGCTTGGGACATATTTACCAAGTCCATGTGTAATGCTGATGTCAAAGTGCCTCTTTGGAAATTTTTCAAGTCAGTAGATTCTACCCTTAAACTGACCTGAGATGTTTAGAGTGTTCCTTACTTCACTTCTCAAGGGCCAGAAATGGAAGGTTATTCAACTGTTTGATGTAGCAAAGGAAACAGGTGTATCTGCCCACCTCCATATCCACATAAATAATGATAAAAAGAGTCAGTTATACAAATGGTTATAACTTTTGTGTACATAATTACATAATAACTTTTGATGCATTGGCTACAGGGTCAAAATTTTTATATGAACTTTCTCAGTCTTTAATGACAGCTGGTTAAGTCAGTACAGGCTTGGTTATGCTGTAACAAATAATGTCCAAATCTCAGTGGTTTACCATGACAAAGCTATTTTTCTCTCTTGCTACTTGTCCATTTTGTAGTGGTAGGGCTTCTGCTCCACATTTTCCTCACTCTGCCACCCGGGTGGCCAATATCTGAAATATGTCCTATGTGGCAGAAGAAAAGAAAGTTCTAGAGAATATGATATCAGCAGTTAAGTGATACACACCACTTCTGCTCACAATTTATTGGTGAAAATTCACTTCATTACCCTTCTAGCTTACAAAGGGGTCGAGAAGTGCAATCGTACTATATTATCCCAAAAGCGGGGTCAGGGTGGCAACTGAAAATATTTAGTGAACAGGATTTGTAACCACACAGCAAACTTAGTGTACAAGTGCTTTTTAAAAATGAATCACAGATTAGGAAACTGAGCAACAGAGAAGAGAATGTAAATTGCCCTAGGATGCATCTAGCAAATATGAGAGCCAATATTCAAACTCAGGAAATTTTATATCTCCCTGTCTGTGTCTCAAACATATGCACTCACATGTGCGCATGCACACGTATAGATGCTCACGTCCCAAGGTGCTGGCTAAGTGGGCCAGAAGCTGTTGGGTGCCTGTATCCTGTGTAGGCATCCAGGAGAGGAAATACAAAGGAGAGTGTAACCCAAAGTCCTTAGAGAGAATAGGTCAGATCAGGGCAAATGTGTTTAGTCATTAAGTCTGAAAGGCAGGATGAAGGACAAAAAGGGAAAAAGAAACAAAGCAAAAAATCCTGAAATCCAAGGGTCAAGAATAGGACAAAGCAAGAGAGGAATAGGGTTGGCAGCAAAAAGGGGCTTGCTGGGTGCTGGACATTGACCACAGAAGAGGCTTTTGTGTTCTGGAGTGTGGGTGGGCTTGGATGTTTGGAAGTCTAGGAAGGAAGCTGAACACGACACATATTCTCTCCCTGTTTTCACAGGGGTTGTGCATCCTTCCTTCCCAACTCAGAAGAGGATGATGGAATGTTCCTTGGGAGTCTGACTTGGCAGTGTAGATGCTTAATCAGGTTGTCTTTGGGTTTAGCCCTTCATGTGAAACTGGCCTCAGCCTTTGTCATGATGGATTGAGAGGGAGAAACATTTCTGTGCTCTTTGAGTCAACTTTTTTTGTTCATATGATCAAAATGCCTGACAAGAACAACTTATAGGAGGGAAAGTTTATTTCATGATTTTAGAGGTCTTAGTCCCTAGATGGTTACTCTGGGACCAAGTACATTGTGGGCCAAGGGCCCAACTAAGGAGAAGCTGCTCAGCTTATGGCTGAGTAAAGAAGCCAAGAGCAAGAGAGAGGAAGAGGAAGGGGAAGCAGGAAGAACAACCCTTCCAGGGCATGCTTCCCATGAGCCACCTCCTCCAGCCACACCCCACCTGCCTACAGTGACTACCCAATCCATTCAAACTGGGATGGACTGATTAGCTTACAGCTCTCATAATCAAATCATTTTACCTCTGAATATTCTTGCATTAACAGGAGATTTGGGGAGACACCTCATTACATGTCATGATTCCCTGTCTTTCTGACTTGATTTCACTTATTTCTCCTTCTTGCTGCAAGTCCAAGGACCTTTTGAGTTGTGTCTAGCAAGACTCTTGCTGTCTAGGAATGATTAAAAGAGTTTAATGAAGGAACTACTCACAAAGGAGTGGGCAGGGTTAAGGCGACTAACAAGGGATGGCAAAGCACCCTGAGGGTGCCGATGGTGAGTGTTGTTACTTCTAGGTCTGCAGAAACAAGGAAGGGAGAGAGTTACCAAAACAAGGCAGAGCATTGTGGGTAGGAGAGCACCTTCTGATGGGGTGAGAACCCTGGCAAGGAGGAAGCTGGGGAAGCACATACCCGACTTCTCTCTACTTCTGCCCTCTGATTTACTGATGAGGCTCCTCACTGGCTGAACTGAACCAGAAGCCAAAGAGCAAGGGAACTGGCATAATATATGTGTAAGCCTCCCTTCCCAGGATACAGAGCAGGATAGAGAAGGATGGAGGGGAGCAAAAGTATTCAGCATGTACACCATTCTGGGTTTCTGGTCTCGATGCTTCTGAGGAACATCCTTTCTTAGCTCTCACCACCACCATCTCCTGGGTACCCACCCCTTTGACAGCAGTTATGGGCCTCTGGCTGCTACTCTAGGGTCTCTTGCTAATTCATCTATTCAGTCATCCATTCAAGAAAACTTTGAATTCTGACTGTGAGCCAGGCATTGTTTTAGACTCTTGGGATCCAGTGATGAATAGAGCCAAGTGCCTGTCCTCATGGAGCTTACCTTTGAATGATGAAAACTTACAGTAAACAGATTTACAAAGGACTATATTAAGGAATCCAAGACAGGACAGCAAGGAAGGCAGGTGGATAAGAATATGTGGGCTGCTTCTGTTGGATGGGGTCATCAGAAATATCCTCTCTGAAGAAGGGGACAGGTTGAATCACCATGTACCATGTGCCAGGCATGTAAGAATGAAATGGTGCTGAAATCATTGCCTCTGTCATTTAGGTGCATTCAAAGCCTTTGGGAATAAGGTATCACATTTAAAAATTGAAAGGACAAAGTTAATTACCAATTCCAAAAGGATATTTCACAAATTTAGAGAATGAAGTACTTTTTGAAACCTTGAATTCAAAGAAAGGAGAGGCTACTACATTAAAGAGATCAGGGGAGGTTTCCTGGAGGAGGCAGTGCCTGAAATTTCCATGATGGCTGGGGCCACTGACTAGTCAGAAAGGAGCAAGGAGGATATTGAGGAAGGAGAGGGCTGGAGGGGAGAGGATGGTGGTAGAAGGAGTCAGTGCAAGCAAACAGGGGTGAGGGTGACATATTGACATGGGAACATTTTAGAAAGCTAATGAGTTTCACAGACTGCAGGCAAGGATTCTGCATATGCTTTCAACTCCTTCCTAGTTTATTGGCACCAAAATATGTCAGGGTAGTGGCTGATTTAGTAGCAGAATCAGGTCTAACAAAATTTTCCTCTCTGCCCATAATTAGCTGTGTAATCACACGTTTCCCAGCTTCTTCAAATTTCAGTTTGCTTATCACTAAAGTGAGGAGAAATACCAACTGGGATACTTATGGCAAGGCTAGGTGTGAAACATTTGGCTCAGTATTTGGCACATAGTAGGCACTAACTGGTGATTGTTCTTCTTGGTCTGAGAAATGAATGTTAAAAGATAAATTGTTTATTGGGACAAAAAAGAAAAATTGTTTCAGTTAGGAAGCCAAATTTCACAATAGTCAAAAGCACAGGCCCTAGAGTCAGGTTGCCTGGATTTAAAACTGGGCTTCTCCATTTTCCAGCTGAGCAAACTGGGATAAAATAGTAAATAACCTCCTTGGGCCTTGGACATTTTTTTTTCTTTTTAATCTGTAAAATAGGATGCTTATAGTAACTCTTATGGCTTGTCATTTTGAGGAGTCAATAAAAGGCTGAAGAGCTCAGCATGGTGAGTTAGTCAGCATTTTGTCAATATGACCAAAATACCTGGCAAGAACAATTTGGAGGAGAAAAGTTGACTGAAGTTCAGTCCATTATTAGCTAAATCCTTAGCTCTGAGTCTGAGGTGAGGCAGAACATCATGGCAGAAGGACATAGAGGAGGAAAGCTTCTCCGTTCATGGAAGCCTGGAAAGGGGAGGAAGGTGGCGGGGGGGGGGGAGGGCAAGAGAGAGGTAGACAGGAGGGAGTTCTCTGCTCACCACAAAATGTAAAGACCAAAGATATGCCTCCAGTGACCTATTTCTCCAGCCACCCCTACCTGCCTATGGTTATCACCCAATTAACCCATTCAAGTGGAATAATCCATGAATTAGGCTCTAATTCTCATAACCTAATCATTTAACCTCTATACATTCTCGCATTCTCTCACATATGAGCTTTTAGAGGATACCTCATATGGAAACCATAACATCTTAAAAGTTTCCTTTTATTCCTAGTTTGCTAAGATTTTTTAAATCACGAATTGATAAAAACAATAGTCAATTGAATTAAACATTTTCAAATCAAAAGATTATATCTTTTTCAGAATATTAATATGAAGGATTTTTAAATATTGAATCAGTCCTGCAGTCTCAGGATAAGTTCACATTGATCCCGTGATCAGTTTCCATATTTAATTTGGTTTTAAGTTGCTAATTTTCTTTTGAGGATTTTGTGTTTGCATTAGTGTGGGCTCTGGGTTTTCAGTTTCTTTTCTTAGAATGTCTTTGCCTGGTTTTTGTGTCAGGGTAACACGGATCTCATAAAATGAATTTTAAATTTTCCTTCTTTTATTTTCAGGAAAAGAGCATGTAAAATTGGTATACTTCTTCTTTAAATATTTGCTATATTTGCCAGTGAAATCGCCTGCAGGTATCTTTTCCCAAATTTTTAAAAGTATGAATTCAAAGTTTTTAATAGTTATAGGACTACTTAGATGATTTGTTTCACCTTGAGTAAGCTTTGGTAATTTAGGGTTTTCAAGGAATTTGCCCATTTCATCTTAGTCAAACTTTATAAGGGTAGATTTGTTTGTAAAATACCTTTATGAACCTTTCAATGCCTTTTCACTCCCAATGTTGATACTTTATAATTTTTTAATCTTTTCTTTTTTGGTATTACTAGAAGTATATAAATTTTTTTGGTGTATTTTGATTAAAGAAGAAAATTTTGAATATAGTCATTATAAAGAAATGAAAAAAGCTTAGGTTATGGATATACTAAACACCTTGAATTGATTATTACCCAATATAGACATGAATCAAACTTTACATTGTGCCTCATAAATATGTGTAAATGTTATGTGTCAATTAAAAATTAATTAATATAAAAAGAAGTTGTTGGTTTTATTGAAATCCTTTATTATTTTTGTTTGTTTCACTTTTGTTGATTTCTGCTCTTTGTTTTTATTTGAATAGCTTTGGTTTTACTTTGTTCTTTTTCTAGCTTCTTAGTGTGGAAATTTAGCTTATTGACTTGAGACATTTTATCTTTGTTAGTGTAAGCATTTGATACTATATATCTTTTCAAGCAATGCTCTTGACCCAGACATTAGAAATGTATTTCCTTCTTTCTTTAACTATTTTTTTTAGTTGTAGATGAACACAATATCTTTATTTATTTTATGTGGTGCTGAAGATCGAACCCAGTGCCTCAAACATGCTAGGCAAGTGCTCAACTGCTGAACCACAATCCCAGCCCTAGAAATGTATTTCTTAATTTTCATGTGTTTAAAGACTTTTCATTATTGATTTCAAGTTTAGTTCTATACTGATCAAAGAATACACTTTATGTGGCATTAATGCTTTTAAATTTGTGAAGTTTTCCTTTCTAAGATCCAGCAGATAGTCTATCTTGGTAAGTGATCCTGGTGTCCTTGAAAATAATGTGACTTCTGTTCTTTGGTGGAGCGTTCTCTAAATGTCAGTTCAATCAACTGATTGAAGGTGTTGCTCAGTTCTTAGGTATATTTGCTGATTTTCTGTCTACCTGTCCTATTAATTACTGAGACACAAATGATGTCTCTATAATTGTGGATTTGTTTCTGTTTCCAAGTTAGTACATTTTTGCTTCATATAGTTTGAAACTGTTTTTAGGGTGCACATTTAGAATCATTATATCTTTTTCACAAATTGGCTTGATCATAGAATAATATCTTTTAATTTATCTTATAATTTCCTTTTCTCTGAATTCCACTTTGATATTATAATCTCTCCAGCTTTCTTTTGACAAGTGTTTGTGTGATACATGTTTTTCTGTTTTTACTTTTAACTTTCCTATGGTACTATATTTGAATTAAGTTCCTTGTAGACAGATCTTAAAAAAAAAAAAACAACTCTGAAAATCTTTGACTTTTAGTTGTTATGTTTAGACCATTTGCATTTAATATAATTATTGATAAGTTTGAATTAAAACTATTGGGGCTAAAATATTATCATTATTTTTTCCTTCTGATTTCTTTCCTGTTTCTCCTTTTTCCTTCATTTGGGTCATTTGCAATTAGGAAATTATTCCAGTTTAATGTACATATGGTGTTTTTGACCATACATCTCTCTATATTTTCGTTAGTGATTATTAAGGAGTTAAAATGTCCATACTTAAACCTTTTCACAGTCCACTTAGAAGCAAAGTTTTTCACTTCAAGGGGAATGTTAGAAACTGTACCACTTATAGTTTTCTTATCATCCTTACTGACCTTATGGTTGTAGTTTTTACTTTATCTATCTAAATTGAAAACCCCATCAGAAAATTTTATGCTTTAAACCATCATTTACCTTAAATAATTCAAGAGGAGAATAATAATTTATCATATTTAGCTACGTATTTATCCTTAATTCTGCTCTTCTCTTATTTGTGATATTGCAAATTTTGTATAGTATCATTTTCCTACTATCTGAAGAACTTTGTATATCAATTCTTTTAGGTAGATATGCTGGTTATAAATTCAGTTTTATTTCATCTAAGAATATCTTTATTCCACCTTCATTCCTGAAGGATATTTTCATAGATATAGAACTCCAAGTTGCAGTTCTTATTTCATAAATTTAAAGATGTTACTCTACTTTCTTCTCTGATGACATTGTTGTTAGAACTTTTGGTATCATCTCACAGGTTCCTAGGGCTTGAAATATTTTCATTTACTTTTTTTATATTCTATTTTTTCAGTTGAAATGATTTCTGTTTATCTACTTTCAAGTTCACTGACTTTTTCCTTTGTGCTATTGAGCCATTCAGTGAGATTTTAGTTTTTGTTATGGTTTTGATATAAGTTGTCCTCCCCAAACTCCTGTGTTAATGCTGAAATATTCAACGTGGCTGGGTTCAGGCCACAAGTTCCAAATAGACTTTTGTGAGTTTTATTGTCAATAACAGTCATTTTTTTCAAAGACCTTACAGTGATATTTGGATCTGTTCTTTTGTAGACCACCTGGTGGCTTGTTTGGATCTGAGTGGTAGTCTATTCTGTAGCTGATTTCTCAGTCTTTGGTATTCATTTTAGGGTCAAATCCACTGCCTAGTGAAGATTCTGGTTGGTGGGTCCCACTACCAATTGGAAATGACCATGGAGAATCCTATATGTTCTTCAATGGAGAATGGTGAACCAGGGTAGTCTCTGTGAGTCTGCAGTGATGCTGCCAGGTGGCATCGTGGAGTCAGGCCAATGTGAGCACTGATTCCAGATTACTTTTCTTAGCTTTCTAGTTCAGCCTCCTTCCTCCACTTTTTCACTTTAAAAATGTGGTTTTACTTACTTAAAAAGCTGATGGAACATATGTAATGGCATAGTCTTGTGTCTGACACATGGAACAGGTTTACTTACACTTGAGAATTCATCTAACCTGATGATAAGTCAGAAGGCAGAGTTAAGAATGAGGTCTGGATTGCTTAAGTCGATTTCCCCCCTTTTTCTCTATGAGTTTTGTTAGAAAGGTGAGGGAGCCCTAGTCTTTCTGCTCTCCCTCCCCCAAGCAGTTTGAATCATAGCCAGTGCTTCGGGTCTACAAATATTATTCAGGGACCAGGACTGTCATCAAAACTGGAAGGTAAACACAATACCCCATAGAATTATCATGGGAGCTACACTGTGTAAAATGCATACTAGGCAGCCTAACTCTCTTGGTAACCTCAGGTTGGGTCTTTAACATACAGCTTTGGGGAGTCCTTGAGGGCATCTGTCCATTCAAAAATAGAGATCATGGACTAAGCCACTGTATTAAAGTCTCAATGAAAGTCATGTAGATCGCAATGTCAAAATATATGATCCACAACTCAAAGGTTTTCATTTCATTTTACTTTTTAATTTAAAAAAGTTTTGTGATGTTAAGAACTGGCACAAGCACCTTGAGCATGCTAGGCATGTCCTCTACCACTGAGCTACATCCACAGTCCCAACTCAGAAGTTTTCTTCTGAGGATCTGGAGGAATAGGATAAGAAAAAAGAGATGAATGTGTTGTCTCTGTTTGGACTAATGCCATGAAGAAGTAACTTAAAGTAGGCTGAGCACTCTTCTGCCAGTTCCTGGGTAATTACAATCATTATACATACTCAGATTTTTGGAAATATAAGGGTCAGAAACATTCTTATCCTGAGTCTAAGTCAGAAATTACTAATCAAATGTGGTACTCCTGCTTTTTGAGTGTCTTTGTAGCCTCAGAATACTCCTAAAACACATGTCCCAGAAGTGAGGTTGAAAGGAAACTTGTCGTGCTTGATCCATATCGATACTCCAGCAAGAAAGAGTGAAACTGGGGCTAGAATTTAAATCTTTTGGTTCCTATCTACTGTTCTTTTTACATGTATCACATTGTTTTTCTGTCCCCCAAATCATAAATAATGACAGCAGTCCTACTTGTTGGTAGACACTTAATAACGTCCAAAGAAATTGAGCACATTTTCCATCTGTTCTAATCAGAGATGTGCGGGGAAGGCAAGGAAGTCCTAGCCTGGATGATGAGAACAATCATGCTTGTTTTTAGTTCCAAGAGGACATTCTGAAACATTGAAGAGGATACAGACCCTGATGTGAGATGGAAATCCCATGTAGTGTAGTAACTCAAATGTAACTTTGATTGCTTAGATGGAAATTAATTTTTTAATTTTGGATTATGCTTAAGAATCTAAGTACATGTGCAAATCCATGAGTGGGCATAACTTTGTCTGTCACATCTATGATTCCAGCTCAATGTGTTATGTGCAGGTGCCATGTCAACACATATGTGTTACATGCTGACCCCCGTGCTTGCTGCCAGGAGCATATGAGAACACATTACTGGTGTATATACACATATGTGTGAATGTATGCAGATTTGACAGTGCTTTTCTCCAAAACTGTAGGCATGAGAAGTATTGTGGCAGATGCCACCATGTTGCTTCTTGGCTGACTCCCCAGTCCTCATTAACACACACAATTGCTCAACATCCTTCCTATCTCTAGATTCTCCCAGTAGCTGGATACCTGCCAGCTAGAAGATGAAACTCCTGACAGTATCTGGGGGATCTATATGTTTGTACCTATTAGCCCTGGGTTCACTCCAGTGCAAGGAATACTCCCCAGGGTCAATGAGAGGGAATTCAAAAAGTCCAGTCAGCTGTACACCTGAAATATCTCTCTTTTTGGGTCCCTTATTTGTGCTCCTCCTATCCATCAGGCTCCTGTGCCTCTCAGCCCTCCATTAGGCTGTTCTGAGGACAGGATGTGCCACTGACTTCAATCTAAAGTATGCTAAACTTGTCCTGGAGCATAAGCCCATGGCAGGGAGATGGATCCTGTGACGGACATTCCTAGCTTTGGAGCAGCCAAGGAGAAATTTCTTCATTCAAGGGGACTTTCCTCCCACTATAATTTCTGGTGCTTACCAAAGAATAGTTCTTGATATATGCTGTGTAAACTCCTAACTGAATAAATGACTGAGTATGGATAATGAAAGCTTAGATAAAAGACTGGACACCAATTAGGAACAGGGCAGTTCTATGACTTGCAAGATCAACTTGAAGTTAATACAGCTGAAGATAAAAATGAACTGCTATTCCACTCAGTTCAGCATTTATTAAGCACCTTCTAGGTATCAAGCACTGTGTGGTCACTCAAGAAGAGCTCTTTGCTCCAAAGAATGTCACAGTGTTTGGAGTGGTAACTGTCAATCTACTAGGGCCACCATAGCCAAGTACCACAGAATGGGTAGCTTCACCAACAGAAATGTATTTTCTCAGTTCTGGAGGCTGGAAGTTTGAGATCAAGGTGATGGGCAGCTTGCTTCCTTCTGAATGCCATGAGGGAAGCATCTTCTTCAGACTCTTTCCTTGTTTGTAGATAGACAATGGCTGTCCTTTCCCTGAGATTCCTCATTGCCTTCTTTCTGTATCTATGGCCAAATTTCCTCTTCTTAGAAGGACACCAGTCATATTGGTTTAGAGCCCGCCCTAATAGCCTCATTTTAACTTAATTATCTCCTTAAAGAATCTGTCTCCAAATCTCATCACATTCTCAGGTACTGAGGGTTGGAATCTTGACATATCAATCAGTGTGTGTGTTGGGGAAGGTGTTGACAATTCAGCCTGTAGACTCAGAATATAACTTTACCCATGAGATCATTTTGGGCTTTCTTAGGTAGAGTTTGATACCCCGTCCTTTGAACTATCATAACAACTGCTTCTCTGACTTGTAGTGGTCCTTGTATGTTTAGACCACTGTCCTCCTTACTAGCCTGAGGACTCAAGTGAAGGCTTCCAGAGTTCAGTACTCCATTTCTAGTTCCTGGAGTGACCCTTGGCACCTAGGAGAGAGTCCTCATTGTATGGATGGATAGATGGATGGATGGAAATGATAAAAATTGAAAACAGAAATGATTTCTGCTAGAGATTTCTAGCACTTCTGCTACAGATTTCTGCTGAAGGCTCCCATGGAGCTGGTTATTAATCTAAGGAGCAAAGTGGGGAAGAGGAAATCTGTCTCAGAACTCTTGCACTGTGGGGGCTGGTGTTGTAGCTCAGTGGCAGAGCATTTGCCCATCATGTGTGAGGCACTGGGTTCGATTCTCAGCACCATATAAAAATTAATTAATTAATATTAAAGGTATTGTATTCATCTACAACTAAAAAGAAATTAAAAAAAAAAAGAACTCTTGCACTGTGCTAGACTGTAAAACCTGATCAGCAAAGTGGTCAATAGGAAGGAAGTACTTCTAGAACAGGGATCTCCCTTCCCACCAGGGATGCATTTTTCTGTACATCTCCAGTTTTAGCAGAGACTTGGGTCTGAAGGGCTGGGATTCCTGATGTCACCTAGAAGAATAAAGAGGCTGCTTCCTCATCTCTGGTCCTGTTCTAGCCCCAGCCTTCCTGTTGCCATCTTTCATTTCTAGAACTAGTATCAGGGCATACAAAGTTTTCAAATTCAAAACAAATAAAAACCAAGAGAATTAATGTTGAAAATATCCATTGATGTGCCTTGCGTAGTGTGTCAGAATCATTATGGGATGGTCAACCACATTCCCACACCCTTGGCCCAGAACACCATTCTGACAGAGCCAGTCAGCCTGCCTAACCTTACTGCACATCTCCCCTATGTTTCTGGGGTTGCTGTCTTTACTCCCTCACCCCCTTCCCTTGTTCCAGAAGGCCTCAGGAGCTAGGGCAGGAGAAGTTCTGCCTGTATGCTGCCATATCTAGCTTACTTTCCTAGATCCTAGCCAGTCTTGTAGTGCTGGATTGGGCTCTCTTTTATGCCTGTGACTTTCTCTCTGGCTGAAATTTCCAGAAACATGGGGTTTGGTGTCCAGGTCCATTCAATGTCCTTTGTTCTACCCTTGCCATGTTGTACCTTCCTCCTTCCCCTCTCCTCCCTCCTCTTGGGTGTCTTCCCTTTGGAATTCTGGCTCAGAATGGATCTAGAGCTGCCCCTTTCTGGTTAGGACACCTAATGTGATTGCTGCAAAGGTCCTGTTCCAGCTGTTCCTGCTTCCAGTTCCCCTTGACTGGGGATTTTCTGGGCCCACTGGAGCCTGGGTTTAGGGGAAGGAGAGAACAGGCAGTCACCGAATGTAACTGCAGGTGGTCCCTAAGTGTAGTGGCCTCAGAGCCCCTTGGCACCTCTCAGCCCTGCCGAGGGACCTCACACTAGCAAACAGAACCTTGAACCAGGACAAAAACCATTAGACTTCAGGACGACATTCATACCCCACCATGTTCCTGGCATAAAGGGCCCAGCTAAATACCTTTGCAAAACCTGTATTGTGCTGCCTCCTGCACCGCCTTCCTGGCCATCCCTGCACTATCAAATCTTTCTAGAGTCCTTTGTTGTCAAACCAAATATAGCGCTATATTGTCTGGCCTTCCACCCATTCTGGCTGGATAAAGGGGCCTGGTCCCCAGACTAGGGGCGCAGGGCTCGGGGCGGCCTCCTCAATGCTATCTCACTGCCACAGCCCACGCCGAGAGCCTGCAGCTCCCCCCCCACCCGCTCTGCTCCCGGGCTGGTGGCTGCACCATTGATACGGGGTGTATTCTTTTCCATAGGTTCCCACGAGCATGTCACTAACCATTTCCTGGGCCTTATCACCAGGAGGAAAAAAAGGAGCGCCTTTGAAAAGTGGAAACAAAACATCAGGCCTCCATTGTTGTGTGACTTCCCTGGTCACAATCAGGGCTCTCCATCGCTTGACATGCAGAGACTACAAACACGGCCTAGTACAGATACTCCAATCGGCAATTTGACCAGGACATTCATTGTTCTGTATCTGCAATCTTTACTGTGCATGTTTGTGGCTTTTAAATCATCCTTTTTATTTCTGTCTCTCAACTCAGAGCAAGTCAAAAGCCTCTGACAGCGTAGTCACTACAAGAGGCGGCTGAGTCAATTTGCAAACTTCAAAGTGCCTTCCTTCTTGTTTGCTGGGGGCTCAGAGTGGGAACAGCCCTGGTCACTGAGCTCACTCTGTCCTTTTCTACCTCTTTTTTGTGTCCTCACTTTTCTTATGACACTTTCTCTTTCTTCCATTCTGTCTTAGTGCCCCACTCCCCGCTCTATTTTGTGTAGTTGTCAACTCTCACTCTGTACCTGAAGGATCAGCCAGAACTGGATGCTTCTGGTTAATTTCTTATAATAAATGAAGGTGGAGGTAGGTAGTATTTAATATTGATCCTTGGAGATTCACACCAGTCTGGACTACTGTATTTGAGGAAATTTCAGAGGTGAATTGGTCAAACCCCTTGTTTTATGGAGAAAGAAGAGAGTGCGGTGACTTGCTCAGTGCCACACAGTGACTTGATGATGGCCAGGACTAGAAGCCGGGGCTACTCAGCTTTCTGACTATTGCTAGGAAATTGCTGAGCCCTTGCTGTGTCTTAAGATCTCTCTGAAGTCTCAGTGGCATGTCCTTGTTTTAGGTGTCTATCTGAGATGGAGACCAAAGGGAAAAATAAATTGTCAACCAGTCATCTCCCATTTTAGGAACCACTGAGATACATGTCCTAGCACAACACAGAGTAGCTAAGAGTAAAGACACTGCATGTAGAAAACCCAAGTTAGAATCTTGGCTCTGCTGTTTATTAGCTGTGTGGCCCTGAATAAGTCATTAACCCCTCTGTGTCTCAGATTCCTTATTTGCAAAATGGCTCCAAAGCAGAACCTGCCTCTGAATCTTTGAAGATAAAATTAAATTTTTGACTGTACCTGGCCCATAATAAATACTGTATAAATATTAACTATTGAAGAATTCCTATAAGCTTTTGCTTGTGTTGAAATTCAGTTTTTCTATGAACCATACTGTTATCTTGTACACATGGACTTCTCAGAGCTTTCTGTACAATGAAGTTCTTGTGTATGTATACTTTAGTTGATCCCAGAAGCCGGGGTTCATGCTCACCATTGCACCCACAGCACCCACCTTCCACCCAGTAAGCACCCCTTCCTCCATTGGTGCCAGCTAGGTGCCAGACATTGTGCCTAGTCCTTGCCCCTATAGAGTTGATGGTCTGGTGCCTGAGATGACATTACGCAAAGAATCACATTAATAAATATACAGCTATAAACTGAAATAAAGGAAAAGTACAGGACAGACTTAGGTTAATATTTGGGGGCAAATCTAAATTGGGAGTCTAGTGAAAGCATCTCTGAGTGACCTTTTAAGTTTTAAAAGAAGTATGGAAGGTGGCTGGGACAATAGTAAGAGAGTGGTGCAGAGAGAGGCAAGGTGGGGCCCACCTGAGGGCCCGATCAAGGACTGAAAGAAGACCGCCATACGTGGTGCAGAGAGAAGGAAGAGAGGAGGGTCAGAAGAAGCATAGCGCTGGTCACTTAAGGCTGCACCTGAGTCTGAAAATTTTCCTCCTAAAGCGAGTACAAAGCCTCTCCTGCGTCTTGAACAGATCCTTGGGCTTCAGGTAGAGAATAAATGGAGTGGAGTAATTAGGAGTACAGCAAAGAGGCTATTTATCCAGTGCAGGCTAGAGAACAGGAACGTGGACCAGGATGGGAGATATGGAGACGGTGATAAGAACTCAAGGCTGGCTGCAGTATGAGCAGCTGGGCCTATGGAGATGCTGTTTAATGACAAAGAGAAGCCTGGACAAAGCTCTGGGGATACAGAGTGTTAGTGGTATTGGGATGCTGAGTGAGCAACAGGGTATTTGGATCTGCAGTTCAGATCATTGTAGCAGTCCACAGTAAGGACCAGATTATTTTATGTGTTGTGAATGAATGAATGAACATGGTGATGAGACTAAGATTTGAATACAGCTCAAATCTCAGAACTTCATATATTATGCACATTTATTCTTGCTATAAACTAAATTCGATAAAACAATGGCTCTTCCAGCATCCAGACTATCAAGTCCAGGTGAAAAGATAATGACAGAGCAGCCCAGGTTCTCAGGAGACTCCTGGAGACCAGGCAGAACTCAAGAGTCCTGAAAGCCCAGGGTCATGGCATAAGATCTGGAGGTATACCAGAAGCTACTGAATGGGGAGAGGGTTGTAGGAATTCTTTATCCCACTCCCTAACTGCACTAGGCCAAACTCTCCTGGTGTAGACTTTCATTAGATATTCTGAGATAATTTTAGGAAAAAATTAGTGCAGTGCTGAGCATAGAAGATGTGGGCTATACCAGCCAGCAAAAACCAAAAATCACCAAGCCTCGGTGACTTAACCGAGGCCCTTGTGTGTCAGGCAGTGTTCTCAACTGTTTTCAGAGCCACTTTTCCAATAGCCACTCAGGGACCAATTCAGTTTCTGCCTTTCAACTTTGGTACCTCAAGAGTCTCCACATTCCCTCCTGTGGAAAGGCAAGTGTGTGGAGAACTCACACTTGTCCTTAACTGCTTGGCACTGGAAGCAACACAGATTACTTCTACTCCCAGACTGTTGATGTGGCATGTGCCTCACCTAGCTGCAGAGGAGGCCAGGCAATAGAGGGGAGCAGGGAGAGGTCCAGGGAGGGCTGGTGTGCCACACACCAAGTGCTCATGCTTCCTCTTTCTGATGGGAGCACTGAAATGGGAAACAGGACTGGAAAGTCCCATCCAGAGGTGACTGGAGACAGTTGAGGCTGGGGTGATGGGTTAGAGCAAGGAATCTGGTGTGGCTGGGCCAACCTTTGACTCTAAGGGAAAGGATCAGAAGTCTATGCCTGGAATGGTGTCTGTTCCATGCACGTATGACCCTTTTTCTCCACATCTTTACACATCACCCTACTTACTGAGAAATGCTGCTACTGTTATGGCCTGCAGGAGAGGTTAAGGTGACTTACTATGTCACAGTCCAAGGTCTGTGCCCTGTATTGGCAGTTATAACCCAGAGCCATATAGAAGGGATGTCTGAAAGGGCCGGGCAGGACTGTGCTCTGAGCAGGATCCCAAGGAGCCCACGTCCAGGAAACAACCCAGGGCCCCCACTTGAAGGAGCAAAGCCTTCCCAAGCCAGGAACGTTGTTTCCCTCCTGGGCTAGGCCTGTCAGTGAATTTCTCTATCCTTCCAGCATAGCGATCTTATCAAAACAGATTAAAAATGAGAATGGGCCCATAAAACATACATTATGGTCTCTTGTAGTCTCATAAAACCAGATAAATGCTCTGCTCCTGAGAACCCTAGATCGAGTTTACACCTCTCTCCCTCCCCATAATGGAATTGTCAACAGCAGATAATTGAAGTTAAAAAAACCAGTAACTTGTAAAGTTCAACTCAGTGCATTGATTGTTTGGCCTCACAGATTGCCTGGAGGAAAAGCAGATTACACCAGAAGATGCCTGCCTTTCTTTGACTCCCAAATGATTGCTCCATGTTTTCTATGAGGCTTGGAGCAAAGGCACTGAAAGAAATCTTGTGGCCACTCTCCCTTTTTAGGATTCCAGCTCCTTCCTCACCTTCCCACTAATGACTGAGTCCTCAGTCCCAGGCCGAATTCAGTTAGACACCAGGTGTTACAGTTTGGATCTGAAATGTCTCCTAAAGACTCATGTGTTGAAAGCTTGGTCCTCAATAGAGCAATGTTCAGAGGTGGGGCTTTGGGGAGTGATTAGATCACAGGACTCTGACTTCATCAGTGGAATTCATCTATTGATAGCTGAATGGGCTGCTGGGAGGTGTTGGAAACTATAGATGGTGAGGAATGATTGGAGGAAGTAGGTCACTGGGAGCAGGTCATGGAAGCATATTTCTTGTCGCCAACCACCTTCCTTTCTTTCTCCTCCCCTACTTCTTCTCCCCACCTCCATCCCTTTGCTTTCTGGACACCATAAGCTAACTGATCCTCCATCATACCCTCTGTCCTGATGTTCTGCCTCATCTCAGTTCCAGAGCAATGGAGTCAGCCGACCATGGACTAAAACCTCTGAAGCTGGGATCCAAAATAAATGTTTTCACCTCTAAGTTGTTTTTCTCAAGTCACAGTGATGGAAAGCTGACACAACAGGCTTGCTATGAATCTACCTCTAAGGTGGTAAACACTGCCCTGGAAATTGACCTGAGTGGAAGAGAGAGCTAGCAACTGTCCATCAGGTGCTCTGTCCTTGCAGCCTCTGCTGCCCCCAGCTGAGAATAAGTTGGCCACACATTTCAGTGAGGCCTTGTCTTCCTGGTCTCAGGTTGGGGGATTGAAGGGGCTGGTATTAAACAATGAGCCTCATTCTTGATGTGCCCCAACCCTGGCCAAACTTTCACCTTGTGTCTCAAGCTTGGCAAGCAACTCAATTCTGTTTGCACCTGAGTTTTCAAATCAATACTGTGTCCCTTGAGAATAGAGACTGTCCATAGGATTCTTAGTTGTGGGAATCCTGCCTGGGTTTCACCCAGCCTCACCACTGGAACCTCCTCCCAGCTCTTCTACCAGAAGCTCAATTCCTTGAGGCTGGGCTTCCACATGGTTTGAATAACCTTTCCATCAACTTCTCTCTCTGTGCTCACCCCAGGCCACGTGCCCCTCAGCCTACAGAGCTCTGAACTCCTGTTATGACAGACAGTGAGAGAAGAAAGTTGCTCCCCTTGAGGTTTGATTTCATGACTATCCTTTGGCCTGGGTGTGTAGTTCAGCCAACATAAATATCAGCCCTGGTTTCTTTTACCAGACTGAAAAATGATACGTGCTTCCTGAACTTAGTTTTGGAACCCCTTTACCTTCTTTACACACCTGCAGTATTCTGACGGTGGAGATGGCTGTCTCTCTTCTCACCAGAGCCTTTGTTCCCTGCCAGACTTACAGCTTAGACAGCATTTGTACACAGCATCCTTCAAGCCTGGCCCCTGGCCAACAACCACAACCTCCACATTGGTCTTAGAGCTACAGCTCTGCATGCAGACCACTGATTTCTCCCCAGTTATACTTTATTGTCACTGCTTGGTTGCACATTTCTCTCCTGGCTCAACTTCAGGGATAGGAAGGGCAAGGGCCAGTTTTGACTAAACACTGCTGTCTCTAGCACCTCACACAATGCTTGGCACATAGGGCAAAGCATGTGATTAGTAAATACATGTGGGTGACTAAACATATTTAATTGTGTCTGTGTAGGCCAATTCAAAGCAGACAAGGACTTTTGTAATGTGTTGTGACTGTTTCCCCACAAATGGTGTAGGGAAGTGCATTGATTCCATGACCTCCTGGGATGGGCTCTAAAACACAACTGAGACAGAATAAATGTCTGGTTGTTCTGTTTTGACTGGTGACAAGAGTTGCAAGCTGATTAATACATTTAAAGTGGTGATCAATTTGTCTTATTCACATCCTCTTATCCTGATTGTAATGAGTAGATCTTTTAACATAATGAAAACTGCATATTTCACTCAAATTCACGGTTTTGCATTCCAGAGGAGATGAAATGCTGTTCTTTATTTAATGTTAAAATGAGGTGTAAGCTCTTGTCTTGGGAGGCCAGGAGAGGTGACAAGTCACCTCCCTCCTTGAAGGCCAGAGTGTAGCATAGCCTTAATCTTTTGAATTTGGCTATGAAAATCCATTGGCAGAACTTAGTTTTGGGGCCCCTTTCCTGAAAAGGAAGATACCTTTTCAGTCAACTTGTTTATCACTTGCCTGGTTTGGGGCAGCCCAAAAGAAACTCAGATCCGAGGTTATCTAGCTTTGGCCTGAATACTCTCCAGTGATAGCTCACAACCATTCACTTTATTTTTCAAAGCTTCCAAATATAAAAATAATTCTTATATTGGTCTAAAATCAACCTCTCCACTGTTACTATTTCTGTAGACTTATCTTTCTTTTCTCTTCCTTCTCCTCTCTTTCCTCCTTTTCTTCTTTTTTAAACTCCTGATTATTTTTCCCTGAAAATGTCTAATACCCTAGTAACCCCTTACAATTTTGCAAAGGCACAGAGCGGTCACTGTATTTTCCACACTGCCTGGCAGACTTGGTGAGTGGTTTCCTGTCGGTTCTCTGGAAATGCTGCTTCTCTCCAACTAGCCTGTCCTAAAGGAGACAGTGGCTTCTCTGGTCCACACACATTTCTGTCTCATTCTTTGAATATCTCCAGCACCTGGAGCTTGCGTGACACACAGTGGGCTCTCAATGCTTGTTGAATTAATTGATGCATGCATGAATCAATGGTGGTGCCTGGAAGGCATTTTATTAAATGCCTGCACTCCTGTCCGTGTTGATCGCGTAAGAGCCATCTCTCCAATAAGCAACCAGCAGTACGCAGGGACAAGGTGAAATGGGAACAAAAAGAGATATTCATGTTGTCTTAGGTCATTTAATCTGTGTCCACAAAGCTCAGGAGCTCTGAGGAGGCTGTGTTATGGTCACGGGGACCAAAGAAGTAGAGGAAACCTGCAAATGAAGGGAAGAAAACAGCAGGTACACAGGAAAGAGCAGCAGTGGAAAGCTGAGAGAGGGCTGAGGCTCACCTGTCCATTCTCCCAGTAATTTCTGACACCCTGCCACATCCCTCTGCAGGGCTCCAGGAGGTGATCTGGCTCCCTTACCAAACTCCCCCTCATTGCTCCAGCCAGCTGAAAATAGTTTCTTTACTTGCAGCCAAGTGTGTCCAGCTAAATAAGGGTAGCCATGAAGATGTCTGTGTCTAAGCTTGGAAGGGGCCACAGGCAGGAGTGGCAGAGGTGGAGGCGCAGGCGGTTTCTGATTGAGTCCTAACTGGTGCCCTCTCTCCTGGGCTTTGTTATGTGCAGTCACTGATGCGCATACCCGTCCCCTGTTGGCACTCTCTCCCTGCATCTTACTTTTAACAAAAGAAAGTGGTTTCCAGATGTAGCAGAGCAGTGGGAACCCAAACCAAGAGGAATTCGCTCTCCATAAATTATGCTTTAATAGATGTCAATTATTAATTCCTAAATAAATATTTGTTAATATTCAAAAGAGTTTGCCTACTAAGAAAAACTCAAGCTACACAGAATAATTAGTGCTTCTTACTATGCGGTGGCTGCGACCCATGTTTTCTTTCCCCCCTGTTCTGCATCTTTATTTCTGCAGTGTGAATGCCTGAGTTTGCTAGGTTTCCTGGGGGTTTGGCTGACCCTCCTTGGTGGTTTTGGTTTAAGGTGTGTTCATAACAAGGACACAAGAGGCAGGCTGCTCCCACACAGGCTCCCATGCTTTCTCTTCTTCGTACAGCAAGATTTTGAGAAGAACTGAGGCTTTTACATAACTAATGAGAGGAAATATAAATCTAGACAAAAATTGGGAAAGGGTGCTGTGGAGGGCTGGGTTAGCAGGCAAGGTTGGGTGGGGACAGAACAGCCTGCATATGTCTCCAGGGCTCAAGGAATATGCAGAGTAGTGGGCAGAGCATCATAGTAAATTCTTACCTAGAGGAGAGTGAAATGAGTCCAGGAGATACCAGGGGCTTGGAAAAGCTAAAAGCCACATTAAATTGAAGGCAAAGGAAGGGAGAATCTAGGAAGTAGAATTTCAGACGTAATTTAAAGAATGGATAGGATTTGGGTGGGCATCAAAGACATTAGCATTTGATTTTGAGAGAGACTTCATTTATTTACTCATCCATTTAAGAAACATTTATTTGGAGCAACTGGTAGATATTGGCCATGATCTGGTTGCTGGGGATATTAAAAGCAAACACACAAACAAGCAAAATAAAAAACTGGGCTATTGAACTTCAAAGTTTCTAGTTCAATGATACGCAATAATGAAACATAGGATATCACCTAATCAAGTCACATATCATGTAAAAATAGTTACAAGGTATGCATCCAACACAATGGCCACCTTTAGCAGGGGGTTTGAGAAAGCTTGATCTGATGGAGACTCTTGATCTAGATCCTGAAGGATTATTCATTCAATCACTCATTCACGGCTAGTATCTACTGAGTGCCTATACATGCCAGGAACTCTCTGTGTCAAGATCCAAAACATACTCCATGTGTTCATCTGAAATTAAAAAAAAAACAAAACAAAAAACAAAAAACCAGACCAAGCTTTTTCTCATGGTGTTTACATCCTAGGAGTTTGGCACATTAAAGGGAAGCTACTTCCTATCAGAGAGAAAAGAATATGCAAGTGTGGAAACTTGATGTCATGGGTTGTGGCTACAGCTCAAGATGAATAGGGAAGGGCATTGTCAGGAGGTGGCACTAAAGAAGGGAGTTGGGGACCTCATGTTGCAGGACCTGGATGGTGGGCTAACTACTTAGAACTTTATCTAGAGTGATGTAAGTCAAGGAAGGTGTTTAGAGCAGAACTGAGGAAGGTAATATTGAAGGCTCCATGGAAGCTACACTGGAGGAAAAAGATATTAGAGCCAAAGGCCAGTTAGAAAGAGATTGCAATAGCCCAGAACACTCAGGAGGAGGTCCTGAACTGGGATGCATGTGGTAGGGATGGGGAAAAATATATGTTTGAAATGGAAGCAGGTCTCTTAACCTTGTATGTATGGGTGTGTGTGTTTAAGCTCTTTGGGAATCTAGTAAAAATTTGTTTCCAATAATGTTCATGCTCACCTATATGTATTATTTTGCAAACAGCTTCAAAGGGCATGATTTCTGGGTTGTATACCACTGAGTTATAGGAAAAAGTTGGGATGAGTAGAAGCCAGGAAATGAACACAAAAATTAAGAAACTATTGTAATGGTTTACACATGGATCTGATGCTATTCCAGTTCCCCTTTCCAAATGCTACTTCCTGAGTCCTTCCTCTGTCTAGTACCCCACACCCTTTAGCTACCCTGCAGACTTGCTTGGCCCTTGTTTCTTCTGGATTAAGCTTATGACTGTCTCTGTCATCCCGACACCTGCCTAAGCCAGGACCAAGGGGACAAGTTTCTTCTGCCTTTTCCATTCTGGGAGCAAATTAGAAGGTTTCTGCAGTGGTACCAATACCTAATGGTCCAGGTGAAGGAGCACCTCCTCATAGATGCCAGAGTACTAGAGCTGGGAGAGCCACCAGAATCAACAAATCTCTCATTGCACATATGCCAAAGAAAAGGGCCAGGGAGGTGAAGAAGTTTTTCCAAGGCCACACAAAAGTTAATGGCTGAGCTGACAGAAGAGCTCCAAGCAGCTAATCTCATATCCTTTGCCCCTCCCAGAAGGTGTCTCCTTCCTTTGTAGCATGTGCTACAACAAAGTAGCATGTACCTCAACAGTAGTGTCGATCACCCCCATAACCTGCACAAGATCACGAGACAGCAAGCTCTGTGGGTGAGGGAGTGTTGGATGAGAACATGAGGAAGGAGGTGTTGGCTCAGGTAGCTGCATGTCTCCCATCCCACGTAGGGACATCAGAGCCTCGCATGTGACTTCCAGCAATGAGAATGAAGGAACATAATGGGAACATAATGAAAGGGGAAGAGCACGTAAGTGGACTTGCCCAGCCCCTGGGAAGCACGGCTTCCTGTCTTTCTTCTTGGCACTTCTTCCCACATTCACACTGAACAAAGAGCTGGGGCTGGGGAAGGTTGAGTTGGGGTCAGAGAGGGCAGCAGAGGCTGCATTTTGCCTCTGTTGTGGCCCAGGGCTACATCATCTCTTATATATTATATTTTCACAGAAACCCACACAGACACCTGTAAAGGGTCTCTCAGAACCATAGTCAAAATGAGAGCTAAACACAGGAAGGTGGAGCTTGGATTTCCCTGGCATATGGCACAGGACTAGTGCCACCTGAATGGGCTGGCTTGGCCTGAGCCTATCAGGCAGTGTGAAGAAAATTGTGTCTTTGCTGGATCAGGTCAGAGATTCACAGTTGCGGGGCCCTGGCCACTGAGGAAGGATCTCACAGGTTTGTGGGTACCTAAAGTGGGCAGGGACACAAACAAAGACCAGTGAGAAAAGGTGAGTCCAGAGAGGCAGGATGTGGCCCCAACTCAGAGAGAGTTGTGGTGTTGGTTGTCCTGGGTTGTCCTTAGTTGAGGCTGGATTGTGGGCATGAAGAATGAGGGCTTGGGAGAGTTAGGGTTCTGGGGTCAGGTAATGGCTCTGCAAGGGACAGCTGTTTGCATTTGGGAGAATTATTCAAACTCCCAAAGCATCAGTTTCCCCAGTTTCTCCACCCATTGGCTGGGGATGATAATAGTATCCACTTCGATGTTGGGGACTAAGTGATATAAAGCATGTGAAGCAGTTGACAGAGAGCCTGTGTTATGTACTGATCAAAAACTCAGCAACAGCAAGACACTAAGCAACTCAGTGAGACCCTGTTTCTACATAAAACACAAAATAGGTCTGGGAATATGGCTCAATGGTTGAGTACTCCTGAGTTCAATCCCCAGTACCAAAAAACAAAACAAACAAAAAAAACACACACATACACAAACTCCACCAAGGCACAAACAAGAACTGGAGGCCAGAAGCATGGGCCCTCCTGGAGCCAGCTGCTCTTGTCTTTGCCTCAATAGCTGCCCAGATCCTTTTATAGCTTTATTTTTATTTTTTTGAAAGCAAACTTTTCAAGAAAGGAAAACATACATATAGAAAATTGTGGAAATCAACAGAGCTTGATGAGTCTTCCTAATGTGAACACATTCATGAAACTGGTTCTTAAGAAAGTATCTCCTGTGTGCCTTTTAAGGAATACCTATTCCTTTTTGGTTAGGGCAACCTCTTTCTGACTCCTAACGCCATGGATTAGTAGTGTTTACTCTTGAATTTTTATAAATGGGATAATACAATATAAACCATATATACCCTTTCATGTTGGCTTCTTTGAATCAGCATTGTTTGTGAGATCCATCCAAGTTATATGGAGTTGTGACTTTTTTTCACATCACGTGTACTAGTCTATGTACACAATTTATCCATTTTATGGTTGATGGGCTTTTGGGTAGTTTTGACTATAACAAATGGTGTTGTTAGACCATTCTTCAACATGACTTTTGATGAGCATGTGTATGCATTTATGTTGGTTATATATTAGGTTGAATCAAAGTAAATGGATCTACTTTTTGTAGATAAAAAAGTCAAATACTGGCAATTTCATATGGCTCAATCTGATAGTTAAGAGTAGAAATGTTGGATAATGAGACAGGCACATTCAGCTTCAGGAGGTACTTCTGGGTTCCCAAAGTGGTCTCACCAACTCGCTCTCCTACCAACAATGTTTAAGAGTTGCCATTTCTACAGCCTGTTAAACAAAGGCAACCTGGATCCCTCTGCTGAAACTCATCTACCCTTATCTTCTGTTCTTAAAGGTCCATTTGCATCATAAACTCACAGTATCCTCTGTGTTTAATTTCCCTTTGGGAGGGTCTTTTTGCTAGTTCTGAGTCTGAGTCACGCTTTAGTATACGAACAATGTGGTTGCACAAGAGACCAATGCAAAGAATAAAGGTCCTTCCCCTTCCAGTGACAACCTTAAAGAGCCTGAGTCTGATTGGTGTTAAGGAAGATGTCATCTTCTTACACTAACATTTTTCAATCTGTCCCTAGAAAGGGAATGCGAAGTAAGAGGACAGGAGACAAGTCTCTTCCTTCTTGCCTAGATTCAAAGAAGCTAAATATTACCAGAGTGCTAGGGTTGATCAGCACCTGCCTACTGAATGGAGGTAGAGTGGGTAGTTCTTTCTTCTTGGGCTTCCATGTCTTTGGGGCTTGCATGGTCAATTTATGCATTAGCCATAGGAGGCTGAGTGTTCAGGGCCTATAAGATATTTAGGGACTCACAAAAATGATCTTATTCTAGTCTCATTTAAAAAAAATAAACTTTTAGGTCCAAGAAAATGTTTTGATTTATAATACTGATACAAGTCACTTTATATCAATAAAATCTCAAAATATAGTTTATATGTGTGTGGATTAATTTACTTAACTATCTATCCCTCTAGCTATCTAAATGGAGGAAAGAGCCCATGAAAGCTGCAGTGCTTAGGGTCCATGAAAGTCATAATGTAGTGCTGGGGCCCAAGTTAGAGAATCAGCTATAGTCTGGAAAGTGGATTATTTGAATTCATGGTACTTTCTAACTTGAGTTTCATTTGGGAATATCATTTTGATAGTTCCAACTCTATAGAGCAATGTCTACTTGGACCAGAGTAAGAGGGACACTTTCAGTTCTTCGTTTCACTTCATGGCCTCAAGTAGAGTGGGCTCTAGGGGTTCCTGAGACCTGCCTCCAGAGTCGGTGTGAAATCTGGACCTATAGATAGCATGGGTTGAATTCCCTTGGGGTGAGGCCTGGGAGTCTTTGATGAGGACAGGATTATGTTCTCTGGTTTCCAGAGAGGACCTCGATTTGGGCATCTGGAGCCTGGTCATGGCCAGACCTCCAACCTGCTTTAGTTCCAGTTAGTTTCTTCCTCTCAACAGGCATGTACCCACAGACTAATTTAGGGGCGGGAGTCAGAGGCATTGAGATCTTACTTCTTCCAAACATGTCTTTGTTGGGCTGGACTTCAAGGAAATATCGAATGATGAATAGCTGTTTGCTGGCTAGAGGGATTTGGAAAGGACAAACTATTTAAAGCTTTGTAAAGCACAACCAGGTTGGGAAAAGATGTTGTATCAAATGGGAGCAGAAAGGAATAATTTCACAAAATGCTTAACTGTTTAATGCTTAATTGCTTAGTTGTTTAAATATGAACAGCCTGGGCCTATTTTATTCATATATTTATCTTTGAATTTAAGTAGAGAGAGAAATGAACAGGGAAAGGAGAGCAGAGGCTTGGAGGCAGACCTAGCAAGCTAGGGTTCTACACATAGTTCTGTCACAAACTGGCTAGGCGAATCATAAAAAGAGCACCCAATCTCTTAGAATTTCGGTTCCTGCACCTGTAAAAGAGGCCACTAGATAATCCTGAAGGTCTTTTATAGCTTTTGAATTTTAGCACATAGTAGGTGCTCTATCAGTAATTTCTGAGGGGCTGATGGAGTCTACCATTGGGGCTAGATCAACACTGTGCCCCTGTGAAACCCAGACATAGAGGTGGGGAGTGCATTAGTAATGCTGAGGCAGAGAGGCTGAGTCCATCTGTAGCCAGCATTTGTACTGCCATAAAAATAGCATAACAAGATTATATTGAAATATCCCACTATTTAACTTAATAATTTAAATGTTTGCCTAATGAGGTGGACTTGATTGGATTAGGGCATTCACAATTAATTTTGATAGATCATTTTACACATTGGAGGTGCATTCTTCTGAACCAGGAGGTGGAACGGAAGTGCAAAATGTTTACGTTCAAACGAGCATGTGATTTTGCAGAAAACATTAATCCCAGATCATGCACACTAAGTCAATTTCAGAAATGGCTTCTAGATATATTATTAGAAATTGCTCTTCAAATATAAAAAGCTTGTAATAGAGTTCTGTCCATTTTTCCTTTGGCTGATGGAAGTTGTTTTCTAAATATGCCTATGATAGGATGTTTTCTTCATCCAAGCCTTTTGCTACTAATTGCAACTTTTTAAACAGTGTAAGTAGTAGCTGTCATGAACACTTGGATTCCTATTACAAATACATACATCTCAACAGTTTCACATTTAGAGGTGCATTCTTTCTTCAACTATTTTTAACTACGTTTTCCCCTATTTTTTTTAAGCATTTGAAGTGAACACTCTGCTCCTGCCTTTTTGTTGAGAGAATGCACCTGATTATGCAATAGGAAAATGGCTCAATCCTCTCCTCTCATACACTTTTCCCCCCTCAATAATCAAAGAGCCAGGAGCTGTCATTTAGGTCTCGCCCCAGGAGTCAGGAATGAGCAAAGGCCTCTGGAAAGGTGGGTTGCAATCTGGTTATGAAACTCATCCCAGAGTTCCATTGAAAGCATATTTCTCAACACTAACCCTGTTAGAGCAGAATTGTATCTCTGTTTTCCATCAGAAAGTGAAATGATGGAGAGTGTCCATGGGCATGATGCTTCTTGGAGAACATTTTGGGTCTCATTTTTGTCTGAAAAATGGGGTTGAATCACCCATACTTCAAACCAGAGAGGGCTGGAGGTCCTAGATGTGCCGACATTTGGTAAAGGAGAGATTGTATTAATAGACGCACTGGTTTGGGACCAGCTGGCCATGGTTCAAATCCAGACTCTGCTCCTATTAGTGGGTAGCCTCTGAGAAGCTACTGACGCTTTCTGAGTTTTAATAGTATCCTTTGGAAAGTGGGAACAATCCCACCTAGTGGAGAACAAAATGCCACATTCCTGATGCATGATAGCAGCTTCCTAAGTTTCATTTTCCAGCCTGCTAGTCTATTCTGGAGAAAAGCAGCCCCCAATCCAAGGCACCATTGTCCTTTGTTCTCTTCTTCACAAAACGTTGTGGCATTTAGCACATGGGGGCCAGGGGCTTCGTGTCTAGGTGGGCAGGTGAGGTCTGCTCTGCAGGCTCCCAGCCCCTCTGCCTTGGCAGAAACACCTGAATCTGCCTTCCTCCTCCTCTGAGGTCCAAGCTCTACAATGAGATTTCATTAAACTCATCCCTTGTGAGGTTTCAATAAATTCCAAATGCTCTTGCAGGGCACTCAAAGACCTTCCTAACCTGCCCTCTACTTGCCTGGTTATTGCTCTTTCTCTTCCTCCCTAGGCCACTCCCTTTACCTACCCACAGCACTCCTCTCTGCTCTCTGGCTTCTGAATATACTAACTCCCTCCAACTCCAGGCCCTACTTCAATGGACTCCTGCCTCATTCTGGGATGCTCTTTCCCCCATTTTTTAACTGGAAATGATCTGCCACTCAAGGTCTAGCTCCAATGTCCCTCCCTCCCTTATGGGTGCTGCCAGCATGACTCGTTCAAGTCTTCTGTAGCTTTGGTTTATAATTTGTCTTTTGGACAGATAATATTCTGTGATAGGAAGGTGTCACAGACTCCCTCAGAAAACTGCCAAGTGTTTTTTGTGTCTAGGTCTCCAGGATCCTTAGGAGCTAGGCTGATCATAAAGCTATTGAAGTCCTTCTAAGAACCCTATGGAAGTAGGCACTGGTATGGATCCATTTTATACTTGAAGAAACCAAAATTCAGAGCTGTGAAGAAACTAATTTGTCCAGAGTTGCACAGCAACTGGACATAGAATAGGGATCTGAACCTGGAGAAGTTCACTACTAATTCTGTGCTCTTTCTGCTACTCTGGAAGCCTCTCTGCTGTCTCATTTTATCTTTCAAATGACCCATGAGACAGGCAATAAAGGCCTCTTCTGTGGAAACTTAGACTCCAATGGGAGCAGTCACTTCCCAAGGCTTCATGACTAGTTCTTTGTGGAGCTGACTGAAGTTTTGGGCTTCTGATTCTGGATTGGCCTCTGCATGTTGCTGGCCCCCTTAGGGACCTACTCCCTCACATGCTCTGGGGAGCAGCCTGATGCAGGGAATATGGGGCGTGGGCTGTTGCATGCTGGATGAATTCAGGCCTTTCAGGGCCCTTCTGAGCCCCCTTAAAACAGAGATGACGAGTAAATGACAAGGGGCATCTCTACTCCCGAGGGATTCCAGTCACGCAAACTCCGCCAATTAAAGCTAGAACGATGTCATCTCCTGAAATAGCATTTTAATGAGTGATGGCTCTGGGATAAATTGTTATCTCGTGATCCCTCGTTAGAAAGCTTAATTAGATCCATCATAAAACATATTGATCGATGGCATTGAGCATGTCTGCAGGACGTTCACCATTCACTGAAACATTCCTGTCCACTCCTTGGCAGAGCCGGGGTGGGACAGGCCCATGCTCTGAGAGCTATTGGAGGCACAGGTTTTTCTGGAGCACCTGAGCATCATTCTCCTGATTCTTTCCTCCCTCCCTTCTTGTTCTCTTTCAGAAATATTTGTTTGGCCCAACCAAGGGCCAAGCACAGTGCTGACCTCAGTTTTGTTTTTTTTTTAATATTTTTTAGTTGTCAATGGACCTTTATTTTATTTATTTATATGTGGTGCTGAGAATCGAACCCAGTGCCTCACGTGTGCTAGGCAAGCGCTCTACCACTGAGCCACACCACAGCCCCCTCAGTTTGTTTTAACTCAGTTTGTCTTCACCAAGTTTCTTCCTTATTTTGCTAATGGTAAACCAAGGCTTGGAACCCCAAGCTGCTTCTAGGTAAAGCCCCAGCCAACTGAATTATCTTTTTGGCAATTTCTGGGGGAGTAGCTACCATACTCAACATGGCGAGAATCTTTTATCTTTGTTTTATAGTTGAGGAAACTGAGTCTCAGAAATGTCACTAAAGGTAGTGCAACAGTTGGTGTCAGAGTTGGAACTAGAACGTGGATTCAAACCCCATCCTTTTATGTATGCACTGTATAATTTTAGGCCAATTATACAAACTTTCTGAACAATAGACTCTGTGTCTATACCACTGGAAATAATAATTGGACCCAGCTCAGATTTATTGTGAGGATTCAATAAAATAATACCTATAAAATGTCTAAATAGTACTTTACCTACCAAAAGTTGTTCAATAAATACTGTTCTTTGAACATCCCAACTGTTTCCCCTTAGAAACTACCTATGACCTCATCTATAAAATGGGTATAATAATCTCTGTCTTGAAACACTCTGGAAGGATGCGTTTTATAAAAAGGTAAAAGATTCAAACAACCTTTATTAGTCACCTCCTTCCTGTGTACCTGTGTGCCAGCAGAAAGCTTGGAGTGACTATCTACTGCATGGGTAAATCTTATTTAAATTCTTATTATTACAGTTATTATTGAAATTAGCAAAAATGCATTAGCAAAAAATGGTGGTAGATAAAGAGGGAAAAAAGAGGGGCTAATTAGATTATTGAGACTTTAGTAGAAGTGAGGATTTCTGCAGTGGTCCAGGAAGTGACCCAGGAAGTCCCAGAGATGGTGAATGACTATTGATTCAATGGCTTGAGCTCAGCAGGGTGTGTATGCATTTATGGTGTAGGCACGAGTCTGCAGCAGTGTGTGTGTGTGTGTGTGTGTGTTTGTGCATGTGCACGCACATCTGTGTGTATATTGAGACCAGTTTCCATGAGGCGGTGACTTTCCTCACCTGTGTGCACTTGGAGATTTTTTCCTTTTTTATTACAGTAAATGTAGCTTGAAAGCTGGGCACAGCAGAGCTTTTCCCCGAACACAGATCACATCACATAATTTTTCTTTCAGAGAAAAATGCAGCAAAATAACCTGCAGATGGTGAATCCCTTTCTTTTTCTCTTTCTTGCTCTTGGGCTCCCCCACCCCACCCCTTCTCTGAGTTTCTCTGTCTCTGTCTCTCTTTCCATCTGTTTCTATGTCTCTGTATTCTGTATCCTGTCTCTCTCTCTGAGGCTCTATTTATAGCATAAAATGCTTTCATATTTTCACACTTAGCATATAAACTGTCCCTGTGTTACATAAAATAGCATACATTTAGGTCTGTAATTAGATCAGTGTCTCCTCCCAAGTTTCACAAATGAATGATTATGCTGGACGTTGTCCTACCAGTTCCCTACCCACAAATGCTGCCAGGACTGAGTATTCTACACTCTTCCCTCTGTTTTCTTTTTGCCATTCCTAATAACAATCCTCTAATCTGACTGCTCCCAAATCCCCTTCTGATTGTCTCCTATTGCCTCCATGGTGAGTTTGTGTTCTTCAGGCAGCAGCTCAAAGCAGCCTGGACCTCCTCTCTCTCTGGGGAGCCAGAGGAAGGCTATTAGAATTTGTGGATGCATTCACAAAATTCATTTCCCCAAACTGGCCCAATACAAACACCACCCAAAGGAGAAGGGGAGCTAGGTTTCTTTTCCCTAAAACAAGAAAGCACAATAAAAAAAAAAAAAAGTGGAGTGGGGGAATCAAGACTCACTTCTAACCAATCTGGACATGTGTTAGAGAATATTGTTGAGAACAATTAGGGATGTCTGAGTGAGGGGTTTATTTCTCACTTGCTTGTCAGGTCAGAAGACAATCTGTTTATTTTCCTGCTACAATTTTATTCAATAAACTGAAAGGATGGGAGCTGGGAAAGAGGGTACGAACAGGATGTGTGCTATCAATTTGTCAAATAAATAATCGTGCTTGGAAACAACAGATTTTATTAATTAGACAGGATGGTGTATTATTACCATTAAAGTGTTATATTGCATTAATTTTTATATTTTACTTGGCTACTAATTACTGTAAAAGATTTCGGGAATGAAGCAAAATAAAATCATGCAGCATTATACATAATGTAAAGATAGCGTGAATTAATTTGTCCGAGCTCCCGCCTGCAGAGCGAGAGGAAGAGGCACCGGTGGTCTCGGCTTCGGTGCTTGCCTGGCGGGCTGCGAGAGCCTGAGCTCCCCAGCACCAGCACCCCCTGCTGAGGTCTTATTGTTGGGGAGACAGGCTGGAAGACCCGGGTTCAAGACCCGGTTAGCTGCAAGCTTGCTTTGTATCCCCTGGCAAATCGTCTCTCTGAGACCTCCATTTCTTCTGAATATAAACACTCTTCTCTGCCTTCCTCATACTGTAGTTGTAAAGATCTACCAATACTCAAGAGTAAATGTGCTTTAAATCCAAGAGGTGGTGACAGGGGCTCGAGATGCTGTATGTAGATAAGAGGATGTAGACACAAGTGAGGTTCCGAGTTAAGACCCTGCGGGGCAACCTGTGTCAGACTTGATGCTCAGGACGCTGCCAGGACCTCAGAGGTGCCACTCCCCTTACTGGGCACGGCCTCAGAGTGGGACAAAAACCAGTTCCTGGCCACACTGCCGCAGAGCCAAGTTTCTTGCTGTAAACGTAGAGCAGAGAGCACCCGGCTGGACCCCGGCATTTTCAAGAGGGACCCCTCCCTCGAGGCACCCGCACGGTGGGAAATAGCGCACATTCTTGTTAGAGGAGACCTGCTTTTAATCAACCCCTAAGCAGCCACCCATGAGCTATCTGGCCACAGCAAGTCCCTTAACCTCTCTGAAGGGCGGGTTCTTCTTCAGTTTTAATAATAATAAATAATAATGATGATGATAATAATAATATAAAAATAAATAATAATAGTTGTCAGAGCAAGTGAATTCCCACGCCCGGTACACAGTCTGGATAAGGATGCTGCGCTCTGGGCTCCCACGAGGGTGCCAAGCTTGGGACAGCACAGCCGCAAGGCACGAGGAGCCCCGGCGGAACCCACCCCGACCAGCTCCGTCCAGGCGCTGCCTCCCAGGTCCTTGCTGACCTCCGCTCGGGAAGCCGCGGAGCGCTGGGCGGCCCCACGCCCCACCCCGGGGGCGCGGTTCTCCGAGGCGCGGCCGCCCAAGCCCAGCCACGTTTTTCTCCAGGCTGGGTCTCCGCAACCAGGGCCTGGTGAGGGCCGACATTTCTCACGACCTACTGCCACCTACTGTCTTCATCAGGAAACTGCAAGCCCGCCGCGGCAGGCCTCCGGGAAGTGGCCTTGCGGAGGGACAGATCCGTGGGTGCACACCCTCCCTCTGGCTGAAGCCTCACTTTCCAGTATGTTCTGTGTTGTAGTTGTGTGGGAACAATTCAGCCAGGCCACCCGAAGTCCTGGTGCTCTGGTTTGTACTGTTACTGAGGTGATGAGACACCCTGGGAGACAGCAGTACAAGGGCAAGCCCCCTGTCCCATTTGACTACACCTCACTTCAGAGGCTTGAAAATCCTGCCTTTGGATTTGAAGGGCTATTTCTGGCTATCCACAAGGGACCAGATTAGGGCTTCCAGAGAATGTTGCCACTATTTCTAGTTTCCCAAGAGTGAGTCCTTTGTTGACCCTGGACGTCTGGCTTTGACCTCCACTGAGGAGGGCAAGCCTTCACCCCTCTCTGTATTCCCTGGATCCCTAATGTTACTCTCTCTTAGGGCATGCTTTCAATCAGCCCTACAAAAGAGAATGCTCCCCAATCTTGGCTTCTCCAGGGCTGAGTGAGGGTAAATTGTTTAACCCATTTGTGCCTAATTTTCCTCATTTTAAAAACAATAATAGTGCTCTCCATATATAGTATTGTCATCAGGATTAAATGAGTGAATATATGTAAGGAATTAGAACAAACCTGGCACACAGTAAGTGCATTATAGTTGCATAGGAAGTGCATTATACAAGCCTTAGGGATTATCTGTGTTGGTACTACCTGTGCATCCTTCTCAAGACTTCTATTTGATCCTAAACTCTCTAAGTGTTGAACCTCTTTCTGATTCAGCCATAAACCCACAGCTACCTACACACAGAAGCAGTTCCGCTTTATCTGTGCATTCATTCATTCATTCATTCATTTTATAATGTGCTAAGCACTGTGCCCTGGGGCTATAAGAGTATAAATGAGAACCAAGTCCTTTCTCTTATGGAGTTTATGTGGCTCAGAGAAGAAAGAAATAGAGTGGATAAATAAGTGAATAAAATGGGTATAGATTGTGATAAGTGCTAGGAAGGAGTATAGCTAGGGACTCTGAAAAAATCATGAAGGTAGTGGGGGGGAGAGCATCTGAAGGTGGTGGTGGTAGGGAATCTCTCCCAGAAGCCTCTGAGTAGGTGATAATTAAGCAAAAATTTGAAGAATGAAAAGGAGAAAGCTAGTGGTTGCCAGAGGTATAGGGAGATGATCGAATGCACAGGAGCAGGAGACACTTTACAGGTGGTGGAAATTGTCTGAATTTTGACCTTAACAGAGATTGCTTGAGTGTGTAAATATAGTTTGTCAAAATTCCTTGTTTTAGTTAACTTTTACCTTGCCATGAGCAAAAAACTGGCCAATAACAATTTAGAGGAAGAAAAGTTTATTTTGGCTCATAATTTCAGAAGTTCAGTTTATGGTCAGCCGACTCCCTAACTGTGGGCCCTAGATGAGGCAGAACATCATGGCAAAAGGGTATGGTGGAGGAAAGTTCAGACATGGCAACCAGGAAGGTGGGGGTGGGGGGAGGGAGAGGGAGAGATAGAAGGAGGGGAGGGCGGAAGGATTGTGCTTACTGGGGACAAAATATAAATCCCAAAGGCACACCCCCAGTGACCTACTTCTTCCAGCCAACACTCTACCTGCCTACAGTTACACCCAGTTAATCCGTATCAGTGATTAGGTTAAGGTTCTCCTAATTTATTAATTTTATCTCTGCACATTCTGGCAGTGTGTCATACATGAGTTTTTGGAGGATACCTCATTTTTAAATCATAACACTCCTAACACTGTGCTTTTAAAAGGAGTAAATTTTATTGCTTGCAAAGTCTACTTCACAAAAGCTGATCAAAAAATAAAAAATCATAACCCAGTGAAAAACTCAAGGAAGAGGTTTCTAGATATAAGCAAAAGCTGATGGGTGGCTCCTGATGCAGGAAAGGTCTTGTCATGTCCTGGGAGGGTCTGTGAGGATGAAGTCTGATAAGGAAGAGAGAAGGTCGCAAGGGAAGAGGCAGGGCTGTAATATTCAGGACCTGTGGGCTATGGATTTTATTCTAAGTGTGATGAACAGAAATAGCCTTTGATATACTATCAAAAGTCGTGTGCTCTGGTCTGACGTTTCTGGCTATCATCTTGGACAAATCGTTGTACTATGCAAAACAATTTTGTAATCTGTAAAACAAGAATAATAATGATAAAAAGGAAGAGCCCATCAAAAAGGGCTTCAGCCAGGACTGACTGAAAGCAGCTGACACCTGAGGACATGTGCACGTTTTTATGGGACATTCAAAAGATTGCTCCTTGAGTTAAAATCACACCAACCTGCATAGAGCAGAGACTTGTGACCTTCTACATAGCAGCTGGTACATGGTAGGGGGAGAGAGGATGGAAAAATGAAGGCATTGAGTCCTCCAATATGTCCCACCTACCCAATGCTGTTTGTTCAATCTTATAGAAAATTATTCTTTTTCTTGTCTCATAGTACATGTCATGGTTTATAATAGTGTATTTAAATTTTGCATTAATTTGTTCCGTGTTTGACTTTCTGAACACTGTAAGTTTTATGAGGACCACGTCCACATCTGTTCCCCAAATCACCATTACCCAGTGCCTGGCACATAGGAGGCACTTGATAAATACTCATTGGATGAATGAATGATGAATGACCTCAACCACTGTTAGTCCAAAAACAATTAACTCTCTCCTGGGCTGTTTCTGATTTTTCCCAAATAATCCACCCTCTGTTTTGCCTATAGGGAGCTCATTTCCTAAGCCTGCCTCCTTGGGTTCTCTTCAGTGTGCTCATCCCAAGCTCACATTCCTACCCCCTGAAAATTTTCTTTCTTTCTTTTTTAATAAGCATCTCCACAAAATGAAGCAGAGGAGGACTGGTTGTTGTGTGGCCTTCGCATTGATCCTTGATGTTATAAACTGCTTTTGCCTCAAATTAATCCTCCGAAGTACATAGGATGGAGCTGAATTTTGCCCCCATTTTCCAGATGAGGAGTTAGACAATTGGAGATGAATTGACTAATCCTGTGTCACAGCTAAGGAGGGGCAGGGACACAGCTAAATCACCCTCCTGGCTCTAAACCTGTGATCCTTGCTCTGGTAGTCTGCTTAGCGGTCCTCTGTGCAATGGAGTCCTCCCTTCCTGCCTTGGGCACTGACAGTCCATAAGAAGCCATATGAGAGAGGTTCTCTAGAAAACAACACAGGGGAAACAATAGAGGCGTTCAAGGACAGTACTGTCCCTGTAGGCATCTATGCCATTTCCAGTGGCCATCAGGACAAAGGAAGAACGTTTCAACACAAAGACCAACCTAGGTCCCAGATAGGGTCTCCAGAGCCAGATCTGCTGGCTTTTCATGTTGGTCTTGCCACTTTTCAGTTCTTGTTTTTTTTTGTTTTTTTTTTTGGTACTGGGGATTGAACTCAGGGGCACTCAACCACTGAGCCACATCCCCAGCTCTATTTTTGTGTTTTATGTAGAGACAGAGTCTCACTGAGTTGCTTAGTACCTCGCCATTGCTGAGGCTGGCTTTGAAATTGCGATTCTCCTGTCTCAGCCTCCCTAAGTGCTGGGATTACAGGCATGCGCCACTGCATCCGGCTACCTTTCAGTTCTTTTGTGGGGAATTTATTTGAGGTCTCTGTGCCATGGGCGTCTCATTTTAAATTGGAGATCATAGCTGTGACTCCCTCACAGGGTTTCTCTGTAGATTAAGTGAGTTAATGCAAGCAAGATGCTTAGAAAAGTGTCCATCTAACAGCAAGTGCTCGATTGCTGATTTTTTCTTTCCTTCTTTCTCTCCTCCCTTACTCCCTTTCTTCCTCCTTCCCTCTCTTCCTTCTTTTGTTTCTCTTTTTCTTTCTTTTCCCTCTCTATTATTGCTTCTTTCACTTTTTACTCTCTCTTGCTCTTTCTCACTTATTCTAAGTTCCTGCCTCTTCCCTGTTTGTAACTTATTTCACTAGAATGCACGGACAAATACTTACTGAACCAATAGATAAATGAATGAGAAAATGCAGACAGGAGAGAGCTGATATTTGGGATAGGATGTGAAAAAGTAAGGCTATAGCAAAACAAGATGATCTCATGTTTTTAATGTTTGCTTTTATCTTAATGTATAAGCTATGTTGTAAGAGTCAAGAAACCTAACTGGGGCCCAACACTTCTATGCTGTGTTACTTTGGGCAAGTCAAAACCCTCTCTGGGCTTCTATTTCTGCTTCTGTAAGAGAGTGCCATGAACAAAATCATCCCTGTTTTCTCCTTCTCTGCCTTCATAAGACTACAATTCCATAAATATGAAACAGGATATTGACTCTTCCTAATATCTGAATAAAGTAGAGGAAGCAGGGAGAGAAGTCAAATCTACATGGAATCTATTTCACCTGTGGTGCACATCCCAGACTTTGTGGTTGAACACTTGCTTTGATTTCACGTTGATACTGAGTTCTATCTCCTTCTACCTCCTAGTACTGATGGGATTTTGAGCAAAATAGTCAAAACTTTGAGCTTCTCTTTCCTCATCTGCCTGGTGGTGTTAAATGAGATGATGCATTGTAAGATGCTTACCACAGTGATCAACATGTAGTAAGTGTTCATTAAATTATTATTGGTGGATGTCATTCAAGTGTGTACACAATCACTGTCTTGAGAAAACCCACTCTCAGGCCAAAGGACAAATTCCCCATTCACTGGTATTTGGGCTGTTTGTCCCATTAAGCCTTCATAGAGAATGCACCAACCGTGTATTTGGACCAGGAGATAGCTTAGCGAACCAGAAACTCTGACTCCAAGTTTCGAAGGACTATGTGTAATTTTCAGATCCTCATATATTCCAGGTACTTTGCTCCATTATCCCCTTTAATCCTCTTTACAACCCTGTAGGCAGCTTTTGTTGGGGTTACAGGGAGGAGTTAAACAGCAGAGGCTGTCAGGGTGGAGCCTGCAGGGACTGAGAAGCCAGGGGAGTTCACAGGACTCGCCTGGACTGCTCCCAGCTCCCTCCCTCTGAGCAAGGATTCCCACTGGATGGCCAAGACCCAGGGTGGGAGCTGGGCAGACACTCTCACCAGCCCTCCAGGGCAGGAGAAAAAGCTGGGTCTCCTTCAAGAGTGCTCTTGGCCTCTCTTCTGGCTTCCTGCCCCCTTCCCTTCTTTGACTTTTTTTCAGGAAAGATGTGGACATAAATAATCTGTGCCAGAGTATGAATAAATATCAGCAACTGGCTTCACATCCTAGGGGATGTTTTGCTTTTGCAGTTTGATCTCTTTATATCTTTTTTGAGCAAAACACCAAGACTTTATATTGCTGTCTAATTAGCATCCAATATCAAGAGCCTCCCTCCCTCCCACCCAGACAACTTGCCTATGATTCTTTGCTAGTTCTACATCCTCATTCTTCCCATCTCCAGGATTCCACAGATGCTGCTCCCTCTGCTGGAATGTTCTTCACACACCCCAACACTGTCTGTGCTTCGGGGGGCTCAGTTCAAATATCACCCCCTCCAAGAAGTTCGCCTTGATCTCATAGCTGGAAATAACTATTCTCTCAGAGAAGCTATTAGAGCAGGGCTTCACAATTTTATTTCAAATTTAATTTTTGCCTGTGACTCTGCCCAGAGATTTTGTTAAAATTGCAGATTCAGACAGAGTAGGTCTGTGGTGGACCTGTGATTCTGCATTTCTAACACACTCCCCTGTAATCCTGATGCTTCTTGTCTGTGTATTACATGTAGAGTAGCAAGCGATCCCCAAGTCTGGCTGTGTATCAGAATCACTTGACAAGCATATTAAAACTGTGGGTCCTGGAGCCAGAGGTTAATCCAGGTTTTGCAGGGCTTGAACTCATTCCATACGAAAAGTTTTTTTTTTTTTAATGTAAAATTATGAATAAGAAATCACTAGAATTCCTCTCAGGGCCCTAGAAGAGGCTGTGGATAGGAAGGGACTTCGAGTATAAACTTCATTAGCTTCACACTAAATCCATCTTTGCCTGGGGCCCACACACTAGCAGACTCTCAGGAGTTTGGAGCTATGCATGTGTGTTTTGTTTTGCTTTCAGAATTTCTCCAGGTGATGCTTAGCAACCAGTCCCTGGATCCATCCCCACCTTTAGGAACTGCTGCCCAGAAGTACTGGATCTCCTTCCCTCTCCCCACCATTACCAAAGGCCCCTGTGTCAGGCACTGGCTGGAGTCCCCTGGACACAGGATCAGTGAGCCACAGACTCCTTCCCTGAAGGAGTTCCTGGTCTACTGGAAGACTGATCACAGCTCTGCAGAAAGAACACTGCTTTAGGTGTTTGTCTAAGTGCTGGGGGACGAGGGGAGAGAACAAAACTTAGCGGGGACAGGAGGGTACTACCGGGGGTTTCCCAGAGGGAATGACATTGAGCTAACTCTTACATATTTCCTGTCTTCTCCAAGCAGAGGGAGCAGCTGTGTCAAGGCAGGTAGGCCTGGAAGAACATTTTCTTCAAGAACTACTGATAACTCCACATGTGTTAGACAGGGGAGAGGGCTCTGAGAGATGGGTCTGGGCAGGTGGCCATGGACTTGGGAGTTGGGGCTCCTTTGGAATGGATGGTTGACAGTGAGAGGTTCTGACAAGGGATAACCACAATCACCTCCTTTTTCTTAAAAAAAAATTTTTTTTGGCATGTGCACGCATTATTTTCAACTTTTTACTGTCATTAGTTTTTTCTATGACCTATCCCATTACTAGATCTAGAGATTTTTCTTTTTTAAAAAAAAAAATCTTCAATTCATTAACCATCATTTCTTTTAATCTCTAGATGTCAGGCAATACGTTAAGCATTTTAATCTCATTCAGTCCTACAATTCTGGGAGGCATAGCAAACAATGTCTATTTTACAGTTAGATAAACTGAGGATTAACAAGTTTAAGGGACTCGCCAAGGTCCCTTAAATTTAGCAAAGCCTGAAGGTGCAGGAACTAGCACTGTGCCTGGCTAGCAGCAAGGGCTGAAGATACTTGGTGAACTGACAGATGGAAGCTGAGAGGAGAGCACTTCATGTGTGGAGGCCATTTTATACAGCATGTGTCAGAGTATTTGAGGACTGTGGGGCTGTTCTGTTGCCCTGGAAACCCGGGGCCCCTTCTTCTTGGAGGAGGGGAAGCTTTCCTCAGTGAGTTTTCCTCTACCATTCTCTCCTGCCAACAGGCTTCTTCCTCACCTTCCCCACCCCAGGTAGAGAAAAGGTATAGCACACACACCCCTAATTGTGAAGATCGTAGTTGGGGTGGTTTTGTTTGATCTGCATATTGTAGCAAGGTAGATTTTAAGTGAGTTTTGAAATCCCTCCATATTTATTCAGTTCATTTATTGCTGTTGAGACAAATGAACTTGATTTTTAAAATATCCAGTGAGTGCCTAACGTTGCCACTGGGAGGCAAGCGGCAGAGTGAGAGAGAATCCTTAGAATGCTGTAGGCCTCTGGAAACGCAGGAGATGAACTTGATATAGACCCTGGATTTTCATTTCCCTCCTAGGATACACTGTAATCCACAGCAGAGCAGGGGCTTCTCCTTCATGGTGAAACCTTAGCCGTTTCTCCTGGCGAGGCCAGCCTCATTTCCCCAGCTTCCTTATCCTAAATGATGAGGGCTGTGACGTTTCATATAGCCTGTGACAGGCCTTTCTGAACTTCATGGGTCATCATGACAGTGCCAAGAGAATATCAGAGTGAGATCATTATGACTCTTCCCTTATAGAAGTTCAGAGAGTTGTACACAGCTAGGAAACTGAGACACCGAGATCAGAACCTGATGTCTAATGCTTGGTGGGGACAGTATTGATAGGTTGCTCATTCAGCAGCTAACTAACATCTCCCTGAGGACACCTCACTGGGGTTGTTCTCTCATCTACTCACACTAGTTTGTTTTTTCTTCCCAAATGAGCTCTAAACAACCAAGGGGAAGGAAACTTGTCTTACGTCACTGCCCACACATTAGTGGCCTCTCCGATAGCCCAACACCGTGAACAGTAGTATCATGGGAGGTACTAAGGATGCAATGACGAATAAAATAAACACACTTCCTACCCTCAGAAGATGTTTAATTGAACAGAATAATAATATTTTACATGTTTTTGAATTTTTGTCCTACCTTAAGTTTCATGTTGCGCTGAGATACAGAGTGGCCAGGAACTTGTTTTAGAATAGAAGACCTGGGGTTCTCAAGGATTCCCTTAAAGTGACTGGCCCAGGCTGAACTGGGCTTGACTGCAGAATATAACAGGGCAGAAGCCTGGCTCTGGACGTTAGACAGATTCAAATCGCAGCTCCGCCAATCACTCGTGTGGTCAGGACAGGCTATTTGCCTTTGAAGCTCAGTTTCTACATCTGTAACATGGGGGCAATGATAACCAGCCCCCACTTTTGTTATATGGATGGATTATAAAAATGAATAAATTGAAAAATAAATGAATATATAAATCAATACTCGATTTAGTACAAGAGCTCATAAACAGTAACCGTTATCACTATTATTATTAATAATTGGAAGCTGCCCAGTGCAGGGCTGTCTGTTCCTATTTTGGTGGCCTCCTCTTCCCTTTAAGTTCCTGAGAGTCAAATGCCCTAGATCCTCTCTGGCCCAGGTCTGCACATTGCCAAGAACAGAGACCAGTCACACGAGCAGCCCCAGGGTCCATCTCTGTGACCAGTGGACACCGTCGGCCCCCTCATCAGAAACGAAGACAAACAAAGCGTCAGGATGCGGAAGCCGCCAACAGGCTTCTGAACCCTGCCAAGCCCTCGTGCCCACTGGAGCAGCCAGGGGGAGGGGGGTAACTGTGGCATAAACACACGTTTGCTTTCATTTGGCTTAGCTGACTGTGTGTTTTGTTAAACAAATTTAGGTTTGGAAAAGATTATTTTTGGTACACTGCTGCATAATTAGATGAATTTTCATGAGTTTATTCTTGAAATAAACTTTGAAATTGTCCGTGTTTTACTGTTTTTTAATCATCTGCAGATACTGTTTTTTGAGACTTCGCATGAAAAAAAAACCTTGTTACATATCAGTTTAATTTAGATTCAAATAAAATAATTTTTTGAATTTGCAGCAACAACAAGTCTGCGAAAGTGGTTGTAACTGGTGCTGAGTTGTTTGAGGATCAAGATAATTACAGTATAAAGGATAAGAGAGAATATAATATCCTGGCATCCAGTGCCTATTCAGCTAATCCCCAGCCCTTGACAGATGTTCAAACACAGTATTTTTAAAAGCTGACTTTTTAAAAAAACAGGGCGATTCACTTATTAGATATAAACAACATGATAAGAAATTTGAAGTCTGACATCCATTATGCACCGTCCGCACTGAGAAACAAGAGAGACAAGAAAAAGTCAAATGTGCTGCGTTCGTTACTTTAATGGGTGCCCAAGGCAGGACTGGCAGAAATGCCAACCCCACCCCCCTGGCCTTTGCCAGGAGCATAGGTTTCAACTGTACCAGCCCCTGAGAAGCAGAGCCCCCAAGGCAGCTTCTGTGACAGTCAGCCTGCGCATCAGCCTCTCTGGCGGCTGCTAGAGCTGAGGCTGCTGACAGCCAGTGCTGAATGTCGTGCCTAGCTTTGAACAATAGTCTCATGGTGCTGGGTATCCCAGAAAGACAGCCAAGCAGATGGAGGGGTAAGGAGCAGGGTGTGTGTTGGCTCAGTGATTGCTCTTGTCACTAGCCCTTGCCACACCTACACTCATATGTCAATCATTCTCCTGATCCTGAGTATCTGGATATCAAGGCTGTCTGTCAGGCCCTAGGATTCAGAGATGAAGAAGACCTCATCCTGCCTGCCTGCAAAAACTCAGAACAGAGCAAAGGAGGTAAGCCACAACCGCTGACGGCAACAGTTTTATTGAACTTTGTTTACATGCTTAGCTTCATTCTCAACATTCTGTCTGATTCCCACAATAACCTTGTGGGGTAGATACTCCATTATGTCCATTTTACAGATAACTATGGAACAGCATGAATGCACATGTGATGAAATTCTGACTCGGGGTGAAGGTGGTGGTAAAGGAAAAACCAGGGAAGGTGTCATGGAAAGGACCAGGGTTGGATCTACAAGGATCACAGTGGATAGAGATGCAGGAAAAGGGCCTTCCAGGAAGAGAAAACCATTTAGGAAGAACAGCGAAAGGATGACGCAGTAAACTGAGGCACCAAACTCTATTAAGGATAGTATGAAATTGTCCTTTTTTGCCATCCTTTTTAAATGAAATTCTTTATTAAAAAACAAAAACAAAAACAAAACCCCTCAAACACTAGGAAGCACTAGCTCCATTCTGGATGCTGATGCTTTGCCCCTTTGGGCCAAATCATTTATCTGGGGTTCTAATGATGAGTCTGGAACTGCAGTGGCTCCCAGGTGCTTTGGGTATTCTGTCCCCAGACATGCAGGTCTGGGCCCAGGCAGAGCTATATTTCAGTAATAGAGGGTGCTGGCAACACTGGGCTCTTGCTCTCAGCCATTCCCAGTACTAGCATGTTAAAGGGAGACCACCTGTTCTACACATCCCCTGGTTTTCATGTGACACCTCAGTAAAGTCCTTCATTCCACTACCTCAAATCTCTTTTAAGCATTATCTTACGAATGGCCTTATCAACACATTCCTTTAGAACAATTGCTCAAAAGGATTCTTTTTCAGAGAATATTCTGTCCTCTGTCCTTCTGAGGAAGAGGGGTCTGACCAAGACCATGCAAAAAACTGCTATGTGTCCCCTGCCGTAGGGTGGTCCGGTCTGACGCACATTAGAATTCTCATGGGCCCACACTAGGATCTGGCTAGCAGTCATGTCCTCAGAGCCAAAGAGAAGGTGGTGAGCTATTGGGTGTGACCCACACTCCTCGAGTTTGCCAGACAGGAATTAGTTGTTTTCTGGAGACCAGATGTCAGCCACTTGTGAGTGACAGCTTGTGTGAGGTTGTTTTAGGTCTCGCCCAAGAGGACCATCAGGAAGGGCTGTGGGAGCACAGAGCTGGGAAAGAGGATTAATTTCCTTCATTGCCTGCTTATCCTGGCCCCACCTCCAGCAAGCTCAGGTCCTTACTCTGGTCTTAGCTGTGCACTCTCTTGGAAGTCTCCAGAAATGCACATTTCTTCCAAAGAGCAGCAATTTCAAAGAGCTGGTCAGTCCTGGCTTAAGCTGTAGGAGGAGGTAAGAATTGGTGGGGTGTCACCTGCTCCTCTAGCAACCCCTAAGGCATCTTGGCCCAGGATGACCCCACTCGCCTCAGGAATGTGGAAACAAACACAGAGTTCAAGGATGCAGGGCTCTGGTCACTGCCCTCTAACCCTTTCTTTGTGTTGCTTTCTGACTATCTGTCTCAGATTCTCTGTGCTCAGGTTCAATTTCAAAAGCCTCAGATTTTCCCTCAAATGTTAATATTAATCAGGCTCCATCGAGTGTTCTAGGTACTGCTTTCAGAGTGTCACATATTTTATCTGATTTAATTCTCTCCCAGCTCTTAAGGTGTGCAAGATGAGGTGCACCCATATTCTGGGAATAGTGACTGCTTTTCTTTCCCTGCACTTGACAGATATTTCATGAAGGATGTAGAATGAATAACTGAAAGACTAAACAAATGCAGGAATGATGGACAGAAAGAAGGAAAGAAAGCAGGTCACCAAGAGTGTGATGAAAGAACCACTCAGACATTTACTGGTTGGGAGTGATTTGAGCTAATATTCTTACCTCTCAGAACATATGTTCTTCCCTTTGGAAAAAAAGAGTCACTGGCAGTAGAGTTAAGAAAGGTGTAGGATGTAAAACTACTTTGATTTGTTTATAATAAGTGCTCATTTGTTCATGGGTGAATCTAACCTAATCTAACTACTTTAGATTAAGGACAGATTCCACTTTTCTGTGTGACCTACCCCAGTAGGCATGAGAGTCCCTAGGAGCAACATGAACATTTTGATATCCTTTCACACAAAGGGAATTAAAACCATAGCTGTACCTCATTTTCAAAATGTCTGTTCAGTCTATTCTTGATCGCCTTCAGTAACAGGGAGCTTGCTATTTCTTGGGGCATTTGAATCCATGGTTGGGTCATAGAAGCCTCATGGTTGACCAGTTGCTCTTTAAATTGGACTGAACTTTTCTGTCTGCCTCATTAGACAAGGAAAGAGAGCTTTCATGGGCCAAACTTCAACTCCTGTCCTACCGGAATGGAAAAGCATAGAATATCAAAATATCAGAGCTTATAAAGGGATTTAGAAAGTGCCTATACTAGGGATTTAATCTGCAGAGCAAGGAAACCCACATGCAAGATACAATCTTATGATTGGTTGAAAAGAAAAGAGTTACTCTAGTCAGACTGGCCAGAGCACTGGGCTGAATGGTTTTCCTTAGAGCTCACTAAGGAAGGTCACCTTGGCCTCAGGTGTACAAGGTACCTATTTCAGAAATTCTTCTCCCCCAACAAGTTCTATGGTGATTGTGGTAGATTGTTGCAATAATGACTCCTGATCGTTTCACACCTCCCCATATCCACACCCTTGGAAAGTTCCCCCATAAACTACTCTGGATTTTGGCTGCATGATTTGCTTTGGTCATTGTGACCAAGAAGAAACCCAAAAAACGTTTGTGTATTGGACTTAGCCTCTTTGGCTTTTCTTGCAACCCCATGATCTTCACCATGTAATTAAGCCTGAGCTCACTTGCTGAATGAGAGATATGAAGCCCTGTTGCTTCCATGGCCTGAACAGCAGCCAGCTCACTCTCAGAAGCAGGGCCACTGGGCTGACTGGCAGTTCACTGCAGATATATGAGTGGACCCATTTGAGACCAGAAGAACTTCCCCACTGAGCCCATACCAAATTGGTAACTCTCAGAGTCATCAGCTAAATGAAAGTTTGCTGATTTAAGCCACTAAAACTTGGGGTAATTTGTTATGCAGATCTTTAAATAAAATTGCATGGACCATTCCTAAGCCTGTTCCTCGTCTGCCACTTCAGAACAGCCTTAGAACTGAGCAGGATACTGCTTCCAAAGTGTAAACTCATAAGAAAATAATTATTTTATTTGCACATTTACTCTTAGCAAACCTCACAGGGACACAGAGATGTACACATGCACTCTGAAGTAACCCTAGATCTTGCTGAAGGTTGCTGAGCAAGTAATCATCAGAAAAACTAGGACTTGAATGCAGATGGGCCATGCACCAAAACTTAAGCTCTAATCTTTTCATGGAAGCCTACCAAACTTCTTTTAAGGTCTCCTTTTGAGTCTATCTCTGTGCTGGGATCCTTTCTTATGAAGCCCTCTTTGTCACTAATATCCAAGAGCTGAAGTCCTAGAAGGAAAAGGAGAAGGAAAACCATGCCAGACCCTGCACTAACATTTATAACCACTAACACTGACATCTAATTATTAACCACTATCTATGTACTAGATAGTCTTCTAGCCCTTTACATGTATTACCTGATTGAACTCTCACCATAATCAACTATAGGCATGATTACTAGCTCCATTTTGGAAATATTTAGCCAACACAAACAAGTAGGTGAAGAGCAAGGATTTGTTAAAGCCAATGAAGTCCATTCACTACTATGCTGTGCTATCTCTTGATATGGTCCAGGGGTCAGGAGATTTGCCCAGGGGTGGAGCTTCCAAACACCAGGTAGCCTGGAAATCTGCAAGATTACTTGCAGATACTGGGGCTAATGCTTTCTGCTCTGTGCCTGACTTGTTTAGGGGCAATGAAGGATTTGCTGCTTTTCTTTGCTCATTATTTTGAAAATAGTCTCCGTATCTTCCGCAGATGGCTTCTCAGAGGTGGGAAGAGAGAACGCAGTGGTCAGTCCTAGCTGGGTCCTAGAGCTCTCTAAAGGAATATAAGCGCATCTCAAGCCTCTGATAGTCTATGTGCTAAGTCACCTCTGCGTGGCATTTGTCATGTGTTACCAGCACCCTGAGATGTCAGCATGACTATCCCCATTTTACAGGTCCAATTAAGAAACAGCAACTTCTGATCTACAGAACTCTGAGTAAACTATGTTTTACTCTAATTGGACATTTTTCCAGGGCTGCCAAATAATTTACTCTCTTTAGCTCTGTAAACATTTTTCTTCCAATCTTGTTTGCTTCATTCATTTGCTTAGGAAACTCTTTTTCGATAGAGGTAAAATCTTGCTAAGAGAAAACTCCAGGGATATCCAAATTGTTTTATTGACAGAGATGCTGATAAAATGAGGAAGTGACTTTAACGCTTGTTCCCAACTTATGAGATACTGGAATGTGAAAAAGCGACATGTCCTGGATACCGAGTCCCAATTACAGTTGGGTGAGTGGGTCTGCTAATGTCTGTGATTCACTGAATGGATTCTCTAACCCCACCCGCAGAATGTCTTCATTTTCTTGTTGCCCTTCAAGTTCTGTTGGTTTTGTTCAGATGTTTTTAATGAGTTTGTCCTGCGGCAGCCAGGGAATGGCTAACAAGTCTTCTGGGCCCTTAAAAACCCATTAGAATGTTATTTCTTACAAAGTGAAAAACTAACCTCATGCCAGATGCAAATAGGGCTCCAGCCATCAGAAATAAAGTTTGATTCTGAAGGAAAATTCCACTGAGACTTGAAAGTTCTTCAGCTTGGGAAAATGGTCTTTGATGTCTAGTCCGACTCGGCAATCTAATATGATTATTAAGAGCAAGAGTGTTGCAGAAGTTGGATTGAGTTCAAATCCACTCGCTGTTACATACCAGCTCCATGATGTAGGGGCCAGTTGCCCAGTTGTTTGACCATTCTGTATTTCAATTATTTCACCAGAAAAACCCAAGGATAGAAATAAAACCTGGAAATTGTAGGCAAAACAGGATTATATTCAGCTGCAATAGCAACAAAAAATAATCTAAATTAGTAGAGGCTTATTTCTGTCTCACATGAAAATCAGCAGTTCCAGTATTGACAAGTAGCTCCTCAGATGACAGGGATCTAAGACTTCCTCTGCTGTTCTTCTGTACCATCTTTAGAACTTACTTGCATCCTCAACATCACCTCATGAACCTTGTGGTTGAAAGGAACTGCCAGGTACCAACTTTTAGTCCATATTCTAGACAGGAAAACAAGGAAAGGTGGAGGAAAAATAATACCTTGTCTCTTCAATACATCATTATCTTTTTAGGACATTTCCTGATAGTTGTAACCAATAATGTCCCAGATCATTTGGGTCTCCTTAGATGCAAAGCAAATGGGAAAATGATAATCTACCATTGGGCACATTACTACTCAGAATGAAAGCTTGGGTTTTTTGTTTTTAGTAAAAAAAATAGGGCATAGAATTGAATAGTTAATGTGTTTGCTGTAACATTTAATGTACTTAAAATATTATCTGTTACATATTTAGTGGTATATTTGGTGCCTAAAAATAGGAGGCAGCCTTTGAAGTTCAGTGGACTTGAATTAAATCCTACTCCCATCCCTTACTGGGAATGACTTTGAATAACTCACTGAATTTACCTATGAGCCTCAGCATTCTTGCTTGTCAAATGCAGCTACAAATAGTGTATTGACCGATTTCTGCAAGCATAAAGTAAGAATGAGTCTGTCATGGGCCTGGCACATAGTCAATGCTCAGTAAATGGAGGCTTCCTCTCTACTCCACCCCACCATCATGCAGAATCTTCAATGGAAAACAAGAAACAGAGAAATAACCGCCTCCCTGCCCTGGGAAGTGATCAAAAACCTCTCAGAAAATAAAGCCATGCTTTGGTCTAGGCTGCCTGCTTTCTGCCCACCAAGTGCTAAAGTGAGTGAAGCCAACCCTGTAATCAGACAATACCAGATACTTTAATTATAGTTTTATTGCCATGATCTGAATCACTGTTTTCATGTGCATTGCTGTGAATTAATCTCGTAACAGTGGTGTTAATTCCTTGGTGCATGAGAAGTGTTTTAGCTCAGGAGGCATTCTGCAGAGAAGAGAAGGGAGTTCACATTTAATTGGCTCCTGCTCTCTGCCAGGTACTGTGCTGAGTGCTTTTTATACCTCATCTCACTTTCTCTCACAGTAACCCTACTTGGTAGCTATTATCATCCTATGAGGGCACAGAGACTCAGAGGTGCTAAGTAAAGTGCCCAGTGGCATAGTTTGTATAAATTCTAGAACTGGTCTTTGAACTCACATTCGTTTGATTCCAAGGCTCATGTGATAGCCATCATGCCTGATGGTCCTCACTACTTTCCCAGACCCGAGAATCAACTCATCTTCAGAACTAGACTATTGACAGAACCTGTTAGAAAAGAAGACTGGACTGGAAGTTGGCTCAGTGCTTCAGAGTCCTGGTTCTGCCCTCGTGGCTCAGAGATGTCTGGGCACTCGTTGTCTTTGGGGTCTCATTTTCCTTGCCTGTGGAGTAGTTGGTAGTGAGGGTTTAACAGGATGGCCTGGGAGTCTTTGTAGCTCTGAAAGTCTGCAATTGGAGAGTACAAATATACATCCCCATTTTTTAATGTTTCAGAAAATGTTCCTACTGTCAGCTCAACCTGGCTATGCTAAATAATGGACAAATAAGATGGAGCCCTTATCTTGGGGAAATTAAACTGAACTTAAGAGAAAGGGCAATAGATTTAGATAAAGAGGTGCTCCTTGATTTATAATGGAGTGATACCCCAACTAACCTATCATAGGCTGAAAATATCATAAGTTGAAAATGCATTTAATACACCTAACTCACCAAACATCATAGCTTAGCAACACAGTATGCTATTGACTATAGGGTTTTTTTTTTTTTTCCTTGTGGTCTAGCATCTGACTTGGGGCTCTGGTTCCCTGCTGCTGCTCAGTAGCATAAGAGAGTATCCATCAGAATATTGCTAGCCTAGGAATTTAGAATTTAGAATTTGAAGTGTGATTTCTACTGAATGCATATCACTTTTGCTCCATTGTGAGGTCTGAAAATCATGTCAGGGCCTGATAAGTCAGAGACTGTCCAATTAAATAGATACGTGTTAATACTTAGAATAAAAATTGGATCTATCCCAAAGGGCTATGTTAGAGGGTAACAAGCTACTTGTCACTGCAGAAGGTTCTGTACATATGGTTGGATCACCATGCAATAATGGTGCTATCACAGTCTCAAGAAGTTGGGCAAAAGTGTACCTAAGACTAAATATACACCTAATTTATGGTCATTATAGAAGAATTCAAGATAGAGACATGACCAAATTGAGAGTACCCATGCTCACTTCCCTCCCCCAATTCCAATCTCTAGGGTCAACAAGGGTACTGGGATTCTTTGATAACCCAGATTTTTCTTTCTTTTTTTTTTAAACTAGTGATGTATCCTGTAATTCCTATTTATTGTGAACATCCTTACATGGTGGTTCATAAATGATTGACTTCATTCCTCTTATTAGCTGCATAATGTCCCATAAATGACAGGGACAAAGTCCATCACCACACACGTGCTTATTTCACAATTCTGACCTTTGTTGGTTCCTTCAATACTTGCACCTACTAAAGTTTGTTTTATTTTATTTTTTTTTCAATTTTTTGCCTCAGATTGCTTTTTAAGCTCACTTATGATGGTGTTTTCTTCAAAATCCATGCACAGCTTTAAGAATACTTTAGGCAGTGTGTATAGCTTCTGAAAATTTGTTTTTTTCTGTTATGTTTGATAACATGTATTAAAATGCAACTTTTGAGAAAAAATAAAAAAAATAAAATAAATAAAAAAATAAATAAAAAAAGAATACTTTAGGCTTCATAACTTGCAGAAAATCTTAATTGTTCTATCTTATTTGGCTCTTTAGAGTCACAATACAGCTGTCTAATAAGTCACCCCAAACCACAATAGCCTAAAAATGTAATAATTTCTGCTCAGTTTATGTGTCTGTGGATTGAGTACTAGCTGACCTATCCTGGACTTGACTTTAAGCTGAAGCTTGCATTCAATTCTTCTCCAGGGTTCCTTCTTCCTTGGGCCAGTGAGCTGGTGGGCACTTGCTCTTTGCATTGTGATGGGAGAGATACAAAACAGTTTATGCTTTTGCTCATATCACATTCATTAACATCCTGTTGGGTACACATAGCAGGGCCCAACTCAATATTCATGGGGTAAAGAAGTATATACAGACTATACTTGGAGGGGAGGAAAATGAATATCACATGCCCATCATTTAAAAACAAAGAATCTCATTTTTTAGTTGTTTTACAGTTTTTTAAAATAGATCTTTATTTGTACTGATTTAATGTGTGTATGTGAGCACATGCATGTTAGAGAACTAGTATTAACAAGGAAATGAGCCTGAGATACAGTGTCAGGAGATAGGGAATGAGCTACAGCCAGAGGAGTGCTAAGACAGGGTTGGTGGAAACCCCTGACCACTGCCTTTCCAAATGGGGAGGCTGGTGCTCCAGATGGTGGAGTATATTTGGAATTTCATTCCAGTAAGAGAGTTGATCATTGAATGTATGATATGGGTCCAGGAAATCTTATCAAATTAATACTTATAGGTTAGATTGACTCTAGGGCTTTTGGTTAATGGAGAATCTTATTCAGATTTTTACCCCTGACACAATATAACCATTTTTACAGAAAGTCTGCAGGAAGATAGTCCAGTTAGACTAGGGATTATTTCAAGTTAAAATATAAGAAATACAAATGCTGAAAAGAGACCTCTGGATAGGCTGTGGTACAGTTTTCTTCATGGTGTTTGTCCTGGGAAGGATGACAGTTCATCTCCCCTTCTCTCCCACCTCAGGTCTCAGGGACTGAGGGGGCGGGTACATGACTTTGAGCAAGACAGAACAGAATAGGTGACTTGTCAGGCAAGTACGAAGTTTTGGATTTTTGAAAAAAATTTATTTGTTCTAATTTGTTATACATGACAGCAGAATGTATTTCAATTCCTAGTACACATATGGAGCAAAATTTTTGGATCTTCTTTAAACTCATAGACTTGAAATATCTGTTCAACACTTCCATACTGGGGAAGCTGATCTCTTCCAGGTAAAAAGTTAAGAATGCAGATCCTGGGGCTGGGATTGTAGCTCAGTGGTAGAGCACTTGCCTCGCATGCGTGAGGCCCTGGGTTCGATCCTCGGCACCACATACAAAGCAATAAAATGAAGACATTTTGTCCATCTACAACTAAAAAAAATTAAAAAAAAAAAAAGAATGCAGATTCTGGGGGTTAGAGCTTAACTTCTCTATCATACTGAGCTCTTCTGCTTGATCCCAAACTTGCATACTTCCATTAAAAAAACAAAAGGCTCCAGCTAACCATGCTTCTCATTCTTGAGTTACAGTTTTAGCACAGGTGTTTGAGATCCTACCATTTATTGAGATAGGAAAAATACCTTGAAATCAAATTTTCTTTTGTTTTGGACATATTCTACAGTGTATGGCCCAGTTTTGTTGTTGCCCACTGCAGATTGTTACACAATTGACTAGCTCCCCTGAGCACAACACAGCCTCAGAAGTCTAAGAGATCAGCCAGAGCAGCCTTCTAACCTGGGTTAGTGTTGGGTTCACCCTATTTGCATAACACAGTGATCCAACAAAATGGAACAGGATACCTGGTTCTCACCTCCAGTTTAGAGACCTTGTTTATATTCTTTCCCTGTGGGATTCTATTCACCTTATCTCTGTCAGTGCCTCCATGCAGAAATCAGAACCAGTAAGAAATCTTTCTGGGATGGTAGTATTTATTTCTCTTCTTCTTATAACTTATATTTGGGAGGATGCAGGATGATTGCAGGAATAAAATATATTGCCTTTTGGGATTCTGTGAAGCACAGCTTGTCTACCTTCAAGGCTTAAGTAACTGCTTTTTAGACAGTTCCTTCTGAAAGCATGTGCCAAGCGTCACGTTCATTCTGCACAGCCTTGCGCTGTTCAGTTACATACAGAATTCTCTTTGAGAGGAGACCTCTGAAATGCAATTTTCCTTGTCTCTCTCTCTAGTTCTCAAAATCTTTTAGCATTGCCTTTTGGTACTCCTTGGAGGCTGGCATCTGGGCATCTTTCTACCCCTTACTCTTCCCTTATTTTGGGAACTTGCAGGCTCACCAGAGCCTCTGAAGTCAAAGCTTCCACCCTTTCAGCATCCTTCTGAAGGCTCAAATGGGCACATGTGATTAGAACTGGAGTCAAGCAGGGGACTCAGCATTCCACCATGGTGTTGAGTTCTCTCTGTAACCAGGGCAGGGCGAGGAGCCCCTTGGGATAGGAGGCTTGGCCTGCACAGTGTCGCGAGCAGAATGCACAGTGCAGTTCCATCACAAAGCTGTGCCCTTTATTAAGAGCAACTGATCTAATGCTTTTCATTTGGTTGTGGAAATGCTTAACTGTGACACTTTGTAAGCATGTTAACATCAGCTGAAATAAGAGAAGCGGAGGATTATTTCTAGTTTAGCAACAGGCTATATTTGGAATTAGGGATTTATCGATAAAGGCACTGCCTTAATATTCTGTCTTCTGGATCCCATTTAAATCAGCTTTTCTTGACTCACAATTATTTGCTTTGATTGAGTATTGGTCAGGATTTTTTTTTTTAGTTGCAAGTGGAAGAAATCTAACCCCTCCCAGCTTCAGCAGAAAGAGAATTTAAGTGGGCTAGACACAGAGACTCCAAGGGCTCCCACCACACCAACACTTCCCTTATCCCTCCCTGCCATGTCCTCCCTCCCCTTTGACTTGGATCAACTTCTCAGCAAGTTGGTCTTGTATTTTCTACCTATATCACGGTTTCCTCCATGCAGCCAGGGATGGTGGCAGTCAACATGGTTGCAGACAGCTCTAGGTTTGAAGTTCCTGCACCATACACCAGAAAGAAAGAAAAGTCAGCTCTCTCTAGTGATTGAATACAAAAATTCAAGGTAAGTTCCTAAATTGCCCTGCTTGATGGTCTGTATTCTTCTAATAGATAATCCATAGTGTTAGATGGACATTTAACTGCTTTGAGAAGTGTCCATACCTAAGCCTGATGCCCAGAGATTCAGACTCAATTGGTCTAGATAGGGCCTGGCTTCCTGAAAATGACTCTAATGGAGAGCTAAGATCAGGAACCACTGCATTAGACACATACATTCATTTATTCCTCTAATGTTACTGAATACCCTCTCTGTCAGGCAATAGAAGAGACACAGATAGGGCCATGAACAAGAGAGCTAATGGCAATCTCAGGAAGCTCACACACTATAGGGAACACGGGCAATACACTCACGAATAAACATAGACATAGTGCTCTCCAGATAATAAAAACAGGCCTGACATATGGGCAATGGGAAGAGCCAGCCCTGATCATCTCAGAGGGAAGAACATTCTGGGCAGAGGGGACAGCTACTGAAAATGTTGAGAGACAGGGACGGGATTGGCCTATTTCTGGACTGGAAAGAAGGCCAAAGTGGTTGAAATATGGTGAACGAAGAAAGAATGACATGAGATGAGATCAGAGAGACAGGTGGCAGCCAGCTGCCATGGGGCTTTGCAAACTAGGCTAAGGGGTGCAGATTTTATTCTATAGGCAATAGAATGTCAACAGATGTGAAGGATTAATGGGATCTGATTTATAATTTTTTGTGTTTATTCCGACTGCTGTGTGAAGAAAGGACTAGTTGGGAAAAGAGTGGAAAAAAACTGGACCAAATAGGAGACAAATGCAATTGATAAAAAATGCCATTTGCTTCCACTAGGTCAGTTTTGGAGAGAAATGAATGAATTCGGGCTGAACTTTTGCAATTGAGTTGACAGGATACCAGTGGAGTCCCCTTGATTGTTCCTTTTACATCCCCAAGTCTGGAGTTGGGAGAAAGGAGTAATGTACTTAAGCCAGTGGGTGCTCAAGAAATATTTGTTAAATTAATAAGACCAGAGTCCAGGGACCTGAGGATGAAGGAAAAGGGAAAGAAATACAATTCAGGGCTTGTCTAGTGAAAGAATAGTCTTCTGATAGAGTCCAGTGCCCAGCATAGGTATAGCACATAGGAACGAGGAGTGGTTGGAGGACCGTTTATTTAGTTAGTTTAGTTAGTAGGCTGGAGGAACGTTTATTTAGTGGTCATAAAGCCTGTGCAGGAAACAAAAATACACGGAGGTGGAGGAGGAGATGTAGGAGGGGGCTTTGGGTTCTGCCTCTGGGCAAGAGGATTGCCATAGGAAGACACTACAGCACCATCATGGTAAAGAGAGGTTTAGCAACTATACTAGTGCAGGGATAACAAGCAGAGCTGTTCAAGAGAGTAACAGATAACTAGTTGGTGAAATTAAGTAGATAGACCCCGTGACCTGGAAATCCTTAGTGTATTTTTCAGAGATATTCTTGAATGGGCCCATAGGAACCTGTACAAGGACATCTATCATGACTTATTCAGAGTGGAGTAAAGGTAATCTAAGATCCAATCAGTAGAGGAGTGGATAAGTAAAATGAGTTTGATGCAAACCATGTAACAGTATACAGTTGTTAAGAGGCATTAAACATTGTATACAGTCAACGTGGAAGAGCTTAAAAACAGTGTCCAAGGAAAAATGTGAGATTAATGCCACAGATGGAACCCAGAACAGTAGCACACATACCAACTGAAAACACAAATACCAAGCAAGGAAACATGCATATTTCAGGGCACATGAAAAATATCTTAGACACCAACAAGGACCAGGAGTAGAAGTAGCATTGGAGATTGTGGTAGGTAGAGTAATCTTGTCCTCAAGATGTTCCCATCCTAGTCCCAGAAACTGTGGATCTGTTTTGTTCCATGACAAGGGGGATTCATGTTGCAGACGGAATTAAGGTTGGCTAATCAGCAGAGTAGGAGGCTATCCCAGATTGCTCACATGGGTCAACATAACCGCAAAGGTCCTTAAAAGGGGAGGAGGGAAAGAGTCAGAGGAAGAGGTGAGTATTTCAAGAGAGAAGGCAGCGTACAAGGGACTAGGTCTGAAGTCACTGACTAAATTTCGAGGGAGGGGCCATGTGTTAAGGAAAGTTGGGGCCTCTAGAAAAGGGAAAGGCAAAGAAACATTCTTTTCTAGAGGCTGCTGCAAAAAGAGTGCCTCCATCCATTTGTTTCATTTGAAGGAAGTGTGGGAAAAAGGGCGAGCCATGCCAAGGTCCCACGTTGTTCTGTGTGCACTGATTTTGCTGCTTCTAACAACCACATGTTGCTCCATGGATTCCAATGCATCCATCTTATCCTGGAGAGAACTGAATTGGACTCTGAGCCTACGAAACTGTCAAATAACCTGTCCGTGTTGCTTAAAGCGTTGCACTTTGTGGTAGTTGACAACAGCAATGGGAAATGATTACTGGAGTCAAGGTACTCATGGGTACGGACGGCGACCACCAACATACTGTGAACGTGCTGAGGAGCTGGAAAGACACCTCTGCCCTCATTCCATGTCCCAAGTAACAGCAGCAGCAGCAGCAGCAGCAGCAATGTTAGCAATGTTAAAATTGAAGGAAGAGAGACATAAAAGACCCCTTCTCAAAATTTAAAGCAAATTCTACAGAAAACAGCAGATCAGAGAGTGAGCACACATTGAGTCCCAAAGATTATGGCAAGAATTATCTAGGCATAAGCACTTCGCTGGTTCCTGAAGACTGGGGTATTGTGACTGGCCAGTCAGGCTCACTAAGGGACGGAAGTGACAATGATATGATGAGCATGATTCCATGAGGCCCCCTACCCTTCCTCCTCACTTAACCTCATGCCTGCCTGTGTAATTCTGGCAGTGAGTGCCCCTCCCTCTCTCTTCTTGCCCATCTGCTCCTATTCCCAGCCCCTTCCCCCTGACTACACTCAAAGCATGGAGTCAGGTGCCTCAGGTGGAGCTGAATCCCTGCTGATGCTTTGGGAAGCTCCTGACTCTCATGTTGCCCACCACATCCCAGAGATTTTGCATCAGCAGGTCCATTCATAAAAGATCCCTGGGACTTCCATGAGCTATTTATTCTAAACAACTTAGAGCAACCCTCGGGGCCCCAGTGTGATGTTTGCGCGTCTAATTTCCGTGAGCTATTGATAAGAGCCCACTCCAGCCAGCTAGTTGTCAGCCTTGACTCCAAGGGCCTGGGAAATGTACTATTTGCAATTACTTGAAAAGAAACTAATTAGCTTTAAGGAGGAAACCATAGGTAGAAATGACTGAAATCAGCTGTTCAACTGTGCTTGGCAAAAAATTAAAAAGGAGTAGGCAATCGCACCTCCCGTTTGTTTCCTGGGAAAGAAGAGTAGGAAAAGGGAGAGCCACCCCACGCAAAGGGGTTTTCCATATCCTCTGGGCAAAGGCAGTGTCAGCAGATGTGTTGGGAGCTGGGAGGTTGTGAAGGGCCCTAGAAGCCTCAGTTAAACTTTCTTCAGAGGCAGCAGTGAAAAGTATTTGACAGATGCGATGATCAACACCAGACTTAACAAATGTGTGTTGATTTTCAATACAAGTGTTAGGCTTTTGTAGTTGGTAAATAAATTGTGTGTTTCTCTTTCAAAGTGGCCATTGGGAATAATTTCTGCAAGCAAACTTAGAAACAATATATTCTCAGAGTCTAGCTCGTGCCTCATACATAGCAGGCCCATGGTAGCAGTGAACAGCACCCTGGCCATCACAGAAAGGCCATCTTGGGTGCAAGAGAGGCTGAGGGCGGGGAGCACTGTGGGGGAATATTTTGGCAATCTATAGGAGAGGCGAAGAGAAGAAGCCACAGCAACAGGACAGAAGGGAAAAGGTGCTTCTGGATGTGAGTCAGAGCAATCACCAACAGTATTACTGTTTCCAATAGAAATACTATTATGAATAGAATCACATTTATTGAGTGCTTGCTATATCCTGTGCTTGACGTGTATTCTCTATAGTTCTTTCCATTTTACTCTTAAGAAGAGTGAAATTTAAGGTCACACAGCTCATAAATGATAAAGTGACTATTCTGAGCTCAGAATAAGATTCTGAGGAAAAGATTTTGAGAGATGATTCCAGGAAATAACCAGCGAAAAGACAAAACATAAAATACGGAAGGTAAGGAAGGAAATAGAAATTGAGTTATCAAGTTATTTACCATGATGGGCAAGTAGACCTCAGTCTAGCTGGGGAACTTTCTGGGAGAAAGAACAGAACACTTCTCAGAGTTATTACTCTGACCTAGAGGCAAGGACACTAGGGTGTTTACCTACAGGTTCCCTGTATGTCACTGGTTGATGCTGGGGTGGGGACATAACCCTCCACCCATCCTGCTTGCCCCATGCTCAGGCTGATCATGCTTGTGGTAAGCAGACCCCAGCATGGGAGGTGACAAGCAAGAGATGAGACAGGCAGAGCTCCAGCAATGTCTGCTACAATGACCAATGTCCAACCTGCCTAGACAGTCCCAGGAATAACCATGAGTTCACTCAATTCTCAAAAGTGTCCTGTGTTGGATGATGGCATATATGACCACTCCTATAAAGGAAGGGACATTTTCAAATTCTGATACATGTGGTTCCGGAGACTGCCTTTTGCCTTCTTCCTGTCTGCTATGAGTGTACCTGTGGCTTTCCTCATCAGCAACTGGGCTTAGCCCTCAGTGAGGCAGCAAAGTAAAGGGAGTGCAGGACTTGGACAGACACGCTCGTGCTCCCCTGAACCTAGAGCATTTCTCGAGGGATGTCCTGAGCCACAGCATCAGCATTGCAACATGGTGCTTATTAACTTGCCGGTTCTGGGGTCGTCCCTATCTGAGTCACAGTCTCTGTAGCTTTGTTCTGATGCTCTTCATATTGAACTCTCTCTCTGGCTACTTCATCTGCACAGATAAGTTTGAAATCCACAGGCCCAGTGAAGGCGGTCAATGAGTGCTAGCATTTTTTTTTGAGAAGCAGCAAAGGGGGTTCATTAACAGAAAGGCCTCTGAGTTGATTTGCCTAGTTCAAATCCCAGCCCTGTCACTCACAGCTAAATGATCTCCAGCAAGTCACTGAACTTCTGTGTTCCTCATTGGAAAAATGAGAATGATAATAGCATAGACTTTACCAGGGCTGTTATGAGGATTAAACAAGTTAATCCATATAAAGCCCTTAGAACAGTGCTGGGCACGTAGCAAACACTTGAAAATGTTAGTTAGTGTGATTACTGACTTTCAGCATTATGCCAGGGATCTTACCTGGGCTGTGATATTAATCCTCAGAACAACCATGCGAGGAAGGTATTATTAAGGATTTGGGGCAAATCATTTATCCTAGGCTCAGAGGTTAAACCACACCTGGGATGGGGTGGGATTTGGTCCCAGTTCTGGTACATCTGCCTCTGAAGTCCTAGCTCTCTCTCTTCGTGACATCAAGCTGCCCTTGGCAGGCTCATTCCTTGTATCCATTGTGGCATCCTGTTTTTCGCCCCAGCCCTGGGGTCCACTGGGGACTTCTGGGCATGGAAAGGAGGGAGGCGGCATATTGGTAGCATTGACCTGCTGCATCCTGCCCGCCTTGGCCGAGCTGGAGCGGCTCTCTGGGATCTGGTTAGCAGCTAATGATCAGTGGGCTCTGGCTATAATGATCGGATTAGCTGCGCTTTAATCACTGTCTATTGTTTCAGCAGGGAGAGAATTTCACAGCTCATTGACTGCTCTGACTCCTAATCTACATGGAGGAAACAATGTTGCAGCTCATCAAATGCAATCAGCTGCTAATTGAAAGGAAATGGAATTTTACAATTACAGGCCACCTTTCAGTGCTCAGGATTTCTAAGCACTTCTCCCCACCCTCATCTGCCAGCTCAGCACTGGCAGGAGCACTTGACAACCTGCTAGAGACTTCCCTGAGAGCTGCATTTAGGACCTGGCCCATTTCTCCCTAGCTCCAGAGCAGCAGCAAAGGGAAGCTGTGTCCTCGCCAATTCCTGGGCTGTCCTTCAAGGCTCAGTGCAAGGAAAAACCCTGGGGTTGGACATCAGTAGAACTAAGGGCTGGTCCTGCTTCACCTCCCCCACCCATGCCATGGGGCAGTGTGACCTTGGGCTTGTCCCCATTCCTCTCTGTGCCTCACTCTCCTCTCTAAAATCAGGAGGTTGAATTTGATGACTTGCAAGTTTCTTATCAGTTCCGACGATTCTGTGATTCTGTTTGCCCTGTTTTTGATGCTTTCCCCACATAGTGGAAGACATCCACATGGACACCCTCTTCCTTGCCCAGATATCTGCTTTTCCAAATGCTTACAGGGCGACTGTCCTAGGTCTCCCAAAGGATTTGTCCTGATGAGATTTTAATGGGACAGAAAGCAAATTTGGGAGCTATCCTAGTTAGCCTTCTGATCAGACATCTCTCTCCCGGTCCTGGATCCATTCATTCTCTTGGATGAATATCAATCACGATTAATTCTAAGGACAGCCACATAGATTTTTCTGAGTTCTGTCTTTTTCCCAGTGAGATTCTGTGGAGAGAAGGCTGGGATGAGGGCTGCCAGCCAGAAAGAGCATTGCTGCTTTGACCCTGTCTCAAAGCCCCATTTCCAGCCTGCTTTTCCTCTGAGAACAGGACAAACCAGCATCTGCTTTGAGCTCTGGTCTGTGTCATCCCACAATAACACTTGTTCTGTCCGGGAACACATCCGAGGCTCCTGTCACCCTGCTGCACCATTCTCTCTTGGTTCCCATGGTCTGTGAGCTTGTCTGATGTGCTTATCAAACAGACACTGGAATCTCACCACTCTTCCCCAGGCAGACAAGTTATGGAGTGTCTCAAAAAAAAAAACAAAACAGCACAATTAAAAATACTTTTTGTTTGGCAAAGTTTCAGTCTTAGTTCCATTTCCCTCTCTATATCAGAAGAACAGGGGCTTGGTCTGACTTGTGGCCTTCAGAAATGGGCTCAAATGAGCAAAAGGAAGGCAGTTATGGCCTGGCTGGACCTCCCCTCTGATAACCTAAGCTAGAAGGAGGCTGGTGCCAGGGACCTCTTGATGTCTTTCTGGAACCCTCCTGGCTATAGGGAAGCCTGAGCAGGGAGGGAACAAAGACCATGGTCTGAGTTAGAACTAGAGGGGAAGGGTGAAGGAAGCTCTAGAGTGGGGTGTGCATTGTGATGTAGGTGGAAAGGAAGCTGAAAGCAAGCCAGGTTGGAGGCAGAAATAAAAGCACCAGGCAGATTCCACCTTAGTCTATTGACCAAACGACCAGGGTTCAGAAAGCCAATGTGGAAGGGAGAGTGAATGCCAAGGATAAGAGAAAAATGGCCCATAAGGGAGGTTGAGAGCATGAGAGATGTCAGAGGGCCATGAGACGATGTTGCTTGTACTTGAAGGGCTGAACAATGGTGCACTTATTGGACACCAGACACCACTCAGATGTCTCCATCCTGGTAGAAAAGTGCTGGCTGTCAAGAGACTTGGCACGGGTCTGCCCATTGAAAGTGAAATGGGAGAAATTCTATTTGGAGTGTGACATCCTGAGAGTATGAAAGTAGGTACCCTGTGGTCTTTCAGAGATGAAGTTGGCCTTTGGGGTCCTAACCCAGACCCCAGATGTTCTGATATGTAGATGGGACAGGATGATGAAGACAGAGCCAAACTTAATCAGAGAGGTAGCCCTGGGATGTCTACATAAAATCTTTATTTAAAAAAAATTAACCAAGATACTTTATCTTTTATAGGACTTGTTTTCTTTTCCTGCCCTGATCATAACACTGTTTTATACCACTAAAAACTACGATGCATTTTGATCAAGACTGGGATACACTGAATTTAGAACAACCTAGGCAGTATAGTATATAAGATGCTTTTTTAAAAAAATCATTTTTGAAATATTCTGAAGTATTTTGTGGGTATACCCAATTTTTTTTGAGACACAACAGATAAATGCCATAGATAAAATGTTTGCATTTCAGATTTGGTGTGCATTCATTCATTCTAACATTGATAAAGCACCTATAGCACCTACAATGTTAGATACACATCAGAGAACAAGACAGGTCAAAAGGAAAAAAAACTTCCTGCCCTTTGGAGTTAGATCTAATAAAGTATTTACTTAAATTAGCTAATTTTTATTTTGTTTTATGCAATTAACTAACATTTTCCATGTTAATAGAAATAAATTCTTTGAACATGTGAATTATTTGAACTTTAGATGTCAATGTAGAAATGGTCAAATAGGTACATAGTTGTGAAAATGTCAAAATATCTTATGGAGTACATAAGCAAAAAAGTTTGAAACTGAATGTGACAGTTTAACTGCTGTGCAGAACAGAAATTCTCTCTATAATATGCGTCTGTTAAATTGTTGCCTAGCTTCCACCTGGCCTCTCAGGATCCTGAAGCATCACATTCCTTTCCATATGCTCTGAACAGGTGGAAAGTTCTTTAGCTTTCTCGCTAAAAACTCAGTCCTTTAACTTTCTTCGGTGAGCTCATTCCTCCCTGTGGGATTACATAATATCGTGCCACTCAAGGTGTGGTCCTCAGACAGCAGCTGTATACTTGTTAGAAATGAGGAATCATAGGTAATTTGTGTGCCATTAAAGTATGAGAAGTACTCATATAGTGTATGTATGCTCTTTATCTCTCAAAGAGCAGCTTTTCAGCTCTTCAAATAGCTTTCTCCAGTGGTGGAATTAAAAGGGCTCTGTTCTGTTGAATCCTACCTGCACTATTTATTAAGCAATATACTTTACATTTTAAAATAGGGCATCCCAGATAGACCCTCTAAATTTAGCAAAACATTAAATTGTTTAAGTATAATGAACATGCAATTGGAATGTAATGTGGAAGCCAGTAATTTGTTTAGGATCCAAGATAGTTTTAGAGACCATCCCTTAGAGACCGGCGTTGACTGTTTCTACTCTCTTGCTCCCAAGAGATCTCTCTAGTTTCTACTCTGTGTAAATGTCATTGTTGTTCTACTCATTTCTGTTTAACTCATAGCTTCTGACATATCCTGGGGTCAAAGTTGGCCATCTCTTTGTCTTATTTTTTGCTTTTACCATTAGCTGACTTTCTATACCTCATATTCAGATATTTAACAGAAAAGACCTGATTCATTAGTTTGTGACTAGCATGTAGAGTGACACTATTTATCGGAGTATCCCTCTTGAGGTACTATCCAATGTACAGATGGCTATTTTAGATCTGTACCCTCCCTAGATTCAATCAGATCCAAGGACAGTTATGAAGAAGGCTTACAGGAAGGGCTATATGTGTGGCAGCCCAATTCAATACATTCTGCAACTCATTTATTTGTTTTTCAAATATTTATTGAACATATATTCGTGCAAGACACAGTACCAAGGATGAATACAAAGATGCATAAATAAGACATAGCCGGCTGCATTATACAGTTTACATTCTAATGAGGGAGGTAAACAAGCAAATAAGTACTTTTATGTAGAATAAATGTTATAATTGATGTCTGTATGGTGTGCTATAGGGATGGTGAAGAAGGTATCAATTCATCTTTGAAGGGGATGAAGGAAGAAGTGAAAATAAATGTGTGAGAGACTAAGGACAAGCAGAAGGCTTTAGGCTAGTGAGTTGCTCAAGGTGTGTTCAGGGAAGAAGCCAGCCATGCTTTATTGGCATGGCTAGAGTGGAAGGTTGGGGATTCTGGGCCAGCAGTGATTTAGCATTGTGGGCTTTGTAAGCCTTGTTGAGGAGCTTGGCTACATTTTTGTGAAAGAAAGAGAAAAAATCCCTATGTAACTTTAGTAGGGAAATGCCATGGTCAGATTTATGTTTGGGAAAGAGACCACTTTGGTGGCAGAAGCAAGAATGAATTGGGGTTGGATAATAATGGTTGTTGGAGACTGAGTAGGAAGCTCTTCCACTGAGTGAGAAAGTGAGGGTCCAGACAAAGAATGGGAAAATAAATGTGCACATATTATTATTTCTTACCCCAAGTGCACAGAAGACATTGAGTCTAGATGATGTTTCATAATCCTACTCAACTTAGTATACAAGGCAGATATGACTAAAGGATCAATAGATGAAACCTCTTTGCAGCCTAGGTCTAGTCCAAGTTACTCATTATAGAGATCAGGCACAGGGGAAAGAGCCCAGCAGCACTTCCAAAGAGTCCAAACCATCAAGAGAGTCCTCTTCCAGTTGTCTGTGATGCTGCTAGCCCCATCATGTCCTCCACTGTCAATCATTAACCACTGGAGAGTGCTTGAGGCTTACAACAAAATGTTCCTGTTTTAATTCTCACTAACCCTGCAAGCAAGGCAGGACAAGTATCCTACTCTCCTTTCTTTACAGTTTAAAAACTGGAGGCTGAAAGTACCTGGGCTTCTTTAGCACTTTGGGCTCTTAAGGCCTTTCATCCCCTTAACAAGCACTGGCTGAGAAACTGTCATCCTTAAGTGACATGCACTAAGAATATGGCTGAATGTGACTTGGTCTTAGTTTTCTCTTTTTATTGTCCCATATTGGATTTATCTCAGTATATTTGTTTTATACCTTCTTCCAGATTGTCAGTTCCCTGAGGGCAGTCTCTGGAAAATATTACTGTTCCTAATAACAGCCTGGTTGCCGCACACGAGAACACCCCACGGAGACTAGGCGTGAGGCCTGGATTTGCCAAACCTTGGCCGAAACATCAGAGCTCAGGGATCTAGTTGCAGATCAGTCTAGAGGTCTGTTTCTGATCATCCTGGCAGGCGTCTTTAAGGCCTGCTAGTCATTTAACCTGGCAGAGAGAAAAGGCCTATCCCCCAAATAGAGTGTAAAACCACAACCACAGCCCACAGGCCTTGAGATGTGCAAATCCAGCCATTACCCAGTGGCAAGTATGGGTTTGCTGGAAGGCCCTTTCTTACAGCCCCTTCAAGTCCAGGTTCACTTAGGTCATACCACTCTGGCTCGAGATGGACGCCACAAGATGATTGACCTTCCAACTTCATAAACCCTGACAATTTCAGAGCCCTGAGGATGACTTTGAATTTAAATGCTTCTTAGGCCTCAAATGATCAAATCTCTTGGGGATTTGGTAAGAAGGAGGAGCCAAGGAGTTGGCTGGTGGTGATGTCACAGCCACACCAACTCCACCTTCTAAGTGGCCATTGGCCTCTTTGACTAGCTCCCGCCCCCTTTGATTTATACACAGCATTTTTTCTTCCTTCCTTCCTTCCTTCCTTCCTTCCTTCCTTCCTTCCTTCCTTCCTTCCTTCCTTCCTTCCTTCCTTCCTCCCTCCCTCCCTCTCTCTCTCTCTCTCTCTCTCTTTCTTTTGTACCAGGGATTGAACTCAAGGGGCACTCGACCACTGAGCCACACCCCCAGCCCTATCTTGTGTTCTGTGTAAAGACAGGGTCTCACTGAGTTGTTTAGCACCTCGCCTTTGCTGAGGCTGGCTTTGAACTCGCGATTCTCCTGTCTCAGCCTCCCTAAATGTTGGGATTACAGGCTTGCGCCACCACGCCCGGCTATACACAACATTTTATAATAGACAAAGTGGTGCTCAAAGAAATTTCCTCAGCTTCAGCACCCTACCACCACCCCAGGCATGTAATAATGTCCCAGAAATACAAAGCCTGTATTGTTACTTAAATACAGGCCTGAGACGCCTCTCTATATGGTTGTATGCTGTGAGTGCTACCCAGGTCTGGCCCCCAGGGAAGAGGGAGACAGACCACTATCATCTCAGGTTTCTTAAGCAGAGTCATTATCTCTATGCATTATTCCAATCAAAGCCAGAAAACATGGAGCCCTAACTCCTCTGTCTGGTACATTGGGGGATGAACACAGGAAAGGATATGGAGCCTGAAGTCTTGATTTGTGCCCCAGGCCTCCTGCTCACTGCCAGAGACTCACACTTGCTAAGCTTGTTTTCCCCTCTGTGGAATGAGGAGTTATGATGTCACCTGCCAGGCAGGTGTGTGATAAGATCAAGTGAAAATGCTTTGTTAACTAGAGCTGTGCCAAAATTATTTAATAACAGTTATAATACAGATGATAATGAAAAATTTATATTTCTGCTAACCTCTGTAAAATATCTGTCTTATATGGAATGTGATCATCAACATTAAGTGTAGGATATTTTAGAGGTTTGCAGAGCTTATGAATATCTACTCTTGCATGTTTTATTATTTTCTAGTAATAAAGGAAGAAAGTGTTTTTAGATGGTTTGAGAGAATTGATCAAGTCAGGGGCGGAGCTTCTCTGAGCCCAGACCCTATGTCCTTCATCACATGCTTTCCACAAACATAAGTGGGAGCAATGGTTGGTGTCACACTGAACAGCAAGGATATGGCAGTAGTCCTCAATCCAGGCACTTAGGCCTCTACTCCTGAACACTGAGCAAATCCCAGGCCTTGGCCTATTTACATGGAGGCAATTGCTTCTATACCCGAAGCTTTTCTCTGACAAGATGGGGTTTATCATTCTTACTGTGCTCAAATGCCTGGTCCTCGATGCTGTGGTTCCTATGTCATCTGCATTCATTTCACTGAAGTTATTTTGTCCAGTGATTCTTGAGCTCTGAAAACAAATGTGTCAAGCAGATCCTTTGTGCAGAGGTAGCTTGGTCATTCTGTGCTTAGGCAGTTAGGTCACCCTGTCCTTCTATGTGAAGGTGTTCCTGGCTTTGTTCCCTTTGTTCTTTGGAATTCATGTGTTCTGGTTGTTCCAAGTCAATTTGTGGGGACCTGGGATTTTTTTCTAAGTGTAACTCTACTTTTTAATTCCTGAGTTCCCCTGGAAACAGTCTGAAGCAAAGGCAGTTGTGTGTAGGTAGTTTCTTTAGGAAGGGAGGGCACTTGGATGAGGGTTTGAGAGAGTGAAATAGCAGAGAGGGGCAAGCTAACATGAGAATGTGCTCAGGGACTGTTGCACTCGACTCACGCTCATCCTCCTGGGGTGAGCTTTGTGAAATGAGGCTTGAGAAATGTGTCTTACAATTGCCAGCTCGCAGTAGGAAGGGGGCACATACTTATCTATCATCTTCTCTCTTCCATTAGTTCCTCTGGTCATTTTCTGGACTGCGTTTCTGGTTTCATATGCCTATGCCTGTCATCCTGAAGTAGGAGAAGCCTCAGGGCAGAAAGAGGGAGGTAGGTTATGTGCACCTAGTTAAAGGTAGCATTGTCAGTAACCCTAGTGAGAATCTGGTCAAGATCCAAGTAGAACCTGCTAGGGCAGGAGTGGCTGGAGCTGAGAGGCTGAGAAGTGGTCCAGGAAGAGGTGTCCCAGAGAATCAGAGGATCATGTGAGCCTCCTGGAGATGATCATTTCAAGGCAGATGTTCAGTCAGAGCCTCCTCATGGGCATTTGAACTGCCTGATGTGAGAGTGTTCAGGGGACTGTCCTTTGGGCTGCTCACCCTCAGAGCTCCTACGTAGGAAGAGTCACTTCCATCCATGCAGACACAGAATGAGCTTTTGATTCCAGGTGTCCAGTTCTCTCTCTGACTCAAGTCTGACACCAGGATCAGTGTGAGCCATTAAGGATTTAATAACGTAATTATAACACGGCGACACAGTGTGGGGAACAGAGAGGCACTCGGCTGCCTCAACAGCATGCTCCAGGCCTCACCAAGGGCCACTCTTTCAAATGAAGGGGGGTGTTGAAAATGCAGAGCAGAAAGATTGATAATTATTTGAAACAAGCTTAAACATTTGGATTGCTCCAACCGCCTTAAATCACTCTGCCATATTTATACTTGACTAGTGTTCTACATAACAACTTCCAAATCAAAGACTTTTGAAAAATTTCAATCACTGTGTTTTGAAGTGATTGAGAGCTCAGGGCGTGAGCAGTGTAGAAATAAGGCATATTAACATTATTAGCGCGACAAATTTCCTGAAGTAGTTACATTAAGAAATGATCAAGGCCTCAGTCTCTATAAAGGAGAGGGAGCGGCATGTGGCTCAGGCGCGTGGTTTTGAAAGGATCTTAACTCTTTTGATGCTGAAAGGAGATCAGTCGTCTGAAAAAGGACAATCTCAAATAGATTGTGTTGTCAGAAAGAGATCTTCTGTCATATCAGGACAGTGGACAGTAGCAGCTAGAGAGGGGCGGGAAGACTACAGAAGGGAAACATAAATATACCTCATGCTCACACAGAACCTCCTTTATGCCAGGTGCGATTCTAAGCGCTTTACATATATTAATAATATGCACTTACTCACCCCAGGACTAACGAACCCCTTAAGGGAAACACTAATGTGATCTCATTTTAGAAGGTGGAAGAGCAGTGAGGGACCTATATTTAGATAGTGAAGAAGTCACGATATAAACCAGACACCCCAGAGTGCCTGCTTTTGCAAAAGGAAAGGCACAGTCATATTTCTAGCTCTGCAACATGCCAGAGACATTTTCTTATTTAAACCTTTGAAGAACCTTCTGAGATTTGCCTCTCATTCAATAGCTAAGAAAACAGAGGCCCAACCAATCAGGTTGGCCATGGTCATGTGGCTTCTATAGAATTTTAATTCAGCCCTGTCTTTTTTGGCCCTCCAGCTCCGAGTCTGGACTTTTGTTAAGGGGCAGGTAAGACCGGATGTGCAGAAAGATCTAAATAATAGTAAATTCAGAGGTTGAAGTTGAAGACTTCTTTTCTTTCTATCTACTAAAATCTGACAACTGCAAAGGGGATTGTGTAAAAGACAGATCAAGTCACAGAAGCAGACTTGAGCTGGGGTCCAGAAGAAAGCAGACAGGACTGGGAGTCGGGCAGATTTGGTTCGGAATCACAAATCTACTCACCGGCAACATGGATTTGAGCACATAGAACTTTTTGAGCTTCATTTGGAGATTGGAAGAATAATGACTCACTTGCAGACCGATGTGAGTATTAAATGAATCAAAGTGTGTATACAACATGCTTATCATGGGGCTTCGTCTACACTTGGTGTGCTGTAAATATCAGATGCCAGACTGCCATTAAAATGGACATCCCTGCCAATTGGATTAGTTATTGTAATTTCAGGCTCTTGTACGGGACTATGCCGGCAGCAGTTATGGCCCTACCTCCTCAGAGAGAGTTAAAATAAAACATGGACTGTTAACAGAACCTCAGGAGGTTCTTGCTGTGGTACTTGGAGAAAGCTCTAGTTTTAACTTGACTCAGAAGGTAAAGGTTTCAAAACTGAACATGCTGGTTCCATCCCATCACTTCTGTCTCCTTCTGAGTGTAACTGTCCATTCAGTTGGGCGGGAAGAGACAGGCAGCCTCCACACTAGTTCAAAGGTATCCTTCCATTCCTCATTGACGTCTTAGGCTATTCCAAAACAACTATGGCTACCCACTTCCAAATAATCTATATTTTGAAAATGCTAGATAGAACAAAGACAAGTTCTATGTTTTCCCTATCTCTGTTTTTTCTCAAAGCAGGCTGTGAGCTTAAAGATTAAAACTTAATAGAAATACTTTACCTACATTACCTAATTTAAACCTATAGTAGTTCTATAGGGTCAAGATTATTATCCTTGTTTCATGGGTGAGAAAACTATTAGGACAATCAAGCCTCCACTACATGTTCAGAGTAATTTAATCAAAGCAGATAATAAGTGTTGCTCAATATTATTTTTGGAGTGGTTCAATGATTAATTCCAAATTGTGCTTTGGCTTCCAAATCTATAAAATGAAAAAAGTTGGATTAGATGATCACAAGTTCTCTTCCAACTCTTGAATTCTGGAATCGCTATAAAGTTTAAGAAAGAGAAGGGAAGGGAAGAAAAAAAAGGAAAAAAAAAAACAAAAACATTTAGCTGTGCAGAAAGAGCTAAATGCCAGGTGGTGGACCAGGCATTTTTCAGTTCATTGCCACCCAAAACCTTGTGAGAAGTTTATCAGCACACCCACTGGACAGAGAAAGGAGTGGAGATCAAAAAGTCGAATTTGCCAAGATCATGAAACTTGCAGTCAGTGGATCTGGAGCCGACTTCTGAGTACAGAACCTACAAACCTTTCTCCATGTTAAAGCCTAAAAGGCCCTCTGACAATGCCTGTCTTACTAAGACCATTTGCTTCAGAGAAGGTATCTACCCTGTTCTTCTCTGAGGCTCTCGGAAGCAATCCTGGATTTGGGAGTGTTGGAGGCCCTCATCGGGCTGAGAAGCCTCATTATAAAGGATAGAGTCTCGACCTTTGTCAGATAAAATCATGTCTTTATGAATATCAGCATTATGTGGTCAGGTTCCATAGAATCAATGCCAAGGACTTCCCCAGATCATTTGATTTTGTTAGCTTCCTTTGACATGAATAGATATTTGGTGTGGTAGTGCTGGGGTCCAAGAGCACTATCACAACATGTACCCCCACCCTCAGGGCTGCAATTGCATGTCGAATGTGTGTTTTCCCTGATGATCCTAAACCTGTTGAAGGAAGCAACTGTGTTTTTTACCTTATTATTAGTCATATCATGTTACCTTGTGATGGGTGAACTGCCTAGTCTATCACACTTGAGAACTCCAGAACCCATTAAATTCTGCTAGTTTCTTCTCTCCAGGTTGTGGTGCTCTGTAGTGGGAGGCTCTGTAGTAGATCATGCCAAGTTGTGGATTTATGCAGCTCAGAATGTTGGTTTTCTCATACCCCTACCCCCCAAAATACTGATGTGTTCTTCTTTGATGCACAGTGTCCTTTGTGCCAAGTCAAATGAGAAGAGAATGACACTCAAGTACGGGGTACCTAGGTTGGGGTTGATATTGCTAAGAGGTCAGGGTTATAAAGGCACATTGTGGCAGGAGAGGAGGAGGTTTCTTGGGAGAGGAATAAAAGGGAGGATCAGTGTTGCAGCAGGTGGCCAGGATATTCAAGAGCTATACAGACTGAAAAATATGGTTCAGGATCAAGTCTATGAGTACAGAATATGTCTTAAGGTATAGCTTTTATGTAGTATCTGTTCTTTTCAATGAATCTGAGTGTATAAGTGTAGGTGGTATCAGTCTGAACACTCAGACAGTGACGAGAGGCGCTCTTCTGCCTATCCGCCATGCCTCCTGGCAACTTATAAGTACAGCTGGCCAGACTCCAGTGACTATAATGAGATTCTGCATTTGTAGTAGCTGTGAGTGACCATACTTACAGGACTTGCTGGACTTTGATCAAATTGTCCTGTGTATCACTTATGGCCAGGATTTTTGGAGTAGAAATAAGAGGAGGAGGCAGTGGGCCATCAGTCCTGAATCCCAGAGCACACAGATTCCACCTGCAGACAAATGAGATAACGAATGTGACAGCGCCTCGTAACTACAGATGGGAGGACCTTTATGGTGAATATCACACGCAGTCTGAATGGTAGCGTTGGAGTGACCCGTTGAACACAGTGCTGTTTGGATAGCAAGTCCACTCCCTGAGCTGAGTGGGTGTGCATCCTCAGCATGGGAAAATCAAGACCAGAGCCTTGAACTTTCATCTGAGCATAGAAGTGCCGATGATTATTCGGCTTCATCTTTGCATCCTTTGGGTTTTGTATGAAAGGCTGGCTCCGTAAGGGAGGAGATTCACAGGAGAAGTATTCCAATGAAGACAACCCAAGGACGTTTGCAACCCTCTCTCTCTCCCTCATTTGTCACAGATTCAGCCCTCTTCTTAGTCCAGCCTTTTCCTTGGCAGGCTTCCTGGGTTGACTTCTGTCGAAGTTGGATGATTATTGGAGTATTGGATTCCGATAGCCTTGGACAGAGCCCAGAGCCGGCACTGCTGTTCATGTTTGATCTCCCATTCAACTTTCTGGAAGAAGTTGGCTGAACTGAGGATCAAAGATTTCTTCTCTAGCTTCCTCTTCTCCCCTATGACAGCCTCAGTGCTAGCAGTTTAGCACAGCAGCAAATTAACTCCTCAACTGATCATCTGCTTCGAATTTCTCACACACTGGCTGAAAGGGCAGCCCAAGTGGTTCCATGATTTCATAGCAGGAGAATTTTATTTCAACTTGAATGTACCTGAAGGTAAAGATATAGTTCAGTTTTCACTCATGCCAAAGGGACTTCCCAGGAGAGCCTGCTTATTTGGGTAAAGTGATTTTGTTTGCTGGACACAACTCCTAGTAGGGAGTTCTCCCATGAACACAAAGAACTTGGAAGCTTCCACTGGAACTTTCTTGGCATCTGAAATGATCAGATGGGAGACAAAAATTTTAAGCAATGATATGTTCTCCAGAGAGGAGGTATATTCCTCTACGAAGAACATGTAAATGATCGGAAATTCTTATTTTCTGCTAATAAGATTAATTAATGCTCTACTAATTGTGTCACTATTCACCTCTCTGGGCCTCAGTTTCCTACATTGGGCCACCAGTCTGGAAAAACACAATGAATTCTTAACTTTCTGTGTCTGGCGCTGTGCTGGTCTGTCCTCCAAAAGCTTGAGTTTTGCTCTTCAGTCTCAAATATGCTTATAGATCACCTGAGGATCTTGTTAAAATGAAGATGTTGATTCATTAGGTCTGATGTGAACCTGAGATTCTGCATTTCCACCACAAGTATGAGAAGTATTTTCATACTACCCATCCTGAGAATGTACTTTGAGTGGGAAGGCTCTGGAAGACCCAGAGATTTCTCTTGTGGTAGACCAAGAGAATTTCCAATAGATTTTAGCATTGATTTAAACGGAAGTCTCATATGTAACAGAAAGAAATGGAATTATTCTGGTTGAAGGAGAGACTCAGTAGAAATCCTTGAATATATCTAGCTTAGCCCTCTTCTTTTGCCCCCACCCCTAGCCCCGTCCCCTGATGACCCACAAGACACTTCCATGGTATCCCTAAGACCATAATAGGTACAGCTGGGAGCCATAGTAGTTGAGTAAGTGATCTCTGGATGTGTCTCTCACATTCTAGGAATAAGGATGAAAATGTAGAGAGATGTCAACTGCATTTTAAGGAAAGGAGGCAACGAGAGGGATGGCTAATTTTATGGGTCAACTTGGCTAGGCCATCTTACTCAGATACTTGGTCAAATACCAGTCTGGGTATTCCTGTGAAGGTATTTTTTAGATCAAATTAACACTTAAATCAATAGGCCTTGAGTAAAGTTCAAAGATTTTACCCCATAATATGGGTAGGACTCATCTAATTGGTTGGACATTAAAAGAAAACAGATTGAAGTCCTCTGAGAAAGTATTCTGCCTCCAGGACACACGAATTCAAAACTACAACATCAACTTTTGCCTGGGTCTCTGGCCTGCTGACCTACCCTGCAAGCTTTGAACTTGCCAGCCCCCACAATGGCTTGAGCCAATTCCTTAAAATCACTCTCTCCTCCCAGTCTCTCCTCCCAAATCCTATTAATTCTGTTTCCCTGGAGTTATCTCAACTAATGTGGCACAGAAGAGTTTATTGAAACAAAATCCTCTCTTTTGCTTCAGCTACCAGTGACAATTTGATTCTGCAAATATGTGGTTTGTGATCTATGATCCTGTGTATGGTCCTTGTGTCTTGAATCTCTGGAGGACCCACAACTGGCCCCTCTGCACACCTTTCTTTCTTGTAGTGCAATATGGAATCAGCCTAGGCCTGGACCCAGGACTTGTGGTTCCTGTCTCTATTTCACTATTGACATCCTGGGACCTGGAGGCAAGTTGCTTTCCCTAACTGAGCCTTGGTATCTTTCTTTATAAAATGGCTTGATGCTTCATGTCAACATTTTCTAAATGATTTTTCCAAAGAATATTAGGATACCTTGGAATAAGATCTATCATTAAGTAAGCTTGAAAGTGCTGTATACATCATCCCATCATCCCTTTCTTAGAGGGTCACAAGGAACATCCATGCAAAGTCCCTGAGAAGTCTTGCAGTGAAGAGGCTTATTTAACACCGTATCTCCAGCTTATCTGATTAACAAATGCTAACATTTATTATTATGGCAGAGACACATCTTGGGAAATATAATCCTGGATGGTCCTCTTCAGCCCTCAGATTATTCTTTTCATATAATTGAAAGATTCAAAGAAAGAAGTCAAGAGAAAAATTGGTCCACATCTTTTCCATAGTAGTTGAAGGGTATACTGCTTTTTATATCTTTAAAATAAGAATGTTAATAGAATTTACCATATTGGGTTGTTATAAGGATTAAGTTAAATAATGCATGGAAAACACTTAGCACCAAGCCTAGCACCTAGTAGGCAGCCAATAACAATTTTTAATCTTAAGCCAAAAATGGTCATATTTGAAGAGTTCAGTTCTAACTCAGGCATTCAATCCTTCAAACCAAACCCAAACCATTTCATGCTCGGATTGTTTCACCCTGGGTGAAGGGCGGCTTCCAGGCATTTGAGAGCTCTGACATCCTTCTGGCAACCCAGGAACATTCTGAAGCCAAGATACTAATGATTTAAGCATTAATAAATCCAGAGATAGGTCATTCAATTTTCTTTTAAATACAGATCATAAAAGAGGGAGGAATATTTGGGTCAAGATGTACTGAGGGTTTTACTGAATCTGAAGTTTTTAGAACACTTTTGTAGCAACTGACTAGGTCTTACAGAAGGTTGCATTTTCTCTACCCCAGTACTTGGAGGATATAGATGAACCTTAGGAAATATCCTACTTTCTTTTTGACCATAAAAATACTTCAAAAGCCATGTTATGCGCTTATATAGCACTTTCAGCCTATCCAAGGATTTCCACATCTATATTCTTTCTTCAACCTCTCAAAACCCATTGACTTAAGAATGGCAAATAGAACTGCCTATTTAACAGATCTGCAAGCAAACGGAGCTCTAGAAAGCTAGATGATTTGTTCCAATTCCCAAAATGAATTTACCAGAGGATCTTAACCAGAAACACCACCTCCTGACCCCAGCACTGGACCCTCCTACTGCACCTCATCCCAACACAGGTGATCCATGGTGGCAGGGATAGAGCCCCAGGATCTGAGCAGCTCATGTGTGGGATGCGACAGATTGGTATGCAAGCTTGGTGGGCTCTGGCTAATCTTGCAGGGAACCCTTCAATCTGAATAACAATCAACAAGATTTTAAAGAAATTTGGGCCAATTTCCTGGAAGTCTATGATTAATCTAATTGCTGGGTTTTCCTCTGTTTTTGTCTCCCACTGTTAATTTCATTTATTTTTCTCTTTCTTCCCCGACACAGACTGCCTTGTCTCTGTACGCGGTTTTGTCACTGTTGTTATTTGTCCGTGCATAGTTTATCATTGGCAACGCATTCAATGGGATTGTTGTACTCTATGTTTGGGGAAGGAGAATCTTTCAATAGAGACAACATATTGCGGCAGGAAGAAAGAGTACTGGGCTGAATTTCAGAGACCCTTTTTCAAAGCCTAGCTCTGTGGATACCTGCTAAGGCTCTCTGGTTTCTCAGCTACACCACAATTAAAGAGACTCCACCACCACCACCACTTGCGTCTCCTAAGACACCCCCTGCCCCAGCCATGCATCTCCTGGCCCCTCCTGTATTAAAGAGTATCTGGGACTGCATGAGAAACTTTAGGTCCAGAAAGTTACATGATTTGTGTGTTATACTCTGCTTTGCTGCTAGTTCTTATGAATAAACCAAGTAGTTCAAAAGTAGATTTGGGTCAAATAGAATAGAAGATGCCTCATTTCAGGGAAGGGGTTCAGTTTTCTAGGATATATCAAAAGGGAAGAAATGATGATAATTTTCTCAGAACCATATGGACAAAAGCATTTGCTCAAAGAGGCCTGGTTGTCTTTGATAACCTGGGTCAATGAATAGTGAAGCCAAGGATGCAGCTTTCTGTTTCTATTATCTTGCCTGTGCCTAGCTTGGAAGCACAACCAGACATTGGATCCCAGACATGGGAGACCACAGATGAACACTTGGCCGAAACAGACAGTATCAGACGTGTTAAATCCCAGCAGCTTGGGAGGCTGAGGCAGGAGGGTCACAAGTTCAAAGCCAGCCTCAGTGTCTTAGTGAGGCCTTAAGCAACTTAGCAAGACCCTGTCTCTAAGTAAAAAATTAAAAAAGAACTGAAGACATGGCTTAGTAGTTAAGTGTCCTGGGTTCAATCCCTAGTACAAAAAAGAAAAGAAGTGTTAAACTCTGTGGGTGCAGCAGAATGGCATTGTTAGTGGAGACAGAGGCACCAAGGAGAGGGGAACTAGATTCTAGGGCAGTCAGGCATCCCTGGCCACCTCTCCATAGTCTGCCACCTGTATACCCTATTTCACATCCCACAGGGTCCCTGGAGAAATGTTCCACAAAGCCAGCTGAGGTCTTGATTTTTTATTCAATATGAATCCTATTTGGGGATTTAAGGGACTATGTATTTTATTATCTCAAAGCCTAGAGAAGTCCCTTCTCACCAACCCTCTGTCAGAGAGATGGAGAAATAGCAAGTACTTGGTAGGTAACCCAAGAAACAAGAATAATAATTTCCCTTTATATTAAGCCCTCAATGTATACCAGCCACAGACCTACCTTATCTCATTGCTCTTTACATTGAGTAGATACTCTTGTAATAAATATTTAGTTTATAATAAGGAAGCGCTACATCATTTTCAAGGTCCAGTGCAAGATGAAAATACAAGGCTCCTTGTTTAAAAAAATCATTTAGAATTTTAAGCCCAGAGCATTAACCAAGCCCAGTTACCTTTGAGGCACAGGGCTGACAAATGTCCAGGTCGTCCGTCTGCAAACCCGCACACAAACCCACCCCTGCTTATGATTATAACTGAGATATGCAGGTGCCAGTAATTTCCCCAAGATGACAAAGTTAACAAGCTGGGGTCTGACTACAGATCCTGAACTCTCGTCCCCTCTTCTAAACTGTCCCAAACTAAGTACATGGGTCATGGGATCCTCCAGCTCTGCGAACATTCTCCTGCAATAGGCAACTCCAGGAGGGGCCAACTGATTTCACTCAAGGGGCCTCAGCTCAAGTGCTCTGTGATTGCTGCTTGGGAGGCACAGTACATGACCAGGCTCCGGGCCCAAATGCTCAGTACCTAGACCAGCACCTTCCAGCTCTAGAGGCAGCAACCTGCTAGACCATGCTTGCCTCATCTAGAAATTGTAGTAGCTGCAGAAGCACCAGCATCAGCAAGGAACAAGCCCTGTGAATCAGGAGGTGGCTGTTCAGCTGGACTCTAGTGTCCCACCAGACCTGATGAAGAGGAGTCCTCTGTCAGCAAAACTTCCACATGCATATGGCAGCCTGTGTCCTCAGTGGGGTTCATTGCTCCCAATTTCTCTGTCTTTGCTGGTGCAGATAGTAAGAGAGATTGTGTAGAGGTTTGTTATTCATTTTTCTGGGATTTCTTGTCCTGAGGGTCTCAATTTCCCTTCTATGTTTATTACCAAGAGCCTAGACCGCCCCTACCATCTGGATACTTGTATCTTCATTTTTGTATGCGAAGTCAGGAGACCAGCCAGGCTTTTGTCTGGAAGGGGAGGGACAGATGGCCATAGTGTGAGCTTGTTGAGAAGATCAATGGTGTGTGCTCTGTTGGACATGAGATGATCAACTCTGTGCTAACTTGGGCATAGAGAATACAACAATGAATGAGACAGGCATGGCTCCTCCCCTCCTGCAGCTTATATTCTGGCAGGCACCACAGACAGTGAACAGTTTTTTAAATAATGAACTAAAACTGTGAAAAGTGATGGGAAACCTCAAGATGATACAAAAGTGTTCACAGAGATGGCCTGATGTGGTCAGAGGGTCAGGAAAGGTCTAAAGAAGTGACATCAAGCAGAAAGTTCGGTGAGGAATAGGAGCCAGGAAACGAGGCGAGGGAGGTGGCTGCAGGGGCTTCCAGTAAAAGAAACAGTGACTTAAAGCTAGAAATATGTCTGGCTCTTGCTTTAATTATAATCAAGTAATTGTAAAACTGTAACAGCAATGGGTCGTTTAGCCAGGGTCAGGGTGGAGAACACCCACTTTAGACCAGGCAGCCCACTCAGCACTTCTCACCTGCATGAAGAAGATGGTGCCATGAGCACTGATGTGTGGAGAGCACCCAGCACGACGGTGGCGCACAGCAGCCGCTCAAGAGTGTGTGCTGCTTCTAACATTCTGTAACAGAAAAAAGCAAGTCAGGATGAACTAGGTTTGAAATCTGGTTTTTCTCACTAGTTTTGGAATCTTGAGCTTAATACTTAATTTTTCTTAGTTCCACTTTCATCATATAAAACAAGGATCCTAGGATTTGCTAAGACAAAGATCTGTGGTGCACAGTTAATAATCCATCTCTTCCTCTTGATTTATTCTTTTTAAAAAATTTTTCTTAGTTGTAGATGGACACAATACCTTTATGTATTTTTATGTGGTGCTGAGGATTGAACCTAGTGCCTCTCACATGCTAGGCAAGCACTCTACCACTGAGCTACAGCCCAGGCCTCAATTTATTCTTAATTTCATAATCAGTTTGTAAATTCGGCCTGTTTTAACATTTGATGGAATAAGGATCTTTGGAAGATGGAATAAGAATGCCATCTGTCATTATCCTTTCTGCAGAGCAGAATCCAGCCTAGAAGATGAGGAGTCCCCACATCCATTGCCTGCAGTTTGTAAAGCTCATTAATGTGCATCTGCTCAGAAAGGTCTCAGAAATGGGCCTGAAAGTAAGACGTATCATCTGCACTCCCTGGTGACAAGAACAGAAGATTAATATACTCCTCCAAATTACTGAGTTCCTTAGTCAATCCAGTCCTGAACTACAGCTTCACATGGGCATGTATACCCATTAACCAGCTTCAAAAAAAAAAAAAGAAAACAAAATAATTAAGAATGGTGAGGTTTACATGCAGGAAAAAAAAAGTTAAGTGAGTTTTCTTGACATGAACTTTCAATAGAGACCAGTTTGGGGTAGATATGGATTGGTAGAGGTGGCAGGAGGGGTTGGAGGTGGGGGCTGGGAAAGTGTGCCAGATGGAACTAACTAGCTCATCACGTTCAGGAATACCAGGTCCCAGAGAAACGAGCAGGGCTAATTGTGCAAGTGGGGGCAAAAAGATACCAGAGTTTTCTACCACAAGGAGTAAATGCAGGCCCCACACCCCTCCTGGCTCCTCCCTCCTTCCCCCAGCAAGAGTCTCCCTTCCCGCTCACCCTTGGGGGCTCTGGACTCCCTCCCACCTGGGCTCCATCCAGTCGTGCTCTGCTCTTGCCAGGGGCTGGAGTGTTGGTGGCCGGCTCCTCCAGCTCGCCTCCATTGGCCTGAGTGCGTCCTAGCCCACTCTGGATATTAGAGCATTCTCTCATTTGAAAGGCTCCTTTATTTTTAGTGCTAAATCAACAAAGCTGTTACTGTCATTTTCCATCAGACCGTCATCTTCCACGGATTCAAAATTACACTCAGCTGCAAACTATTGACACTCCTCTTAACAAAAAAATGGTTTTAATAAATCTTTACATTAGCCTATGAGATAAAAAAAATCTTTACCATGAAATATACAAGTGTATAAGTGTTTTATGAAAGTTTTATTAACTTTACAAAAGAAAAATTGGCAGTGGACCATGAACATCCTGTACTCCTAACACGTGGTTATAAATTACATGTTCTTTCCAATAACATCTGAAAAAGAGACTGTAATTTAAATTTCAAAACCACTTGGCATACCTACTATATAGTGCTGACATGAAGTAAAAGGAGGAACTAGAGAGGCCCAGACAAAGAAGGGAAATATAAAGACGTCCTTAGCTAAAAAGCTGCTGATGGGTACAATCCCCCCTCCAGCTGGACAGGGATCAAGTACTTGCTTGTCATATCATTCAATGGACTGTTCAATCTGGGATTCTTCCTTTCAACAAAAAGAGAACTTAAGTGCTAGTAATCATCGCTTGCAGAACTTTATCTCCCAGATACCTTCTTTATGTCAGGATTTCTCAATGACCGCTGCCGCTGGCAGAGAGATCAAAGTTGTTATTAAACACAAATGCAAACCTCAGCCCATGCAGGAGGTGTGAGCCATGATGCTCCCTCCCTGGGGTGGAAGCTCACCACTGCCTTAGTGATTTTTCATTTTCTATCCCTGCTTCTTAGACTTTCAAGTAAACTTCCTATAGTGTCTGTCCAATATGGGGAGTGGGGTCCAGTTATTCTTTGCAAGTAAGCTTGTGTCAGGAATATTTTGGGATATTGAGGCCACCTGGTGGGATGCTTGGCATTTGAAGAAGCCCTCCAGAAGTGAGCAGATGGCGGGGGTCTGGCAGTAACCTGAAGCATACACTGCCTTGGGAAAAGCAGGTATCTTCTGGGATCTTAGCAGAACTAAGCTTCCCTTCCAGGCAACAATATTGCAGAAAGGTGTAATTCAAATTCATGAAACCTGGATTCTAAGTTCAGTTTTTCTAGTTATTAGCTGTGGGACTCTGAACAAATTGTACAGGCTCCCTTTTCTTTGAGTCATATTGGTAAGGCTTGAATGTCTGAGCAATTTTCTTTTGTGTTCAAGTTCACTATTTACATAACCAAGTGACGTGGCTTGAAGGATACCCCTTCCAGATCCAAAAATTTACCATGTGTTGAAAATGGCTAGTGAGAGATGGAATGAAGGTGGGGTACTCCACAGTGGCCCAGCAAGCATCACTACCCAGAGCCTGGTATGTTGCAGTTTTGTTCAAGTGGTAAAATTTCCAGTTTGTCACTGGTAAAAAAAACCCTCAGCCTCCTAAGAGGTGTCTCTGAGTTGGGGAATCTCAGACCAGACAGCCCAGCTACAAAACAGTGCTGTGAAACCCTCTGAGTTGGGTGACAAGTGGCCCTGCAGACTCCATCAGGGTGTCTGAGCACAGCACCAGGGTTCAGATCTTAGAAGGAACCCTCCAAGGCATCTCTTTTTCATGCTAGGAAGTATTTAAATTGATTTCCACTGGGTAGAGGAATATTTTTATGAAGGTGGGAGACTCTGGCTAACCCACCCTCCTCTGCCTTGCACCTTGGTGAGGTGGAATTCGGAATTCATTTTCTGTTTTCTATTTTTTAATACTTTTTTGGTTGTCAATGAAACTTTATTTTATTTATTTATATGTGGTGCTGAGAATCGAATCCAGTACGTCACACATGCTAGGCAAGCTGTCTGCCACTGAGCCACAACCCCAGCCCCGGAATTCATTTTCTTAGCTGTTGGATTCACTCCTTGAAATAAAGTGAGGAAAGAAGCCTTAGACTGGAATGACCTTGGAGACTGGACTTTGTGGGTATCCAAAAGGCCTCATTTCCTATTACAAAAGGGAAATAGATGCCCTTAATGGAAAAACACAACTACTTTGGACCAAATAAATTATTCTCTTCCAGTTTAAAATAAGTGACGGTCCTTACAAAGTAGAACTTGCCCTCCTTCCAAATGTGTTGAAGGAAAATGACATGTGTCTTGGATGCAGAATTACAAGGATATCATGTTAATCTTCTGGGGTCGCATCACCCTGGGTAGGGGTGGGAGTAGAGCGGGGAGACTCACAGTGCAGTGCCTGAGAACAGCTGTGACTGGAAGGAGGTCACACTTGGGGACCAGGCAGGAGCTGACAGTGGCCAGTCAGCGCTGCCCAAACTTCATTATGTGGGAAAAATGCACCCAGAGGCAGATGCAGAAGATCTGAGAATCAGTGAGAAAAGTTCATTTGGACTGACAGAAACTTGATTAATTTTAAGCCTGGTGTGTTGCGACGCCCTCCCTGACTTGGCCTGCAGAATATTAATGGATAGTTTGAAGAAAAGAAGCAGCACAGGAGATGTACCTGGGGATGCTGCTGTCCCTTCTTCATGACAAAGCAGCCAGGACGGCCACAATGACCGCAGTCATAGATGTGGGAAAAAGCTCCCGTTCATTTAGGGCTCACCAGGCCCCAAGAACTGGGTTGATCAGTATGATCTAATTTATTCCTCACAACAATCCTCTGAAGGAATGCTATGTGTTTTCATCTTTAATTTGCAGATGAAAACCCTTTGGCAGAGAAAGGTCAAATCAGTCGTCTAAAGGCACACAGCCTGAGGGTTGTACCTAAAGCAATCTTTGATTTTCCATGGCATAGTCCAACCTGAACGCCCACCAAAGGCCAGGCCTTTACCAGAAGTGACCTGCAGCTCTGATGCCTTCTTCTGTCCCATCTTAGGATATGGCTAGGCATAGCCAGATTCTCACTGGCAGGCTGGAAGGGATCAAACACTGGGCTGGGGCTGCCCCAAGGGCTGGGCCTGTGTCAAGGCCTCTACCCTGGAGGTAGGAGCTGACACCAGGGGCTCCTAACATGGGGTAAAACCTGGTATGTGAGGATGTGGCCTTCTCCCAGCTATGATCATAGGGGGTAGGACATAGAGATAGGGAGACCAGGCCGGCCGTGGTAATCTGGAAGGTCCACCAGAGGGTAGCATGCTGCACTGCCATTAGCCAAGGTGGCAAGTGGGAGGAAATGGTGGGAGCTAGAGAGAGGAGTGGAACATGTCACTCTGGAGCTGGATGGAAAGCGCAACAGAGCACCCATGTCCTGGACAGGACAGGTGGCAGGGAAGATAACTGTCACAGAGACTTAAGGCCAAGCTCCAAGGTCAAATCCCAGGGTCAGACTCAGATGATATGGCGCAGGGATGCTGTGAGCATGGGCCACAGATCTTCATGGAGGCACAGAGTCAACAATGGAGCAGTGTAATAGTGACTTGTTCCTAAGTCTTGGACTGCGAAGGTGGAACCAACAACCCTGAATGCATTCATTAATGCTCCCTCTTACTCCCTCCCTGCTCCTTTGTTCTCTCTCTTCAGCCATGACTGTATTTGCTACAATAGTATTATCTAAGCGACTATTCTGAGACAGACATTGGTGAATAGATGGGGTGCCCGAGAACTCGCAGTCCTAGGAGACAGTCTACAATCAAATGTACACACAGGCAGAGGGTCTAGCTGCCATTGAGATGCAGGACTACGGAAGTCTAGAGGTGGGAGCACGTGATTCTGTTAGGAGTCATCTAGCAAAGCTTTAAGGAGGCAAGATTGAGTGGAACCTTAGAAGTTAATTCTAATAGAGTGATGAGAGAGGTAGCTGAGGTGGAGGGAAGAGGTTGGGCAAGGGTGAAGAGCACAGAGAACATTTGGATCTGGCCCTGAAATCTGGGTGTAGACATGTGGGGTAAGGAGGGAAGGGACTCTTCCAATTTTCAGAGCAGGAAAAAGGCTCATCTGCAATGAGCCAATGGGGAGCTTGTGCTAGGACCCAGGTCCCTCCACTCTCAGTGCCCAGCCTGCCCACTACACGGTGCAGGGTGATGTTGCAGAAGGTTCTTTGATAGCAGACCATCCTGTTAGGATCTCAAATGTCCGTTATGTCACTACTAGGCTGAGGAGCATTATGGAACTGCCTATTTCTCTGAGCCTTAAAATCATCATTAGAAGGGGAAAGACATTATTAACACGGACCACATGGATGGATTTGAAACATAAATGGAGAATTAAACCAGTGAATGCTGGAACTGAGTAACTCAGTGGACCTTTTCCATTTGTCGTGTTTTGTTTATTTTTTGAGGAGGTGGAGATAAGAGTAATTGCACATACCAAGGAGATAGGAATAGGGGCCTGGGATAGAGTAACCCACTAGGGAGGCTGAGTCAGTAACTCAGGGTTTTAGTCCGATTTTGTCACTGTGACCTGACCATCCAGCAAGTACAACACAGAGTAAGGAAAGTTTATTTTGGCTCACGATTCCAGAGGTTCACTCCATGGTCAGCCAAGTCCATTGCTTTGGGCCCAAGGTGAGGACGAACATCACGGGAGAAGGGCGGCCATAGAGAAAAGCTGCTCAGGACACGGCAGCCAAAAAGCAGAGGTGGGAGGGAGAGGGAAGGAACAGCAGGGAAGATGAACACTTTCAGGGAACACGCTCTGTGACCCATCTTCTCTAGTCGTGACCCATCTTCTCTAGTCTCGCCCCACCTGCCTCCAGTTACTGCCCTGTCAGTCCATTCACACTGGGTTGGACTGATGAGGCTACTGCTCTCAGAGCCTAATTATTTCACCTGGGAACATTCCTGCATTAAAAGGAGCTTTGGAGGGGCTGAGGTTGTGCTCAGTGGTAGAGCACTTGCCTCGCATGTGTGAGGCACTGGGTTCGATCCTCAGCACCATATAAAAATAAGTAAACCAAATAAGGACATTGTGTCCATGTATAACTAATATATATATAATTATTTTTTTAAAGGAACTTTGGAGAGACACCTGTCTCCGAACCTTAACTCATAGGTATGAGGTAATCAGATGGCAGTCGCTATAAACATGCTGTGCAGAAGGAGGGGGAGTGTGTGGAGAAAAAAAATTATTAAATACCTACTGTGTGCAAGGAGTTGCATTAGGAAATTGATTTACAACATTTCTTTAATCCTTACCACAACCCAAATGTATGGGGAAGGAGACTGCTATTTATTCAGTGCAGTTAGTAAGCACCAATTGTTTTCTTTTCAACAACTCACATACTCTGTTCACACACACGTGCGCTCTCACACACTTATTCTGAGAGAGCACTGTTATTCCCCTTCTGAGGATGAGGCAGGAAGACTGGAAGGAGTTGAAGGTTTGATCAAGAGGACACAACTGCACAGCTGGCAGACTCAGGATTTGAACTCAGCTCTTGCTGGCTCTTAAATCAATATTTTTCATCTTGCCAGAAGGAAAGAGGAGCAGCCTGCAAGAAAAGTTTTTATTCCCACAGTCACTCACTCATTTTTGGCACTTTCCTCTCCCTCACATTGTCATCGTAGGCCCCAAATCACCTTCCTCCCCTGTCTCTAACCCACATCAGTCAACAAGACTGCACAGCCAGCAGTAGCGTCTCTGTCGGCAAAGTGCTGAGAGCTCAGAGCCCCAGTTCACAGCAAAGATATCAGCTCATCTTTCCTCCTGTGACTGGTCTCCATGTCGGGGTGCAAGCAGCCAGGTGGGTGGGAACTGGGCTTTTGCCATTAAGAAGAGCAGGAGGGAAGAACATGGCCTGGTTTGGGATGCACAGCTCTAATGTTCCTCTCCAACAGAAGTTTTCAATTTTCTATTTTCAACACTTGATGTCATTCTTAAATGAAATTCTACTCTGAAGCCCAACATATAAATAAACATCAAAGATATGCTGCTTTTGTTCAAGTGGGTGGGGATGGATTGAGGTCTGGCTACTGATGACCCCCACCCCTGAACCACAGCCCAGGACCTCAGAGCTTCTTTCCAGACTGAAAACCATGGATCTGCTCTCTAACTTTGGATCCAGACTGGCCAATATGCAGATAATTACTGCACAAAGAAAGAAAAGCCTTAATTTTGTCAGGATGCCTACGTCCCTGGTGGAGTGAGGTTAAACATGGACCCTGGACCCAGATTATGACTCCTCAGCGAATACAGGAAAGAGTGACTCACATCTGCTGAGCTTCTAGTAAGTACCAGGTATTTTGTGTCACAGAAATGGGCCCTAGTTATTTTATACAGAAGTCCTGCAAGGTAGAATTTCTTCATCTCCATGCCCCATTTCTCAGATGACTTAGACTCTGAAGTGTTATGTAACATGGCCCAAGGTCACAGAAGCAGTGGTCAATATAGAAATTCAAAATCACACCCCTTTATGGAAAGGAATATGTTTAGCCTCACTCCTGTGTTAAGCAGCATTTTATGTTTCGGGAGGGTGCAGAAGGCATCCAGGATCTTCGGGACCTCAGGTCCTTCTTCATGGCACCAGACACGTAAAAGGTATGAGATGATGTTTCAGTCAGCTTTTTCTCCACTGCAACTAAAAGACCCAACCAGAACAACTGTAGAGGAGAAAAGGTTTATTTGAGGATTCATGGTTTCAGAGGTCTTAGTCCATAGAAGGCCAGCTCCATTCCTTGGGGCCTGAGGTGAGGCAGGACATCATGGTGCGAGAGTGTGGTGGAGGAAAGCAGCTCACATCAAGGTGATCAGGAAGCACAGAGAGAGACTCCACTTGTCAGATACAAATATACACCCCACAGCCATGCCCCAATTCCCACCTCCTCCAGCCACACTCTACCACTCCAGCTACCACTCAGTTAATCCCTACCAGGGGATTAATTCACAGATTCGGTTAAGACTCTTATAACCCCATCATTTCTCCTCTGAGCCTTCTTGCATTGTCTCACACCTGAGCTTTTGGGGGACACCTCACATCCAACCCCTAACAGATATGCAACACAGTGTCACACAGAGAGGTCTGGAGGGGAGGTCAAAAGGTTGAGATTCTAGTCCTGGCTGTGTCCCTGATTTGCCAGAAGTGGGACCTCTCCATCCAAGTCACAGGGGTGAGCTGAGGAATGGGCAGATAGAAAGGACACTGCTTGGTAGACTTGAAGTTTCAGTGCACAGATGAGAGGATATTATAGGGTTGACGTTGAATAAGACCAAGTGCTAAATCAGTTTCTAATGAGTTAGCATCACTCTATCTTAAAAAGTGCATGGCACACCACAAATAGACTCCATTAATGTATACCTCCTGCGAGCTGCAGAAGCCCGCAGCGGGGAGAGAGCCAGGGAGTCTGAGCCAAAGAACTAGGATGGGTTTCTGGCCCTAGGCCTTGCTAGCGGTGTGTCCTTGGGTAAATTATTCAACTTACCCTTTGATCCTAAGTTTCTTCCCTGTGAAAAACCTTATCTCATGGAGTTATCATGAGAATTAAAATGTTAAAACATGTGCAAAGTGTCTAATAGGGTCCGTCAGCGTATATACAGTACATGTAAGTCCCCTTTTCTACTTCTTCCTCCACACTTTGTAGGCAGAAAATGAAATTATTAAAAATAAATGAGAGTCAGGTACAGTTCCCAGCTACTCAGGAAATTAAGGGAGGAGGATCAAAAGTTTGAGGCCAGCCTGGGAAACTTAGCAAGACTTTGTCTCAAAAAATAAAATTACAAAGGGATGGGGATACAACTCAATGGTAGAACACTTGCCTAGCAGGCATGGAGCCCTGAGTTCCTTTCCCAGTAACCACCTCCGCCCCCGCCCCACAAAGCAAATGATAGTTTCTAAAACAAAAACTCCTATTCAACCTTCAAAACCTGAATTACTTGATCCTTTTTTCAGCAAATCTTCCTTGAGCCTCCAAAACAGAGCTCAGCACTACTTCCAGGTTATCTGGGGACTTTTTCTTTGCTTCTATTGCTCCATGTTATAATATTACTTCCATGTTGTCATTTCCTGTTTTTATGTTCATCTTCCCAGTAGACTATAAACTTCCTGGTTGGAACCTGGCACACACAAGTTTGCTATACACATTTGAGAAATTGTGTTTATAGCCAGTAACCCCTGAGTAACCCCTATCATCAGCGGGGCCAGCATTCCACTGATGACTGTGAAAGTGAGAGTCCCGCAACCCCTACCCAACACCTGATAACTCATTTGATCTGCTCTCCAGAAGAACCCTGTGCTGTTAGCCATCTTTTGTGAGAAACAATTCTTCAGGGCCTTCAGGAAAAAACTCTTGAGCATATGTGTCTGGAGACTTTTTTTTTTTTTTTTGGCACTGAAATTCTTGGACTTTTAAGGAGTATTTTGCTCTTCTTGATAACTACACCCAAGATGATGAAAACATAATAAAATGCCAAGCCCTGCTCTGGGCCAGAATCTCCTTCTTTTTTTTTTTCAATCCAGCCCTACTGGAGTAAGAAACTGCCCCATGTCAGGAATAATCTGCAGAGAGCACTGAAAAGAGCAAGGACTTTGCAATCTTGCGGTTTCAGGTTGAACTCAATTCTGGGCCCTGGGGCAAGTATGCGCACCAGTACAATGGGATTGTGGGTAATGAGATTGCGGGTAATGGGATTGTGAGTAATGGGATTGTGGGTAATGGGATTGTGGGTACTCACTTTGTGCGCTTGTGGAAGGGAGAGGTGAGGCTGTAAACTGCATGCTTGGCAGGGTGCTGGCACAACACAGCTCCTTTTTCTATTCCCAGTTTTCCTCACTGAATCCTCACGACACTCTATTAATAGAGTCATCCACAATTTATAGTTGACTTGTGTTACATTAATCTGAATTTGGCCTGAGGATGCCTCTGTATCCAGATTTCCTACATAACAAACTACAACCTAACTTATTATATAAACAAACCAAAAGCCTAATTTAGAAGGGTATTTTTTTTGTGACAAGGAGCTAAGTCTCAGCCAATCTGAGCAGCTGTACTTCAGCCAGTCGGAGGCCTCCCACTGATCAGACCACGTCCAAATGTGGCAAATGCTGAGCTGTGGCCAACGAAGCCACCATTGCACCTCACTCCAAGTTGACGTCTGTGAAGGTTCCCTGTCCACGCTGCAGAGTGGAGCTCTTGTGACTTGTTCTTTGCTCGTTAAAGCTCTGTTAAATTTAATTTGTCAGAGTTTTATATTTTGATCTTGGAAGAGTGTGAAGGGGTCTCCTAGATAGGCAGCAGAGCTGGGATTGGAAGTCAGGGTTGTTGGGCCCCAAAGCCCACGTGAGGTGTGTCCCTCCTTCGTAAAGGAAGGCAGATATTTCTCGTTTTGATTTTTCTCTGTGGCTATATGAGAGATTTGCCACAGGCCCTCTCTCAGTCAGTGCCACAGGTGCCCCCTTTGGTCTCTACTCTTGCTGTCCCTGCTCCCTAAGTTCATCAGGAAAACCCCTTGGGTGGGAAGATAGGCCCCGGGCAATATTTTGTCAGAAAAATCGGATTTCCTTACCACAGAGGCCAGGGCCTCTCACACTCTCCTTTTCCCTTATTATGCAGTGTAGAAGGATCAAGGGGCAAATAAGCAAGTGACTCTTCCTGTGAGTGTTACAGACACAGCAGCAACTGCAAGAGGTGGCTGTGTGGTGGTGGCAGGGGACTGAGGCTCTTGGAGGAACTCATGCCCTCAGAAGCAGCCTCATCTGGACTGCCTTCTCCCTAACCGTGTCTTCCCAAAACGGTTGGAGCTCGAGCACCACTAGGTCCCAGGGCAGTGGATACTGTAATGTGTTACCAAGTCCCCCTCCAGGAGACAAGTGTTTACTGTCCCAACTGACAGGGCTACTAGAACCTCTGTGGGGTCAATTCTCAGCTGCAGGGTATGTCTTATCCACGGTCACAGCTCCTCCCTGGAGGCACAAAGCCTGGGCACTCTTGGGCTCATTTGGGACAATGTGGAAGGACCATCCCATCTGCAGGGGTCCTATGAAATCATCCAAGGCCGACGTCGCTTTTGCTTTCTTCCCTTAGTCTCCTCAGTGCATATTTGCATCCTAACGTGAGAGTCTCATGGCCTACTTCCAAGGAACAACAGACAACTCAGGCCAGGCTGACCTCTGATCTGGAGGACTGACACCTTGCTTTCTTATTAACCATGTGACTTTAGATAATTCCCAGCTTTTCTCTACACCTTCAACTCCAAAAGGAGCTAGATTGAACCTTTAAGTTTCGCTTAGCCTGGGTTGTCCTTGAGCTGGGTGGAGACAGGAGCTCAGGCAACCATGTGGAAATCCTTAGTAAGGGACTAGACAGCCCCGTTTGCCTGTGATTATTTCAGCGAATTCTGTTGTCTTGGATCATTATTAACAGTCTCTTTCACTCTCAGCACTGTCTTGCTCTGGATGATACATTTTTTGCTTATCCTTCTCACAGGACATGAGAAGTGGGGATGGGTTGGGAGGAATAAAAAGTCAGGGGGAAGTAAAGTGCTGGGGAATGAAGCCCAAAGTGCTGTCTCCTCTGTCTCCCTGACCCTGTCTCGCAGAGGAAGTCCCAGACCTGCAGATTAAGCATTTCCACATCTCTCCCCTCTGGTGCCTTATTCCCTGGGTCCCACAGATGGAGGACACTCAGTATAGTCTTTATGGGGGCAACAAAGAGTTAATGCAGCTCCCTGGGCGCCAGACAACAGCCTCATCAGCAGGCCCTGATTCTGATTAGACAGCTGTGCGCACAGAGGTACAGAATATGTGTGTGGGGGTGCATGAGCGGGGGTGAACGAGTGTGGGGGAAGGTGTATTTGTAACCAAACATGTCTGAGAGTATATGTGACGTGTGTACGTGAGTGTGGCTGAGCACACGCACGCGTGGGGGTGCCTCTGGGTGCATTCGAATACGTGAACGTGACATACGTCCACATGACACCGTGTGTTTGAAAAGTAATTAATCTATGTATGCACAGAACTGTGTGTGGAAGTATGGATATCTGCCTAGGAACATATGGCCCGAGTGTGTGTGTGTGAAACTTGTTGCAAGTTGCACAGTATTTTAAAATAATAGTCATGATTAAAATGTGTAGTGTGGACATAAGCAGATGGCCGTGCATATGTTTACGTGGTCTGTGTGAATGAGAAGAGCTGGGAGGGACAGTGATGATGTGGCCTTTATGGCAGAGCAAGTCCCTCAGGGGAACCCTCCTGTTCTACAGGTGAGGAAACTAGAGTCTGTAGATTAAGGTCACAGTATGACCTGTAAGATGGGTTATTCTCAACCCCTCCTGCCATGTGACTTGCAGAGCTGGCATTCATTTCCCTGTCCCATTGGTATTGGCCTTGACCATGGGATTTGTTTTCATCAGTGGGATGTGGGTGAAAGGAACGGGTGTCAGCTAAAAGCCAAAATCTCAGCAGGCACTTGGGCTTCAATCATCAGTTTGAAAAATTGCCCCAGAGAAGATGAGGGATGTATGGGACCCTCTAAGTGCAACATGAAGCCTGGAGTCAAACCCAGGGCTGCCACTGGGATACACCAGCCAAATTGCAGTCCATCTGCATTTATGTGAGCATGATCATAAATGTTTATCGTAAGCCATCGAGAACTCCAAGTGGCCCATGATGGCCAATACAACTCAGTGATTGGAGTGTAGAATGTAGGCCCTTTACCTGGGTTCCTGGGCTTTTCTGGGGTCATCTGAGGAAATGCATTGTGATTGAATTGGTCTGAGTTATGGTTTGGGCTTAAGGATTTCTAAAAGATCCCCAGGTGATGTGAATGTACAGACACGTTTTGGGACCACAAGCCAAGAAAAATGATGGGAGAAGTAAACACAGACCCAGTGAAACTATAAATGACAAGGCAAAGAACTTGGGCTTCATTCTGAAAGTGATATGGGAGCAGTGAGATCATGTTTATATACATGTTTTAAAAGAATCACCCAGGCAGTTCCAGGGCATTCCAGAAGCTGATCCTTTGGTGGTGGTGGTGATAGGGTGGGTCTTCATGGTTTCTTCCGCCCATGGCACATAGACTTATATCTGGACATTCCTTCTGACACAGGACTCATTTCCAGATGTTCAGTACACATTCTGGTGGCCCTACAGCTGCTGGTGTCTGTCTCAGAAGAGGAAAAAATAAAAATCCACTTTTTCCAGAAACCCCACAGCTGCTGCCAGAATCCAGGGCTCCCCTCTTACTCGGAACACTGTACCGCTGCCTGGCCCCCTTTCGCACTTCCCTCTTCCATTCTTTGTCCTTCCATCAGCAGAGCTGATTCTGTTACTGCCCATGGGTGAGCCAGCCCTGGCTCTCATTGCTTCTAGGGAAGATCTACCCTCTTTCCCAGGGAGTCATGGTCCCTCCTGTTCTAGCCCAGATCTGTCTTTCCAGTTGCATCTTCCACTGCAACCCTTCAGGGAGAGTAACATGAACTTCAACACATCTGCAGTTGTCTTCTTCGTGCTTCCATACACATCCATCTCTGGAATGTTTTCCTTGGACTTTTATACCTGTAAAAGTCATACTCGAGCTCACAGCCAGCCTGTCTCAGGGTCTCTTTATCCATGAAATATTCCTGGACTCCCCCAACCTCAGAGTGACTGTCTCCTTCCTCAGAGCCTCACATCCTTTTCTTTTCCCCTTGTTTGTCCCATAGGCTATTGATGTCCTTGTCCTGGAGAATCTGGTGGGAGCTCCTGTGATCTAGGATCCAGCTCTAGAGATTTCTCCAGCACCCCTGCCCTAGAAGTGCCAGGCAGACAGGAGGTGACAGGTGAGAAGTGTTTGCTGAGATGGCTGGAGTTCCTTCCTTGTCCATGTGTGGGCTGAAGGGACAGCAAGGGTAATGGAGCTAGAAGGAGCCTTCCCCCAGCATCTTCTCCTGCCTTCCACCAAATTCTCCAGGATGCTCACCTTTGCCCTTCCTGAGTGCTCAGAAAGAAATGCATCACTTGGAATGTTTTTGCCCTCCCTTATCAGGATAAAGGCTGAGCCATTGACAGTTCTCTGGTCCACAGGCCCAAGTACCCTAAAAGGTCACAAGCTTTATCTTGTTTATGTCTGTGACTTTCCTGAGGCTCCTCACTTCTTGACAGTGTCACAGAGCAGGCTTGCTGTCTGGGATGTGTCTGGAAAGTGGCCCACTACTTCAGGGGCAGGGAAGAAGAGCCAGTCATTTATGCTGGTGGAGCATTCCAGACCAGCCCATGGTCAGTCTGATCTCTAAGTTGACATCTGGGTCAGAAGCTGGGGCTAAGCATGAGCATAAAACATAGGAGTGTAGGCTGGAGCAGGACAGGAGCTTTGGACACATCTGCCTTGTTTCTTCTTTAATTACCTCTAATGACTAGCTGCTGAAAATTTAGCTATCTGGTGGGGGTGGGAAGGAAAGGGAAAAAAAGGAAATGAACTAAAAACTAAGAGTCCTTACTGCAATGCTAACACTAGAAAATAGCAAGTGCAAAGGCCCTGGGGTAGAAGCAAGCTTAGGAATGCAAAGAGGCCAATACAGCTGACAGGGATGGGGCAAATGAGAGAGAGTTGTGAGCTGAGGATAGGAAATAGAAAAAGGCAAATTTGTATAGAGTATGGTAAAGATTATGGCTTTTGGGGTGTGTGGGCCTTTTTACTTTGAGCATGACTCCTCTGACTTTCCTAGAAGATCATCCTGGCTGCTTTGGGGATCACAGTCTCCCCCTTCCTCCTCAGCACCCTTTCTTCTGTCTTGTTTTCACCAGCTCTCTAGCATTTAGCATGGTACCCCTCACAGAGTTGGCACTCAATAATCACTACTTGGATATGCTGACCAGAATTCTCTTCCCAGCTTTACATTAGGCTCATCATGAGCGTTGAAGGAGTTTCAACCGTCACCCAGAGGGACATCTTGTGTAGGAGTTTCCTCTCTTGTGGAACCTGTTCTCCAGATGTTAGATGGGTAGAAGTTGGCATATGGTTCCTTCTACAGCTGGTGAAAACACAGCTGAATGCAATCCTGTGCACATCTGGTGCCCACATGTCTAGCTGTGGACTTGATAGTCAGCCAGATAGCTGTGAACATGCTGTAGGCAGGAGAAATGAAGTCCTAAGTGCTGGAAACAGATGCTGAGAACAAGTGATTTTTACGATGGCCTGTGGCCATTTTCCCAGAGAGACCCAGGAGTCCAAGCCATGGCCACCAGGCAGGACTTCAAGCCCAGGGCTTGCCCCAAACACAAGCTCAAGTTTATATAACCAGCAGGATTCTTGGAGCCCACTTTCCTCAGCCTCAATTTCCTCATCTGTAATAGGGGAGATACTTGAGCTGGAAGAATTTAAAAAATGATACTGAAGAGCCTCCTTGCACAAGAGGGTGTACATATGGCCTCAATGGGTCTCTCCTTTTTCTGGACCTCAGTTCTTTAAAAAAATAAGAGTGGTTGCAAGATCTCTTCATCTGAACTCCAGGGAAAAGTGGGAAGAGTCTCTTTGCATGTTGGGCTGGCCTCATTCTCTGCCATGGAAAAGGCTGTGCCTTACATTTCAGCTGCCTTGGGAAAAAAATGACTTTTTGTTTTCTCTCTTGCATTCTCCCTTATGAGGAGGCCACTTTCTAGAATAGAAATGGAGACTGTCAGAGCAATTAATATTATAATTTTAAAATGCCACATCACTGAAGTTATTTTTTCCATAAACAGTGTTCTAGTATGAGCATGAACAATTCACAGGGGTCTATTTTAAGCACTGGAGTCTCTGGGACATTTTAGGAATGTTCTTTAAAAGACACAGCAAAGCTACAATGCCAGGGTTGGTGGCTCACGCTTGTAATCCCAGCTATTTGGGAAGCTGAGGCAGGAGGATCACAAGTGCAAGGCCAGCCTCGGAAAGTTAGCAAGACGCTGTGTCAATAATAAAATCAACCGGGGCTGTAGCTTCAAGGTAGAGAACTTCTGGGTTTAATCCCCAATACTGAAAATCAACAAAGAAAGAAAAGACATGGAAACATAAAATCTCAGGTATTTGCTCAAGAGTCTCAGAGCCTCTGAACTGGGTGGGGAAAGAGAGGGTCAGTCAGGCCCTTCTGCAAAGCGACATTTGTGTTGAAATGCTTCATAGTGCTCTCTATCGATGGTCACAGGAGAGAGCCCTGGAAAGGAGACTTGAAATCTAAAGAAATCCAAGGGAAGAGACCACTTGGGGTAAAAGGGGGAGACTGAAGGCTGAGAGGGAATTGGGCTGTTACCTCAAACCCCCTGCCTGGGTGCCTCCTTCAATCATCTCCCGTAATCCTCACATAGACCTTGGAGGAATGTAGTCTCATCGCCCTCCCAGACGGAGTTGGTATTCTCTTGAGCCTGCTCAGGCACCCTGCAGAGTGGCTGCATAAGCTCTGTGCCTTGTTTTGTTTTCTGTTTGGTTGAGTTTCATTTGTTTCCTCCCTTTGTTTTTGCTTCTAGTGCCAAGGATGGAGCCCCAAGGCATTGTGTATGCTAGGCAAGTGCTCTGCCCTGGGGGGGGGGTGGGGGTTACATCCCTGTTTTAGTCAGCTTTAGTCAGCTTTTTTTTTTTTTTTTTTTTTTTGCCACTGTGACCAAAAGATCTGACAAGAACAATTTTAAGGAGGACAAGTTGATTTTGGAGTTCATGGTTTCAGAGGTCTCAGTCCATAGCTGGTCAACTCCATTCCTCAGGGCCTGAGGCTGGGCAGAAGAACATCATGGCAGAAGAGTGTGGGGCTCAGGAAAGGGGCTCAGGGCATTGCATCGAGGAGCAGAGAGAGCTCCCCTCAACAGGACAAAATAAATACCCACAGGCATACTCCCAGGTACCAATCTCCTCCAGCCATACCCCACCAGCCTACAGTACCATTAACTAATCCTATCAGGGGATTAATTCGCTGATTAAGGTTCTCATAACCCAATCATTTCACCTCTAAGCCTTCTTGCATGAGCTTATGAGGGATACCTCACATCCAAACCAAAACACCAACCCATGCCACAAGCTCTGGAGCTGAACTGCTACTCATTCATTCAGCTTAAAGCTCTTGGGCAAGTTACTGAACTTCTCTGTGCCTCAGTTTTCTCATCCAAGATGGTGTTTATAACTGTCTTCTTCACAGAACCATTGCAAGGATTAAAAGAGTTAATGCAGAGAACACCTCAGGTGTGTGAGGTATATTCACGCTTGCTGGCACATGGTAAGAGCTACACAAAATTAGCTCTTATTCTGATTACCCTGCCTTAAGCTGGAGTTGTTGTCCTAGATATTTGGAGAAGTGATGGAATTAACGTTTCTAACTCCTCCGTGCTCTTCGGCATCACTCTGTCATCCAAGCCTCCCTGAACATGTGACACCTCCAAAACCTTCTTGTCTGCTGCACCTTCCTCTTTTCCACTTCCCTCCTTTATGACCAATGGTCTTGCCTCCCAGTCTTCACTCATTCCCTGGATCTTTCAATACTGACCATGAATGAGCTCAAGACACCATTGTGAATTCCATCACCAAACTTGTCCCTAAACATCTACATTGACCATGATCAAATTTCTTAAGATTTTAGTGACTTCATTTCTTTATCTGTAAAGTGGAAATACTACTATTACATCTCTAAGAGGACTTCTGTGATAATTAAATGAAATGTTGTTAACATGTAAAGATCTTAGATGGATAATTGTTCAATTTTAGCTATTATTTTAGCCTAAAATGCTAAATTTTATTTCCTTTTTAAGTTTCTATCCATCATTATAAGAGCCAACTAAAATTCTACATTCCATTCCTCTCCCCTAAGCAACCTTCCCAGAGTTAGCCTTCTCTCTCCCCTAAATTGGGGATGGTAGCACTCATCAGAGACTTACAGGCTTTTTAGATTAATATCTATATGTCTGCCTACTTCCTGAGGAGTAGGGACTTGATCTTGACCATCTAAGTGACTGATTTCCCCATATTACCAGAATCAAATCAGAGTGTTTGCTTTGTTTTTTTATGAGTGCAGTGGTCCCAGAATTTGGGTCCTAAAGAAATGTACCTTTAGTGGGGAGGATATTAGAGATGATTGAACCAGTCTCTCTATTGTCTTGGGGAAGACATGGAGATTCAGGAACATAAATGATTTCCCCAAAGTCACAAAAGCATAGGGAATCAGCATAGTAGATCAGAAAGAGTATATGATTTGGAATCACAGAATACATCCTCAAATTTAAGTTCCCCTACTAATCATTGTCACCTTAGGCAAATTATTGGAACTTTCTGGACCTTTTCTTCCACCCCTGTTATGATTTGCTTGATTTAATCTATGGTTATGATGTGCTCAGTGGGATAAATTTCCTTCCATGGTTTCTGGATGATTTACCTTTCCCTGATCAGTTGGCTTCTAATAATGTCTTTTGGGGACTTGGAGAGTCAGTCTCTACCCAGGACCCTGGTTGTCATCCAGTGCTGGAAATCCAATCCCTCCACAAGTCCTCGGGATGCAGGGTAAGGGCCATGCTGGCCTCTTCGGCAATGCTGCATCTATACACATCTGATTTGGTTCTCATCCTTCTCACAGGGAGTATGGGATGTGCCCATCCAACATATCTCACTTCTGTAAGAACAATCAACAAAGTCTTTCTCTGGATAGTCTATAGACACTAATAACAGTCATCAGGCCATAGCCATAGTGGATGCTAAAGCAAATGTCTTCTTTAGAAAGATGTTTCTAGACTCCTTCATTTTTGGTGGTTGGCCATAAAATCAAGTGGCTCTGACTTAAGGAAAATCTCTATGCTCAGTTTTCTTTTCTTTCCCTGGGTGCGCACAGATATGCACCTCCTCACTCTCTACCTTCTCTGTCACCAACACCCACGTGGGGAAGAAGTGCTGAGCACAGAAGGCTGTCTTCAAGCAACCTGGTACTTTTCCTTAGCAAAGGTAGCAGAGGCTAAATTGGCAGAGCCTAAGCATCCCAGAGTTGAAATGTCCACCCAAGTACCATTGACAAGTGCCAGAATCTGTATTTCATTCCGCCCAACTTGGGAGATGCCAAGAGAGAAATCTGGAGTTGTTTTCAAGTTCTTGGGCTTTGATGATATTTGTGAAAAATAAGTATTTTCAATGAACATTTCTGAATGGTAGCCATAAAAGAGGATCTACTAAGCATAATTTATTTATTTCACAGAAGAACCAGGCCTTCCGTTGAGCATCCATTCATGCTCAGAAATTAATTGGTGACTATATGAATGAAGAGGATTTGGTGGCAATAAAACCAATTCTGGCTAATGTAAGTACAAGAAAATTTATCAGGAGGATAACAGGAGCTTAATGAATCAATAGAAAAATTGGATAACCAGGCTTAGATATAGGCTAGAACCAAATAATGTTGAATTAGGAAATATTTTAAGGTGTATTTCCATAGAAAAAGCAGTTGGGTCAGGGAGCTACAAGGATAAAGGAACTTTGGTCAACTCTTTCATGTTTATATTAATTGCTCAAAAATCAGACTCCTCACAGAGAACATCAATGGGCCAACCTTGGCCACAAATGTGCCCTGGGCCTGGCAGAGAAATCTCCTTGGCTTCCATGATGGGAAAGAAGGCGTCTGTATTTACCATTCCAGAAAACTTGCACAAAACGGGGGGAGGGGTAATTTCTCCCAAATACTCCCCCAAATTCTCTACCTACATTTCCACAGTCTAAAATAAGGTATGTGGCAGGCGGTGGAGGAGTGTTTGAACACTTAATCATTAAAAAAACATTTTCTGAACAGCTTATGTCGGGCATGTGCTAACTACTGGGGATGCAGTAAAAAAATTGTGTTGTGGGAAAGAGACACCACAACAGATACCATACACAATGGTAACACACATTATCATGCACTGCTGTGGATGCACAACCCTGCAAGGCTTCCCAGAGGCAGTGCCCCACAATCCAGATATTTAAGCTCTAGAACAATGGAAGTAGAAATGAATTGTTCGTGATGCTAGGCATGCACACATCCTTCTGTTCATTCATAAATTCATTCAACAAACACTCATTAGGCACCTAGAATGTGTGAGACTTCGAGTTTAGTTGGATTGGAAAGATTAACTTCTATCAAACAGAAAGGACAGTTTTAAATAAGAGGTGCTGAGTCTTTTCCTGAGGACTTTTCTCTGGATTTATATGCATCTCATTCACCAAGATCGGATTCCACTCCACCATAGCTCTCGTTCCCTGCTCAGAGAAAGACAAACCAGCGGAACAGCCACAGGAACTCCCTTTGCATCCTGCCCCAGCTGGATTGTGGGATACCTTGGCCCTCTCTCTGAAGAACTGTTCCCTCCTCTCATCCTGCCTCCTGGGCTGGTACAGCCTGTTGGAGCACTAGGAGGGGAAGAGGAATTGGGACCTCGCATTCCTCCTGCTTCCTTTTCTCCAAGCCTCAGGACAAAAACAAAAAAAAGCTCTTGGTCTTGACAGCATTCTCAGGCTTGGCCATGTTTAGATGAGTTCAGAAGACCAGAACTGTTACCCAAGCTCTGGGCATCACTGCAGCATATGGCTCTGGACAAGTTCTTCCCTGCCGAGTTCTCTTTTTCCCATCTGACAAACGAGAGATTTGCACAACTTCCGCATACCTCCCATTTCTTGGGTCCCTTTGGTCTCAGTTCCCTCTTCTTCTTCATGCCGTCTTCATCTCAGATACCCCTGCATCTCACTTCTTATCCTCAGAGACTCAGGGTTACCTACCTTCTCTGAGTCCCAGGTTTCCTACTGGCTCTCATGAAGGAGCAGAAGCGGAGTCTAACATCTCCCACCACATGCAAATGTTTCTTTCCTCTACTGGCAGCAAAAACCTTTAGAAAACTTCTAAAGAGGTAGCTTCAAGGATGGGCAAGAAAAGATAGAAGGCAGGGGAAGACCTGCAGAGACTGAAGCTCATTGTGTGCTCCTTGGCCCCCTGGGAGCCCCACGTAGCATTTAGCCCTGCCAGGGAATTTTAAAAGAACCCAGCTAGGCCCCACCTTGACAGAAACCCTCCTCTCTCTGTGCTCTCTTCCTGTGTTGTGACAGATGCTGCTCTGATACCGTTGGTACCCAGCTCCCAAAGAAGAAAACAGATCACCCATCACTGGGTAATTATAGAGCAACTGAAAGGCCATTTAGCTACTGTGTGATAAGCAATAGACTATTTTAATAATAACCAATTACCATACATTATAGTATATCATTTGGCATTTGATGATCTACTGGGGTCTCACCTGTTCCTTGCCTTATGGAGCATTTCACGGCTGTTCACACCTTCCCCACCAGAAGTTGTGTCAGTTTCTAATTGAAGCACTATTTTTAGGAAAGAGTTAGGAAAAGTTTGTAGAGATGGTGCAAATTATATCATGCCAAGTAGAAGGATGCATTCTGCCAAGCGTCTTCTCTGACAGCTCTGCCATTACATCGCACTTAGCGGGATGGAGAGTGAGATTTGTTTCATGATCTGTGTTAGCCTTTCAACATTAAAGAAGGTGTAAACCTGGAGGCCCGATGTCCCCAAAGACCTGTGTGCAATCCAAACAGACACCATACTCTGATGCTCACCATTCCTTCCCCTGCTGAGATGCATTCTCACTGCCTCTTGAGCCTGAAGTCACAGGGCTATCCATCCTGCCATAGGCTTTGCCATGGAGCTGGCTAGGCCATAGTGGTTCTTCAAATGACCAGAGAAGAAGAACCTCTCTAAGATCTACTCAGCCCATTTCCCTGGCCTGGACTCGCTCCTTAAATTAACTCACTCATTCTCTTCTAGGGCACAAGCCTGCCAAGGAGATAGCCAGGCCAGTCCTGAGTCCAGTGTCCACCTCTACATTCCTCTTCATGATCTACCTCATGCAGATAACCAAACCTCTGTTCCCAAGAAGGTGTGAAAATCGTCAACCCTTTTCTTTCTTTTTTATTCCCAGCTACAACACACATACACCACATTCATGTTCAACCTCCAAAATACCACTATTATGGCTTGAATCTAGAGTGTCTCCCCGGAAGCTCCTTTGTTGCAGCATGGCTCAGAAGTGGGCTTCTTAGGCAGTGATTAGGACTCTGATCTTATCAGTAAATTAATCCATTTTCTGAATTAATCCATCCATAGCTGATTGTATTACTAGGTAGTAACTGTGGGCAGGTGGGGGTAGCGTGAAGCTGAAGGAGGAAGGCAACTGGTGGGGTTTGTATTTTGTCCCTGGCTTCTCTCCCTCTCCCTCTCCCTCTCCTTCTCCTCGCCTGCCGTGAGTTGAGGAACTTCCCTCTGCCATGCTCTTCCACCATTTCTGACTCACTTCAGGCCCAGAGAAATATGGCAAGTTACCATGGACTGAACCTCCGAAACCATGAGCACTCCCCAACTTTTCCTCCTCTATGCTGTTCTTGTCAAGTATTCTGGTCAGGGCAATGAAAAGCTGACACACAATCTCACTATTATGAATTCCCAGATTTATGAAATTCCAGTGTGTTCTGTTTAGGACAGGCTGAGGGCACCTCCCAGGTCACTCTTCTGATTTCATCAAGCAGATGCAGTCCAATCCACCACCGTCACTGCCATCTCCACTTCCACCACATCCTCCAGCCACTCAGGCTGCCACCCCCCTGTACCTGGGTTATTGCAATGGTTTCCTCACTGGTTTGCCTGCTCCCACTCTGCCTCCCAATACAGCAGCTGAAGAGATTTTGTTAAAACTGTACTCAGATCATGTCACTCTTCTGTTCAAATCTCCTGAGGGCTTTCCATCTCATCCAGAACAAAGAATAAATATTTTTTTTAAAAAATTCAGAATGAAAATATAAAGTCAAAACTCACTAACTACAAAGCTCCATGCAATCTGATGCTTCCTCAGGTGACCTCCCTCCACGGTCACCTTGCCACCCCTCCTTCCATCTTCTGCTAATTCACCTTGCTTGCTCCACTTCAGCCACATGGACCTATTTGCAATGTCTTTGGGCACAATGTAGCAGTTTTATTTAAAAAATTCACTGGATCACCTGTAATACTTTTAATAGAGAAAATTAACAGATTTCCTCCTTACTTTCACATTATTTTCAAGAGTTACCTTAAGGGAAAAAAAAAGCTTTCATGAAAATGGAGGAGAGACTGGGATGTAGAGAAAGGGAGTCAGGGGGAAGGAGGGAAGGCACTGGGAACTGAAACCGATCCCATGTTATGTGCATGTATGGAGATGCCACCACGAAACCCACGATTCTATAAAATTACTAGGCACCAATAAAAATGTTTTAACTATAAAGATGCTATTAGTTGCCATTTCCAAGATAAAAGACCTTTGTTGAAATATAAATAGGCATTTTTGAAACACAAAGAAATTTTAATTGTTTTCATTGGTTCACTTAAACAAGTTACCTCAAAAATAAAGAAGGATTTAGACTAAACTTTTGGGTCTCCGAGGCACTTTAGACAGGGATCTTTTAGTTGCACACAGAATCCCTCTCAAATTCGAATCTGACAGCAAAGGAGGGAGTTTGGATAAGAAGAAAAAGCCATTTCATGGAATTGGGAGACACACAGTGCTGCCGAGCTGAAGGCGAGCTGAGCCCAGGAGCTGGAGAGATGTCTATAACAAAAGTGGCTGAGCATTTGTGTTTGGGACGGACAGGGAAAGTGCAGCTTAAGTATTTCTGCTTGAATTAGGATGATCCAGAAGGCAGAAAGATAGGGCAAGATTGGGCCTGAAAGAAAATGATTTGGGAGGTGAGGAGCTGGAGAAGACAGAGTAGGGAAAGTAAGCAGACGATGACCAGAGAGAGCGAGCCTGCAGGGCTGACAGGTTCTCATCCTCCTGGGAAATGTGCTCTCAGGCCAGAGACCAAAGACATGATGCATGGTGACTGTAAAAAGTAACAAAGCACTGGAACCAGTGCAGAATTCCCTACCTCAAGCTCAAATGACACAGCGCCCCTCACCATAGACATGCTTATTATTATTTTTAATCACAATCAGATACATGTCCATTTTACTGTTAACTACCATGTTAAGGTCAGTAAAAGAGTCATAGAATTATGTACTCCTTCCTTTCATCAGATTACAATGCAACAACAAAGGGAAAATACATGCTGGTCAATGATTGAGAGCTTGGTGCACTGGAAGGAGTGGGTGTTTGCAGTCCAACAGATCTAAATTTTGATCTTGGCTCCTCTACTTATAAAGTATACCTTATATAAGTTTCTTAAACCCTCTAAGCCTCAGTCTGCTCATCTTAAAAATGCAAATAATAATGGTGGTCATCCTGTAGCTGAACATGGTAGGTTTTCAATCAACACTGGCTCTTCTTTTATAATACCAATTCATTATGTGACAGATTGCCAAAACAAATAGAACAACCAAATAACAAACAAATGAACAAACAAACAAAAAACTCCCCAAGTCTTTCAGAGAAAGGCAAGTTCAAGTTCCCAAGGTAACGGAAGATGTGTGGGTTTCTTGGGAAGAGTGGGTCTTGAACCACCTATATGGTTAATTTATGTGTCAATTGAATTGGGTCCCAGTAGGCCCATACATTTGGTCAAACATTGCTCTGTGAAGGAGGTTTAGGATGAGATTAACATTTGGATCAGTAGATGAGTGAAGCAGAATGCTCTCCCTACGTAGACAAGCACTATCCAATCAGTTGAAGGACGGAATAGAACTAAAAGGTTGACTCTTCCTGCCTCCCTGACTGTCTTTGAACTTGGACATTGGCTTTTTCCTGAACTAGGACTTGCACTGAAACCTTGGCTCTTCCTGGCTGTCGAGTCTGCCAGCCTTCCCACTACAACTAAGCCATCAGTTCTCCCAGATTCTCAGCCTGCCTGCCTCACCCTGCAGGTCTTAAATGTCACCAGTCTCAAAATCATTTGAGCCAGTTCTTTATAACTAATTAATTAATCAATCATATTTGTTCTGTTTCTCTTGAGAATTCCAATACATTAGGATGGGTTAGGTTTAGATAGAGGCAAAGAAAAACAGGGAGGAAAAAGACAAGAGAAAGTGAAAATCAATTGGATATGTGCACAAGAGCTGGAAGCTTCTGACTGAATAATGCTAGCTGATGTGTACCAAGTACATATTACATGCCAGCTTTTGCCTGCATTTATGCAATCCTCTTAAGAATCTGTTGACAAATGCCCCAGGCACTAATCAGCTTTATGTCACTATAAAAAATACCTGAAGTAATTAACTTTTAAAGAGAAATGGATTATTTTGGTACATAGTTTTGGAGCTTCCAGTTCATGATTGATTGGCCTATGGTTTTGGGCCTATGGCAAGCAGTGTATCATGGTGGGAGCATATGGCAGAGTAAAACCACTTGCCTCATGGTCAGGAAGCAAAAGAGAGCAAGAAGGGGTTTAGGGTCCTATAGTTTCTTTCAAGGTCATGCCTGCAGTGACTTGAAGACCTCCCACTAGGCCCCACCTCCTAGAAGTTCCACCACTTCTCAATAGCATCACGCTGAGGATTCAGACTTTAACACATGGCCCTTTGGGGGACATTTGAGATCCAAACCAGAAGTCCCATTGCATACAAATGCTATTCCCATTTTACAGATGGTAAAAGCTAGTCACAGAGAAGTGACTGAGCTCCCACATCTAGCAAACAGCAAGATCAGAGTTCAGAACACAGTAGTCTGATACCAGAGCCTAAGCTTTTGATCTCTACATAGATTAATATTTAGTAAGGTTGCAATAGATAAAACTGATAAGTGACCACAAACACAGGGGGGTCTTGGATTCCAGACTGAGTGGGTTAGGTCATTGTAGACCTTAGGCCCAACTCCTTCATTTTGTTGACAAGGAAACCGAGGTTCGGGGTGGGAAGAGGTTTTTTAGGCTTACCCAAGATAAGAATTGAGCCAAAACTTGACCCTGCACCTCTTTTTCATGATTTGCTTCAGGCAGGCCCAGTGCTCCTTTTGGGGCTCACTATGATGCCATCCTTTCCTACAACTGGGCCTCTCTAGGAGACAGTGCTGACTGAGGGTCCCTGTAGCCTGGGTTCATCCTTGGAAAGAGGAAGAGGGTTGTTTTGGCTCTTGGTCACTCACCATCTCAGCCTGTGACTGGAAATTTCAGCTTCTTCTTCTTCCCCTAGTTGCCTTCTCTTGCTTTTTGGTCTTTCTTTGGGACCCTTCGCCCATTCTGCCTCATTTCCAGCTCCCAGAGTCCCAATTTTTCCCCACAGAGGGTCACCTGATACCAGTCGTATGTAAGTTCTGAATAAGGGTCAGAGGTCAGTCCTACCCTCAACTTGGGGTACTTTAAGTAGCCATTGAGGGTATGAGGGTACTTTGTGTGGCCTTCCTGGCCACAGGCTGACACTGACTTTAGGGCCTATCACTAACTGGCTTTCATTCCCAGTACCTGGGCCTGACTTACCGTCCATTTCCCTCCAGCCTGGGAGTAGGTGTGGTCCTGGCTCTCAATTTCCTGTGTTACTTTCAGTTAGTTTAGAGTGTATTTTTGTCAGCTCTGGTCCCACCTTGTGGGTAGTCCTTGAGTTCTAATGATGAGTCGGAAACAGCCTCTGAGTCACTCTAGAAAAACAAAAGTCTCACTAACCAAACTATGGAAGCCACTCAATCATCCAGCTATATGGATCAACCACTTACTATGTGTCAGACTAATGACGAAAAAGACAGAGTGCCTGTCTTCATGGAGCCAAGGGTGTTAGCTCTGTCACAGGCAAACAAGTAATCACTACCCAGTGGGCAAGTGTATGATAGGGAAAGTCCCCGCTGCTGAGGGGAAACACAGCATGAAGACTTAGATTTGGCTTGGCCTTCAGGGTTCGGGTGGGAATGGCTATGAATGGCTCCCAGTTGCAGCAATGTTTGAACTAAAAAATAAATAGTTCTCCAGGCAACAGAGAGTGGGAGTGAGCACATGCTGTGGGGCTGTAAGAGGAGAGGCAGGGTTAATTTCCAAGCAGAGGGAACCAGGAGTATTTGCTGTGAGAGGAAGAAAGAAAACCTGTTGTGATACGGATTGCATGAAACAGATTATAAGAGAAAAGAGACCAATGCAGCGCAAGGCGGGCTTGTGGGTGACCTTGGAAATCGTTTTAGGGAGTTTGGAATTTATCCTGTAGCCATGTGATGCCACCAAAAGATCTTAAGCTGAGGAGTGGCACAATTAACTTTGCCACCTAGACAAAGTAAGTTTGACAAAAGGGACATGGACAACATCCAGGGAGCCAGAGAGAAGGTGGCTCTTTTTTTCCGACTTCTTGACCACACCAGAAATTCACCATTAAGAACCAGGGCCCTCCCTCTGAATGCATTCCTGATTCCTGGCCCAGAAGCAGGTCCAGGATCCAGGCCTCCCTAAGCCCTGTTAGTGACCTCTAGCCTCCTGGCTGAACTTCCAGTAGCCTTCAGCTTATGTAGAACCTGCTCCTCCTCTGCTCCGTCCTACTGCTGACAACTGGCTGGCTCAGACATTGCTTTTGCCTGTCCAGTGAGATGCCCACTTCTGCCATCGTCAGGTCAGCCTCCATGCCACAGCCCATCACAGAGCACATCTGGGTTTCAGACTCTTCCAGACTTGCTTCATTCTACAGCAATGTGATCCCTCGCTTCTGACATTGTTGCTTATGCAATAGCTGGACTAAGTACAAGAAGGATGCCCTTAAAGAAATATTCCTCTCACCTTGTCCTTGAAGGATTCTAAGTTGGTAGACTCTAACTTAGTACTTGCGGTGACCTTGAGTAAGTTAGTTAGCCTCTCTGTCCACCATTCCTCATCTATAAATGTGCTTTGTAACAAGAATCACTTCATAGGCTTATTGTAAATGTTCATTGGCTTAACTCATGTATAGCTTTACATACAGGACAGTGAGACACTATTGCAGCTAAGAGCAGTACCCTCATCCTGGAATAAACTAAAAGAGCATCCTGCAAGTAATGCAGCAAGAAGAAGAGATCAGGAGTCAGCAAGTCAAGGAAAAGAAAAATTAGTGGGATTCCCTTCAAATAAACAAAAACTCAAAATGTCTCCATAATTAAGTAAAATTTTAACAGAAAATGCTATGGTTTGGTGTTATAGTTTAGGTACGAGGTGTCCCCAAAAGTTCATGTGTTAGACAATGCAAGAATTTTCAGAGAGTGTGACTAGAGAAGATAAGTCATTGGGACATGTCTTTGGGGCTTATGTATATGTTTTTATTTATTTGTTCTAATCAGTTATGCATGACAGCAGAATGCTCTTTGATTCATTGTACACAAATGCAGCACAGTTTTTCACTTCTCTGGTTGTACACAAAGTAGGGTCACACCATTTGTGCAATCACACATGTACCTAGGGTAATGATGTCCATCTCATTGCTCCATCTTTCCTAGCCCCATCCACTTATCAGAGAAAACATTCAGCCATTGGTTTTTTGGGATTGGATTACTTCACTTAGCATGATATTCTCCAACTCCAACCATTTACCTGAAAATGCCATAATTTTATTCTCTTTTAATGCTGAGTAATATTCCATCATGTATACATACCACAGTTTCTTTATCCATTCATCCATTGAAGGGCATCTAGGTTGGTTCCACAGTTTGGCTATTATGAATTGTGCTTCTATTAACATTGATGTGGCTGTGTCACTGTAGTATGCTATTTTTAAGTCCTTTGGATATAGACCAAGGAGTGGGATAGCTGGGTCAAATGGTGGCTCCATTCCAATTTTTCTAAGGAATCTCCATACCACTTTCCAGATTAATTACACCAATTTGCAGTATTGGGGCTTATATTATGTCCCCAGTGAGTGTAGCTCTCTCTGCTTCCTGGTGCCATGTCCCGAACTGCTTTCCTCTGCCATGCCTTTCCACCATGATCTTCTGTCTAAGCTTGGACCCAGAGCAACTATGTTGGCCTTCTATGGACTAAGACCTCTGAAACATGAGCCCCAAATAACACCCTTCCAAGTTGTTCTTATCAGGTCTTTTGGTCATAGCGATGAAAAACTGACTAAAACACAAGGCAACTGCTCAGTTGGTCCAGCCCTGATGGCTTCTCAGTCTTGCCGAATCCTTGGGTCCCCTCTGAACAGTTAGGGCATTGGAAAAAGCACAGCCTTTGTATTCAGACCAAACTGAGTTTAAAAGCTGACTCTGCCACACCCTGGCCATATGACCTTGGGAAGCTCACCCAAATTCTGTGAACCTTAGATTTATTATCCAGAATGGGGCACATCCCACCTACTTGAAAGTGTAGATGAGAAAGGAGTCTCTAAATCGCCTGGTACAATGTGGGAAGTGAGGGGACCTTGCTTTCTCTTGGACCTCGGTTCTACCCACATACTCAAGAGAATTATACTGTAAGCAAAAGGAAGGCCAAACTTTCCTGGAACTTGAGCAGTGACAAGCTCTCAGGAAGGGAGATTTTAAAGAGGGCACTGGGGATGCCTGCCATTTCCTCCTACTAGGAAGATTTGAGACATTGTCATTCTCGAGGCCAAGTCCTTTCCAGGACTGCGAGGGTCAGAGGAACTCACAAGGAGAAACACAGACCTCCTTCAGTGTTCCACATCCTGCTGCCCCCAAGCTGGGCTGTTAGCCCAGGAGTCATTAGCAGGTGGCAGGGCCGAGCGTGGGGCCATCAGTCAGAGGAGAATGGCTGCCGCAGTTCCTGGGATGCAATGGTGCCCTGAGGAGCCATTGGCAGTAATGATGATGGGTATTTAAGCAAATGAACTGTTAATGACCAGGCAGAGGTGAGCTGCCTCCCAGACCAGCTGGAGCCCAGAGTTAGCAAAGGAGGGTGAGGTAGGAATGAAGAGAAAGAGAGAGGGGGAGGAAAGAGAATTCATTTTCTTCTCAGAAATTGGTTTCCCTAGGGAGTCTTGGCTAGCCAAGGGGCAACACCCGTTTTATCTGCTGTTACCCAGGTATTGCCATCACTTCCATGAATTATTGCCCAATTCCTGGCTGCTCTACCCAGGCATACTCTACCTCCACTACATCTTTCTAGCTCAGTCCTTCTTCCCACATAGCAAAAGCAAATCTCACTGGAAGTCTATGAGATCAGGAAATGAATTACAGGGATGCTAGCTAACTGGTTCAGGTCTGGTGGATCCTAGGGTTGGAGATGGAGCTCCTGGTGAAGATGGAAATAATCATGCTAACAGTCGTACCATGTACTACCAATATTGTTGCTATGACTACCAGATGTGAAGCACCAATTACATGCCAGACATTGTTCTAATCACTTAATTAACACTGTTTAATGGTCATCATCCTTAAGGTGGCTATTGATGTTCCCATTTTACAGAGGAAAAAACTGAGGATCAAAGAGATAAAATGAGTAGACCAGAGATGAGAAAGTAAATTGGTACAAAGCTGTGTCCAACAGTCAGAAGAGAGAGTAAAGCTAGAGAATTTCAAACTTCAACATTTTATCACTCAAAGCATAACAGGGAGAGTGAAGGATACTGGATTGAGGCCAGAGAAGATGTTGGGCTAAGAACAAGAGATAGAGCCAAGGTCAAGTCATTGTGCACTTGTGATCCACACAGTTTGATTGATGGACAGGAGGCAGGTGGCCTCGCAATCTTGCAGGCAGACATGCTTGTTTCTAGACACTGCCTTTTTGCACTCTTTCTTTCTCTCTCCTTCCTTCCTTCCCCCTTCATTCCTTCCCTCCCTCCACCTTCCCTCCCTTCCTTCTCTCTCTCTCTTTCTTTCTTTCTTTCTTTCTTTCTTTCTTTTTTCTTTCTTTCTTTCTTTCTTTCTTTCTTTCTTTCTTTCTTTCTTTCTTTCTTTCTTTCTTTCTTTCTTTCTTTCTTTCATACCAGGGATTGAACCCAGTGGCACTTAACCACTGAGCCACATCTCCAGGCTGATTTTTTATTTTGAGACACAGTCTTGCTAAGTTGCCTAGAGCCTCCTTAAGTTGCTGAGACTGGCCTCTTGCTCTACCCTTTACACTAGGCTCATTTGAACCTACAGTGGTAAAAGAATGTGTTATCTGGTAAAAAAAAAAAAAAAAAAAAAAGCATCATCTCTGCCCTCAGAATTTGCTGCATCTTGCTGTGTGATCTTGGGGGCATTCTTTAACCACACTAAACCTGTTTTCTAATATGTGCAATAGGATAGCAATTATGTTGTGATTCTAAAGTAAATAAACAACCAAAACAACCTGGTACAGGAGATACTGCTATTGGTATTGGTCTGTCTCTGAATCCTGACAGCAGAGTGGATTTGATTAGGTATTTAACCTCTTTGACCCTCTTTTCTTTTCTTTTTAGTACTGAGGATTGAAACCAGGGGTGCTTTACCACAAAGCTACATATCCTGTCACATTGATTGATGATTGATTGATTGACTTGCTAAATCACCAAGGTTGCCCTTGAACTTGTGATCTTTCTACCTCAGCCCTCCAAATAGCTGGGATCACAGGTGTGTTCCACTGCACTCAGCTTGACCCTCTGTTTTGTAATCTGCAAAAGTGGAATAACGATTTTTACCTGGAAGTATCATTTTAAATATTCTGTAAATAAAATACCTAGTATAAAATTGGTCATCAAAAATAGGAAATGCAATTAATCTTGTCAACTAGGTACATATGGTACCTGACCTCATGCCTAGTCCTCACTTTGCAGTTCTCTGCCGGGCTTCTTCTCTTCTCTTCTCCTCTGAGAAACTTTTCTTGTGCCTTCTCCAGGAAGGCTTTGCTGGTCACCTATGGCACTGTATCTCCTTGAGCTTGATGATTTCTTTCAGTCACTGAAAGAAAGTGTTGTTCTTTCAGAACAAGTGATTAGAACGTTGGTGTTCGCTGAAGCTCATCTGCTATCCTCTGATACTTCAGTAGTTGATTAGCTATCACTCTGGAACTTCATTAGAAGCCTTTGATTGGCTGCGTGGATTTGGACACATAGCTTTCTTTCTTTGAGCTTCAGATTTCTCATGAACAGAGAGAGGTTTGGGCCAGGACGTGGTCTTTTATTTCCAAACCACAGATCTTCCAGGACTTTAGAATGCCCCTGAACACAGCCCACACCCTCTCCTCCTATACTCCTCCTCAAAGGCCCTCATCCCAAATCTCAGCACGTCGTTTAAATGCCACTTCTGCTGTAAATTACCTGAATTCGCTCTAGCAGAGGTGGTTTCCTCTTAGAAATTCCAGAATCTTGATTTTATCTACTGCCCCATGTAGATCTCCTTGGACTTCATCTGGCACTGCCATCCCTACTATGGGAGCCCCAAATGTCTAATCAAGAAGTGTGAGACATGCATCCCCAGATTTCCTGCAGCACTAATACCTTCAGCCTTGCTTGATGAGTACTCCTGAATCTTAAGGCCCAGTTGTAGGCCCTACAAAAGGATCCAAAGATGTACTATGCAATCTTTAACCAGCAGCTTACATATTCAAGTCAACACCACCTTTGCTGAAAAGGGACTGATCTGCCTGGGCCTTGCTGTCACATGGATGTAGAAACCTACACACCTGCACCCCATCTCTCTCTGTTCCCTGATGCCTCTTCCATAGCCAGATTATCTTTATTTCATTCCATTTCTTTAGACACCTGTGCTAGGAGCTCTAGACCAGAGAGAATTCCTTGACTCCAGGCACTATATTTTTCTTCTGCTGTAACTGGCATCTGTTCAGGCAGATGAGTGAATATTTATTAGATCTCAGCAGGTTTTGGTCACTTTAATTGTTTTCTAGTGAAACGTGCCCATTGCTGCCACCAGACCTTGTTGGCCATTTATCAGGCCTGCTAAGTGAAAGGGAGCTGTACGGAGCTGGGAGCTCAGGCAGGTCCAGGAAATTTTGGCTGCAGAAAGAAGTCACACCAAAGAAAAATGAGTCCTTGGATGGTCATCTGGAACTGATGGATTAAGAGATAAGCACCGGAGTTGTGATCTCAACACACAGAATCACTGGACCAACCATTCTCATAATTAGATGCGAGTGGCAAGCATTTAGTGCATTTTTTTAAAAAACTTTTAAAAGTGTATAGAGCAAAAGCCATTGGAAAGGCAATTGCCATTTAAAAAAAAAAAGGAGCTTGGGAAGAAGTAAGCAACACTTATTAAGTGCCTAATAGATACTATGCACTTAACATAAATTGGTCGTTTCCTTATTTACTTTTTGCAAAAATCATTTTCTGCACAAATATTTTCCCAGAAGCCTAACAAATACAAAGATGGCACAAGAGCTGCCCTTGCCGGAACTTGAGTGAGAGACCCAAAGCCCACCTACTCCTTTTGTGCTTTCCTCACTCAAATCTCCAACAAATTAGCCTTTGAAACTCATGAATTATCTCAGTGCTGACAGTAACTCTCCAGTGGTGGCATTATTTTTCCATCTTACTGATGTGTTAAGTGAGACATTGGAGAGGAGCAATTAACAGTCTTTGGCCTGAGCAGAGAGAGAGAAGAGAAGGGAGGCCATCGGGATGGAAAGCCACCTTGCTTTATCCGGAGGATCCTCCCCAGGATAGAGATTCTGCATTCCACTCTGCCTCCCCCATGAAATGGTTCCCTCCAGCTCCTTCCCCTCCCCTTGCCTGACTGTCCCTCTGCTATCAGTACCTCCCTGTCTCTGAGTGACTCAGCTAGCTGCCTGCTAGGAAGCTGTCCTCTCAGGGCTCTGAGCTTTACAACCTGGACAAGCAGGAGCAAGTTGGGGCAGCCCCTGTGGAGAGTAAGATCCAGTGAAGATGACTTGGTGTCCCAAAATGCCAGTTTGTTTGTGGACACGTTGACTGTGATAGGACTAAGGGCCATTCCAGATGGAAGTGTCCAGCAGCCCAGCTGTGGCAGGTGGGGCTGGAGGGGGTGGGGGATGTCCATCCTTTCGCTGGTCCTTAATAGATCTCCCTCATATTTCCAGACCAGTGAGGCTGCCTGCCTAAGTCTGGCATCACCAAACCCAGTTCTTAGGGAAATAATCAGAAGCTTAGCCCATCTCACCAGGCTTGTTGCCATCTCACCAACCCCATCATCTTTCCTCCATTCTAGAGCTCCTGGCACACTCATAGGAGCAGTTAAATGAGAGCTTTTATTCAATAGAAATATAGTTGCATTTTATTTATTTATTTATCTATTTATTTATTTTGGTACTGGAGATTGAACTCAGGGGCACTCGACCACTGAGCCCCATCCCCAGCCCTATTTTGTGTTTTATGTAGAGACAGGGTCTCACTGAGTTGCTTAGCACCTCGCCATTGCTGAGGCTGGCTTTGAACTCGCAATTCTCCTGTCTCAGCCTCCCTAAGTGCTGAGATTACAGACGTCAGCCCCCACACCTGTCTTATAGTTGCATCTTATTGTGGACTTTATGCTGGGAGATATAGATGGAACACTCCCCAACTTCCTCTTCTTTTTCAGTTTCCAGTCAAATGTGTCCTATGACAGCTCCAGATATGATAAACAGAAGCTTGTTGTGGGAAAACTTTTGATTTCTTAACAAAGACACTCCTCCTTCTCCTTACGACTTCCTACCAGATTACAGATGTGATGGAGGGGGTTGTAGCAGCCATAAAGCAACCATGAAGGAAAGGAGAAGAGAATAAGAAAGATATCAGCCCACATGGACTTACCAAGATAACACTAGCAAGTACTTGCATTCAGATATCTTTTTATGTGAGGAAATTAAGTCTGGGTGTATTGAAATCATATATGGCTATTTTTGTCACTCAAAGCTGAAAGCATTCCTGACATAATGCATGCTCTAATATGACCTTTACCACAATCCTGGGAAGTAGGTATCATTATCGCTGTTTTAAAGTGAGAAAATTAAATTTGAGAGAAAGTGACTGCACAAAAGTCATTATACTTCTATGTAGCAGAATCAGGATTTAATTTCAAGCTTTTCGCTCTATACTCATGAACCAATATCAAACAAGAAGCTACTGTATTAGACATACTAAAAATTATGCACTATATCTATATTATGTATAATTTTACATACATACTTGAATATACTTTTGTATATATTTACACATATTTTTCTTTATGTCTTCTCTCTCTCATACACACATATTCTTTTTAATCCTATTGAATAATTTCTTTTTAGCCCATGGATATTGTTTGTAATATTCCCTTTATCTTGAGCCCAGGGTGACTTATCTCTTAGACTCCCATCACTCTTGGTCTGCTGGATACGAGTAAAAATCATCCTGGAAAAATACAGATGATTTGGAAGTGCCATGCTCTCTAAACATTAAGAAGAAGAGCGTCTGAGTGTGGGAGGCGGTGTGTGGAGCATGAAGAGCAGTTAATCTGGAGTGGGAAGATGAAAGTCACGGTCCAGCTCTGTCTCATGCTGACTTGTCAAAGCTTGGAAAAGTTTTGAGTTTTCCTACCTGTAAAATGGAATTGATGGGGGCTGGGACTGTAGTAGCTCAGCAGTAAGGCACTTGCCTAGCATGTGTGAGGCACTGGGTTCCATTCTCAGCACCACATAAATATAAGTAAATAAGTAAATAAAGGTATTATGTCCATCTACAACTAAATAAAATATTTTAAAAAAAAAGAATTGATGGGAGATTGTGTGTGTGTGTGTGTGTGTGTGTGTGTGTATGCGTGTGTGTAGAGGGGGCATAGAGAGAGTGTTAAGTGATGTTTCAAATCAGTTTAATGTGACCACATATATATACATATCTACACATACACGTAGAGGGATACACACATATATATATACCTATACTAAGGAAATATGTGTCATTGCCCGGTAACCTCACCTTGGCCAGAATTAGATTCTCTCATGATTTCATAACTGTGAAGAGGAGAGCATGGTGTGGAGGATGGGGAGGCACAAGAGACAACATCAGCAGAGGGTGAACTCTTCACAAGTCTCTTCTCAGAGTCATCAGGGTCCACTCTATCACACTGAGACTTTGGAACCATGGCCCAGAGACTATTTGGGCTGTTTGTTCCTCATGTAGACAGCTTGATCTCAGAAACTGCATGTCCCTAGCAGGGTACCATATGGGACATTTTTACCATTTTCTCAGAGGCCATGTCTTTTTTCTTTTTGTTTCTTTTTTGCAATGGGTTCTAATGCCCACTGCCTTCGTCTGTTTTGTGGTACTATAACAAACTACTTGAGACTGGTAATTTATAAAGAACAAAAATTAACTGTTCAGTTCTAGAGGCTGAAAAGTCCAAGATCAAGGTCCCAGCATCTGGTGTTGGCCTTCATGCTGTGCACTCACACACTCACAAGGCAGAAACAACAGAGAGAAATTAACTCTGTTCTCTCATGGCAGAAAAGCAGTAGAGATCAATTCCAGTCCTGTAACTGCTTTTATTAGAGGCATTCATCTATTTGTGAGAAGCTCTGCCTCATGACTTAAACACCTTCCATTAGGCTTCACCTCCCAGCACAGTTGCATTAATTAAGCCTCCAACACATGAATTATGGGGGCATTCAGACCACAGCACCAATGCTCTTATATTCAAAGAGGCAAAACCATCATCTTATACCTCAGGCATTATTAGCAGGTCAGGGGGCCCATCTCCTCACAACATCACCATTTGGTGGATAAAATGGGCTTCTAGGCCTCAGCAGGTCTGTGTTGGACCATTTCCTCCAGACCTTGCTGATACCCTCCTTTATTACTGAACTATGCCAAGAATAAACCTTTTACAGAAACTGCTTCTTCTTAGATTACCCTTTCCTGAGATCAAAATGTTTGCTGGGATTACGCAAAACAGATTGAGATTAACATGTGGTGTTTAACTGAATAGCCTCAGGCTCTTGGCTTCCCTTCATTACTTGAACTGCCAAAATAAATTTCCACCCACAGACATCCTGGGTCTGTCTGGCTTGCTTAGAGTAAAAACATGGAGACAGTCGCAGCTACACAGTGGATTCTCCTCTGTTTACAAAGGGAGCCCAAAGCTTTTCCATCCCAGGCTGCCTTCAGGTCTCCAGAGGGAGTTTCTTTCTTTTCTGTCCCAATTAAAGGCTAAGAAGCCAAAGTATCATCACCTTCCTCTGTGAGGGAGCCCTCTGGCCCCCTGTCTTTCTTTTAACTTGGGCAACTCAGCATTTTTCCTCATTGTGTTCCATAGTCACTCAATAGGCAAAGCTATCACTTCCTTAAATACTTGTCATGACAGCCATGGTGGTAGGGCACAGGGACCGAATGAGAAAGAGACAAGGTAGTCCTCACCCTCAGTGTACACTCTCCAGATTTTACTTCAGCAATCTGGCTTTCTTCCTCAGCAAGGTCATTGTGTTGTCTGCAAAGGAAGAATCATGGGGGAAAACACCTGGTTACTTAACCCATGAGGGGTTTCATATTTAAACTTTTCTAACATTTTTTGAAATTCCATGCAACAAACTCTAGGCTATAGGCAATTTCACATATGTTCAAACCACTCAGTAGATGTCTGAGGAATTGGATTATTTGTTAACATCATCACAGCTGTGAGAGAGATATCATTTGCCCCAGTTTTCAGTTAAGATGAGGGATAGAAACTTTCCCAAGATCATAAGTGGCAGGTCCTCCTAATGTTACCGCCATTATGTCTACATGTACGGCTACCAATACCACCCTGTAACTACCACCATTAGTACGATGCCCCAGTGACCACTACTGTTACTACACTGTGATCACCACTACTATGACTAGTGGCAATACAGGACTCTCACTCCCACGCTATCATCACTGCCACCCTTACTGCCACTGCATTACCACTTTCAACCATCATGAAATCACTTCTAATGGCCAGTGCCAAGCATTGTGCTGATAGTTTCAATGTATTAGTTGCTAAACATCACAATAACTCCAGCAAAGCACTGTCTCCCATTCACAGACCAGATGATCAAGTTGTAGTTGCACAGGTAGAAGTGACAAAATCAGGCTCCAACTCCAGGTGGTCTGACTTCCAAGTCCATACCCCTAAGCGCGATCTTACACTTCCACTCTAGATCCATTTCTGGGGCTCATGTCTATGTGAATCCAAAGCCATGCCCTTAACCATGGGATTTTTAAACTGCTCTGGAACCTAGATTCATGAGACGCTGGTGTTGGGAGCTAAGCCCAACCCTGGTATGGCTTCAGGGACCACTCTACACCTCTCAGCAGGAACACTGCAGAACAAGGACGAGTTGAGCATGAAAGTGACAGCCTCTAACATAAAAGGGAGGGAAAAACATCCCTGATGGAGTAACATTCCTGATGGAGTAGGGGCACACTGCGAGCCTCAGGTGATGAAGTCTGGGATCAGCCCCACTTCTCCCAGTGGCAGTAAAATCCCAGTACCAAAAAATAAAAAATAAAAATAAAAACAAACCAACATCTTAATTGAAACTCCCAGCTTCTCTCAGCCCAGGGATGACTGACAACAGACCTCTGGGCTACACACCCCCTTTGTCCTCTTGGATTCACACCTCACATGAAATGTTCCTGTCATCCCTGAACTTGATGCCTCTATGGAAGCCCAGTTACATTAGTCCCCTTTCCAATCCTATAGCCCCTCATCCCCTATTAACAACAGGTCCCTGATAGGGTGAAGCCAGTAACTTGGGCAAAGCCTGGGTCCCTGCCACCTTTTCTCTGCTTGCAGGACCTTTACACAACCTTCGTGATCTAGGCAATGTCTGCCCCTGCCTCAAAGCCTTCCGCTGTGCTGGGAGTCAGCCCATCATCATCCATCCCACTTGTGCGGCAACGATCAAGCTGTCCTGCTATTTTGCAGGGACTCATCTCTTCCTGACTAGGCTCTTTGAGGAATAGAAACTTATTTTGTTCATCTTGGCATCCTCCACAGTATCTGGTCCTGGGTCTGACTTATAGGAAGAGCTCAGCAAAGATGGAAAGAAAGAAGGAAGGGAGGGAGGGAAGAAGAGAGGGAGAGTAGAAGGAAGAAAAGAAGGAGGGAAGGAGGCAAAGGTATTTATGAGCCACACCTTTCCTTTCCTAAATCCAGCCCTGAAACCACCTAAACATCGGTGCTCAAAACAGAGGCCAGAGGACTCTGGACTTTCCCATGCCCGTAGGTCCATTATTGTAGGCCTAGAGGCTCAAGGAAACAGATCTCTCAGGACCTCTTAACCAGGCAACTGAAGGAAGTCCCTGGAACAAAAGGAGGCAGTTTATAGGAAAAGGGCACAGAATTTTAAGTTCAAGGACTTTCTCTCCAGTCCCCGCAGGTTTCAGCTTTGAATTGTCTTTGGCCTCCCCTCATTTCAGCTACTCTCTCTTTAAAAGGGCAAAAGTATCGCCTCCATCCAAGGGGCCATGAGGGCAAATCTAGAACACAAAGCATGTGAAGGTGTCCTGTGGGTGGGAGCTTGCCAAGGGGACAGTATTTCTTATCCAGACCAGAGTGCCTATATGGATACCATTACTCCTGTGACTTGAGTTTTCCTTTTGTCCTCAGCAGCCCTGACCCTGACCCAAGGGTGCAGCTCACTTTGCTGAGGAATCTGGCCCCAGGAATCTGTCAGCGGCCCTCTCCAAGCCCTTTCCTCATGTCTCCTACTGTGTCTTGAATGAGGAGGCCAACCTAGGATGCACTTTGTGTAGTATCGGGAAGTCATCTGAGACAACCAAGAAGGAGAAGGAAGGAAGAAGGAGGAAGAGACAGAAACAGCCTCAACAAAAGCCTCCTGGGGAGCGAGTCACTCTAGAATAGTTCTTCCTGAGCGCCGCAGAGGCCTTGCCACCGCCACTGTGGAAAATGTCGGAAAACTGCCGGCTAATTTCAGAGGCTCCACGTTGGTGGGCCAACATCCCAGGGAGAATGAGCAATTATGATTTCCATCTAAGCAACATATGCTGTTTGCTGGCCTCTTTCGAACAGCTGTAGGTTAGATGCTGTTAAGATTGGTCTCCTTCTCTCCTCCATATTTCAGAATTCAAATTAAACTAAAATAACAGCACCTGCTGAACAAAAACCCCATTGGAAATGTGTCCTCGTACACAATTACTGCAGGGAGGCTGGTCACCATTGTTACCCGCCTATTCTTCCTGAATGGGAACGGCAGCGAAGTTTCCCAGGCAGCTGCAGCAATTCAATTGTATAACTGGAGCTGGCCCCGCGCCAACCCTCAAGAACTCAAGTGGCACCAAAAGATACTATATTGATTTGCAATCGAACATAATAGGCCATCAGCTTAATTATTACTGAAGTGACAAGGTTCTGGGTATTTCATATTTATATTTCAGGGACTGTGAAGGATGAATGTAAATCTTTTAAATGCACAGATTTGCATATCTTCAGAAGGGTTGAGTGCTCTTATTACATTCATAGCCTTTGAAAGACCAAAAGGACTGGCTATTGAACTCAGGTTGCCAGATCCCACCGGCATTTGCTTGGATGAAGAGACAAAAGGCACCAAATGGAAATTGCTTTTAGCTAAAAAGGGGAGGGGAGTGTGCAGCTCACTCCTCACCGCCATGGAGCTCAGACCTCTTTGGGGCCTTCTAAAGGAAAATGGTTATGGGTCTTATTGCTAGAGGCATTTGGTCATTGAGAAATGAAGCCAATGACTTCTTAGTCTTGTAAGATCCCCCTCCTCTTTGTGCCTCCCAGCCTGCTCCTGGCTTCTGCAGAGCTCTGGTCAGCTGAACCTTAGAAGCTGCTGGGATGTGGGTAAGGGATTTATGAAGAGAGCCAAGGTTCATTCTCCAAATGTCCACTGCACATCTGCACCACACAGAAACCAAAGTCACAAAGATAAATGTTGTCATCTTCAACCACTCGCCATCATCCACCCCCTGCCTATATCCTTTCTAATAGGACCTGTTACCCTAGCAAGAAATTTTAGATTCATTCCAAATTTGTCCCTGTCCCTCACCCTCTAGCCATTGTACTGTAGGTCCTTTCTCTTAATTCCTCATTGCATTTTGTTCTCTGGCCCCGTTTAGTCCTCCCACAGCTGCCTTTTGTTAGGTCTCACCATAAAGCCTGGACTCAAGGAAATTTCCGTGTGGCATCATCCTGCCTCCAGGTGGCTGAGTCACAGTGCTTCTCTGCTGGGCCATCAGCATTCTTGAAAATGCTGGAACATATTGTACTCCTGCCTAACCCCTTCAACGGCACCCCGAGGATAGAGTTCAACTCTTCACAGAGCAGCTTGAGCCTTCCCACCACCCAAGTTCCCACAGGTTCACGCTTTTACCCTTTACACATGCCGTTCCATTTCTCTTTGCTGAAATGCCTTCTTCCCCTCATCAAAGGAAGGACGAGAACCATCACCCATGATTCTCTTTAAAACATCACATCCTATCTTACACCTTAGCTGGGGCCCTCCCTAGCAAGCCCACTGCACTGTGCTCCTAAGCACGTCTTGAAAACTCACCACACTGTGGTTTACTGCCTCCTCTAGGAGGGACTCACAGAAAATGTGCTTTGAAATCTTTTCATTCCCATGACCTAGATCAGGACCTGGAATATAGGAAGTACCTAGCAATTTTGAGTCAAGTAGATCTTCATCCCTAAGAAATATCAAACATGTATTAAAAGTCTATTATATGTGATGGGCTGGGATTGTGGCTCAGTGGTAGAGCATTTGCCTCGCATGTATGAGGCACTGGGTTTGATCCTCAGCACCACATAAAAATAAATAAAAAATAAAGATATTGTGTCCACCTACAACTAAAAAAAATTTAAAAAAATTTTTAAAAAGTCTATTATATGTGAAATATTGTCCCAGACACTGAATCAAAAAATACCCCTTGTGGGAATCCAACCCCCAAACCAGGACACAGCTCTAAACACTAATATTATCAGTGCTAACATCAAAAGATTGGCTTAAACATCAGGTATTCCCAAAATACAAAAACAGAAAAAACAACAAAAACAAAAAAAACAGGAAATTTGTGGCATGGAGTGTTGAGAGAAAGCAGGGCTACACCAAGCCTGACACCTTAAAATCCTACAATTTAAAAAGTGGCAGGACCATTTGAATTCACCTACTCTGATTCTCACATTTTATAGATGAACAAGTTGAGGACCAAAACAAGTAAGATGGTGTGACCCTCCTCCCCCCAACCCCATTCCTTTCCATTTTGAGTGAGATGGGCAGGACTTGACTGGATGTAGAGTAGGGAGAACATTCCCGGTGCTAACTCTGCACCCCCCTCATCATCCTCAGTCATTTCCAAAATATCTCCCTTGAACCACTCCCGTCCCCAAGCCACTGTCCTCACCACCTTGTCGCCACCATTGTCTTCTCTCCTTGACAGTCACTGTTCCAGACCTCTCCTGCCATCAGTCAGTTATTCTCACAACCACAATTCCCACACGGGAGGCCTTTTGGTTCAGTGGAAAGAGAAGGTGCTTTGATCCCGTGTCCATCATCTTTACCACTTTTACTCCCACCTCCATTCTATTCCCTTTCCCTGCACCATCTAGAGAGCTCCTGTCCTTTCAGATCCCGGGCTCCAGCACAGAGCTATCTTAGCACTGCCAAGGGGCATTGTGATAACCTCCCCATTCCAGGAAGAAAATTTATATTCCCTTGAATTGAGAAGCTATTTACAATAGAATTAGATCCAAGAAGACCCAGGGAAGGCGAGAGAGAGAGTTTAAAAAGAGAGAAAGCAATGTAATATTTGGGAAACTAGAATTCTCTCTACAAAGGTGATGGGGCAATAGGAGTTAAGATCTAAATCTTTGAAAAGGGGGCTGTTCTGACACTCTGGAAAGGGGATGGCCACCATCTTTACCTGGACTGGGAAATCTAGAGATGTTCTCCAGGATACAGCTGGATCCCCTTTGCCTGACTTGAGGTGTTTTGACACATGCCGTTGCTCATCCCCCATTTCTGTTTCCGGCCTCTGCCCTATTTGGGGGCCCCGTTTAGACTCACTTTCCTGGCTTACATTCTTTGAGAAGGGCCCAGCCCCTCCATTGGAATCACCAGGGGAAAACAAAAAATCCCAGGGCTGGCAAAGACTCAATCCTGGAGTCCTCAAGCAGCAGCATCCCCACAAGGGCCTCTCCTGCCAGGCTGAGCACACAGGCAGGAGTTGCTAAGGACCACCTGCTCAGGCAATTCTGTGGTAAAAGGAAGTGAGACTGGAAATTGGACAATTGTCACTAAGTAGCTGAGGACCCAGCTGAGTGGGGTTTTCTTTAACAAGGATAATAGAAGCCAGCTTGAAAGGCAGATGGAGATTTTCCAGAACCAAGGGTTCACAGAGAAAACCAGTGCAGGGAGCTAGGCTCAGGAAAAGACATGTCTTCACATCTGGTGAAGAGGAATGAAGAACAGAGGAGTTCTTTCTTATAGGTTTTGGAAGCTTTTCACATGTGTCACTATTTCCTGTCCCCCTTTTAAAGACATGGTCTTTGTGAGCATCTGGAAGGAAATGGTCCTTGAGACTTGGTAAGGGTTCCCCAAAAGTTAGTCCTAAAGACTAAACACTTTTACTGCTTGCCAGGCTGGAGAGCAAGTAAATCTTAATAAAGTTCTTATCTTTATGGGAAAGATAGATGACAAGGTAATTAAGCAAATTTAGAACTAGTTGGTACCTATAATTAATCAAGAACGTACCATGTACCAAAAACTGTGCTAGGTTTTCTATTCTTTGCATTACTGAATTGCCTTATTGCCTATTTACAGATGAGGAAAGTGGGCCTCAGAGAGGTTTTGGTGCTTTTGAACCAGGATCGCCCAGGAGCAGCTATGTACCTCTTCTACTGTACTTGTCTCCAGGCACAAATGGAATGTGCCCACATGTGCTCACAATGCCTCCTGTTCCACAGCGCATGTATAGACACCAATAAACACACTAAACTGTTCTAACTATCCACACACATACACTATGGTGTGCACAAAAGCACACCCAACCCCACAGTAGGACCTCCTATGAGAGTCTTGACTATTTCTACCTCCTGTCTCCAAATGATGGATAGAAAACTTCTCATTCTGCTGCTCATCAGGAAATTCATCAATCATCTGAGATAACACTCCTAAATCCAATGGACTGGGGAAGCATCACAAGGACATGGATATGAGGAAGCAAGGCACAAAGACCCTGTGCCATCCACGGGCCAGATCTGACTCACATGCCCAGCCTCATCTGTGTTAGTAATGTGATCCCAGGGAGCCCCCATGCTTTTCCCATCCCTGGCAGCCCCTCTGTTACAATGGGGATAGAAACTCCCATCACTTGGCATTGTTCTGAGGACTGGAGGGTCCTGAGCACAGAGTTGGCACACGATGCCTGTGCCGGCCCCAGCCCATTTTGCCACGTTCCCATGCTGCCACCTTCTGATGCCAAAGGCATCTCCATGGTACACTGCTGCACCACACCCTGTCAACAGCCCCTTGGGGGGGGAAAGGAGGTGGCAGAGTCAGGGGGGGTTGAGACCCTCAGCTGCTCCTGGAGAGGCAGGGCTGACAGGCGAGGATTGTTTTTCTCCCCTGGTGTGAAGCATGTTGACTTGCTGTTGATAGATGGTGGGATGATATTAATTAAAATGCAGGCAGGTGTGAGGGCGCCTCTTAGAGCAGCGCTCTCCCTGGGGGAGGGGCAGGCATCAGGCTCTGTTTTGTAGCCATAGCAGGAAAAGAGAAGAGAGTCTTCTTACCCTCTCCTTCTCCTTCTGAGAGCAGGTATGACTTGGAGAGAAGGGTCTAGGTTTCCTTGTCCCTGGCAGGAGCAGAGTCCTTGGAGCCCTGGGCTCTGAGTGGAAGCATAGCTAGGTCCTCTCATCCTGATGGGTGAGATAGGAGATTGAGCAGCCTCTTATCACCTTCCCCATATGCCAGGAGATGTGGAAAGTCTCTGCCTTTGGACAGTGTGCTCACAGGAGTACCTACCTCTTCAGCTCCCTGCCAGCTGTACTAGGCAGGACGGTGGTGCAAAGGGTTTTCTGAGAAGAGTCAGATGGTCTAAGGTGAAGCCCACGAGGAAGAGCATACCACAAACCATAGTGCAGAGTCTATGTCCAGAGGTTAAGGGACTGGAGTTTGAAATTGGAATTTTAAGCAAGGGCAGAGCAGAAATGAGAAAGCTAAGGCAGGAGGAATTGCTGCACACAGCATGGGACACCTCTGTCTCAGCTCTATGGTTGTGGGGTCCTTGTGCTTCATGCCTCGTTCCTGTTTGATTTCCAGTTTCTTCCTTCTTGTGTGGTCCTACAAGAATAAGTGGTTCCCAAGGACTTTTAGTTCTGAGGTATTGGGTTGAGGTGGTGGGAATTACTGAAGATCTCAAAAGTCAAGTGACATAATTGAGATGTTAGAACTGAGCTTCAAGCACCCCATTTCTGCAAGCTGAAGTTTAGAGACACTGTTTCCTGAAAATTTATTTGAATAGGAGCCTGTAAGATGTCTCAAGAGTTAAGTCCCTGCATTGCCCCCACCTTTGCACACCCCACAGAAAGAAAGAGAGAAATACCCGTGGATGGAGGAAAAATAAGAATAGGGAGCATGCTAGGGAACGAGGACCTGTTGGTACCTGAGCTTAGAACTCTAACTGCAAAATGTAATCTTTAACTTCATAGGATTCTGTTTAGTTATTTGTGGAAAGGAATAAATGAGATTATGAAAATTTCCTCCTTTCCTTCCTCCATCATCAATTACCAAGATAATTTGACAATCTGCATTTTGGGTTCTTAAACATGTGTAATCATTTTTCCACCATCTGACCTGTAAATAACAGCTTTAATGAGGATTGTTGGGAAACATTCCCCAAGGATGACAATGAATTATAATGTAAATTCAACTAAGCTCTCTTTCAGCTCTAATAGCTAGAATGGAATTATTTGGGAAATTTGGAACAAGAGACAAGGTGAAAGTAAAAGAAATCTCCACAGACTCAGAAGAGTCCCCTTCTGTATGCTCCATCTCACTTAGCAACAAATTTGTTGATCTAAAAGATTCAAAAAGATTGAAGCTTTTCTAATGACACTATCAGGATGTCCCATATCATCAGACTATAATCAACAAAGTCATTCCAAGCTATGCTTCTAGAAAGAGTCAATTTAAACAAACAGAACAATGTTTCCAAATATGAGTTCTCTCTAGACCATGGTCTCCCCGTGATCAACATTCCCTACCAGAATAGTACATTTGTGAACCTACACTAGCCCATCATTATTGCTCCAAGTTCATTTTTTACATTTGGGTTCTCTTCTGGTGTTGTATGTTCTATGGATTTTGACAAATATATAATGACTTATATCCACCATTATGGTATCACATAAAATAGTTTTACCACTTTAAAAAACTGCTCTGTCCCTCCATCTAATTGCTCCCTTCCTTCTGTCAACCATTAATCATCCTGCCAGCCCCCAGTACTGGGGATTGAACCTAGGGGTACTGAGCTACACTCCCATTTATTTTTATTTTGTTATAAGATAGGGTCTCCTTAAGTTGATGAGACTGGACTTGCATTTGTGATCCTGCTTCCTCACTGGAATTATAGACATGGGCCACCATGCCTGGCCACCATTAGTCTTTTTTTTTTTTTGGTATTGGGGATTGAACTCAGGGGCACTCAACCACTGAGCCACATCCCCAGCCCTATTTTGTGTTTTATGTAGAGACAGGGTCTCACTGAGTTGCTTAGTGCCTCGCCGTTGCTGAGGCTGGCTTTGAACTCGCGATTCTCCTGTCTCAGCCTCCCTAAGTGCTGGGATTACAAGCGTGAGCCACCACGCCCGGCTACCATTAGTCTTTTTACTGTCTCCATAGTTTTGCCTTTCCCAGAATGTCATCAATTGGACTAATACAGTATGTCCTCTTTTCAGATTGGCTTTTTTCATGTGGTAGCATACACTGCAGTTTCCTTCATATCTGCATAGTTTCACAGCACATTTCTTTTTAGCACTGAACAATGTTTCCCTGCTTGGATGAACCACAGTTTATTTGTCCTTTCACATACTGGAGGACATCTTAGTTGTTTCCAAGTTTTGACAATTATGACTAAAACTTCTATAAACATCTGCTCAAGTAGACAAAAGTGTTTGACTCCTTTGGCTAAGGAGCAAGTAGAGCAATTGTTGGATCATATGGTCAAAGTATGTTTAGATTTCTAAGAAGTTGCCAAACTGTCTTCCGAAGACATTCAATGTGTATTCCCATCAGTAATGAATGAGATTTCCTGTTGCTCCACATCTTGACAAGCATTTGGTGTTTTCTGTTCTAGATCTATAGTATTCTCTCTCTAATTTGCCTTTCCCCAATTACATACGACACGGAGCATGTTTTCATAAATTTGTCATTTCTCTTATCTTCATTGATTGTCTATTGAGATCCTTGATCTATTTTAAAATTAGACTGTTTGCTTTCTTATTGTTGAGTTTTAAGTATTCTTTGTAAATTTTGGATAACAATCCTTTTTCAGGGATATCTCTTGCAAACACTTTCTCCTAGTTTGTGATATTTCATCTCACTCCCTGGACAGTGTCATGCAGAGCAGAAGTTTTTAATTTTAATGAAGATAAAATTTTTTTAATGTATCATGCCTTTGGTGTTGTGTCTAAAAAAGTCACTTTCAAACTTAAGGTCATCTAGATTTTCCCTTATCCTATCTTCTAGGAGATATGATTCAACTTCAGACTTCTGTCAATAGACCCTATTGCTTCTTTTTTCATTTCTACCTCCTCCCAGGCCAGTTTTTGTCACTATGTTTTAACTAGTGGCAGAAAACTGAACAAAGGCAAAGACCCATATTCTCTTGATCATAAAAGCTCTGAAAACAGAGGAATTCTTCATCATGCTTTTTTGGTGACTAAAACTGACCCAATCTGGCAGAGAATGATTACCTTTATCCCATTTAGTTAGCAGTCACATGTTTTCTTGTGTTTTTTTTTTTAAATATTTTTTATTTTTTCAGTTGTAGATGGACACAATGTCTTTATTTTATTGCTTTGTATGTGGTGCTGAGGATCGAACCCAGGGCCTCACGCATGCGAGGCAAGCGCTCTACCACTGAGCTACAATCCCAGCCCCCTGTTTTCTTGTGTTTTATCATGTAATGTGTACTATACGTCTTTATTAACAGTTTAAAATAAGAAATTTAAAGTTAAAAGAAATTCTGAATACATCTAGTCCTGAGGGTTTAAGAAAAGGGATTATAGATCTAGACTATGTGATCTTCAGAGAGACACAAAGTTAGTAAGCTTCTGAGCAGCAATGAACAACGGAAAATGAAAATTTCATTTTTACTTTCATTAAAGACTCATCACACTAATATGTCATCTTATAGACTTAACCTTTTCTTTCTTTCTTTTTCTCTTTATGAAAATAGCCTTCACTTTTGTTTTTTAAACAACTGATTTAATAAGAAAGATAGTAACCACTCATTTCAGATGACAAAATAGTCTTTCTACAATTAAACTGGAGTAACTAAACTGGCCTACATGTACTCTAATTAAAATACTATAGTAGTTGTTAGGACCAATAATAATAGAAGCACCAGTAATGAATTTGGAGACCATTGTTGTCTTAACTGGCTCTCTTAGTTCATTTGTACTGCTAAAACAAAATACCAGAGACTAGATCACTTACAAAGAACATGTCTCACAGTGCTGGAGGCTAGAGAGTTCAAGATCAACATGTCAGCCAGCAGTCCAACAGGTCCAGAAAGTGAAGGCTAGTCTCTGCTTCCAAGGCTGCTGTCCTACCGCTGGTTCCTCCAGAGGGGAGGAACACTGTGTCTCACAGAAAGCAAGCACTCAATGTGTGTAAAAACTCTTTTGTGAGGACCTTAATCCCATTCTTAAAGGCCCTGCCTTTTAATAGCACATTGGCAACACTTGTATTTTGAAGAAGACTGAGTCAAACCACAGGTTATCTTGTAAAGACTAATAAGAGAACTGAGAAATTGCATTAATCCTTGATAAAGTCAAACTAAGAGAACGTGTCAAAGGATAGAGTCTGGAGCTGAGCCACGAAGGGGAAAAGAGTTCTGATAAGTACACCATAATATGTCAACTGCATTCAAGAGCAGCTAGTATAGGGCTAGTTTAGAGTAGTTCCTCTTAGGAGTCCTGGTGGGTTTCAGCCACTTCCTTTCTTCCATTCCATTCCTAGTCATGGTTTTGCTCTCAGCTATAATGTAGGGCCCTAAGACTTTGTGCATTTTACTCATTTCTAGTGGCTTCCAAAGAGGATATCATACTCTTCCCAAGTGTACCTCACCTCTTCAAAAATTAATAGATTAAAGAAATATCAAAGGCATATAAAAAGACTCACTGATCCAAATATAAGGAGATTATTCTTAAGAATCAGAACTAATATTCCCTTATGAAATAAATACATTCCAGTAATCAAGAAGAAACTTTAAAATACCATAATCCTTGCTCTTATTAAGATTTAAAAGTTCCTGCATTTCTCCTATGTTTCCCGTTCCCACCCCCCCTTATGTATTCTTATCCACTAATCAGAGAGAACATTCGGCATTTAGTTTTTTGGGATTGGCTTACTTCACTAAGCATAGTGTTCTCCAATTCCATCCATTTGCCTACTCTAAATGTGGTTGGGGGAGGGGGGAGGAAGGAAAGGGAAATGGGCATAGTAATGATGGTTATTTGAGATGGTCTTTACTACCCCTGGCACATCTATGAAGACTCTAATGGTGTGACTTTATTTGGTTTGCAATCAGAGAAATGGAAAAACAGAGATCTGGTTATGTACTATGACTTGAAATGCATTTAAATAAAAAAAAAGATTTAAAAGAACATCTATCAAAAAGCCTATCTGAGATCAGAAAAGAAATTCTAGATTAAAAATATGGTTGTGAAACATTTAAAATGACCACAATAGAATAGTGGATAGTTAATTAAATAATGCAGAAAATTAAATTGGTGTTGAATAGAGGAATAATCCCAGAATTCAGAAGCAATTAAAACAGATGAAAATGGGCAAAAAGTTGATAGAAGTGAAGATTAGCTCTAGGAGATACAAACCATTTATAATAGGATTCCAGAAAGTAAAAAGGCATATAAAAAAGCAAAGAAAAAATAGACAATTGCCCTGCACAAAGGAAACATTTAGGTCTGTAGAACCAAATCCCTGACCAAGCACCCAGGTGAACTAAGAGTAAGCTCTTAGATATATCCTGGTACTATGCTTAAGTTTTAAGGATTAAAAAAATCTGAGGATTTCTGATCAGAACCTGGCATATTAAGCACATGTTATTCATTTTACCCCCTCTTGAAGTTGCAGGAAAATGAGAGTCAAACAATGTTTAGAGACAAACATTGAACATGGCAAAGAAAATAATGTGGAAGACAGTAGCAGTGAAATTTGGGAAGTTAAAAAGTAGAAGGACAAGTATGACTGACGCAGCCAACAGAGGCAAGCAGGGATGTAAACTGCCAGCAGGAAAAGCCAGGAAGTACACTTTTTCCATCAATGAACACTCCAGTCCCCAACCATCAATAGCCCAGTGAGGGGTGGGATGGTGCTGAACTATAATATGAATCGGTTAGATTCTGTTCAGAATTCAAAGAACAGTATAAGTATGTTGTTTAGAGTTATGAAAGTTAAAAAATCAGCTAAAAAAGCTGGCTGCCTTTGAGGAGCAGTCAGTGGGAGAGAGATGAGGTTTTATTATTTTTTGTTTTGTTTTAGGTTACAAGTCTTACAGAACTATTTGATTCTTTAAATTTTCATTACGTATAAGTTGGACAAATAAAAACCCAATTGAAAAGTTCTATAAATAACTGAAGAGAGGAAAATAAACTTTTTTAAAAAAAAAAATAAAAATAATTAATTTGGCCACAGCCTTTTGCCTCATAGTCCTAAATGTTAGAAGACAATGGAGCAATGCCAATGGAGTTTTGAAAGAAAATTATTGCAATCAAAATTTCTGAACCTGGAAAACCTATCAAATATATAAGGGCAGAAAAAATGACTTAGAAAGTAAAACAACCACATGTCTTTATTAAGCAAAAAATATTGCAAGCAATTCTCTACATGTCTGATAAATTATGAAAAATGATGTCTTTACTTATGGGAAGAAATGTAATTAAGGAAGAAAAGGTTGATAAAGATGGTAACCATTCATGCATAAATGTTAGCATCTTCATATTTGTAAAAAGGTGAATATGAGGCCTAATATTAATTTTTAAAACATTTTTGAAGGGGTAGAGGTTTAATGTATTATGAACGTAAATTTTTAGCATCTGCATCCAAAAGCCAATATTCTATCACAGAAATGTGTGATATGATGGAGAAAGAGCAGTAAAAGCATGTAGGCATCAATGTTTCAAGAAATAGTCCTTTGCATGTAGCCTTTAGAGGACAATAGGAATCTGATCCCTCTCCCCATGGTTAGGAGGGTCCATGAGTGAGGATGGTGTAGGAGAATCAGTATGCTTATGTTCTTCATTGTGACTGAGAAATAAAAACTTGGTATGCTTTTAAAAATGTAATTGTTATCAGAACAAAATAGAGTTGATATTTTCCTAGTTACTAGAATTAAAAATGAAAAACTATACTCAAAAGTCACATGGCTGGGGTTGTGGCTCAGTGGTAGAGCAATTGCCTAGCATGTGTGAGGCACTGGGTTTGATTCTTAGCACCATAAATAAATAAATAAATAAATACATGCCCATCAACAACTAATAAAATATTTTTTTAAAAAAGTCACAAAGCTTTCTACATACTGTTCATGGAAGATGTTGCAAAAGTAAGTTCAACTAAAAAGGTTCATGGGCAGAGTCAAACTAAGGAATTATGAAAAAAGGCAGAAATATCTATAATGTTATTAAAGCTCAAGTTAAAATTCATGTAACAATGAATATAGAAAAATGAAGTAGAATTTTACTTAATATTGATTAGGTAATACTATCTAAAATAAAATGATCACAATTACTTATGTTAATCTGCTAAATAACATAGCATTAAAATATTTTAAAGAGCTATTAGAATTGTGAAGAGAAATTGATGAATATACAATATACAGATCCAAAGGCATAACTCACTTTTACACAGCATGAATAGTTGGCAAATGAATGAAGTAACACTTTAGTTGAATAAGTTGTATTAAGTGATTGAAATTGAGAACTGCATAAGCTACAAACAGAAAACACATTATTTCCCATAGTTTATGGCATTTTCACAAAAATATTTGTATCTTAGACCATAAAGAAAACCTAAATTTCCTATAGTTGAAAATACACATTCTAAATTGTAACAATGCAATGCAGTAAAATTAGACTAACAGAAAAAGGTAAAGAGGAAAAACTTAAATTTATTTAGAAATGAAAAGTGAGAACCCCCTTCTCCAATTTACCTTCTGTGTCAATGCAATGATAAAGCAGCCAAAACTGGAAAGAGAGAGAGAGAGAGAGAGGAGAGAGAGAGAGAGCATAATAGAGAGGGGAATAAATGGTTTTATATATGAGTAAAAATTGATGAAAAAATACAACAAGCTATGTATCTAAGGAGAGGAAAAAAATGTAAGCAGCAAATAAAACTCAGGAAAATTAGAGGAAGGAAGAAAACAGAATAGACAAACTCAACGGTATTTTTTTTTTTCCATTCAAAAATATTGACATGCTTCTAGCAGTGCAATGGAGGGGATTAGAAAACAAAAATGTTTAACATTAGGAATGACAAAGAGGATAAAACTGGATATATGAGAGATTTAAATCACTAATAATGCCCTTTACTTCTCTATGGAAAAATATTTAGATATCTTGATAAAAATTTGACCCAATATGTTTAAAAAAACGAAGGAGAAATTTCTGATTTTAGTTTTGACATGAAAGAACTTGGGTGATGTCCATGTCTATATTACAAGGGAGAAAAAATGTTGAACAAACTGAAAATTAACAAGTTTTCTTAGATCCATCACAAAATTAAGTTGCAGGGGAAACTTCCACCCCCAAATCTGGAGAGTGAAGTAAATCCAGAGGGTCAGAACTGAGATCAGCTTACCTGAAGCAGATGCCACTTAAGCCAGTAATTGATAGGAATAGTCAAGTGGTAACTATAATGAATTTCTGGAGGGCGAGTATGAACCAGCTACAGAGCGAGAAACTCCTGGGGGTCATAGTCTTAGAGGAACTGACTTGCTCCTAGATGTTACCTAAAGAAACTACTCAGGATTCTCATGATGAACAAAGAAAAGATCTCCTGGTTCTGGGACCAGCAGGAAGACAGTTACACTGTGAAACACCCAGAACATTCTTCATAACAAAGAAATAGTCTTCATGGAGAAAGTCTTACTAGAGAATTATCCACCCTAAGGGAGGGCATTTCTCTCATTTTAGGTACCCTAGATTTCCTATCTTTCATAACAGGGAGAAAAATCTAATCTAATCTAAATCCAGGTCTGCTACAAAACTAAGTTTATAGAACCCTCCTGCCAAACTTTATGACCATTCCAACAGGACTCCAGCATAGTAACAATGGATTCTAGCTGAAAAAGAAAAATTCTTTCTGAAGAGGCATACACAGGGAAACCCCAAGACCATGGGAGCAACATAAACAAGGACACAAAGGAATTTGAAGCCTCTAGCAGCTACATTAAATACAGTTCACTTCTGAGCCAATTAGAGCACACGCAGTCACTAAGTCCTATTTGCCTCAATTTCTAATACACAACATGCCTGACTTTCAGCAAAAATTACAAAAAAAAGCCAAAAAAAGAAAGAAAGAAAACAACCTAGGAGACAAATCAAGTGTCATTAGAGCCAGACTCAGATATAATACAGATGTTGGAATTATCAGACAGGAAATTTAAAATAGCTATGATTAATGCATTCGGGCACTAATGGAAAAAGTAAGAGCAGATAGCTAATGTAATGGAAATTCTAAGAAAGAATGAGAAGAAAATCCTGGAAATCCAAAACACTGTAATAGAAATGAAGACGCTCTGGTCATTAGTAGATTGCCATATCTCATCCATGGACTGGATATGGTGGAAAGAACCAGTGAACTTAAAGATGTGTTAATAGAAACCTCCCAAATTAAAGAAAAGAAAAAGAAAAAAAGAATATTCAGGAATCATAAGATATTTTTCAAAGGTGTATCATACATTTATCAGAAAAAGAAGAGAGAACAAAGAAGAAATACTTGAAGTAATAATTGTGAGGTTTCAAAAATTAATGAAGATGCAAAACCACACATACAGAAAGCTCAGAGAATATGAAGCTAAATACATATAAAAAAATCTGTACCAAGACATACCATGATCAACCTGTGTAATACTAAAGACAAAGTCTCAAAACAAACTAGGGGAAGAAACTCACCTTTCCTATAGAGGAACAAAGTGAGAATTTCAGTGAAGTTCTTGTCAGAAACCAGCCAATCAAATACAGAAGGCAGTAAAATACTTACAGTGTTGAAAGGAAAAAAAAACCATCAATCTCGAATTCTATGGGCAGCAAAATTATCCTTCAAAAGAGAAGGGGAAATAAAGAATTTCCCAGATAAACAAAAACTAAGGGAATTTACTGCCAGCGGAAGCCTCACAAAAGAAGATATACAGATGGCAAACAAGCATATGAAAAGATGTTCAACATCATTTGTCATTAAGGAATTACAAATTAAAACTATAATGAGATACTACTACAATTCTATTAGAGTGGCTAAGATCTAAAACATTGACAATATTAATTGCTGGCTGGGATGGGGAACAACAGGAACTCTCATTCACTGCATTCTTGTAAGAATGCAAAATGGTACAGCCAATTTGGAAGACAGTCTGGCAGTTTCTTACACAGCTAAACATAGCTTTACAATACTATCCAACAACCACGCTGCAGTTATTCACTTAACTGAGTTGAAAACTTATGTCTTGCAAAAATAGGCACACAAATGTTTATAACAACTTTATTCATAATCTCTCCAAACTGAAAGTAACCAAGATGTCCTTCAATTGATGAAAAAACTGTTGTACAGCAACATGATGGAATATTATATAGCAATAAAAAGAATTGGGTTATCAAGCCATGAAAACAAAGGAATAAATTATACATGCAAATTTCTAAGTGGAAGGAGAAGCCAGTCTGAAAAGGCTATGTACAGTATTATTCTAAGAAAAGAAAAATGTATAATCTTCAGAAGAGAAATATTTGCCAGGATGAGGGGTGGAGGTATAGGGCTGAACAGGAAATGCACAAGAGATACTTTAGAGCAGTGAGATGAACCTTATGATACTGTAATTGAGAATTTGACAAATTATGAACTATGACCTGAATTTACGAACTCGTCAAACCCCATACAACTTGATAGTGCAAACAGTGAACCTTAATCATTGCAAATTTTCAAAAATCATTTAGATAGTTAAGACCCCAGGAAGGAGTGCTGAATGTAATGAAACAACCTGTATACAAATACATCTGCATACAAATATATTTGTATTCATACAAATATATGAAACAACTTCACTGAAGGCAATAGGGAAGAAAAGTGCTGACCTAAGTAATTTTGGAAATAAGTGGTATCTGTAAGACCAAAGGCAAAAGAATTTATGCAGCATTGTACTCTAGTTGGTAAAATTGTGTCCTCACTCATGTGATAACAGTCAGCACCAACAGTGATAAATCATGTTGATGGCAGATATACTTGATAGAATGTGATGAAAATTGCACTTCACCTCTAAGGTCTCCTTCCCCCCAAACCCACCAGCCCTAGTCAAATCATGATAAAAACATGTGACAAACCTAGATAGAGGGACAGTCTACACAATGCCTGACCAGCTGGATGTGGTGATGCACACCTGTAATCCCAGCAGCTTGGAGGCTGAGGCAGGAGGATCACGAATTCAAAGCCAGCCTCAGCAATTTAGCGAGGCATTAAGCAACCCAGTGAGACTGTCTCTAAATAAAAAAAGGGCCAGGGGATGTGGCTCAGTGGTTGAGTGCCCCTTGTTCAATCCCCAGTACCAAAAAAAAAAAAAAAAAGGAGCCTAAGGAAACATGGTGACTAAATGTAACATGGTGCCCTGAATGGGGTGAAAACTGAAGAAATTTGAAAGGCATTCATGTTTAATCATGAAGTTAATAATAACATATCAATATGAGTCCATTAATAGTAATAAATATAACAGACAGATGTAAGATATTAAAACATACAAATATAAGATTTTAAAATGGAAGGTATAAAAAACTAAGCACGAGATACGGGGACTCTCTGTACCATCTTAGTAATTGTTTGGGAAATCTAAGATTATTCTTAAAATGAAGTTTATTAAAATAGAGTAAATCAAATCACTGTAGTAGAAATTGAGACTCCTAAAACCAATAGTTTCTTAGGTGAGGTCTATGAAATTTGAAAGAATCAAATATTTCTGTGTATTAATATTATATTTTCATCTCGAATATTGACTTTTGAAAATGTTACTTCTTTCCAGAGGACTGAAAAAGATAGAATATCTCTTAATTCCTTTTATGAAGTTAATATAAACTTGTTACAAAAAATTAACAAAAATGGTACACATGCCAAAAATATATAACCACAAAATTCTACAGAACAATTATATTTATGAATACAGAAGCAAAATCCTACAAAACATTGAAAAATGAACTGGCATCTACAAAATAAAGACCATGGTGTTATAGACTGAATATTTGTCCCTCCACCAGAATCCCTGTGTTAAAACCTAGTCCCTGATATGGGGATGTTTGAAGGTAGTATCTTTGGGAGGTGATCAGGTCATGAAGACATGGCTCATATGAATGGGTTTGATGCTTATTTTGAAAAGAGTTCCCAGGAAGATCCTTCTACCATGTGAGGACACAGGGAGAAGACAGCCAGCCATGAACCAAAAAGTAGGCCCTCACCAGACATTGAATCTGCTGAAAACTTGACCTTAGACTTCCCAGCCTCCAGAACTGTGAAAAATAAATTTCTGCCATATATATGTCACCCATTCTTAGGTATTTTCTTATAGCAGTCAGAACAGACTGACACATGACCTTTCAACATATTTTTGGTGAGTTAACAAATGGCCAAATAAATTCTAATTGGGAGTTCAAGGATACTTGAGAATAATAAAATCAATTAATATTGACTCATTAAGTAAAGAAAAATCAAGTCCACATAATCATATCAATAGCTATTAAAAGGTTTATAATAAAATTCAGTAGATATTTCTGATTTAAACTTTTCTTTCTTTCTTTCTTTCTCTTTTTTCTTTTTTTGCCATAGTAGAAAAAAGAAAAGATTTCCTTTACATGAAAAGAAAAATCCTATCTGAAACCAAAAGCTGGCATCTAGCATGATGTCATAAGGAAACATTAAAGTCATTCTTCTCAAGGATATGAAACTATACTTTCTAGCCCCCCTGTGATTAAATATTATCCTGCAACTGAGTGATCCAATCCAAAAAGACAGGAAAATATAAAGCCATACTGATAACTTCCTTACATAAGAGATTTTAAAAATGTGACCCCCAAAATGGACCATCAATCTTCCAGCTTAGGGATGGGTTAGTCGCTGGGTACTACTGGAAAGAAAACCATACAAACATTAGTATATTGTGTGTGCATGTGTGTGTAGAAATAATTCCTTACAACAATTATATTAGCTAATGTTATTGTTATGGCCTCGATATCTGTGTGTTTCCAAAATTCTTATATTAGAGCCCCAAATCCCTAATAGAATAGTATTTTGAAGTGAGGTCTTTGTGAAATGATTAGGTTTAGAAGTCAAGAAGGTGGGACCCTTGTAATGAGGTTAGTGACCTTATAAGAAAGATTTTTTTTTTTCCCCTTGTACCTACACAGTGGAAAAGCCATGTGAGCAAACAGTGAGAGGCAGGTGTCTGCATGCTACGAAGAGGTCCCTCACCAAGAGCTGACCCAACACCTTGATCTTGGACTCACCTGCCTCTAGAACTAGAGGTAAAATATCTTTTGTTTAAGTCACAAAGCGTATGGTATTTTGTTTTATCAGACTGAGCAGACTAAAAACAGTAGGTATTATTATTTTTCCCATTTTGTTTTACAGTTCTGGGAACCACATATGGGTAAAATAATTAGTCCCAAATAATAATGCCTAAGAAGTACCAGAGGAAAGATTTGAACCTTGGCCCTCTGGTTTAAGAGTCCCCAATTTAAATTGTTTCAATCTCAATTTCATGCTCTCTCCTTTTTATTGTTAAAATTTTTCGATAATTTAAGAATGAAATAAAGTATGTGGTACATCTCCCATAACTACATTTCCCATAATTCTGGTTAGGGAAAGTTTAATTGTTAGTTGAGTTGGCTACAGAAAATATTTATTTACAAAGAAAGTGGATTTACATTTTATTAGCATCATTTTATATGTTTTTCAAAAATTCTCCTTCTCCAAAATGTTCCCCACATCATGACATGTTTGTCAAAACAGTCATTTTACCAAAATAAGTCCTGTAAATATTATGGAGGAGATAAACACTATTTATTGATAATTAAGGTTTTCTGCCTAGAAAAATCAAGAGAATCATTTGAAAAACAATAAACTTAATAAAATAATCCAATAACATGTACACTTACCAAATTAACATAAAAAGCAATAGTTTCTCTATACAGTAGAAATAATACTTAGAAAGACTTAGGAAAAAATAAGATTAGCAATAGCAACAAAAATATAAAGTAACAAGGATGAATTCTAACAAGAAGCATGAGAGGTCTCTATTAGAAATATTACAAACTTAACTTAGGGACATAAAATATGTCAATAAATCAGGAGACAGTTGTGTTGTTGGATGAGAAGCTTCAATATTTTAAAGATGTCATTTCTCTTCAAATTAATTTATACATTTAATGCAATCCCAATTAAAATTTGATGAGATTTTAGTTTGGAACTTGACCAAATGATTCTAAAGTTCATTTAGGAGAATAATTGTGTTAGAATAGTTATGAACAGACCAAGAAAAATGAGTAATGAGATTGGCTTGCCCTATTTGAAATTAAATTATCACTATGGTGTGGCACTAAAGTACTGAGACAGATCCATAAAACTAAAAAGAAAATCCAGAAACTGAGTTAAGTATGTATAATAATTTTGTGTATACTAATGGTGGCAGTTTAAAATGTTAAGGAAAGAATCATCTACTCATTAAATGGATTATTCAATAGAACATAATTAAGGGCAGGTAGATAAACATTTGAACAAAACAAACTTGAGCCTTATGTCATAACTTATACAAAAATAAATTCTGGATGTTTCAGTTTTGCTTGGAAAAAGAAACCATTAAAATACCAGAATGTATAAATAAATATTTATGTAATCTTGTGGTGGTGAATGACTAAAAAATATATGGGCAGAGTGGCTGAAAGAAAAATTAATAATACCTTTGACTATATAAAATTTTACAACTTGTAACTAGCAAAAGCAATCCCTGCTTCACTCATCTACCTTAATGTTAATTAATGTTGTTAACTTCGTAAACAATATTAAAAGACAAACTCTGAACATTATCTGTAAGAAATAATATAAATAAAAGTTGAACTTCATTCTCTTCTAAGAGTTCATACAAATCAGTACAATAAAGAAAATATTCCAATAGAAAGTATTCAGATCAGGCAATTCATAGAATAAATATGGATGTTTCTACCATTTAAAAAAAATTCTGAACCTGACTAGCTGTCAAGGAAACAAATTAAAACATGAGCAGGATGCCATTTGTCTACTCTGTTGAAAATGAGGAAAAATGAATAGTATCCAATGTTGGTGAGGGCATGAGTACTCTCATATACCTTGATATAAATTCAAATTGGAACAGCAAACTTTCTATAGAGCAGCTTAGCAATATATTATCCAACTTGAAAATGTATATATCTTTCAGTTCATTAAGTCAGTTTCTACAATTTAATCTAGGGATATAACAGAACAACAACACAAGATTCAGGTTCAGAGAGGTTTGTTTTGGTTTCAGAATAAAAGAAACTAGAAAACTATATTCATGTTCAAGACATTCACTGAATACATTATGGTGTCTTCACATAGTGAAATACCATGCAGTGGTTTAAAAAGAAGTTGGATTATAGTTTTTATGTACCAGTTAAAAATAAATTTTCAAAGAAGCTAAAGAGAAACATCATGGAAGATATATATTCATTGCATAATATATGCCCACAAAACATAGACTGGGAAAATTGCATTGTATAGTATGATGCGTTTGTATATGTGTGTGTGATTATAAATTTTAAGTATTTCTGAGGGAATCTTTCTGTTCCTCTGTGTGTATATGTGTGTGTGGGTGTGGGTGTTTGTGTGTGCACTTGTGTGCAAGAAAATCCAGCTGTTTCACTAAAACTCTATGGAATACTGTGTCACAAGCAGATTCAGGTAAGTTAGCGTATCTGTTTGGTCTTCAGTGTTCTTATCAGAAAAACAGCATTTGCTTCACAGATTGCTGTGAGAATCAAGTGAATTGCACGTAAACTACTTAGAATAGTACCTGGCATGGAGTAACCTATGGTCAATAATTTCTCACTACCATTATCATAGTTACCAATATCATTGTCACTATTAGTAAACTCCACCAAAGTGAAAGAGATAAGAGGGGGAGAAGCTCTCTCCACAACAAACAAAACACAACACCGAGCAGCTCTGGTGTCTAGTGACTCTACCACTTCAGTTGCCACATGGCCATATGGAGGGACATGCAGAGACTTGGTTACTCCCAGTGAGAGTAGACTGATGAGTGAATCTTGCTTACATACCCCCAGGGTCCCTAGTAATGGCTGGGGGAGATGTGGAAGTGCTAAAGTCTTGGGGCCATGTGTGGGGGTCGGGGCCATGTGTGGGGGTCGGATCCAGTGGAATCTTTGTAATTTCATTACCAGACCTGTATTTATAGGTAAGTTAGAAGTGCGTGAATATTGTGTATTCTTAAATTTTATATTTAGGGAACTGCACATACTCTTTAATACATACTTAAGTTCACCTCCATTAATCTTGCTCTTACAAAGTTTGAATAAAGATCCATTGCAGGTATCGCTATGGAGAGTCTTCCACCTGAACTAGTTAAAACCATCCAGAATGGGCAATTTCATAATCATCTGTTTTCATTTTAGGGAGTTGCCCTTCATAATGCCTCAACTGAGCCCCTGACGAGGAAGCAGGTCCTTCTTCTGAGGCTTTTATTCCTTAGAGAAAAGGGGCGACATTCAGGATCTCTACCAGCAGCAGATGAACAGCAGGATTTTGTTTACCATGGAGAAATGTTGATTTCATATTTGTCTGTATGTGTGAGATGAATGCTGGGCATGATTTACTTACTCCAGAGTGTGTTGCTGGTAATGTGGAGACACAGAACAGTTTAAAGGGAAGAGTAATCACAGCACATGCTATTCATCTTCCACTGCCTCTGAGCACCGTGAGCTGATTAACTCTTGCCACAGCTGGATCCCTGGAGAAGCTGTCAGCTCCCACCTTCACGTGGCTCTGTCCTCTCCAGCTCCTCACTGGCATGAGCTTCCCTGATCCCTTGCATCTCACTTCAACTCCTGAATCCCTCTTGACAGGGTTGAGAACTAAGTCACCCTGTTCTGTGATAGGATACATCGCCTGTCCTCGCCAAATCCTTGCTAGTTGCCTTCTGATCTGGAAACCTGTATTTTCAGGTTGGTTTCCAGTCAGTTGTCTTGCCTAAAATAAAACTTCCTTTTCCTCTTGTAAGTAGCCTTATCCATACAAGATTCAACCTTGTTTATTTTTTCCTTAATTCTTGATTCCCCTGCCTATTACCAGTCTTCCTATAGGCCTAGATCACTACCATTCTTAATCCAAAAGAGGAGTCCTTTGCCTCCCTTGGGCCACTCAAGACTTCAAATGAAATCTCCATGACTTTATTACCAGACCCGCAGGCTGCTGAAGCCTCAGAAACCTGTATGTATAGGTAAGTTGATTCTAGGCAGCTGGAATCTTGTTGCAAATGGATAAAATTCCTTGGATAAGCCTTTCTGTCTAACCTTCTAACATTCTACTTGAAATCTTTGTTCTGTTCTGGTTGTTTGATTTGTCCTTCCAGTGTCAGCCAGTGTACAATGGAGCCGGTTGTGCTTTAAGAACTGTGTGAATTATTCGTCCAGATACCGTTTGGGAGAATACTCTATAAGCCAGTACTATTCCAGGCATTGGAACCACAAGAGTGAGCAAGGTAGACAAGTCTCAGCCTTTGTTACAGTGGTCTCCTAGCAGAGGATAGATATTAAATAAGCACACAATTTGAAATAAGATCACATACAGTGATACACGCTGTACTGAAAATAATCAGGGTATTGATTTAAGAAGGGTAGAGCAGATCAGGCACATTTAATAAAGTGATCAGGAAAGTTCTCATTGAAGAGGCAGGACATTTGTGCTGAGGCTTGAGTTAAAAAGAAGTTGGCTATGAGAAGGTCTAGGGGAAGTGAATTCCAGGAAGAAAGAATGAGAAGGGAAAGCTCTGATTTCTGAACAAGAGAAAAGTGGTTAGATTCAGAAAGAAGGCAGCAAGTCTGAAACCAAGTGAAGGAAGAGGAGAGCAGATGGCAGACCAGTTTGGAAGAGGACAAGTGGGGTATGTCATGCAGAGCTTTGCAGGACATGGAAAGGAGTCCACAAGCGCTATGGGAAACCTCAGAGGGTTTTACATGGAGAAGTGTCACTGGTTCACTAGCTATCCTCTGGCCTCCTTTCCCCATTTAGCTAGTGGGTACCATCATTTCCAATTGTCTGCACCAATCCTATGACAGTAGTCCACTTTCACATAGGGACAGGAGGGAATTGTGGCATCATTCCAACCTAGACAATTGCTGTATTGTCACCATGGCCCATCAGTCAGGGGACTGTGGCCCATTTGCTGGGGTTCTGTTGAAACTTTAGAGGAGTAAAGCCAGATAGGAGAGTCAAGACTGAGAAAGATTTCTGGCTGGAATATGGGCCAGAGAGTGGCTGTAAAGGGGGATCATGGGTGAATCTGTGGACAATATTAATTTGCAGAGGCCAAACTGGCATATCCCAGGAATATTTGGGGATGGAGGCTAAAGCAGGCCAAGTAAGTTTGCAATATACCCATTATCTGTCAAGAACTTAGAGTAGATTGTCATCCTTTCATCAGGAGCAGCACATGTTCTAGCATGCTCCAATCTGATGGTCCATGAGGGTTGGCTATTCATGATACTCTCTATGTCCTCACCTTGACTACCAGGTCACATGAAATTCTTCTTGACCTTATCTCAGCTGAGGGTGTATAAATAGTGTATGACATAGGAGTGAGTCAAAAATTGGTTCTACTGGGAGCTAAATGGAATGTGAAGTTCTTCAATCACAATTTTCTGTCTCAGGACTAGAAGAAATTATAAAATATTTGGTGCTGATTTGGGTACTAAAATTTGGGCTGTTGTTTCTCAGGACTTTTAATTCTCCATAAAATCTGTGTGGTCTTGAAGCTTTGAAGACAATATGGGCAGATGGAAGAAACTGAATAACATTTTTTAATATGTATTATGTGTCATATTTTTATCCTAGATTATTTTAGTAATCTGCAATAATCTTATGAGATGAGTAATAAACTCATTTTGTGTCTAAAGAAACACAAGCTCATAAATATTAATAAACTCACCCTAGAATAAGCAACTAGCTGACCTCCAGTAAGTGATGGGGTATGGTCAAAATTGGGCTTTGCAATAAGCCTTCTGAAGGATATGGGTCATCTGGCTTTTGTGTTTTTGATATTGCAATGTTGATGCCATGGTTGGTTACTCTGGCTACTCAGGAGTGGTAGAGTATTCTATGTACCTCTCTCTGATGTTTTTTCCCTAATATTTCAAATTTATTATGATATATTCTTCATATTTAATTTCCCACCTGGCTATATCTTACTTTATTTTATTTTTTATTTTTTGGTACTGGAGATTGAACTCAGGGACACTCGACCACTGAGCCACATCTCCAGCCCTATTTTGTGTTTTATGTAGAGACAGGGTCTCACTGAGTTGCTTAACACCTCGCTGTTGCTAAGGCTGGCTTTGAACTCGTGATTCTCCTGTCTCAGCCTCCCTAAGTGCTGGTATTACAGGCCTGAGCCATCACTCCTGGCTCCCCACCTGCTTATATTTTGTTTCCCCAGATTGATTATGATCTTCTTGAACATGGTGACATTCCCTTTAGACCTCTTTTCCTTGAATGAGGTTCCAAAAATGCTCTTTATTGATGGGTTGATAGTTCAGTGTGACCAGTTAGGCCAGTTTTGGTGCCACATTGAGGGCACCAGGCAAAGGGAAGGACTGTTGGACATCTAGAACACACAGAGTAGCTCCCAAAGAGCATCTCACCCATTACAGACAGCGTGGTAGTGAAGCTAATTTGATACATGCATTGCTTGTCTAAGAATCTAATTATATTCTCTCTACACTAAAGAAAATGAGAAAAAGGGGCTGGGATTGTAGCTCAGTGGTAGAGCGCTTGCCTCGCATGCTTGAGGCCCTGGGTTCAATCCTCAGCACAACATACAAAGCAATAAAAGAAAGACATTGTGTCCATCTACAACTAAAAAAAGTTAAAAAAAGAAAAAGAAACTGAGAAAAAGGCATACATTGTAATACTTGTAATCTTTGTTTACTGCTTGCTGGCCTTTTTCTATTCTTTTTAGAATCTATCTGTGGACCTTCACCTCCTATTAGTCCTGCTAGATTCTGGGTGCCCAGAAGTTCTCCATTGATGTTCTTACCTAAAAAAAAATACTCATTCTGGAGTAGAGTTACACTCATATCTAGACTGTCTCACCATGAATCATTTGAGAGTTTTGCTTAATATAATTATAAATCTATTAGAACTTAAAAGCATTTTGGAAACAAAATATTGGTCATAACAGGATATACCATGTAATTCTAGAAAAGAAAACAAATTTTTTATGCTTTTTTTGTGCAATGCTAAGTGACTTTAAATAGTACCAGAATTTCTCTTTTTATCCCTTCCCCTTTTCTTCCCTTTCTTTCTTTCTCCCTGTCTCCCTTCCTTCCTTCCTTCCTTCCTTTCCAGTGCTAGGAATGGAAACAAGGCCTCATGCACACTAAGCAAATGCTCTACCACTGAACTATTCCCCCAGCCCAAGAATTTCTGTTTTAAAAACCAGTTTGAATTTTCCTTTTTATTCTTCTTGACACAAAATTTAATAACTTAATATTTTCCACCCTGTATACTACTATAATTTTTATATGATTCACTTTTTTGTCTGACGTTTTGTTTTGAAGGAAATGTTTATAGTTTTGCTTGATGAATAAATTATTGTTTGGTGTTTTACTTTTCAGGAAGTTGAACGAATATTTTCCTAAATATCATACTCTGGCTTTTTTCCTGTCTTGGTCACCCACCATATCAAAACTTCTTCAGTTGTAGTATAAAAATTAATGCAGGATCCCAGAAAAGATGGCAGATGAAGAGGAGTCAAGGATGAAATGTAAATGCATCCCATGTTGCAGCTATGACTTTGCAATTGCTGTGGCTGTGGCTTCACAGATGACTCTGTGAATTCAAGCATAGGGAGGTCTGGGACTGTGGTCTCCTGGTAGGTGGGTCTAAGCCAGCACAAGAATCATTTCCAAGAAAACTGAAGGCAAGTAAAGAAAAAACTGCTTTAAAATGGCCCCCATGTGGAGTTGGCCCTCAACACCCACAGATTCACAGTCCCACCTGCATTTTAATGAAGAAGTGCACTTCTAGACAACAGGGAATTGTTGCCCGATGTTACTCTGCAAGCCAGAGTTAAAAGAAAGTGAACAAGTTTGGGAAAATAGACACGGGAAGCCAGGGAACGTTTTTAAGCAGACAGGGGCCTTGGAAAGACATTTGACTCGCTCACTCACTTAAGTATTCTGTGTTTCTGCACTGTCCCCCCACGGCTGGAGTCTTAGGCCCTGCTCTGTCACACATGCAAAACCAATCTGCTCCCGTGACATGGAGCATGAAAGTTCATCTCCTAAAACTTTACACCCTATTGAAAGAATATAATAGTGTTAAAGAAAAGCTAATTCTGTGATCCTTTTGCATCGGGCTACAGATGGGATGCCATTTTCAAGGGACATTTTTTTGCCCCAGTTCCCATCAAATAGCTCCTGAAATAGGCATGATACAGCCCCCTTGAATAAAATAAAATACCTTATTTAATTGCCTGAATGACACTCGGGATTGTGCTGCCAGAGCAAGTCCAAACAGGCCCAACCAGAAGCAATATTAAAGGGGGAAACTCAACTATGAGGCAGTTCCAGTCTCAGCCCGTACTGACTGCCAGCCCAGGCTGATGGAAATGAAAACCTGTCTGGGTAAATGCAAATGAAATCTGCAGAGGAGCTGAAGGGAGAAGAAACCATTTCCCAGGGTAATGAGCTCACTGATTGCAGGGATGGCACCTCAGCCTGGGCCTGGCCTCCAGGACACAGAGAGCCATTACACACAGGGGACAGGATCAGGGCCCAGCATGATAGGAGGAGCATCTGAACAGCCACATCCACCCACACTGTTCCCTGGCCTGCAGCCTCAATGTGCCTCAATGTTTCCAGAATTCTGGGCTCATTTTGGCTTCCTTTGTATATATTTCCCATTTGTGTGGATTTGCTTGGGTCCACTGCATGCTTACTAATTTTCAGAATAGCAAGTCTCGGATCTTTCAGGAGGGCCTAACTTTATGTATTTATTGAGTTCCATCCCAATTTTAAACTTCATTAACCAATTACAAGGAAAACTACCACCTGTACTCTGTGTCATCTATTGCTGGTCTATAAAGATCTTAGATGAAGAAATCTGGAATTTTCCTGCTTTGTGGAAGAGATATTTTTTTAACCTGGAAATAAATATTATACTAAACCAGATGGTGATCTTTCCCCAGAAAACATCTTGCAAGAGCTATTGCAACAGAATTATATTGGGAAGATTTGTAATCCGAATGCATAACATTTAACATTATCTCTGTGTAAAGCTGGTAAATTCTCCATTCATCCCAGCCTTCTTTAGGATAAGGTATATTCAAAATGGGCTTTCTTCCCGGGCCTTCCTTATCTCTACAAAGTGTATTGGCCCCACACCTCACTCTACTCTAATCCAAATTCTCTTCCACACTGATTCAGAGTGACTATTTTATCTTCTGTCATATTTGAGGGCAAAAATTTGAGAACAAGTAGTTTATTTGGGAGGTAATCTCAGAAAACACTGAAGGACTAAGAAAGTAAGAGAAACAATGGAAGACACCAAGAATGTATGTGTAACCAAATAAATCTCCACTGTGAATAATGGGAATTACTTCTGCGGGGGAACTCTTGGAATCACTTATTTTGCCTAAAGGCCCAGACAGGTACCACAAGTCTCATCATTTATTTAAAGGATTTTTGGGTGTGGTAGTAATTCTTCAGCACTTTGAACCCAAAGTATGTACACATGGGCAGAGTTGGGGTCCTATCACCAAAGAAGATCCTCAGGCAAAGAGAGTTGCTGGTGGTCATCTGTTGGACCTTACAATATAAAGCCCAAGAAAATATAAGGAAGCACTGCTAAATATACTTTCATATTCCCATTGGCATTCTCTCTGTCAGAGAACTAGAAAGAAGAGCCATGTTCCTTTCATATTTTCTCTTTTATTTCCTTCTTCTATATCTAGTTATCCTTTGCTATCCAGAGAAAGCCACTGAGGAATATCCTGTCCCTTGTATCACAGAAATATGGAGAGGAAGTTCTTAAGTGGAGAATCACACTGACAACACAGAAAGAATTCCTGGCTGGGAAGCAGAAAGGTTCCACCTACCTGTGAGGATTGCCCCAGCCCTCAGGCGTCCAACTGAGAGTCCCAGAGGAGAGCAGAGCTCAAATGGATCCTCTGAAGCACAGCTGTATCCACCCACCAGGAGGAGGGTGCACATTGTTTCTTTTAACCAAGGTAATGTCTACGCACCATGCCTGTGCCCAGACAAAGCATAGGTTTGTTGTAATTTGTGTAAAGGTGGTGCCATATCAGATGCATGACTGTGCCACTTGACGTCCTGGTACTTATGTTAATTGTATCCATTAGCAGTAAGATCTTTCCAGTGGCATCAGTGGAAAATTAGGGGATGAAGGTTCAAAAATATTTGTTCAGCCATTCCAACATCACATTCCCTGCCCTAACTGCAAGGTTTTCTGAAGGATTTTATCTCAGGGTGAGGGACAGTCCCACCAAGATACAAATAGAAAGACGTGAGGCGGGTGTAGTCCAGGTACAAACCAATAGCATAGACAGCTAGGTGTCCCAGGTCAGTAAACCTTAGAGTGTCCCAGGAGATACATTACAGGAATTCTAAAGAGACTTTTATAGAGTGTCAATGGCTTCAACTTTGTGCTGCTGAGGATATTGTGCCAGACCAGAGAAAGAAAACTCCCACAATTTTTTTTCACATAGCTTTTGACAAAGGAGAGCAAAAATTTGTTGAAGTGGAAAGAGCCCTGAAATAGAAGTCAAGAGGCAGGAGTATTCCTAGTTTGGCCTTAAAATATTCATAACTTATGAACCAATGATTTCATAGCTAAGTATCAATCCTAGGGAAATAATCTAAAATGCAGACAGGGATTTATGCACAAAAATGTTATTGCAGCACTATGTATAATAAAAAATGTGGAAATAGCCAAAAAAGCTGGTGGTTAAGGTTTGGTTAATTAATGCAATTAGTGTTTGAAAAGAACTTTTAATGACACAGAAGAGTAAGAGTAATGAGAAAAGCAGAACACAAGGACAGTATATAAAACTGGAGGGTGGAAAGGAGTGGAAAAAGGCTAAAGGGAAAGGTGCCAAACATTAACTCTTTTTTGCCTCTAAGTGATAGTAGTATGAGTGAGTTATTTTTCTGCTTCTTGTAGTATTTTTATTCTACCATTTTTTTACAATTAAATCTCTTGCACAATATGAAAAAGTTAGTGGAAAAAAATAGTATTGTTCTAGCTGTGAAATACCAATTCTAAATTGTGATGCTGTGGGAGCCCCTGAGCTGTCAGTTGATCCAGTGCAGAGATGGCCAGGGTGTGCTTGAGCCCATGTGGTGGTGATGTCATGGAGGGGCCAGGGCTTCATTCTTCTAAGGGGCAATACCAAAGCCTCTGAGAAGGAAAGATCCTTAATTATAACTTACCTGTTTCTAGTTGCTATAACTTACCTAATTCTAGTTGCTATTAAATTTTGTTGAGTTCATTGGGGGCATTCTTTTTGAATACAATGAGCTCCGAGAAATTTGTAAAGATTGAGTTTGGGGATGCGTAAGAGATCAGATCTTTCCTGAGGCCATGATGAGCTTACCTAAATATTGCTTGACATGGTAGACTTCTCTGTGACACCAGCTTGTGTATCTATAGTATCTCTATTTTAGCTCACTGTAGTTGCGATGTTGACATAAGTTGGGTTTTAAGGTAACTAGGAGTTCCCCTGTTCAATAAAGAAGCAGAGAAGAGCAGACATTTCCAAAAGAGAACTGCATGTGTAGACAAGGGGGGCATATAAAAAAGATATTGGGAAGGGAATAAAAAGTGTCCTGTGGCTGTATAGAATGTGGGGAAAAGAAGGGGAGTAGGAAAAGGTAAAGTGGAATATGGGGTTGGCATCAGGTAAGAGAGTTTCATTTAAAAGTATTGTCTTCAAGGTGTCAGCAGAAGGGTGACATTAGTTGACTTTAGTTGTTTTCAACATTGATTATTCACATTCTGTCATCGTGAATTTTTATATTTGCATTTCACATTTACTCCCATTTCCTTTTTTAATATGGGCTCACTCTTTTAAATTTAAATATGTATTTTAGCCTCAACCAAATACAAACTATCATAGGTTTAATATGCTAGTTATATTTTCAGGTATATTTGCTATGATAATATATCCATTAAAATAAAAATAATTTGCTTATGTACCACTTTAACACACTTTGTAAATGATATATATCACACTTGGGAAATGCTATTACTGTTTATTCACTCATTCATCAACAATTTTAAATATCTATATTATGCTAAGAAATGGAGAAAATAGTAGCATTAAAGATGATGAAGACAACCACGATGGCATCGTGAAATCACAAAACAGGTGAGTGTATTGATAAGTAAACTCCTTTTTAAAAGACTCACAAAGAAATTCAGTGGAAAAATAGTCTTTTGGTAATGAAATTTGAGATGGAAAGACTTGTTGGAAGGCTCCTCGAGTGGTCTGATAGGATGAAGGTCAAAAGATGAGGAGGGCTTTAGCTGAGGAACTGGCAGAAGAACATGAAAAAAGGAGACACATGCAATGTATTTTCATATAGTAAAAAATCAACAAGGCTTGATGACCAATTTGATGCATGTTCTCTCCCAAGGGGCGGCAAGCAAGGGAGTCATAAAGGCTGATGAAGCATTTTAGTTCACACATTCTCTGCTTCTCTGACACCCATGTACCTCAGGGAGGTTGTCTGGCTCAACCTTTTTCAGATATGCCTTCCTATGCTGCAAACCCGAAAAATTAACAACTGCATGTCCCAGACTGCCTTGCAATTAAGATTTCAGCTGTGACAGGTTCAAACAATGAAATGCACTCATGGAAGACTAGAATTTGGAAGTGAGTTCAGTAAGGGCAAAAGTATGTCAGGGAATTGTCCATTTTTTTCTGAAGTGGACCTGGAAGCTGTGGCATGGCCTCAGAGCTGACGCTTTTGGCCCAAACCCATGACCCGCAAATCACTGTTGTGTGGTTATGATCCTAGGGCTGGAGAATGGCCCAGGAGTTTCCTGATGGCCCTTCTTGCCAAAAGAGACAGCAAAGATAGCAGTTTTTCTAGTAGATCAATTTGGTGTTTTCACTCAAGGATCATTTCTAGAGGCCCAGCTGGATCCTGCTCCTTTAGCTCTTTCATTGATTTTGGAAACACCCAATTTTCTTTATTCAATCCCTCTCTTTTTAGACTTTTCTTTTTTCTTTTTGGCAGTGCTGAGGATCAAACCCAGGGCCTCGCTCATGCTAGGGAAAGCAAATCCCTCTCTTAAAATAGCTAGAATGGTTTCTGTTTTCTACTCCTGCATCCTCACTGGTGCTACCATTCAAGGTCACACTCAGTCAACATCTGTCTTACAAAACTACATAAATATTTGGGTGTATGTATGTGTGCATGTGTGTCTTTTATGCTCAATTAGACTATAAGGCATTGGGGATTCAGCTGTCCTAAGCCTCTCCAGCATCACGTATACAATGCATGTAACACAAAAGTTATTTTGAAGAAATCACTACTTATTGTCTCAATTCTGTGTGAGACTGCTCTCAATTCTGGTTCCAAAAATAAACCAGGAGCACACTAGAGAAAATATTTTTGATTCAGGACACAAAGGTCCGAGAACTACTGGCTGGAAAATGATGTTCACTTCTGTGAATACGTTTCACTTCTTCTTAACCATAGAAGAGAAGTCTCCTGTTATTTAGGCATTTTGGTGACACAGGATTGAAACATAATAGAGATGCTGGTAGGACACATGTTAGTGCTGTGAGGTCTGCCATGCATTTTTAGGAGGCAGGAAGAGGGCTTTTCAAAGGGCTACTACTTCCGCAATGGGGAGCTTGTAACAGCTGATGAGCCTGTAACTGCCTTGGGCCAGGGTATACACTCTGGCTGTCCATTAGAATTCCCTCCTGGAGCTGATGACCTGCCCTGCCCTAAGAGCTTGTGATTTATTCCATTAGGAAGAGTTCCAGAAATCACTGTTTTAAAAAAGGTCCCAATAAGTCTAAAGCAGCAGGGTTGAGAACCACTGACCTGGTGCCCCAATGGTTTGCCATGCAGACAGTTGTCCAGTTCTTGCCTTGTTTTTTTCTGTTTGTGATTTCTTACCTCTCTACTGTATTTATTGTTAGGTTTACTTTTGCTTTCATGGCATTTTACATTCATGACTTCTCTTTCTTTTTTCCTAGATGTGTTTTGTAGGCAAAGATTTTATTAATAAATTCCAGGCTTTGTTTTTCTTGTAATTTAGTTGCATCCCATAGATTTTGATATGTAGCTTATTTGGCTCCATTTAGTTCTAAGCATTTTCTAATTCCCACCAACCACCATTCTACTTTTCGCTTCTGTGAACTCAACTTTTTGAGATTTCATGTCAGTGAGATCATGCAGTATTTGTTTTTATGTGCCTGGCTTATTTCATTTAGCACAATATCTTCCAAGTTCATCCTTGTTATAGCAAATAACAGGATGTCCTTTTTAAAGGCTAAATAATATATATCTATCATCCATCACATTTTCTTTATCTATTTCTCTGCCAATGGATGCGTCAATTGTACACATTTTGGCTTTGTTAATAATGTTGCAATGAACATTTTTGGGTGCATTTGAAAAGTACCAGTGTTAATTTTTCTTTAAATATTTTGTAGATATTTAGTAGTAGTGAAGCTATCAAGTCTTGAGCTTTTAAATGTTGCTAGGTTTCTGATTACTGAGTCAGTCTCCTTACTTGTTATTGATCTGTTCAGATTTTCTAATTCTTAATGATTCAGTCTTCATAAGTTTTATTTTCTAGAAACACAGCAATTTCTCCCAGGCTATCCAATTTATTGGAAACAAACTCCTACTTATCTCTTATGATTTTTTTTAAGTCCTCTCTTGGTGATTCTTTTTATTTCTGTGGAATCCATTATAATGTCTCATCTTTAATTCCTGACTTTGAGTTGTGCCTCCCAATATAGATAGTGATTTGTCAATTTTGTTTATCTTTTCAAAAAATTAACTCTTTGTTGAGTTTTTTTTTTTTGCGTAGTGTTTATTTCATTTATCCTGTTCTGATATTTATTATTTCCTTCTTTATATTAACCTTAGATTTTGGTCTTGTCTAGTTCCTCAAGGATTTAGGTTGTTTAGTTAAGATATATTTTTTTTCTTAATGTAGGTGTTTGTTGTTATGACTTTCTCTATTTGAACTGCTTTTGCTGTATCAAATAAATTTTGGTAAGTAGTATTTCCATTTTTGTTATCTCAAGATATTCTTTCATTGCTTTTTTAAAAATATCTTTATTTATTTTTATATGGTGCTGAGAATCAAACTCAGTGCCTCATGCATGCGAGGCAAGTGCTCTACTACTGAGCTACAACCCCAGTTCCTCTTTTCATTGCTTTTTTAAACTTGTTTTCTTCTTTGATTTATTGCCTATTTAGAAGTATGTTGTTTAATTGCCACAGGTTTGTGAATTTGTTAATTTTTCTCCTTTTATTGATTTCTACTTTTATACCATTGTACATGGAAAAGATATTTGATATCATTTAATCTTCTTAAATTTGTTAAGTTACTTTTTGTGGCAAAACAGTTAATCCATTCTGGTCATAATTCTTGTGAATTTTAAAAGAACATGTATTCCACTGTTTAACCAAATCTTTTGTGTATGTCTGTTACGTCTATTTGGTCAATAGTATTGTTTGAGTCCATTGTGTCAGTGATTGTCTTGATGATCTACCATTAATAGTAGATTCTTAAATTCCTCTGCTATTATTATACTACTGCCTATTTTTCCCTTCAGTTCTGGTGATATTTGATTTATGTATTGAGGTCCTCCAATGTTGGGTGCATATGTATTTACATTTGTTGAATAATTTTGATGAATTAATCCCTTTATTATTACAGAATTACTCTCTGTTTGATTTTTGACTTAAAAGTCTAATTTGTCTGATAGAAGTATAAACATCCTATCCTCATTTGGTTACCATTTGCATGGAATATATTTTTACTGCTGGTCCAGTGTAAATGTTTGTGTTCACTGCAAAATTCATGCTGAAACTTAATCTCTAGTGTAATAATTTTTAAAGGGGAAACTGCAGGAGGTGACTAGGATATGAGAACTCCACCCGTGTAAATGAGATTAGTATCCACAAAAGGGCTAGAGGGAACTAGGCAGGTTCCCCTTTGACCATCCATTTCTTCTGCCATGTGAAGACACAGCATTCATCCCTCTTCCCCTCTGCTTCCTGCCAGGTGAATACACAACAACGAAGTGCCATCCATGAAGCATACAGCAGCTCAACGAAGTGCCATCCATGAAGCATACAGCAGCTCTTAGCAGATACTGAAACTTCCAACACTTTGGATCTTATATTTTCCAGCCTCTAAAAGTATGAAAAAACAAAGTTATGTTTTTTATAAATTAGTCAGTCTCAAGTATTTTGTTATAGCTACATGAACAGACCAAGACCCCATTCTTTGCTTTCTGGCTATTTGTGTCTTAGATCTAAAGTGAATCTCTTATGGGAAGTATTTAATTTATTTAATTTATGTGTTATTCATTTAGTAACTCCAAGTCCTTTCATTGAAAAATTTAATTCAATTATATTTAAAATAATTATTAATAGGTAAAGAATTAATTTTGTCATTTTGTTAATATTTGCTGACATTTGGAGTTCTTTTGTTTTTTTCTTCTTTATTCTTGTATTCCTTTGTGATTTGATAAATTTTTTGGAGTGATATGCTTTGATTCTTTATCTTTTTTTTTTTCTGTATGGTTATCATAAGGATTATGTAAGACATCCTGCTGTTTGTTTCAACCCAATAATCAGGTTCAGCCATATACAAAACTTTGTACTTTAACTTCTCTTCCCCCAAATTTTGTTATTAGTACAACAATTTACATCTTTTTATATTATGTATTTATTGACAAATTATCATAAAATTATTTTTAATATTTTTGTCTTATACCTCTTACACTAGAACTAAAAGTATTTATATATTAACATTAAACAATAAGAGAATTTGAACTATATTCTTACTTTATAGTGAATTTTATTCTTTCACTTGTTATCATGTTACTAGTTAGAATCTTTTAATCTCAACTTAAAGAACTCCCATTAGTATTTCTTGTAAGGAAGGTCTAGTGGCGATGAACTTTCTCAGCTTTTGTTTATTTAAGAAAGTCTTTGGTTTACTTTTTTGATATAGTATTATTAATGGGGTGGTTTTTTTCCCCCTTTCATGGCTTTATGTAGCATTCTACTCTCTCCTGGATTGCAGTGTCTCTGAGAAATTTACTAACTTATAAGATGGAGTTCCCTTGTGTGTGATGAGTCACTTTTCTCTTGCTGTTTGACATTTAGAATTTTAAGGTGCTTTCTTTGAATTTTGATAATTTAATTATAATATGCATCAGTAGAGATCTCTTTATGTTTAATCTTTTTAGGATTCTTTGAGATTCATGGATTCTGTTATGGTTTGGATATGTAATGTCCCCCAAAAGCTCATGTGTGAGACAACACAACATTCAGAGGTGAAATGATTGGATTATGAGAGGTGTGGACTAAGCAGTGGGTTAATCCACTGATGTAGATTAGCTGAGTGGTAACTGTAGGCATGTAGGGTGTGACTGTATGAGGTAGGTCATGGGGGGTGTACTTTTGGGATTTATATTTTGTCCCTGGTGAGCAGTGTTCTTTCTTTACTTCCTGTTTCCATGTCCTAAGCTACTTCTCTGCTATGTCTTTCTGCCATGATGTTCTGCTTCACCCTGGGCCCAGACCTGTGGAGTTAGTCATCTATATACTGAGACCTCTGAAACTATGGGCCAAAATATACTTTTCATCCTCTAATTGTTCTTGTCTGGTCTTTTGGTCACAAAAACACAATGCCAAATGAAACAGATCTGGATGTTTATTTCTCTATTCAATCTTGTGAAGTTTTATGTGATCATTTCCCTAAATAAAGTTTCTACCCCTTTCTTTCTCTATATCTTTCTCTTCTACTCTGGCACATCTATAATGTATATATTAGTTTGCAGAATGAAATTCCACAAGTCCACTAGGTTTTCTTTAGTCTTGTTCATTCTTTGTTCTCTTTGTATTGCATTCTTCTAAATGGATAATTTCAAATTATCTCTCTTTGAAATCACTGATTCTTCTGCTTGATCAAGTCTGATTTTGAATCTATATATGGAAATTTTTAGTTCAGTCATTGTGTTCTTCAGTTCTAGAATTTCTGTTTGGATCTTTTATCTGGTTTCTATCTTCTTGTGGAACTTTTTTTTTTTCTTAAATTCATGCACCATTTTCCTGATTTTATTAGTGGCTTATATATGCTCTCTTTTCACTGAATTCCTTTAATATTGTTATTTTAAGTTGTCAATAATTTCATAGATCTGCATTTCCTTAGGATTGGTTACTAGTCCCTTATTTTCTTATTTTGTTCTTTTGGTACTATAATGCCTGATTATTCATGATCCTTAGGCATTGCATCAGTATCTGTGCATTTGGAGAAGTAGCTACTTCCTCCAGTCTTTATAGACTGACTTCTGTTTTTCAGTCTTTACACATTCTGAATATGCCAGTTGGCAGAGTCCTCAGGTTGGCTAGCCTAATATGTAGATCAATGAGAGAGCAGACCTGTTGCCCAGGTCCATGAAGGTAAACCTAAATCTTAGGTCCACTGAGATGGACTTTGAGCTTCAGTCACATGGGAGAGCCTGGTGCCTAGGTCTACAAAGGTGAGTCTAGATTCTGGTACTATGGGGCACATCAGGTATTGAGTACCATGTGTTGGATATAGATTGTTCCTCAAAGTTTGGCAGAAATCTCACCAATCTTGGGAATAAGCAGAGATTTCTTAGGATACAAGAAGATGAAATCACAAAGAAGAAATAAGTTGGGTTTATTAAAACTAAATTTCTGCTTTTCAAAAGACTATTAAAAAGTAAATTCAAGCCACAGACTGAGATAAAATGTACTAATACTAATATTAGTCTATCTAGGATATATAAGGATCCTCTATAAATCTGTGATAAGAAAATATAATAAATAAATAGATTGTTATGGTCTGGGTACAGAATGTCCCCTAAAAGCTCACATGTTAGGCAATGCAGCAGTGTTCAGAGGTGAAATGGCTGGATCACCAGAGCTCTGACCTCATCAGTGGATTAGTTCATCTGATGGATTAACGCACGGATAGGTAAATGGAGTACTATGAGGTGAGACCTTATTGGAGGAAGTGAATTACTGGGGGATTCCCTGGAACATTTTGTCTTGTCCCTGGCTTGTTTCCCCCATGCTTCCATCTCTCTCTCCTTTGTGGCCTCTACAAGGTGTAGAGCTTTCCTCTGCCATGCTGTTCCACTGTGATGTTCAGCCTCTCCTCAAGCTGAGAGCAATGGAGCTGGCTGATCATGGATTGAATCTTCTAGAACTATAAGCTAAAATAAATCTTTCCACCTTTAAGATGGTATTGTCAGGTATTTTAGTCACAGTGATGAAAAATTTACTGACAGATATTTCACAAAAGAAGACAAAAATGGCAGATAAACACTGGACTTCTTTAGTTTTCAAGAAAATGCAATTTCATATGAAATATAATGATTGGTTGTTGAGGACACAGAACTGGAGGTTGCATATATTGTGATGGAGTACAAAATTCCAATAATCTTGTAAAAATAAACAATTTAGCAGTGTCTTGCAGTTAATCACACACCTATTCTATGACTCAGCCTTTTCTCTCCTAGGCATTTACCCAAGAGAAATAAACATATGTGCTTACAAAAAAGACACATGTACAAATATTCATAGCAACTTCATTCATAATAACTGAAATTGTAATCAATTTAAGAGTTCAACAAAAAAATAAAATTTGTATAAGTTCATAGTATATAGTACTAGTAATATAGTACTAGTAATACTAGCTGGACACAAAAGAGTACTTACTTTATGATTCAATTTATATGAAGTTCTAAAAGAGGCTAAATTCTTTACTATGAAAGAAATCAGATCAGTATTTACCTTGAGGGCTAGGACTAAGGTGAGGCCAGCAAAGAGTCTAGGTCACTTAATTTAAGGAAGACTTCACTTACAGTCTCTTGAATAAGTTACTCAAACTTTGCTTCCTAGGTGCCTCATTTACCTCATCCCATTACAGCCCTGATTTTGAGGAAACTTAACTGCAAAGGGCATGAGAGAACATTCTGGAATTATGGAAACATTCTACGTCTTTGGTAGTGTGATAATTACATGTGTATATGTATATTAAAGCTCATCAATTAGTACACCTAAAATATTTGTATTTTATCATATGCAAATCCAAAAGATTGATTTTTTAAAAAAAATTAAGACCATTTTTGAAGAATATAAAAAAGTAAAAGATATCAATTTATCAGCTACTAATAAAGTTATAGTACACTACTGCCTAATACAATAGATTAGAGCGCCCAGAGACAGATATAGGTATTTGGAAACCTGGTGTTTGACAAAGTTGATGATAGTTAGAATGTTGGTTTTCTATATGAAAAATAATAAAGATTGGCCTTAACTCATATCAGACACAAAATCCAAAAACAAAATTGAAAAGGCACACTTTAAACTTTTAGGAAAAACATGGAAACATACTTAATACAGAAGTGAGAAAATTAACTAAGGAGGTAAAAAATCTCTACAATGGAAATTATAGAACACAAAAGAAAAAAATTGAAGAAGATCCTAGAAGATGAGATCTCAAATAGTCAGAATTCACATTATTTAGCAAGCTGTATTACCTAAAGTACTCTACAGATTCAATGTGATACCTCTCAAAATACAATGACATTCTTCACAGAACTAGAAAACTAAAATTTATAGGGAAGAATAAAAAACCCAGAAGAGCCAGAGAAATACTGAGCAATAATAGTGATATTAGAGGCATCTCAATACCTGATCTCAAATTATATTACAGAGCTATAGTAACAAAAGCAGCATGGTATTGGCATTAAAAAAGACATGAAGACCAATGGAATAGAATAGAAGACAGACAAATCCACACAGACACATGAAAATGTTACCCTTCATAAGAGTAAAAAAAAAAAAAACAAAAAAAAAACCCCACATATTGAAGAAAAGACAGCCTTTTAAACAAATGGTACTGGGAAAACTGGATATCCATATATGTCAAAATGAAACTAGAACGCTATCTCTTACCCTGTATAAAAATCAACTTTAAGTAGATCAAAGACTTAGGAATTAGAAAAGAAACTTTATGACTTCTAGAAGAAACCATAGACATAACACTTCAACATATTGGTGCAGCCTCTGACTTCCTTAAAGTACAAGAAATAAATCTTTTCCAGCTACTCTTCCAACAGTACCAACAGGAGATAATATCCAGAATTTAAAAAGAACTCAAAAAACAACACCAGAAAACAAATAATGCACTTCATAGGTGAAAAATATAGAGACATTTCTCAAAAGAAAAAATAAAAATGGCTAACAAATGTATAAAAATGTTCAACATCCTTAGCAATAAAGGAAATGTAAATCAAAACCACACTCAGATTTCATCTCATTCCAGTAAAATAGCAATCGAGAATATAAATAACAATAAATGCACATAAGGTTGTGGAGAAAAGTAATATTTATACATTGTCAATGGGATTGTAAGTACAACCACTATGGAAATCAGTATGGATTGTCCTCAAAAAACTAAAAATGGAATCTCTACGTGATATATCTATACCACTGCTCACTATTTAGCCAAAAAAATGAAAGCAATACATGCATACTCATGCTTATCGCAGTGTAGTGCAATTCACAGTATCTAAGTTATGAAACCAGTAGGTGTCTGTAAATAGACGAATGGATAAAGAAAATGTGGTATATATATACAATGGAGTTTTACTCAGCCATAAAGAAAAACAAAATTATGTCATTTGCAGGGAAATGGATGGAACTGGAGAATATCATTCTAAGTGAAATAAGTCAAACATAGAGAATCAAGATTCATATGTTTTCTCTTAACACATGGGAGCTAGAGACAAAAAAGGAATAAATAAGGAATCTCATGAAAATAGAAGGGAGATCAGTAAAGTATAGGAAAGAGAGCCCCAGAGGGAGGAGATTAAGAGAAGGGGAAGTACTGGGAAATGAAACTGACATTATGTTATGTACATGTATGGATAAATCACAATGAATCCCCCTATTATGTATAATTATAATGTACCAATTAATAAAAGGAATGAAGAAATAGATTAGGGTACATAGCTACCATGCAGCATGAAAATAAATGTTCAGGTCAATGTGAATGTATTTGGAGAAATTTCAGAAAAAAATCACTATCAAGTGAAAATGTAAAATTGCAAAATGGAATAAACATGGTTTACAATTAAAAAACACATGATATATATGCAAGTACATGCTTTTACAAGATGTAAATAAAACATAATAATCAATTATAGTAGTCCTACCTCATTGACAGTTTCACTTTCCATGATTTCAATGGCCTGTGATCAACTATAGTCTGAAGATATTAAATGAAAAATTCAAGAAATGAACAATTCATAAATTTTAAATTGTGGGCCATTAAGTGCCATAATGAAATTTCATGCAATCCCATTCTGTCCCACATGGGACATGAATCATCCTTTTGTCTACCTGTTAGTCACTTAGTAGCCATCTCAACCATCATGGGACTTGGAGGAGTTTGTATCCAAGTAGCCCTTCTGTCCTCAGCCTAATGCTATGTCACAATGCTCATGTCGTTCACCTCTGTAGCTCTCATTACATGGTCAGTGTATCATCTTATGTTACTACCCAAAGAAGGCTGAGTCCAGTACAATAAGAGATTTTAATGTGTTAACATAATTTGTGTTAACATAATTTTTCTTATGGCATATTGTTATAATAGTTCTAATTTATTACCAGTTATTCTCGTTAAACTCTTGTGTCTAATTTATAAATTAAACTCATCACAGGCGTGTATGTACAGGAAACAAAACAGTATTTACAGGGTTTGTTTCTACCTATGGTTTTATGTTTTTCTTGGAGTTTCTCCTCTTGCAACAACTATAGGGTGGGGAAAGCTCAGAGTTAAAAGGGGTCTAAACCGAACAGTATGAAGTCACAGGGATCTAGAAGTAAAAAGAAGCCAAAACTATGTCAAAATGCTTCCCCTATTAGTTGTTGATGGTGAAAATAAAAATTAAAAAAGATCTTATTTTACATATTTTTGCCCCTGAAAACTATTTTAAAATCTAAAATGCCAGGTACCCTGGGTTGAAAGCTTATATCTGCCATTAACTCTGCTATAAGTTAAACAGGTTACCCTCCTCATCTTCACATTTCCTCACTGTTTCACCCAAATGCATTTTGAATAATAAAATGAGGTTTATTCTCTACTCTGAAGGTGATGTTTCTCCAATTCTTGGGGCCTGAGTTAAGTCCTTCATGTTTTCTATAGCTAGGTCAGGAAACTTCTTGATTAACTGAGGGAAAAGGTCATAGGCTCTTTCTTCCCTTATCCTTAAAAGTCTACACTTTTCTTTTTGTCTGATATCTGGCCTGATTCATCCTCTTATTCCTTTGGAACATACCTTTCTAAAATCCCAGAGAAGGGTTACAAGTAGAAATAGAGAAGTCCAAAGTGAATTAAAACACCAGGTTGTTGACAGAAGAGAAAAAAAATAGCTCCCGCTAATAACCTGATTTGACATCTAATTTATGTGGCCCTAAAAGGACAGCCATAAAAAATTGTAAGTGAAGGAATAACACCAAGTGATTTACAAAGGCCCTGGGAGTGGGGGTGACAGAATGAAGTGCAAGGGAGAGTAATAAATCTAGCTAAGGAAGCCATGCTTGATCCTTTCACCCTCTAAGGTCCAAGCACCCAGGGATTCTCCAATTGTCACACTTTTCATTCAGTCTTTCATTCAGCAATTATTTCCTGACTCTCCTGGACATGGCCAGTATTGGGCAAAGCAAGGTATGCTTGTGTGTGTGTGGTAGGAACAGATGCCTAGAGAGAGAAAGGCAGAGGATGTGACCCAAATTGTTGACAAATTCATCACATAATCAACCACCCATCTAAGCTAGAGATAAGAAGCATCTTGTATAGTAAGTGGAAACAACTAAATAAATTCAATTTTAACAAGGGAAAATTCCAAGAAGAAGTGATGTCTGTTCTTTTAATATCTCAGAAGAGAAAGAAAACTTGGTTCTTAGAGGGTGTCAGGACAAATGAGCTTACGGAAATCAAATTCTATCCACCAATATTTGTCAAGCACTTTCTAGGTGCCAAGTACTATTCTAGGAGCTCAACATTCAACAATGATACAAAAGACTGACAAGGTACAAAGCCACTAGAAGTTGCTTTGTAGTAGGAAAAGACCTAAATTATAATAAGTAATTATGCTTATGTGTGTAATAATAATAATAAGGTAATAATAAGTTTAATTGAAGAAAGAAATGTGATAGAGTGTGGGCAAGGACAGGAGAGGGAGGAGGAATTATTTAGAGCCATCTTTCTGAGAAAGGGGCATGAGACCTCACAGCTGAAGAGTGAGGACTAACCATGTAACTACCTGGGGATGAGTGATCCAGAGAGGAAGAACAATCAAGACAACGGTGCCAAGACTGGACCGAGCCTGGAATGTTTGTTCAAAGGAACAGAAAATCCTCCTGGGACATGGTAGAGTGGGAAGGTGAGATTGTAGACACCGAGGGCAAGGATATGGGTCTTACAGGAGGCCTTGGCAAGGTGTTTGGATTTCACGCTAGATGCACTGGGATCAACACAGGTTGAGCAGACATTTTGGTCCCCATGCCACATCCCCTCAGCCCACATCTCAGTTCAGATGCAGCTGAATGGAGGTTCCCACACATGCTCCCAGCAGCCCAACCACACAACTTTGGAGGAAATACACTACCAGATATCAAGACATAAAGCTGCAGTAGCTAATGTAATGCAGTATCAGCCCAAATATTAACCAATAAACCAATGAAATATGATAGAAAACTTACACGTTACATTGCGCATTACATGGCTACTTGATTCTAAGAAAGGCTGCACCACAGGACAGTATGGAAAGGACAGAGTTTTGGATTGTGTAGAGGCAAGTGAGAAAAGTAAAGCAATAAAGCTTCCAGAAGAAACAACAGAAGAAAGTCTTCGTGACCTTTGGGGAAGCAAAAATATAAAAATCATAAAAATAATTATTTAGTAGCACTCATAAAACAGAAACCATAAAGAAGAGTGGTACCCTGGCATATTTTGAATGAAGGAATCCTCAAAAATCCTCAAAAAGCAAACCACAGAGTAGAAGGTATTTACAATATGCAGTAAGCCCTCTGCATTCATGGGTTCCACATCTCTGGATTAAACCAACTGTGGGTGAAAATATTTGAAAAAAAAAGTCTGTAGAGAATAGTTTATTTTCATTATTAAATAAACAACATAGTATAACAGCTATTTACACTGTATTAGGTAGTATAAGTAAGCTAGAGGTGATTTAACATATAAGGGAGGAAACAGTTATATGGAGATACTGTGCCATTTGTATAAGGAACTTGAACATCCTTAGGTTTTGATATCTGTGGGAGAGTCATAGAGCCAATCCTCCATAGATACAGAGGGATGACTGTATATCTGACAAAATATTAGGATCCAGAATATGTAAAAAATTTTAACAAAACAATGAGAAGAGGATAAGATAACCCAATAGAAAAAGAGACAAAAATCCTTTGAGGCATGTCACAAAAGACAGTGTCCAGAGGACCAAAAGACATGCTCAACATCACTACTCATTAGGTTAAAATTAAGATTGTAATAAGATAGTAGAACATACCCACAAGAATGAAAGAAATAGACACTTAATGTAAGAAAAATAAAAATAAAAAAAGCAGGTGGTGAGATAGAGGAAAAAACTTGATTTCAATTTCCTCCTGACTAAACTCAGAGATATCTAAAGAAGAGTACAAAGATGTACAAAAGCCTGTGAGTAAAGGCCATTTCAAGTTTAATAAGGCAGATACAGCTGGAGTAGAGAGGGAAGGAGATGAAGGTGATGGATGGGGTGGGGCAGGGTGGGGCATGAGTAGAGTAGGCAAGTCCTTGAATTTCCACTTAAGAGAGAAAATCTTTGAAGAATTTTAAGCAAAGAACAGGAATGACATATGTTTACAACTTTTTAAAATCCCCCTTTACTCCTCTCTCTCCCACAGTTTCTTTGTGTCTCATTTGTTCCAGCTTCCACTCATGACAAATACGACTGGGTGGCTCTCATGCATCATGCCCCCAGCTCACAGGCAGCCACAGGCCCAGGCAGATGGGGCATGATCACCTGGAATCCATCACTGCAGCTCCTGTGCTTCAGTGGCCACCTACATGCTGTTAGGTAATGAAACTCTCCAGTTTGTTCTGGATCAAGGGGTCTCCCAAGAGGCAGAGCTTTCAGTGCTAGAATCAGAAAAAGTCCCAAGCAAAATGGGATGTGTGGTTAACCTATAACAAAGGACTCTCAAATATATATAATTTTACAAGTCCATATGTTCAATTAGCTGCTAGACTTCCCCATATGATTTGTTGTTGTTGTTGTTGTTATCTTAAACTCAATCTCTCCAGTCCTGAGCTCAAGCTTTCTCCCAAATCCCTCCTCCTCCAACTTCCTGTTCTCAGTGAATGGAGCTCCCAGCACCCCTACTGTCTAAGCCAGAAAACTTGCAATCATTGCTGGCACTGTCTCCTCTCCTCCCTGCCACAGACAACCACATCAGTTATATGCATCAATCACATGGTGGATATTTCTGACTGTGTAACAACAAACCTAACAATACATCTGCTCTCAACAAGCTCACATGCCAGTTGAGAAAAAGAGCAATAAACTAATAAATACAAAGCTATTTAATATGTGGATACTATTAAGAAATATACAACAGGGTAAGAGTACAGAGACTGGGAGTAGAGCAGGGGTCCTATAAGATGGTAGGGAGGATGTCTGTTAAGCTGAGATATTCGAATAGAAACTCCAAGGAAGCAAGCCATGAAAAGATTTAGTAGAAGAATGTTCCTGGAAAAAAAAATAGCAAGTGCAAAGGCCCTGGTGAGGTAACGACAAGGAGGTCAATGTCATTGGACTAGAAGAGCAAGCAAAGAGTGATAAAAGGTGATGTCCAAAATAACAAAGCAAATCATATTTGACCTCGTGGGCCATTGTTAGAACTTTGACTTTCACTCAGTCTCAGTGAAATGAAAAACTGTTGGAGAACTTGGAAAGAAATTTCATGGTCTAAGTTTTAACAGGATCACTCTGTGAAAGAGAGCACAGGTAAACAGAGGGATAGTAGTCAGGAGGCTACTGCAACAGCACAGGTGGGAGATAGGGATGACTTGGACAAGGGTGAAAGAGGAGTGGGTGGTGAGAAGTGATTGGATTGGAGATATTTCCAAGGCATAGCAGACAGAATTTGCTAATGGAAGCAATGTTGAATGGACAAGAAGTAGAAGAGTGAAAGATGTCTCCAACATTGTCTTAGGTATATCCAAAAATTTCACCTGTCACCAATCTAACCCAAGTCAGTATCATCTCTCACTGGAATATTTGCAATAGCAAGTGGTCTTCTGGTTGGTCCATCTCTATCCCCTTTCCCTTTCCAAATCATTTTCAATGTCATTACTCATTAGGTATAGTACAATCAGTATGATATTAATAAAAAGCAAAGATTGATTGCACTATATCTCTGCTCATTCCCCTTTGGTGATTAGAACCAGGACTCTATGATTCTCCTTTGTCATGATGATCATCAGCAATTAATTATGAAATCAGATGTTAATGTCTGGCTTTCCCACCAGAGTGTAAAATCCATAAAAGCATCATTTTGTAAAATGCTTTCCTAGCATCTAGCATACTACTTTGATCAGGGTGTTTGATTTTTTTTTTTTTTTAGGTAAATGATTGAATACTTGAAAATTGTGGTTCATATATGAAGTCAACGGACCAATAATCACAGTTATGCAAAGACTCACAAAGTGTTTGACTCATGCATTCTTCCTGAAAAATTACTTCAAGATCTACTTTAGCCAACTGAAAAAAAATGAATCAAAATTTAAAACTCATAAATAGTAAAGTCATAGTGTGGAAGAACTGGTAATGAGCAACTGAAAGCATTTAAGCACATAATTTATTCTAAGTAACTGTGGTAAATATGGTTACACAACAGAATGAAAGTGTCATAAATAATTCCTGAAAGAAGATTCTTAATTTATAAGATTAACAACAATTAACTGGCTCAATTATCATATTACACCAATTAAAACTGGTGGTAGCAGGTAAAATTAAGATGGGAAAAGATGTATTGTCTATCTCACTGAAGGTGTAAATAATTAAATTTATAGTAATTGTGCATTTATTGTATAGGAACAAGCATATATGTGTGTGTATATATATATATATATATATATATATATATATATATATATATATATTCAAAATTAAAAGTAGAGACTTCCATTTCTGGCTACAACAGAGTAACCTCTATTAGAAAAAACTCTGCCACAAAGAATGACTATAAAAACTGGATAAATGCCAAAAATAAACCCAACCACTTGAAGGCAGGAAACAACAACTAAAGCAGTGGGCACTGAGACTACGTGATTTCAGTAAAGAAAAGCACATTGAGGCCCCATGGTCATGGCTACTTTTTCCCCTTAGGGTATTTTACAATTGAGGGTATGGGGCATAGACACTGAGCAGAAAGTGGTGACTTAAGGTTCATGGCAGTTGCATTTTTTTCTAGAAGACAAAATTAGAGTCTTAAGCTATTACGGAAGCTAAGATTGAGAGGGCAAAGTGTCAGAAGTAAAGGGGAGCTCAGAGAAGCCAGTCTAACTTTCCTCTCAAAGCGTTTGCTAAATCTTAGGTGCACATGTTCCCAGAAATAGTCCAAAAACTAAGGAAACAAGGAGAAAGTGATTGATACCAGACAAAAATGCCAAGCTTTTAAGCCATTTTGTGTCTCTGGAAACATAAGAATTGGAGTTGAGACATAGCAAGGAAACCTTAGGCTTTTAGCTGAGACATCTGAAGAATTTCACATAAGGACAAAGACAAGCCATAAACCAGCCCTTGCAATTCCTGAAACTCACTTTCAAATAATGTAAATCTGTGACTGTATGAAAGTCATTTGCTTATATTCTGTTTTTTGTAAAAAAAAATAGGATTCATGAATTAGAAGCTAAATCTATAGTATATATAGAATGAAGCAGAGGAAATAAAAAGGGTATGGAAGTGGATATACCTTTTACAGTGCAAAAGATATGTTGGGAAGTTTGAAATAGGTCTAGAGTAAAAGAATTTGTAGCTTCAGAAGGAGAGAAAAGAGAATTTGGAAGAAGTAATATTTGTAGTCATAGTGTTTGAAAATTTTCAAAATTGAATAAAGCTACCAATCACAGAGTCAAGAGGTTCTATGACCCACAATGAGAACATCTTTAACTATGAACACCAACTTCTCATCAGAAATAGAGCAAAACAGAAATGATATCTCTAAAGTGTTGAAAGGAAGCACCATCAACCTAGAATTCTACAACCCAAATATTTTCCACAAATAAAGGCAAAATGAAAAATTTTCTCTAATAAGCAAAATCTGAGATAATTCATTACCAGGAAATCTTCCCTGCAAGAAATATTAAAGGCAGATACTGAGATAGAAGGAAAGTAATACCAGATAGAAAACCAAATTTACCTGAAGGGGTGATGATTTGTAGAAATGATAAATACATAACTAAATATAAGACTTTCTGTTCATCTAATTTCCTTAAAAAGATAATTGATGTTTAAAGCAAAACTAATTATATATTGTAGGATAATAACATAAGCAGAAACCAAATGTATGACAACAGCAAAAGATGGGGGTAAATTTGAAGGGTATTCCTGTAAGCATATTATATGAGAAGTGATGTATTAATTCATGGGAGAGAACAGTAAGTTTAATCCCAAGTGCAGGCACTAAAATTAAATAAATAATAAGACAGATTTATAGCTAAAACCAGAAGAGATAAATGGAATTTTAAAAACAACCATTAATGACTCCAAAAAATAGCAAGAATACAAATGATCATAAAAGATGTGATAACTAGAAAATTTGTAAAATACATTATATGCAATAACATTATTAATTATATTAAATATAAATGGAATTAATACCCAAATTAAAAGGCAGCAATCAACAGATTGGATATAAAAGCAATATTTAAAAATATATACAGTATATATCAAGACAAGTAGCATAGAAGTAAAAACATGCAAAAGTATATACCATGCAAACAACTAATCAAAAGAAGCTGAAGTGGATATATTAATATCAAATAAAGCTGACATTAAGACAGCTACCTATTAGCAGAGATAATTAAAAACATTTAATAATGATAAAAATGTCAATCCATTAGGCATAACAATTCTAAAGGACTATGCATCTAAAAGTAGAGCTTCAAAATGCATGAAATGCAACTTGATAGAACTTAAAAGAGAAATGTAAAAATCCATAATTATGTCTGAAAAATTTAACACTACTCCAACAGTCATTGATTGGAAAAGCAGAGAAAAAAATGTATTAAGAAAACAGAAGATTTGAAAAGCTCTATCATCAAAGTAGCCTAATTGACATTTATATAACACCATTCTTAACAATTACAAAACACTTTTTTAAGTATATGTGGAGTAGTCCCCAAGATATACTATGCTCTGGGTCATGAACAAAATACAAATATCAAAGAATTGAAATCTTATGCAAATGTTATTGGACTATAATACAATTGAATTATAAAACTAGACAATATCCTAAAAATCTACAAACTTTTGAAATTAATCAATACATTTATAAATATCATAAAGTCAAAGAAGAAACTACAGGAAAATTAGAAAATACTTGGAACTAAATCATAGAAAAAATATAAAATTTGTGGATTTGATGACAGCAGTGCTTGGGGAGAAATTTTTAGTTATAACTGTTCCTAAGAAGATGGAAAGAACACTTAAACCTGAAGTAAGTAAAAGAAAGAGTACCATAGCAACAGGAATAAAAATATAACAAAAAAATGAACAAATAATGGAAAAACCAATTGAACCAAAAGAATAACCACAATAAATCTAAAATGAAGGACAAAATTGAAAGATTTATTTCATCTAATTTTTAGACCTACTAGAAGTCCTCAATAAGATCTAATGGTATTGTCTTAAACAGAGACATATAAATGAATGGAACAGATTAGAGACAAGAAATAGAATCATGTACATGCCAGTTGAGTTTTCACAAAAACACCAAAGTAATTAAATGGACAAAGGATAGACTTTTCAATAAATGGAAATTAAACAGCTGCATACCCATGCAGTGACAAGCAAAGATAAAATAAGACAACCTTGACTCTTACTTAATGCTATATACAAAAATGTATTCAAGTTGGGCGCAGTGGCGCATGCCTGTAATCCCTGCACTTCGGGAGGCTGAGACAGGAGAATTGCGTGTTCAAAGCCAGCCTCAGCAATGGCGAGGCACTAAGCAACTCAGTGAGACTCTGCCTCTACATAAAACACAAAATAGGGCTGGGAATGTGGCTCAGTGGTCCAGTACCCCTGAGTCCAATCCCTAGTACCAAAAAAAAAAAAAATATTCAATATAGACTAAGAATAGAACTAGAAATATAAAAGTTTTAGAAGAAAATATAAAAGTTTTAGAAGTTTTGTGATCTTAATGAAGATAAAGATGTCTTAGAACCCATCCTCACTCAAACAAAAAAACTAACCATAAAAGAAAGGTAGAATGGATTGGATTGTATCAAAATTTAAAACTTCTAATCTTCTGAAGTACCACTGAGAAAATGAGAAGGCAAGTCACAGAATGCAAGAAAATATTCGCAAAACACAAAGCTGATGAACAATTGGTACATAGAATGTATAAACAAATCTTACAAGTCAATAATAATAATAATAATAATAATAATAATAGAGAAAACTCAAAGATAGAGTTAGGAAAGTAGCTTGATGGTAGAATGCTTGTATAGCATGAGTGAGGCTCTGGATTTGATTCCCAGTGCAGAAAAAGGAAAAAGAAAAAGAAAAGAAAGAAAAAAAACAATGGTAAATGAGCAAAATATTTGAATAGACACTACATACACACAGATGTGAATGTCTCATAAACAGGAAAAGATTATCAATGATGTAAGCCATCAAGAAAATACAAATTGAAATCACATGTTCTCACTTTAATGTGGAAGCTAAAAAAAAAATCAAACAATGGATCTCATAGAAATAGGAAGTACAGCAGTGATTATCAGAGGCTGAGTAAGATGTAGAGAAGGAGCTGCGTGCTATGGAGCTTGCCTATAATCCTAGCGGCTTGGGAGGCTGAGGCTGAGGCAGAAGGATCACGAGTTCAAAGCCAGCCTCAGCAAAAGTGAGGTGCTAAACAACTCAGTGAGACCCTGTCTCCAAATAAAATACAAAATAGAGCTGGGGATGTGGCTCAGTGGTTGGGTGCCCCTCAGTTCAATCCCCAGTAAAATCCCTCACACCTCCAACAAAAACAAAAGATGGAGGAAAGGAGAGGATTTAGAAAGAATAGTTAATGGGTACAAGGATGAAGTTGGATGGAGGAATAACGTCTCATGTTCTTTAATATAGCAGGGTAATTGCCTATTTCAAAATAGCTAATGGAGAGGTGCTATAATTCGGATCTTGAATGTCTTCCACAAAGGCCTATACGTTAAAGGCTTGGTCCCCAGGGTAGAGGTATTGGGAGCTTGTCAAAGTTTTGAAGCCCCCCTTATGTAATTAGGGGCATGCCCCCCAAGGGATTGTGGGTTCCCAATCATTGCCTCTTTTTCTTCGTTCTCTGGCCATGAAGTGAGGAGTTTGGCTCCATTGTGCTCTCCCCAGCATTACCCCTGGGCATCCAACACAAAAGGCCTAAAAGCAACAGGTTCACACTATCATGGACTGAAAACTCTAAAACCACGAGATAAATAAACCTTTTCGTCTCATAAAGTAATCATCACAGTTAACTATAACTATCTGTTATAGTAACAAAGCTGATTAACACAAGAGGATTTTGAATGTTTCCAAAACAAAGAAATGATAAATGTTCAAAGTGATGGATATGCCAATACACTAGTCAACTTTTTGTTGCTGTGACCAAAATGACAAGTTAGAAGAAGAAATTTTATTTTTGCTTACAGTTTCAGAAGTCTCAGTCCATGGTCTGCCAACTCGATTGCTCTGGGCCTGACATGTGCAAAAACATGGCAGATAGGAAGCAGAGCAAGGGTAAGAACCCAAGGGTACACCACCAGTGACCTCCAGCCACATCCTGCCTGCCTACAGTTACCACCCAGTAGTCCATTCAAATTATTAATCTATCAAATGGATTAATATACTCATAAATTACAGCTTTCATCATTGCCTAAAACCCATATCTCTGGACCTTCCTGAATTATGGATCATGCTTTCAAATCATAAGATTGGGATGGCAGTTTAATATCCAAACCATAACTGTCAATTACCCTGATTTTATCTTTCACACATGATATTCAGATATTGAAATGCCACAGTGCACCCCATAAATATGTACAAGCATTATGTGTAAATTTAAAATTTTTAAATACAAAACATTGTCCACAAATACAAGTAAATAGCAACAAAAATCATAAGAACATGCTATCAGATGCCTACAAGAATGGCTAACATTTGAAAGACTGTTGGCAAAGATATAAAGTAGCTAACATGTTTACATAATAAAAGTTCACATAACAACTTTTGAAAATATTTTTAGTTTTCTTATCCAGTTATACATATACTTGTCATATGACACAGTAATTCTGCTTGTCAACATCTACTCATGAGAAATAAAACTACACACCCATAATGACAGTTCAAAGTACCCTTATTCAAAGTGACCCGGATATCCATCAATAGAGGACAAATAAACAACTTTTGGTATGTCTATAAAATGACCCATGCAATAACATGGATGAGTCTCAAATTTACTGTGTTGAGCAGAGGAAGGATAGCACAGGAAGATATTTAATTATTGTGCAGAATAATCCCAGTGGTGGTTGCCTTGAAGTTGGGGCAAGTTGAGATGTATCATCAGTGCATAGTATAGTATTTATACCCATTATATGGGTGCATTTTATTGTACTTTAAATTCTGATCAAACTGTCTTACTTTCTTTGGGCTGTTATAATAAATGGTCATGGACTGGGTCACTTATAAAAAATAGTAATTATTTCTCTCAGTTCTGGAAGCTGAGAAGTCCAAGATTCAGCTGCCAGCAGATTAATTTTTTGCTAAGGACCAGTTTCCTGGCTCACAGATGTGGCTGCTCACTGTTCCAACATGATGGAAGGGACAAGGCAGCTCTCTGAGTCATATTTTTATAAAGGGCTCTAATCCCATTCTTGAGGGTGGATCTAATCACCTTCCAGAGACCTCCACTTCCTAATATGATTACCTTGAGATTAGAATTTCAACATATGAATTTGGAGTGGAGGGTACATGAACAATCAGACCATAATACAAACTGACTTAAAAACAAGTCAAAATCCAGGCTGCTACCTTAAGTAGTGAGTCAAAGAAGAGTAAATTAAATCAAATTCAGAAACAAGAAAATACAGATCAGAGCACAAATCGATAAAGTATAAAACAGATCAACAATAGAGAAAAACAATGAAAATAAAAGCTGGTATTTGGAGGAAGATAAAAAAACAAATAATCTTGTAAACAGATCACAGAAAAAAGAGAGCAATCAGAGCTAACCAATATCAAAAATGGCAGAGGACTTCACCAAGGATTCCACTGTCCTTAAAAGCCAGGCACAGTGGCGCACACTTATAATCCTAGTGGCTCAGGAGGCTGAGGCAGGAGGATTGTGAGTTCAAAGCCAGCTTCAGCAAAAGCAAGGTGCTAAGCAACTGAATGAGACCTTGACTCTAAATAAAATACAAAATAGGTGTAGTGATGTGGCTCAGTGGTCAAGTGCCTCTGATTTTAATCCCCAGTACCCTCCCTCCACACAAAAAAGGACAAGGCATATTATGAAAATTTTTATTCCAATGAATTTCACATCTTAGATGAATTGAACAAGTTCCTCCAATGGTGCAAATAATCAAAACTAATGCAGAAGAGATGCAAGAACTGAATTACTCTACATCTGCTAAACAAACCAAATTTGTTGTGGAAAACATTGTTGAAAAGGTAACTCCAGACTCAGATGACTTAACTAGAGAATTCTAGAAAACATTTATGATATAATATCAATTCTTCCACAACTCTCCAAAAAATAGGCAAAAGGGGAATAGAACACTTTACAAGTACTTTTGTAAGACCAGAAAAATCTTGGTATGAATAATTAAATATATTTCCAGAAAAAATTATAAAACAATATCTCTCATAAAGACATGATGTTCTTAATAAAACATTAGCAAACTGAGTCTAGCTATAAATAAAATTGTAATATATCAGGACAAAGTGGTATTTGTTCTAGGAATATAAGATTCACTTCACATTAAAATAATACTTAACAGACTAAAGAAGATGCATAAATAAAGAAGAGAAATCATATGGTAAGTACAATAGCTGCAGAAAAAAACATTTGAAATATTCAATACACATTCATGATAAAATCTCTCCAATAACTAGAATCAGAAGTGAACGTCCTTAACTTGACAATGTAGTACAACCAGCCCAGCCTTTTTGGGAAACAGTTTGGAGTTTCTTATAAAATTAAACACCTGTCTTATGGCCTAGCAATTCCTTTCCTTGGCATTTACTCAAAAGAAATTAAAACTTGGGTCCATAAAAATGTTTGTATAAGAATATTCATAGAAGCTTTATGGCTCATAGTTCCCAACTGGAAGCAATGCAAACATCTATCAACTGTACAATGCACAAATAAATTGTGGTATATTTTATAACGGAGTAGTATTCAGAAGCACAAAAGAAACAAATCTCTGATACAAGCAACAACATAAATAAATTTTACAGACATTACCCTAAATGAAATAAGCTGGACACAAAAGAGAACATAATGTATGTAATATATAAAAATGTACATCAATGTGTTAAGGTAGAGAACTAGTGTTTCTAAAATAGATAAAAATACTCAGAGTAAAACAGTTTAGACAAGATTGACTTGGAAGTGGCCCTTGTGATCTCTGGAGCAATGAAAATATTTTGCATATTGATACACATACAGTTTACATATGTACATGACTATGTTAAAACTCAATGAAACAGGAGATCTAAACACTGTACATTTCATTTTGTATTATTTATACTTCAAAAAAGAAGAGAAAAACACTGATGCAACCCTTGTAAAATCAGACAAGGAAATTTTTAAGGCAAAGATATAGTTGAAATAAACACAGATAATTCACGACAAATGCCAAATTCCCCCATGGAGACATAAAAATTCCAAGCCTATATGTACCTAATATCATAGCTCTAAAACTGTATATTTCTTTAATCAGAGTTTCTTTCAAAAATTTGTAATAATTAGGCTAATATAGAAATTGAATCTAAGAAAAATGCAAATTGAAATTGTACAGTGTAAAACAGTATTATAACTAAAAACAAAAACTCAATAGATGGATTTAACAGCAGTATTACCTAGTCAACATTGGAGAAATAAGATCAGAATTTTTAGGAAAGAGCTTTTAATATTTCACCATTGAGTATTAAGTTTAAAAGAAATCATTTAGTAGAGTTAAAAACATCATGTATATCATAAAGAAAAATAAATGAAAGAGGGGAATTGTCCAAAAGAAACAGAAAGGAATGATCAGAAATAATAAATGTAAGGAACAAGAAAAAATGAATATATTAGTTATGACATGAAATATAAGGAATTTAAGCCTCCCAATTAATATCAGATGTCTTCCTCAGCAATATTTATACTGCAAAAATATTGGAAACACACATGTCCAACCACATGGAAAGGTTAAGTGGTGATATCTCATTTCCTCAATGGAATATTATGCTATAACTAAAATTAGTGTCACCAAAAACTTTTAGTAGAATGGGAGACACATGTGTTGAAATTTTAAGCAAAACAGGACTCTCAGTTCTTATGTAGTATCATGATATCTAAATAGATAAATAATAAAAACAAAGTAGAAGAAAATCACTAAACATTAATAGCAGGTTATCTACAGGCAAGAGAATTATTTTTTGTTTTATGTTATTTATCCTTCTGATAAATATATTTCCTCCAATAAGAATGTGTTGGACCCTGTCTCTACATAAAACACATAATAGGGTTAGGGATGTGGCTCTGTGGTCGTGTGCCCCTGAGTTCAATCTCCAGTACCAAAAAAAAAAGGGGTTGGTTTTAATTCCAATTTTTTAAATTATATAAGCTGTCCATGAACATATTAGTGATGTAAAATATATATAACATAAATAAAAATTTCCTTTTGACATTTTGAACTACATTCTTCTAATTGTTCTATTGCCTTCTGTATCATTTTCATGTATTACTTTGATAATCAGAGGTGATGCCTAATAAAAATGAAAACAGTCAAGTTCCATTGCTATAAAATGAGGCTCAGTGACTGAATGAATGGGAAGCTCTGACAAGAATCATAGTGGAAATTTGGGTCAGGTGACAGCTAATGGACTTCTAGTTTGGGTTCTCTTGCACAAGTAAATGAGAATTCTCACAAAGGACAAGTGACGAGAGAATTGCTTAGTGGAAGGTCTATGGGTGAGATCAAGATTGGCTTGGCCAGGTGTGGTGGTGCATACCTGTAATCCTAGCAGCTCAGGAGGCTGAGGCAGGAGGATCTCAAGTTCAAGGCTGGCCTCTGCAACTTAGTGAGGCCCTAAGCAAATTAGTGAAATATTATCTCTCTGAAAAATTCAAGATAAAAAATAAAAGGGTTGGAGATGTTGCTCAGTAATTAAGCAGCCCTGGGTTCTATCCCCAGTACTTAAAAAAAAATGACTGACCTGTATCCAGAAGTTTAGGTAAGATGTGAATGGTTAGAGGATAGGTTAGGAGTCTTCCTAGCTGACCATGAACAGAAATATGGCTCTAGGGGAAACGTGGTGAGCAATTCAGCTAGAGAAAAAAAGTGGAAAGTTAAGGAATAGGTAGAGAGGAAGCTTCAAGGAGACACCAGGATCTGGGTTCTGAGGTCTTGAATGCCTGGCTTGGGTAGTTGGGGTGTGTCATGATGCTTCCTCACAACCCTCCACTCATCAAATCTGCAGCAACTGAGTTCTGTCTGAGGTTCAGTTTTCTGGTCTATAAACTTGGGACATGGGTTATGTGGAAATTAAATTAGATAAAGAATTTGAGAGTGATTGGCAGAGTTAGCTGACACCACAGTAGAATATGGAACAGGAGACGGTGCTGAAGCCTGTGCCTATGCCCTACAAAGCTGTCCTGATGACTTCTCAGTTGACATTTCTAGAAATCAGGCAAAGCTCAAGCCAGCTTCTTGTGAGTAGAAAGCTCATGCTGGCACCCACATCATTGTGAGGGAGCAAATTCAATTTTCTCATGCCCTGAGGCAGAGTTGTCCCTGCATTCCTAGAGAACTGCACATATGGTTCAGTGTGGTTTCTTTGAAAACACAATTGCTGTACACTTAATCATTTCTTTTTCAAGGAAAACATAACATTAGCTACTGTACATGGGTATGTAACTCATCTCTTTTAATTAGATGCTAATTAATGACTCACTAGCTTTAATCATATCAATCTGGTAATACTATTTATGCCCCACAGAATAATGAACTACTTTATAAGAAATGAGCGAGGCACATGTTGACATAGGAATGCATCCAGCCATAATTCGCTTTGGGTAAATATCCCACCCAGACTTGGATTCTGAACAATTTGCAAGGCAATGCTCACAAGATACGTGGGGAAGAGAGGCAGCGAATCCATATGGAGAGAGAGAAAGGAGAAAGAGGCAGAGAAATGCTACAACATTGGGGTTTTTTTTTGCCCCCCCTAGGAATGGGTGTCTGTCCTGGTCAGTTTTCTCCTGGAGGTGAACTGGAGATAACATTTATATGGGGAGTCTGGGGAAAGGTTTTGCTACCTATGTCATACCTAAAGACAATGCCTGTAGATGCTGATTTCTGAGTCAGGAAGAGTGTGGCAGGCATGTCGTATGATTCTGCCAAGGTTGTCTACAAGTCCTATTGGGTCCAGCCAAGTTTGCAGGGTAGCAAGAGTGATAAGACAGGATGAATAATAAAAGCATAAACAAGATACTTCTCCAGTAATTGTGGCAACTCTGGGCATCTCAGGCCTATTGGCTTTGAGAGTCAACAAGGTCCAAGGCATACAAGAAGGGTGATAAGAGGCGGCCAAACCCAAAGATTGATCATGCTAAAAGTCCATGTAAGTAGCAGAATCATGACTGAGAAAATGAATCCCTGCCAGTGACTGGAAGAATCCCAGGTAAAGAGATGTTCCAGAAACGGCCCATACAGTAATGATGATTATTCATTAGGGAATTGTTCTGTACAGGCAGTTTATAAACAATATCAGATGGTGCACTGGGGAATAGGCGCTCTTGCTCCTATTCTATAGATGAATAAAATAAGTAACTATCCAATGCTACATAGGCAGTAAACAGCAGAGCCATGGTTCATACTCATCACTCTGACTCACAGCCCCTGATCTTGAGCACTAAACATCATTCCCGAGCCCCCTCCACTTCTCTTTCACTTCTCCATGGCTGCACCTGTCCAGACCCCACCCAGGAGCCACAGACTATGTCAAGGGCATCAGTGTTTCAGCTAAGCTGGCAGGTAAATAAGAATTATCACCAGAAACTGAGGCAGAAACCCACTCTTAACAGCCTGGAGTAAATTATTGAGGCCAAGGTGGAAATTTGTTGAGTATCCAGGATTTCCTAAGACATGTAACATGCTAGCCTCATTTACTCCACAGGCTGATAATGATTTTATTTATTTATCCACATTATGTTTACTCAGGACTTGGTGGTGGGTTGAGGAGTAAAGGCCAAAGTCCTTACAACAGCCTATGAAACTCTCCATGTTCTGGTATTTTTCTGATATCACTGTGTTTTAAACTCCCTCTTGGCCACATTATTTATTTTGCTGTTTCTTTAATAAATCAAACAAATTCTTACCCTAGGGCCTTTGCACTGGCTGTTTCTTCTACCTGGAACTTCTTTCTCCAGATTCCCTTTATAAGTAAAAGGTATTTTTGTGTTTGTTCACTCGTATATCCCAGGCACCTGAACAGTACGTTCCATATAGATATTCAATAAATATGTGTTAAGTGAATCAATGAAGGATTTTGGTAAGTACAGTTTAGGAAGGTTGATGGGTAGAAATTGAAGAGAAGCAGATCTCTACTTAGCCAGACCTGTGCCAACATGGAGTGGGCTGCTTCAAAGTAGATGTTGTGGTTTGGATCTGAACTGTCCCCAAAAGCTCATGTGTTTGAAGTCCTCAATGCAGCAGGGTTCAGAGGTGAGTTTTTAGGCAATGATTGGGTTATGAGGACCCTGACCTCATCAGTGGATTAGTTCTTGATGGCTAAATGGACTACTGAGAGGTGGAACCTAGCTGGAGGAAGTAGGTCACTGGGGGCATGCCCTGGAGCTTCTGTCTTCTCTCCCACCAACCCAGCTGCCATCAGCTAAGCAGCTTTTCTCTTCCTTGGCCTTTCACCATGAGATTCCTGCCTTAGAGCCAGTTGACCGTGAACTGAATCCTCTGAACCCATGAGTGGAAATAAATCTTTCCCCCTCTACATTGTTCTTATGAGGTAACTTTGGTCACAGTAACTCAGAGCTGACTAAAATGTACAGTAGTTTTCTTGTTGTTGGAGATATGTGAGCAGAGTCTGGTCTGCCATTGGCTAAGGATGCTTAGACTAGATAAGGAGTCAGACAAAGCCAAGTTTAATGAACCTTCCCATTCAGAGAGTTTCTGACTTCCTCCTGCATGACTCCAATGGACCTAAGTGCAGCACATGCTGACAATCACTTAGAGGAAGACATGTTCTGGATGGTAAGAAAGGACAGTCCCCACTTTCCTAAGAAAGTTGCGGGATGATCCAAGCTGGGCTGGGGGTTCTTGGCCCTTGTAGCAAGACAGATACAGTGCTGCCTCCATGGTATTCTCCTGGCACTCACAGAAATCACTACATCCCCCTCCACCAAGATGCAGTTAGTAAGTAGAATAGGGATGTCACCATGTATGTGTGTGTGCGCGCACACGCACGTACGTGCATGCTTAGTATTTATTGGTGCCAGACACAGGAATGGGCATTCCAATTACTGAAATAAGAGTCATGACTCTCAGATGGAGAAGACAGATGTGTGTGAAGCTATTTGTCCCCCTGCTCTGTCTTCAATGTCCTCCACAGTGGATGGTACACAGCAGAGTTTCCACTAATATTTGTTGAATCAATAGTTATATATGTAAAGTTTTCCCCTTGTGACTTAACCAATATCACATCTGGAATTCAAATCCATCTCTGTTTGTTTTCATGCTCCAAACCCCATATATACTCTTTCTTGTAGCTTCAGACTATTACCAACGACAGTTACCCAGCTAGACAGCTAGAGTTATACATAGTATTTGCTACCATTTCCCAAGAGTGTAAAAATGTCAGGTGGCACATGAATGATGCTAATGAGTGATGGAGGAGGGATAAAAGGACAAGAAGCAGGTACCAGGGTGTGACTCCAGGATTAGATTCAAATTTGGTATGTCAGTTATTCAGCCCAAAGCAGACAGAGCTGGCAGGTAAGAAGGTGAGGGACTCTGAAGATCCAAATAAGGAAACTGTGCTTTCAAGCAGGAAGGATGAACATGGGACAAGAAATAGAAGACAGGCCAAAGGAATCCAACCCTTATAGGATCTGAAATAGTTTAGGTGGTAAAGAAAGTCTAAATCAGGTATGAGAATATCTAGGCTAATGTTGGATGGTCAAGGTAAGGCAGGTGGCTCTGAGACCAAGATCCCACTGGAAGAACTAGGCATCTGCCTGCTCTCCTGGATATGTGGTGACTTCTGTCCTGCCTCCTGCTGCTTCTCCATCCTGATCATGGATGGGTTGCGTGCTGTAAACCCTCACCAAGTTGGTTGTGCATGGGGTTGGCTGTGCTCTGTCCTATACTCTGTTCCCATGTCTCCCTAGAAACTGAACAGAATTTGTCACACTGAACCATGGCCTTGGTCTTGGCTTGCCAATACCTTCTTAGAAGAGCTGGCTATTCTGCCACCTTTTTCTGCTTCTCCCCTGCCAACTCTTCCACTACCCCCTTTCCTGACTTTGTCCCACGTTTCCTTTCCAGCATGGCATGCAGCCTGAATACAGTCTGGTCGTCTAACTCTTTAGTGGAAGTACTGATGGTGCTTTGTACTTAATAGATATACAACAAATATCTGTTAGAGAGAGGGAAGAAGGGTGACAGGTTCTATAGCTAGAGGTATATTCCAGTACTGAGAGAGTACTAAAGTCAGGTAGGGATTTGGGATGTCTTCATGCAAATAGATAATTTGAACTTGATCTTGAAGGATAAGCAGGTATTTACCACACCAGCAAAGAAAAGGTGGTATTTTGGGTAGTGGAAACTGTTTACTCACATATTATATCAGATATGCCTCCCACCCCCTCCAGTGCATATTTATATTTAGTCTTTTTTAATAACAGGAACACAATTTTTCTTAGAGTGAGAAAGTTCTCAGTCTATATGTCATGGGTTAAGGGTAGACTCAACCCTAAACCAGCTAATCAGAGCATCAGATGCCTCTGGCTATTGTGGTTGGTTCAGGGATAGACATTGGCTTGATGTGGACCAAAGGGAAATGTTGCTCACAGATATTTTTTGTGTGTGTGCTATTGAAATTGGAGTTGGAAGGAGTGCAGTCATCTTGACACTAAGAGAAGGGATGAACAACAGCAGGACCCAGTTCTGATAGCAATATTCTTTTTTTTTTTTGGTACTGGGGTGTTGAACTCAGTGGTGTTTTACAACCAAGCTACATCTTCAACACTTTTTAATTTTTATTTTGAGACAGGGTCTCACGAAGTTACTGAGGACCTTGCTAAGTTGCAGAGGGTGACTTTGAACTTGCTATCCTCCTGCCTCAGCCTCCTGAATCACTGGGATTACAGCCATGCACCACTGCGCCCAGCTTCATAGCGCTAATCATGGCCAGATTCACTCCTCAATTTTGTCTTTGGCAGGGAGATGGAAAAGCGGTAATGCATTCTCACTTTTCCCAAGCTATTTTGTGTTGAACTTTCTACTGTTTGTAACCAAAAAGGTCCTCACTGATATAGAGATGGAGGCAAAAAATAGCATAATGTGTCCAAGAATACTAAACATTTAACCTTGAAAGACATGGAGGCCCAATCCCTCTTAACTTGCAGAAGAGACAGAAGTCCAGAGAGGAAAAGTCTCTTGAATTCATTTCTAGGGAGGAACAGGAGAATGGAGGAGCAGGGCAGGAAGAGGTTGGACTTAGGGGAAGGAAGCAAGAGATGCCAGGCATCTTACCATCCTCATTCGGCTTGCAAGCAAAGGGATTTGAAACCACAAGCTGAACTGAGTAGTCTCTTCCCAGTAGTCACCTACTTCCTTTTAAGAAGGTCTCATGGCCACTTGGTCAGTGGATGGCCAATGTTAACATGAAATTCAAACAACTTGCCAGATCTCTCAAGCTTTCAGACTTGGCTTTGTGTAACCAGGATGCGAAATTACAGACCTCTCCTCTATGAAACTGGTTTTTAAATTGGAGAGACCCTCACACAAATCCTGTACCAATGCTTTTAATAATATATATTTTTAAAACTGCAAATGGAGAACCAGGATAGCTCTCAGAGCTCAATGTGTTTTCTTTCCCCCGATAGATGGATAGACAAGTGACTTATGCAGATGCGGTATATACATTCCGCACAATTTGACCATGGTTAAAGGGTATTTATATTCTGATGCAGATAAAATTGAACGTGTCAACACTAATGCATTTTTCGAGGAGAATCACTACTTTCACCATAATTTCCATGGAAAATTTGTGTGCACACGCAGTAATAGACACATTTATAACATCAAAAGGATTCAATTTTCTTTTCAATCATACCACAGTATGAATCGCTTTTCCTATTGAATTTAACAATGAGGCACATTACCAGAGTCTAAAGGATGGGACACTTCGTCTTGCTCTTATGAAAGTGCGTCAAACAATGGGTGATACATCACACAATGTCTCGGGTTAACTGAGCCTTTACACAGACTGGCTGCTAATTTGCTTGGGCCAGCAGAATGTCACTTTTATTTAATTTTGCCAATAAGATCAGCAGGGATCCAAACTCTGTTTAACTCTCAGTTATTAAAAGAGGTTTTTCTTGTTACACAGAGAACTCATTAATTCATGTCTCTCCTAATTCAGAATTTGAGGTCTTTGGAATGGGAGGTGGGAGGTGCTTAATCTCTGCTATGACGGAAGCAATTTCATCCCATACACAAGGCTCTTCAACTGCAGCAGAGACAAAATCTTTAGGAGAATTGTTGATGAATTAATTACAGAAGGTCCCTAGGTGGTTACCAGAGAAGCTAATCTAAGGAACTCCAGTAGGGGCACTTTGTTAACCTACCTTCATTCATTCAGTTATGTGGTCACCTGGTCATTTAATCATGATCTGTTCACCATCCCTGTGTCCATTCATTTATTCAGAGTTGATTAAGCTCTTTCCATTTGTCAGGGCTTGAGATTGGGGCTGAGGTTATAAAATGGGAAACACATCGCCCATTGAAATGGCCCTCACAGGCTAGTGAAAGAAACCAGCCATTTGTTCCATTCACTGATCCCCACTCCCCAGAACCCTGAGATTCACTTCCCACTTTTCTTGATCCCACTATGTGTTCTGGAAGGCTCAGAAACCCCTATAGTGGGTTCCCTTGTCTATTGGCTTCTGGTTGGGTCTGTTCAATGGGAGGCACTGAAAGATCAGAGTATAGAAGGAAAATGTCAGGAATTTTTTTCCCCTTAATTCTTTCTGAGAGGATACACCAATAATTGACCGAGTTCCTCTATCACAGGTCACAGCTCTGATCAGCTGCCCACTCTCTTCCCTCGTCCCTGAAGACCTGGGGTGCAAGGACTCTCACTGTTACTAATTTTGGGGTACTGAGCTATCTGGTTGGTTTCCCTCAGCCTTACCCACATCTGTGTAAATGGCTGCTTTTTGTTCAACCCTTCTCAAATTACCCACTGTGAGTACATTATCTGTTTTCTGGCAGGTACACGGGTAAATTTTAAAAACATACAGAAAATGATATGGGCTATGATAAAAGTAATCCCAAGAGACTGGGAATCTGGAGTAGAACGCATCAGTGGAAAGAGGTTTCCAGGGGTGATTCTTGTTCTGATCTGCATTCTAAATAATCAAATCCAATTTGCTTTGAACATAGATCAATGTTTATAGACATTGTTAGACTTTCTGCAAATGCCAACTACTCTTTCTTAGCCTGTCCAAGAAACTGAAGCCTCTTTTTGTATAAATGTTATCAGTTCTTTATATTGAAAATAATCACACTTAAATGGCATTGAGATTTGGAATTATGACTGGGGCATAAACATGGACCAGTCTTCATTCTGTCCAAGGTGTCTTCTCCAGTCACTTGCTTGTATCAAAAACCTCACTTAATATTGACCAGGAAGGAAAGAGTAACCTATGAATTTGGGGCCCAAGTCAGTCACAAGGGTCTGTGTGGGGTGGACGCTTCATCTACTCTCACTGCGTTGTCACCCCCTTCAGAGTCTGCACCATGAAGATCAGCCGTCTCAAGTCCATCAATTTCAGGATCACATGGATGTTTGTAAAGCAGTCGACTCCTGAAATGTTTTTCTGCTTCTTCAAACTCATCACCTCTCATTTTTATCATAAAAATAATTGAAATATGAAGGATTATTTTTCATGTGGACAATTAATTACTTTTATTAACAAATGGTTTTGGCCTGTTGATTACTGGAAAATCAATCAGAGGCTAAAGATTTCTATGCAAATTAGATCAACTTGAACAGAAAGAAAACTTCTGCAGATATCTTACAGGTGTATTTAGGATTAAGCACAAACACTGACTGGGAAAGTATAACGTCTCACTTCTTCAAGATCTTGAGAAGTCATTTAAAGAAGTTATTTCAACTCCTTGATGGAGAAGTTGAAGCATGATCTATCGATGTAATGACACAGGGAAAAATTTGGAGTAGTCATTTGAAAATAGCCACTTGGGAGAGTAATAATTTGACACAAATCTAGAAGTCAATATTTTTATTTATATGAAAAAATTATTACTGACACTCTCATAAACTCAGGTGAGATTAAAGAGTGTGGTTAGGGCCAAGAAGACCTTATAAGCACATTACTTAGAATTTAAAATAAAAGAAAAATTTGGCAGATAGCTACTTTCTGTTTTGAATCAACTATTTCAAGGCAGTCACCCCAAACTGCAGCACTATTTGCCCTTTCTGAGGGGAGGCTGGAGTACCTCCTCACACCATCCTCTTCCCCCACATATGGGTCTCACTTCCCCAGCAGCAAAGGTGGTAGTACCAGGAGGGGTCAAAGTCAATGGTCAAGTGTCTCAGTGCCACTTGAGAGTTCCCACAGTTAGCGCTGTGGCTCTCCTCAGCAAGGTCTCACGCTACTCTGCCCATCACTCACCAAGCTCCAGCACTTTAGTTTCAGTTCCTTCCATTGATGGTACAGACCCTGTTGCATAAGGACCTGTGCATGAGGTAATTCCTCTTTCTCCTCACTGTTTTCTCTGGTCAATTTTCATTGGCTCCCAGTTCTAGCTTAAAATGTTATGTCATCAAGGAAGTTCCCTTGACTAATCATCCCCCTCCACCCTGTGACAGCTCTCACTAGATCAAGTCTCCCTATTGTTCACTCTCAGGTACCTTGCTTTTGGTTCTTCAAAGCATTCATCTCAATCCTCCTTGAAAAAGAAACAGTGATAGTGTGACTTTGTGTTTGGTTCTTATATTTCTCACTTGATTACAAAGTTTATCTGGGATTGTGTCTGTCTTATTCACCTGCCTTCAACATCTAGCATGACTTATGCTGCAGAATAGGTGACTGATAAATGTTTGCTCAATGATTGAATAAATAAGCCTTCTTTTTTTTTGGTACTAGAGATTGAACTCAGGGGCACTTGACCACTGAGACACATCCCCAGCCCTATTTTGTGTTTTATGTAGAGACAGGGTCTCACTGAGTTGCTTAGCGCCTTGCCGTTGCTGAGGCTGGCTTTGAACTCACAATTCTAAGGCTTCTTGTCCTCTGATTCCTATAGTTAACCTCAACCTCGCAGCTTAAAATTGGAACCCCATTCCAGATACTGGAGGGATCAGTTGCAACAGTAGTATCCTTCCTCATCTGGGAAGAAATATGTCTATTATGCACCAAGTCCACATGGTTTAGGGAATACCCAGAGCATCCTATCCAGAGTCAAGGGTGACTGATTTGGGAATATCCCAGTAACTCCAGGTCAGAGAAAACCAGTTACCTTTCCCCCCCCACAAACTTTACTCACATGTCAATCTACAGTGAACCTCATAACTTCAGGTTCATTTTGGGTGGAAATAAAGACCAAATGGAAAGCAAAATGAAATACATCATTGAAGCAGCAAAGTGCAACTTGCTCTTCCACTAGTGGTCTGTTTTCTTGCACATAAACCTGAAGAAATGGGGCCACAGACAGTAGAAAGAAAAGACCAGATAGAACTAAAGGGGTACATGAGGGCATGCGTGCGTGTCTCCAAATGCTAGTGTGTGCATTTCTGTCCACGTAGGGGTGTATATACTGGACGGAAGTTCACAGTGAAGGAGGGGAGCTCTCTTACATCTGTTACAAATATTCTGAAGAAACCCAAAGGCATTACCTTGAATGAAGGAGAATTTTGATGAGAGTGACCAAGTTGAAGAAGACAACAGTGATCAACTGGACAAAATCCTGGGAGCTGAGTTAGGTCCTGGATTTCCCTGCCAGATGAGATCAAGGAACCCAGGTGGCATCCCAGGAGTCACAAACTGAAGGAGAGGAATAAAATGTCCTGATGAGGTAAACTCAGAATCCCAGGGATCTGCTGGGCAAGGCTCCCCTGGCGGGGAGGAGGGATGAGTGGAAAAACAATGACCTACAGAGGGATAGAGAATTAAATGCACCCAGCTGAGCACAGTGGTGCCCCTGTAATCCCAGTCACTTAGGAGGCTGAACTAGGAGAATTGGAAGTTTCAGGCCAGTCTCATAAACTTAGTAAGGCCTCAAGCAACTTAGTGAGACCTTGTCTCAAAAAATAAAATGGCTGGGGATACAGCTCTGTGGTAAAGTGCCCCTGGGTTCAATTCCTAGTATGAGAGAGAGAGAGAGAGAGAGAGAGAGAGAGAGAGAGACAATGAATAAGGCAGCCAAACCAGAAGGAGGGAAAGAAAACAGAGACAAAGATCTTAATGATGATTAAGTTCAATCTTGTCCTTGAGGGAACTGAGGAAACCAAAAAAGGAAAGTGACAAAGCGACTTGTCTCAGTATTCTTCACATCTGGAATTTGGAGGCAGACAAAAAGTCCTGTGCATGTGGGGATAAAGAAAGCCTAGAGGGGCTGGGATTGTAGCTCAGTGGTAGAGCGCTTGCCTCGCATGTGTGAGGCCCTGGGTTCGATCCTCAGCACCACATACAAAGCAATAAAATAAAGACATTGTGTCCATCTACAACTAAAAAAATTTTAAAAAAAAAAAAAAAAAAGAAAGCCTAGAAAGGAAATGTGGCCACGGAAGTTAAGCGTGGGCCCCAGATATATGTGTGCCTGAATTGGGAATACGTAGATACTGTCTTGCAGGCTCACGGGCATGCACCTGTGTGCAGGGCAGGTATGTGCATGTTCTAACTCACAAGCATGTTTTTTTTTTAAAAGATACATGTGTATATATATATATGCACATGTCTGTGTGCTAAAGAGAATAAAAAATTAAATTAAAGCTAGGATATTATAGGGTTTCTTTTTCTTCGGATATAAAACTCTGGTAATAATATTGACCACTACAACATGCTTTTTTCTTTATGGGGACAAGAATTTTGTGTCCATTTTATTATTTGATAGATAAAATCCCATGAGATTCAAATTAGTATCCCAATTTTTGCAGTTATACTCTGTAAAGCTCATTGGGGTTATGTGACTCATCTGTGTCACATGGCTATCAGGTGGCAGGGTGAGATTTGAACTTAGACGTCTCTGACATTGCAAGTAAAGCTTCAAAAGACTCCAGCGACAGTCGATGTGTGGCCCAGGACGTGGTCTCTTGTACCCTGAGTGAGTATAGATGCTGGTCCTCCTTCAGTATGCTTCCTGAGATGCCTTCATTCTGCTTCTAGAGCTAGCAGACTACACCATCTCTGTCCACCTGGAATGGACTTCACCTGACTAGAAGAAAAGCTCCTAGGGACAGGAGCCAGCTCTGTTTCATTTCCTATTGTCCCCAAATAGCTTACACAGTCTATGATGCAGAAAGAGTTCAATACTTAGGGAGGCTGACAGGAGAATCGCGAGTTCAAAGCCAGCCTCAGCAACAGTGAGGTGCTAAGCAACTCAGTGAGACCCTGTCTCTACATAAAACACAAAATAGGGCTGGGGATGTGGCTCAGCGGTCGAGTGCACCTGAGTTCAATCTCTAGTACCAAAAAAAAATTTTTATTAAATAAATGGATAAATAGTAAATAGATTGTAATGCTTGCCTAAGCTATAACATATTTTAAAAGAAATCTTATCTAATATCTCTCACGTACACATGCCAACTAGCTAACACATAAATTCTGCCATGGGGATTCCCCCTGCCTCCTCACATCTGAAGACAATAAGGCTAGTAGAGGTGGGCAGTGTGCTTAGAGCCCACAGCCAAGTTGGCAGCATAGGCTCTGTTGTATCAGGGTTCTTGCCAGGTGGAAAACGGCCTGACACAGGCTTTCCCAAGTGGCCAAAGGGATCCAGGTACCATGAAAAGACAGGAACAAAGAAAGAGTTATGGGCTTAGGATCTCAGGGCCCAGTTTGTGCAATCATGAAGAAGGAATTCAAAATACCTTGAGCATTTGATTGATCACCTATAAAATGAGGCAAATAATAATGTGTAGTTTATGCCAAGGATGACGTAAAATCACATAACCATTCGCCTCATATGGGACCATTTGGGACCTTGGATTTGAAAACTATTCCCTAAGCTGCCTCAGCTTTGCCACTCAGTATAGCACTGATCTCCAGATCTTCAAACGTCTCTTCTGGGAAATTCTGAGCTGCTCTGTCTGATGGAACTTCAGCCTGATGCAGTCCTGTGCCTGTCACCTCCATCGTATTGCTGTGGCCATGATGGTTTGGGAAAAGGCTGTCACAGTCCTAAAGTTGGGCAGGTAGGACTTTATCTGAACTCAGGACTTTCTGAGAGTCCCTGTCTCTATGCCATAGGCCATAAGGTTTCACCTCTCTAAGCCTCAGTTTTCTCCTTTAACCACTTGATGACACTATCATCCATCCATCTGTACTTTCAATTAACATGGTTTACTGTATGCCAAATGTTGTTCTAAGTTTCAGGCACACTAACCCTGAACTGCTTCAAAGGTGGCTTAGGTTTAGTGAAGAGTGACAAATAATAAAAACATAATACAGGAGATGCGCCACACACACATAATACCCGTGGCATGAAAAAGAAAGACAGGAGATATAGAACGCTATGGTAGGAAGTTGCAATTTCCAGCACAGATCTTAGGGTAGGCCTATCTGAGGGGATGGAACATATTAGTATAAATGTAAAGGAGAAACGGAGGAAGCCATATGACTGACTGGGCTAAAAATATTACGGACAGAGGAAACAGCAAGTGCAAAGTCCCTGAGGTAGGAGTGAGATGGGAGTGCTTGAGCTCAGGATGGAGGCCAGTGTGGTGGAGCAGAATGAGAGGGGCAGGGCGGAGAAGAACGGATGAGACCAGGTCAGAACTACATTACTCAGGGCTATTTTGCATTATTTTTTAATTGATGATTGCATGTCAATGTGTCAAGCACATAGCAATTATGAATTAATTCTCTTTTCATTCTCATGGAGAAATGCATTGTTTAAAGCTCTCTGCAATGACAATTTGGGGTCAAAGATTTGACGTGAGCTTCTGGAGGCTGTAGTCCCCTCTCAGCCACTCCATCTGCTTTGATTTGGGGTGGTGTTTCCTGGCTTGCCTTACTCCAGTTGCAGCCATCCCTGCTTCTACACCTGCCCAGGCCTCTTACAGGAACAATTTACCTCTGTCTCAACTGAGTTTAGTGGACACTCACCAGCAGCCTCCTGCTGGTCTCAGTATTACCTCTCCTGGCATGAAAATGGACATTCTGCTGAGGCCTTTTTGATGTGGGCTGGGCTCAAGGATCAAGAACCGGTGTACAGAGATAATACCTGTGATGGTTTAGATATGGAGTGTCCATCAAAAGCTCATCTGTGAGGCAATGCTAGAATGTTCAGAGGTGAAATGATTAGAGTATGAGAGTTGTCACCTAATCAGTGGATCACTGCGCTGATATGAATGAACCAGGTGGTAACCATAGGCATATAGGGTGTGGCTGGAGGAGGTGGGTTACAGGGGGTGTGCCTTAGAGAGATATGGTTTGTTCCTGGTGAGCAGAGTTCTCTCTCTCTCTCTCTCTCTCTCTCTCTCGCTCTCCTTCCTGGCTGTCATGTCCTAACTGCTTTCCTCCACCATGCCCTTCTGCCATAAGGTTCCGCCTCACCTTGGGCTCCTATGAAATTGGCCATCTCTGTGGACTGAACCTCTGAAACCATGAGCCAAAATAAACGTTTCCATTTCTACTTATTCTTTTCAGGTCTTTGGGTCATAGAGACAAAAAGGCTGACTGCAAGAGTAGCTGTTTTACCCATTACTCAGTTGGGGAAATTGAGGAGAGGAGGGCATAGTAAAATGTCTCTAGTACTAAAAAGCATCAAGGCTGCCTCTAAATGACAGTACTGACAAGTCACTGCCTTCTGAATTCTGCCTTTCACCTCTTGAACAATCCACACTTCCACATTCCTCCGTTTCTCTTATATGTCTATCTGACATCTTTAAAAAGGAAAGAATGTTCCAATGTCATGAGCTGCAATTGGTTATGGGAAGAGAGAAATTATAGCAGATGAATCTTTGGCAGGGGGGACCCCTAGAGATAGTAAACCTAAAAGTAATCTATCACTAATTTTTGGAAGAACCTAATAACCATGATCTCATTTAATCCTTACAACAACCCCATGTAGTAGGTACTATTAAAATCTCCATTTTACAGAGAATGATATTGAGGATCAGGGCAGTTAAGTAATGTGCCTCAGATCATACAGCTGGGGATTAGTAGAATTGGGGCTCAAAGCCAGTCCTCTCTGATCCTGTAATGCTTTCATGCATTTCTGTAGAAAAAAGATTGAAAGGAGTTGACAGAGCTCATAAGCCCTCAGCCTCCTACTCTTTCAGTGCTAGAACTAAGACAGGGCTCTGGGGGACTTTAAGAAATCAATATATCAAGTACTGTCACCTGTGCTCAGATCTGGGCTAGTGCCATAGAGTATTTAAAAGAAAATATTTTCTCTCTCTCTTACTTATTCCTAATTGACTAGAAAAACCTCCACACATAGGGGCAGAGGGAAGGCGGATGCTGAGGGTTGCTGAGGTTCAGGGAGATCGCCGCAGGGAAGGTTCTGGCAGAGCTTAAGCAGGGGCTGGACTTTGCCAAGGGACAAGTGAGCAGGTTAGATAGGTGCTATTGTGCAAAAGCAGGGATGAACATTCTATGCTGGGGCAGAGCCACAGTGAGGGGACCAGTGGGGGACAGAGGGAGATAGATAGTAAGCCAATAAGGATTAGCAGATATTCCAGGCTTTGTGGCTTAGAGAACACCTTGTAGCTGACTGATGCTTTCAGAGCTTCTTGTCCCATTTAATCCTCACCAGAGCCCCAGAATGTGCTGTTAATTATCCCTATATTAAGGCAAAGTAGTGAAGGCTCTGAGTAGTGAAGGGATTTGTCTGAGGTGCCTTAGGCTCTAACTAGGCAGGCCCAGATACAAGTATGTGTCCTGACTTCAGATCCCAAGGCCTCTGTGCTACACAGCATTGTAGGATTGAGGCAGAGGAGAAAAGAGGAGTCACAGAATTCCTTTTATAACATGTGGGATGCTGAAGACCAATGAGAGTCAGGACCCAAAATGCTATCCCGCTAGAGATTGTGAGAAGCAGCAGCAGCCAATGTAATAGGGCAAAGAAAGATAAAGATGGGAAGAGGATAAAGATGGAAGGTGGAAGAAGATGGAGAAATAGGAGGTAAACATGAGAATATGGGAGAGCAGAAGGGGAAGAAAATGGGAATGAAAACGGGTATTTATTCTTGCACTTGAGTGAGACACTAAGACACACTGACCCTGCTAGGGAGGACACAGTGAACTAGAACAATCTCCCCATGAGGGGGGCGTCAATGAGCACACTTCCCTGAATTGTTTAGAGCAAGGGTTGATTTCAGCTCACCTGCAAGCAGGGCAAAGAATCATGAGCCCAATAAGCTACCAGAAAGACCTTTACCATATTGGGTGAAATCCTGGTTATAGAAATCTCGCCGCCTCATTATCCTAATCTGATTGTACAAGACTCCATGGGGGAGAAATGAGACATTGACAGTCACAGCCCCAGAGAAGAGTTCTGTCTTCAGATGGGTGACCCTGGATATATTACTAATCCCTTTGAACGTTGGCTTCCTCATCTATAAGCGTGTCTCACATATTAAAAAGCTTAGAAATAACAAAGAGTGTTCATAGGACTGGATACAGATTTTAAGGAGACTGTGGGGAAAAACAAAACCAGAGATAGACAGGAAACAGACTATGAAAGAAAAAGTCACTTTTTAAATGAGTTAGTACGTTAAGAGGGCTGGGGAGACATTGAAGTGTTTTAGTTGGTGGTGGGAAATGGAAGTACAGGATGGTCCTAAGTCCTTGAAAGAAGAAAATGGGAAGAAAATAGGGGGTAAAAAGCATCAGGAATACACAGACCTCATTATTTAGATAATACTGAGGGAGTAGCAAGAAAATAATTTAAGAATAATGCTCCAGAGCCAATGATTGCATGACTTTAGATTTGCTTAACTGTAGTAATCATTTCTCTATGTATATGAATATCAAGCAGCATGTTGTATACCTTAAATATGCTCTTAAAAAAAGCCAAGGAGTGCAGAGAAATAAGGACTGACTAGACTGGGTCCCCTCCCAGGGTCATTCTTATAAGTCTTGCCTCTCAAGCTAAAAGAAAAGACTTGGTCTCAGCAGAGTGTTTAACAAAGCTAGCACTCATTCAGTCCCCTCCTGGTCATTGGAAGAAGTGTTCTCTCCTCCCAGAAGTCAAGGGCTCCCCTCTGTTGACTCTCCAAGTTGCTTTATGTTGGGTTCCTGTAAGTCTCCTTGTCAGTCTTTGAGCCCTTTCTGTCTAAGTCTTTTCTTTCCTAGGGCCCTTAGTCAGGCTGGAGCCAGAGCTTTGAATTGGAGGGAAAACCACTTCTTATTGACACAGGCCAGGTTCTGGTCAGGGAAGAAGACAAGAAAGGTTGAGGATACCCAATGAAATGACAGCTCAGAACACTTCTGCAGTTAACAGGCACATGGGGACCCCAGCAAGTGGCCGGTTCTACTCTGCCTGGGGGAGCTGGCCTGTCTCCCAGGGCGTAGGCCAGCTCTCTAATATCAGGAAGATCACCTCTCTTTCCACACCAAAACCTTCAATGACAGAAAGTGCACAGAGCCAAGAGCCAGAACTCTGTGTTTCGGTTCCTTTTTGTCCCAAAACAGCTGTGTGGACTTTGGGCAAAGCCTTTTCTGAAGGCTTCAGTCCCTTCATATTTAAAATGAAGGATTAAGATATTCATAGATACTCCCAATCTTTGCCCCCGCCCCCGTTAAATATTATATTTTAAAATTTGTGTTTGCAAATATAATGCATCAATTATGTAATAACTTATTAGTTTAGAAATCAAAGATAGACAAAGATGAGTTGTTTAATTGGAAATTGGAATCATATCATTGTGATTCAACACATGAAAAGTCCACAGTGCCACAGGTGTCCATTAGAACTTTTGATCAGTATAAGATAACTGGGTGGCCACATTTATCTGATGTCTTTCCAGCCCAAAGTTGAGGTCCCTTCTCTATCCTCTATATTCTTGGCTAAACGGGCCCGGGGATACTATCTGGGGATTTAGCATGCATCTTAGATTTAGCCTTTTTGTTTCTGGAACAGTACCCCATACTCCAAGTCAGTCTGGCCCTTGACTTCATTTCTTAGCCCCAAGATCACAATTTATAAAATTCATGCTTTTGTGTTTGTTCCCAACATCCTAGGGGAAAGCATGCAGGAACCCACTCCTCCTCTTTCTCTTCTTCTTCCGTCTCCTCCCCCACTTCTCCTTTTCCTTTGTCCTCTCTGACTCTCCCTCCCTCCATCTCTTGCCCTTCCTTGCCTCTCACCCCACTCGCCAATGACTGTCCATCTTTTAAATCCAAGCACTGAAGAATGAGAGCATGGCTGCTATTTTGTCCCCAGTGATGCCAACTCATTACTCTCTCTCTCTCTCTCATGTTATTATTGCTTGGGCTCAGGTTGATGTGTTTCTGATTAATGAGGCATTTGTTATGCACCACAAAACAATTGAAGAACACCCTTCTCATTCCAGTGAATTGTGTCACAAAGTTAATTATGAGGTGACCTTCCTTGATTCCAGGCAGGGGAGACCAGGTGTCCAAGAATTACTTGACAATTATCTTCAGGGGCAGAAGCAAGGAGATATCTAAGACCTGAGTCTGACACTCAGAGCCTTAGATCCCTCATGGCCTCATGCTCTGTGTTCTGAACTTAGAATTCTCTGCTGTCTCTTTCCTTCCCTGTTATCCCTCCTTCTGCTGAGAAAGCACAAGCCTGGATGACTGATAGATCTTGATTCAAAATCTGTGTGCCCTTGAGCAAGTCATTTAAAATCTCTGAGTTTCTACCTCATATGAGGGGAAAATAATACCCAACCCACAGCCCTGTGGTAAGGGCTTTTTGGATTTAGGCAAACAGTGAGGGGGATGGGCTAGCACAGAGTAGGAGGCAGTTAGTGGTGGGTGGTCTCCTCCTCCACCTTTCCTTCTTCTCTTTGGACTTGGATGAGAGGCTCTCAAGTTTCCCTGCTCTGAACCAAGAAGCCAAGAGATTCCAGTCTACGGAGATCACAAAAACATGCCAGGGCAAGGGCCAGCAGTCACCTGTGAGGGTCTAACCTGGGAGCTGCAGCACTAAGGAAACCTGTAGAATGTGTCTTCCTTCTGGGACTTCAGGAATGTGGTTCTTGAGTTTTCATGGAAGAGAGGCTTCATTCTGTACTTTAGAAAGTTCCCTGAATGTAGATTTGGCAAAAGACCAATAAGCTCCATGTTCTTGGTACAGCTGAGGGCTCAGGGGAAGGTTGGAGAGGAAACTTTCAGGGGTTGAGTTCTGGGGAAGCTAGATCAGTCTAGCAGAGAAGCTCCAACCTCCTGTTCATCAGAAAGCATCCTTGGTGAGAGACTCTCCAGAAACAATCTCTTTCATAAGTAGGTTAAGGAAATCCATGTTCATTAATACTGTGAGCACCAGCAATGGCCCATGCACCTGTGCACTTCACCTTTACAACAACCTGCATTCTATTTGTAGGAACAGTTGTCCTCCTTTTGCAGATGTGGAGTCTGAGTACCAAAGATGTTAAGGCACTTGCCCAGGAAACACAGAACTCAAGTCAGGTTTTGAACTCCACAAATGGTTTCTAGAACCCAGTTGCATGCTCCTCAGACACTTCCGCATGCTCCCCAGCCCCTCACCCATAATGATGCTGTAGCCACCCCTTGTGTGCTGATTCACCAATATCAAAGGGCTTCCTGCCACTCTTTTGCTTTTCCATGATGCAGCAATTCTAGGAGTTGCATGAAAAACTAACCTTGAGCAATATGACCAGAAGCCTACGGGAACCTTAAGTATAGATGGAGTACCAAATGCCAGACTTGATGCACAATTACTGAGCAAATGCTTCAACACTAGCCAGGAATGTTCATATAAGTGTCCAAGATGAGGCAAAAGAGAAAAGGAATTGGGAAGCGGAGCTGAAAGACAAACCTGAAGGATAGGGGCTGGGTGGGCTGCTCCCCCCATTGTGTAGGTTCAAGAAATGGCGTCTCAGGGTGAGTAGTATCTCAGGCTCTGGAGAAGACAGAATCCCAGCTCTACCTTTTAACCATTGTATATTCTGGACACATGACTTAACTTGTTTGAGTGTTGGCATCTCCAGTTGGGGAATATAGGTATTGAGATTTCTATCTCATCATGTAAATTCGAAGGCACCCTGCCTTAAAGTGCTTAGCACAAAACCTAGAACACAAGAAGTCCTCAACACATTGGCTGTGATTATGATTTCTGAGAAGCTGGATGTGGCTGAACCATATACAGGGTAGGCATGGGAATATGTGCAGACTTTTATAAAATGAACTCAGGCACACGTTGACACAACTTCTGATCCTAAGGATGCTGGGAGTAGAACAAAGTCACCAAAGTACAGAATTCAATTCTTTGGAACACTGATTCCTTTAGCAACCTGGTAGCCATCACTGGGGAAGTTTGCTAGCCTTTCCCTATATCCTTCCCCAGTTACATTTTCCCCTATAAGGCTGGGGCTTGCCCTGATGCTATGAATGCTCTGCTCAAGTGGAACATTGGCACACCACATCTAGTGATAGATCGTGGTCAGCAGGCCTCAGTGGAGGTGGCTGGAAGGGAGGACAGATGTTGGCGATGCTAATGGATGCAGACTACTGCCTTCCCCACCTTTGAGCCCATTCACCAGGGATCCATATCGCATCACAAATAGATTTCTCATGTCCTCTCTTCAAACTTCCTCCAGCTCCTCTGGCCTCACAGGGAGGCAGGGATTTGTTGAGGTACATCCATCAAGCTAGTGGAATCACTTCTGTTCATTTCTGATTGGATTCATAAATTTGTTTTTCCACAGTTGTCTCGTTCAGAGAGTTGACAAGCTCTTCCTGAATTCATGAATTTAGGAGGAAATGAACCAAAGGGACTGAGGAGCCTAAATCTGAACTGAACTGTGGTATGCTTGCCTCCAACTTTCATTAACAATTTCAAGAGAAAGTTTACAAAGCTGTGAAAAAGACCAGCACATGGTTGAATCGGAACATCTGCACCAGGGATTAACCATTTAAAAAATGTTACACAGAAATGAGCAAACAGAGAAGCAGAGAGTTAGGTCTATTTTTTCAATTTACTCGCACGTTCGTATCTTTGCCAAGAAAACCAACGAATTTCCATTCATCCATTTAGCAAATATTTATAGCAATTGGTTTTACATCAGACTCTGTTCTAGGCACTTGGAGCACAGGAGAAATCAGTACAGATAAAAATATCCCTCCTCTTGGATGATTTTGGGATGTAAGTGGAGCTTACATTTTTGAGGAAGCAAAGAAGGGCACGTCCTTTGTGTGTGGGCACGTCCTTTCTTAGATGACCTCATCAATTTCTTATGGTTTCCAGAAGTTACCACCACTTTTGATCCTTTTTCATGTGATATATCAGACTCAGCAGTATAGTGGTGCTAAATCTGACTTTCCTTCATAATTTTCCCGGGATATTTCTTAAGCATACAGATTTTTGAAAGACAGCCCAGAACTACCTAACCATAATTCCCAGGAATGGAGCCCAGGAATCCTTGTTTTAACCTGTACTCCAGCTCTTCCAGGCAGATGAGCAGAAACCAATGAAAAGAATGGTCGTTACAGAAGTAGTAGGGTAGTGGAAAGTCTTGACATTTTTGAAACATATTCGTGGGTGTGAATTTTAGTGCTACTTCTACTAACAGCGTGACGAGAAGGAATTCATGTTTCTAAGTCTTTATTTTCTTCATCTGTAAAATGGGGCTAAAATGTTTATCAGTTAGTATTGTAGAAAGTAACTGATACAATGCATTTCATGCAACTAATCTACAACTGGCACCTGTTGGGGGCTTGATAAATTCCTTTCTAAACTTAGCTGGAAAAAATTTTACTATTTCATAATTAGCTAGTATTCCACCATATAAATGTGTATGTGTGCTGTGTGTGTGTGAAAAGAGAGAGAGGGAGGGAGGGAGGGAGGGAAGGAGGGAGGGAGAGAAAGAGAGATGGGAGAGAGAGAATATAAGTGAGTATGTGTAAGTGTGCCTATATTACTTGGCTGATAAAGCATATGAGAGAAATGATCTGATTTCATATTTCTTGAATATCTATTTAGACATTTTAACTAAAATCTGAATTCTGGCTCAGTATCAGCCAATATTCTCAAATCATTTGCATGAAGTCAGAACTTTAGAGATTAACTGGTTAATGTTAACATCTGACCAATACTTAAAGTGGCTCATTTCTCTGTATCATTTCAGTTCCTATCCAATTACTTTGATTAGCATTAAATTTAATAATATGAACATCATGCATTTGTATGTTCTTATAATTTTTTGAAATATATTCATATATCTTTGGATCTTCTCAACTATCCTGGGAATTAATCAAAGCAGCTATAATTATTCTAGTACCACAGAAGAGAACACTGAAATCTATAGAGGTTAAGTGATATGGTCAACTTTCATGAATTTAGAGACGATGCTAACACTAGAACCCAAAGTAGCCTACGGCCGATGTTAGTACCATACTGTCCATTAGAGATCTAGACCCTGTTACGAAGAGAGACATTATCTACTGTCAAGGGCTTCTAATTTCACAGAGAGTGCTGAGAGCCTGCAGGCTATCAGAGCCCATATGTTTGCTTTCTGAGGAGGGAATGATCATGTGTTGCACCATAGCAATATAGAAATTCAGTACATAGAGAATTAAAAGGAAATAAAAGTATACGAACTGGAAAGAAATATAAGCAAGGGCATTCACTCTTTGGAAAGTCATCTATATTGAAAGAGTAGGCTGTTGAATTGGAGTCTCCAATGGCGAAACATTAGGTTAGACTGGAAACTGAGCTGCCATGGGACAGGTGCCTCTTTTTATGATTGGTGTGGGTGGAACCAATGAGCAGATGAGTAGCCTCTGAGAGCAGAGTTCTGATGGTTTGAAAAAGACACCGAACATGGGGCTGCTTGAGAGCTACAGTGAAAGTATAAACCAAGGATACATTTTGAAGATAGATCACTAAATCCAAAGATGTGAGTCCAAACACCAGAACCCAAATTTTAAGCCAAAGAAGTATGGGTAAATTGGATAATCAATGAATGGGAACACATCTAAGCGAATAGTAGGTCACTCCCATGAGCAGATTGTTTGCATTTTAAAGGACTAAAAGAGGCAGAAATGAGGAGAACAGACATGATTCCTTTGCTCCCTTCTTAAAGTCCCTATGTGAAGAACCAGTGGAAATAACAGTTCCAAAGTCAAATCAAAGTATGATATTCATGAGGGGGATTCAGGGAGCACTAAAAGGATGTGTTCTTATTGCCACGATAGATGATATAAACTCAAGTGAAAGAGAACACTTATGGAACATGCAAAGGTTTTAAGTGTAGTGACTCAGCCAGGCCTCAGTTCAACCCTATGGTAAGCACTGTTGTAGTTTCCAGTCTCTACAGGTTCAAATCCTGTCTGGGTCACTTACTACCTGTGTAGCCTGGAACACATTACTTAAACTCTCTGTGCCTCTGTTTTCTCCTCCTGAAGTGGAAATAATAAAAGCATCTGATTTCCTAGGGTTGCTGTGAAATTTAAAGTCAACATATGTAAGCACTTAGAGTAGCATGGGCATGTAGTAACCATTCAAGAAATGTTAGATAATATTCATTCAACAAGCATTTATTAAATGTCTCCTGTGCCCAGGTGCTGTGTTAGGCCTAGGAATAGCAAAGATGAATTAGACAGAGGCTAGCCCTTAAAGAAGTCATAGTCTTATAGAGAAGGGCTACCAGGTCCTGAGCTAATGCCACTTCTATTTTCCCTGGAGTTCCTGAAGTTCCCCCTTGCTTACTTCATGGGAACTAACCTTTCTCTCATTTCTCTGGGGGATGTTCTTTTCTCAACCTCTATCTACAAACATCTCCTGGCTGCACCTTTTAGGAACAGGTCTTTTACTTCTGTCCCTCCATTTAGAGACTAGAAACTAAGTTCCTCCAAACTATGTCCCTAATGATCTTACAAAGTTCTAATCACTAAGGACTTCCTCCACAGGAGAAAAGAGGAAAACAAAACAACAAAACAAAACCAAACACAAATATTCATCAAAAAAATAAAAAAAATATTCATCATACTAGTCTAGGGTTTAGTTCCCTAATATTTAATTGCTTAATTTTCCAAGGTTATATTTACTTTTGATTAAATTCTTTAAGTTCTAAATCTATGCAAAATATGTTCAAGAATTTTTTCATCTGTTTATGTTAATGAATAGTTAAATGAACAAAATTGTTTGCAATCAAATAATCAACACGTCCCCCAAAAAGTCATTTCATGGGTCTCTAGAATTTATTTCAAAGATCATGAAATAAGTATGTTTTAACTGCATAGGACTTCGAGGTTTTCTCACAGAAAAGTTTTTATAAGCAAAGGCAGCTGCTAATTTTCCAACTTCAGAAGTTGGCAGACATCTGGCCTGTGGGAACCTTTGCTGCATATTTCACCCTGAAGCTTAGGTAGAGTGACAGGCACTCAGTATGTATGTCAAGTCTCATTCTCCACTCTGGAGAGACAGCTGCTCACCTCAGGAGGTCATGTGTGTTGCAAATGGGTATAAGACTGAGAGACAGGATGGCCAGAAACTTATGCACAGCCAAAGAAATGGAGTGAGGCAGAGACTGGGCACAGAACAAGAAAGCCATTATAGCCGAAAAAGGGTAGAGAAATACTACCAGGCTGGAGAAAGTAAACCATAAAAATGAAGGGAGGGAGGAAATAGGAGTTTGAACAAGAGATGGGATAGTGGCAAAGGAAAGAGAAAACTTTAGTAGAAAGACTCAGGAAAAAGAGAGGAAAGGGCAAAAATAAGAAAAGGAAAAGAGGGGAATAGTTAAATGAACTAGAAATGATGGAAAGTCTAGAGAATGCAAAGAAGAGAGGATGTGGAAATAAGAAAGAAGGCATACCAGAACAGGAAATGCAATCCCCCAGGGTTTTTGAACAAGGTTAACTATCAACCCACTCTGTGACATTTAACAGATCACCTCCACCTGTGGCCTAATGGCTAAAATGGTACTAAGATACCTACCTCAAAAGCTTGGAGCAGATTAAATGAAAATCTAAACCTAAAGCAACAAATATAGTGGCTACCAGGACAGATGTTCTATAAATGAAATCCCCATTTTGCTACTTGGTCCCAATCTGTTATGTAATCCTCTAATCTCTAGCAGTCAAAAATCAAGCTGGCAGGATGGAGAGCAGGCATGGGAACAAAAATGAACAAAATAGACTTTGCCCTCAGAGAACTCAAAGTCAAATAGGGATGAAAGCCCCACATGCTACAGTGCCCTGAGTTCTATGCAGAAGTCTTGTACCAAGTGTGGTGGGAGTGGGGAGAGGGGGTTTTAGCGCCATCTGCCGAAATCATGAAGAGTGCCCAGGGGAAGTGACATTCAAACTAAGATGTGAAGAAAGAGTAGAAATTTTCCAAAGGGAGAAGAGGAAGGAAGGGCTTTTCCTCTACAGAAAATGACAGGAGCTCAATAGAGACAGGAACAAGCAAGCCATGTGCAATGGACAAGAAGTCAGGCGGAAGGAGAGTGGGGTAGGAGTCTCAGTCAGAACCAGACCTCCAAGGGTGGTATGTGCAAGACTGTGACCTTGTGTTTTACTTGTGAAGCCACAGGACCCACTGCAGGATTTTAAATAGAAGAGTGATATACATGAACTTGGTATTTAGCAAATGAACCCCAAGCCTGTGGATTGGAGGTAGGTAATAGCCTGGATGTGGGAAGATCCACTGTTCAGTTGTCCAGAGGAGACCTGAGAAGGGTCTGAGAAAAGGGTCCACAATGGGACTGGGAAGATAAGAAAGATCAAAGTGAGCTAACGGCTTTAGGCATACCCACAAAATCTGCCCAGGAGAGGAACTCCCATTTTAATGGGGCAGCTGGAAGGTGCTCATAGTCCCCGAGAAGCTTTGAAAGGATGAGTGGTCATTGGCCCTAATATCACCACCACTCCCTCCAGATAATTCTTTCTTTCTTGAGATGAGACTCAAAATGAGTGCTTTATTTATCAACATTTGGTTAATACTGTATTTATTAAACCATTTAAAGAAGTCACTGTATATCTTAGTTGTTTGTTTTTAGGTGTGCTGAATAATTCATTAGCAGCAAATGCTTGGAGGATGGAGCTACTAAAAATTGGAGAGAAATGTGTTAGGAAAAAGAGCCATGTATGGTGCAACTAGAAGTTTCTGCCAGGTCCCTAGATTGGGCCCCTGAAGCCAGACACATCTGTAGACAATACCTATGCTGTGCTCTCCACTGATCCTTTCCATTTTGCATAGATAGATGAACTTTAGGTGGCTTTCTGACTGGTGTCTGGTGATATCTAACACAATCTGTTGGATCCAATGTGCTCCTTCAGCTATTACCAGGATGGCTCAGTGAGAAGATGGGAAGAGGCAGAGACCTAAGTTTGTCCAAGAATATTCAACCCATGGAAGGAGGAGAGGTGCAGCTTCTTTCTGTGCCACCTCTAAGGACAGAGTAAAAACCAAAGGGTAGACATCCCCTGAGAGCAGATTTCAGCTCATTATCAGACAGATTAGGGAGCAAGGAACTTGTCAAGCAGAAAATACACAGTGCCAGCCGGGAGCAGTGGCTCACGCTTGTAATCCCAGCACTTTGGGAGGCTGAGACAAGAGAATTGCAAGTTCAAGACCAGCCTCAGCAATGGCGAGGTGCTAAGCAACTCAGTGAGACCCTGTCTCTACATAAAACACAAAATAGGGCTGGGGATGTGGCTCAGTGGTTGAGTGCCCCTGAGTTCAGTCCCTGGTGCAAAAAAAAAAAAAAAAAATACACAGTGCCATCATGTAGGATACATTGCACTTTTACTGAGCGACTTGGAAAGTCCAAGGCATTCTTAAAGCCATTTTCTCTTTGGAACCTCACACTTTCTCTATGGGTCAGATATAGTGTCCCCACTTCACAGAAGAGAAATCCGGTACTTTCAGAGTTTAAATGCAGTCACACAGCAGGCAAATGTTAGATGCATTTGTCAGTCCATGCCCCAACCTCCAAACTCAAACAGATGCCTCCCTGTTAAGTGTTTAGGTGACTTGTCACTGAAACTAAGCAACCAGAAGCAGAGTGAACAAACACTGGGGGAAGCCGTAGAAGGGATTCAGCTTTGGGCAGGATGTGAGCTTCAACTTCAGAGAGGACTTTAGCTCAGATAGACTCAGATCTTTCTCCTGAGTGTCCCCAATTCTCCAACAGCAAAGTAACTGAAATGAATACATGGTGGAGTCTCCAAATGCAAAGAAGGGTAACAATAACTAAAGACAAGTTATCTGCAACATAAATGACTTTTTTTCCCTCAAAGAAAGGAAAGCAGAAACGACAAGAGGAAGCAAACATATATTTTATAAAACATTTTTCATCATCAAAAGTTCTGTTTTAGGTATTCCTCTTGCATGTTTTCATGCTGAAACCTATTTGCAAATTATTCCCTCACTTTTTTTCACATGAAATGTACCCTCGATTATATGACAAGAAATTATATGGTGCTAATAATTTATTTAAAACCAGATCCATGTCTCACATTCATTCTGTGTTGTGAAATCAAGTAGATGCAGAAGAGGGATTTTTTTTTCCTCTGAACTTTCTGACCACCTCTATTGTGCAAGAGAGAGTAATAGCAGGTATCGAGGGTGCCAATTATGTGGTGATGTACAAACCCGCTGGAGAAAAATCTATATGATATTTTAATGCTAGTCAAACAGAACGATGAAGTTTAAATTAGCTTGAAGCTACTAAAAATTCTAACTATGGCTCTGCCTTCATTGTATGTGAGGGTGAAAAATAGCTGTACAGAAAAATATATGTCTATCTTCTCTGTGGAGAGCCTGCCTGGTGTCTCTTTTGCTGATGTGCAAGCTTGTTCTTGTTTGCTTCATTTTTCCATCTTTACTTTCAATTATTTTCCTCTCATTCATTTTTTTCTTGCAATCGCCTCTCTTCCCTTCTTTCAGTCATTTTTATCTTTGACTTTTTTTATGTGAATTCACCCATCAGCTTCATAAACTCATCAAGAATGTTAGAACCCAGAAGGCCCTGACTTAAAAATAGAAGGGCTTTGGGGAAACAGTCCGTCAAGTTCACCCTCCTTGTGGTGCAGGTAGGCACTAATGGTTTGAGAGAGGACACAGCTTGCCCCAGGCCACCCACCAATTGCTTAAGTAGTCTGCTCAGGGAGTGGGCCAAAGAGGAGGGGGATTCAGATTAGAATATAAAACCAGCATTCTCATCTCCATAAACTCAGCCCACTACTACAAAAATCAAGGCATAATATTCGTATTTCCAAAAGACATTTTTTTTCTTTTAAAAAATGCATCAGGATACACCCAATCCTTATGCAGCAGCATCAGAAGATGAGGTAGGAAGCACTGATAGGAAGCATGTCTATTATATATAGACAAGGAAATGAGGTAGACAGGGGAGTGAATTTAGTGACTACTTCTGCTGTAGTTTGGATCTTAAATGTTCCCGCAAAGACCCATGTGTTAAAGGCTTAATCCTGAGGGTGGCCTTACTGAGAGGCCATAGAACCTTTAAGAGGGGAGCCAGATAGGAGGTCTTTAGGTTACTAGAGATATGCCCTAAAGGGCATAATGGAACCCAGGCCCCTTCCTCTTCCTCTCTTTTGCTTCATGGCCACAAGATGAGCATTTTGCTCTGCCATGCACTCCCACCATGATGGATTTTGCTGCCACAGGCCCAAAGCAATGGGGCCCACCGATCATGGACTGAAACCCGTAAAGCTATGATCCAAACTAAATCATTTTTTTATAAGTTGATCATCTCAGTATTTGTTATAGTAATGGAATGCTGACTAACCCAACTTCTTATTGGTCAGGCAGGTTTACAAGTTATTGAACCCTTAGTTAGCCCTGCTAGTAAGTATTTATGTCACTATTGTGCAAACCAGAAACTGAAATTCAGAAACCTTCATAGTCATCAGCTGGAGAGTGACCGAGCTGAAATCAAGCACTGTCAAAATCTCATGTTCTCTGTGAGATGTTGCCATGCCCTCACAAGTGTCATGGATGTCACAGCAGGCCCATGGAGGAGTCAGAGCTAGAGGAATGGTCCTTTTCCAGCTTAGAAAACTTCCCAGCACTTCTTAGGAAATAAGCCCAGAGGGTCGGTATGACCTCACCGAGGGATGACAGAGCTAGCCTTGGTTCATTGTTGATACGCTGCTCATGGCTAGGAGGACAGAGAAGGCAGAGGCAGAACTCGAGTCGAACTTGGGGAGTTACACAGAGTTCACTTTGAAAATCTTGTTACATGAGGAAAAGTGCAAAAGTTAGGATTTTAAAGGTCAGTTGTTAGAGGGTAGAGCTGTAAATGATTTCTTCAATTTTTTTCCCACGGGAAATAGCTGCATTATTTTCATAAAAATCAAGCAATACAGTAAAGCTCATATAAAATGATGACAATCATCCAGAAGGCCTCCACCAAGTAGCACTTGCTAATAATGGCTGAGCATAGATGTGTCCTGACCTTTTTCTTGATCAGAAAACATACTCATGTCTTTTTTGTTTTGTTTTTCTTATACTCTCCAATTTTTCTATACAATATGCACATTTATTTTATAAAATGAATATGAGAATTTTTTAATTAGGAAAGTCATTTAGGACTAGACAATAAAAATCTTTGGAATGGCAGGCTTAGGGATCTGGTTATGTATCTGAAGTGCGTGTGTGTCTGCCTGTCTTTCCCTAAGTCCTGTCTCCATTCCAAAAATAATTGGAAATGAAAGAATCAGACATTTACATTTTACTCAGTAAACAACAGGGAAACAGTGAAGGTTCTGAGCAGGTGTGAAACAACAAATGAGAAATATCCCTCTAGCACAGAGTTCTCAAAATTTCGTTTCTGGACCAGAATTATCAGGGACTTGCTAGATACGCACGTTATTGGGCCACACCTCAGACTTAAAGAATCCAAGACTCTGAAGTAGAGACCCAGAAGGCTAATTTTTTAATAAGTTCCAAGTGACTCTGATGTGTGCTAGGGCTTGGGAATCTCTACAGTATACTCCAGAGAGAGGTGGTGGGAAGAGTCAAAGCTCCATCAGTCATCAAGGTGAGATGGGCTGGAGGGCTAAACTTGGGAAATCACAGCTCTCAGTAAGTATGAAGCTGAAGCATGGTAGTCATGAGCCCAGTTCTGGCACTCTCCAAGTCCAGATTTGGATGAGTTAATGGTCCCATTCCCTGAATTACCATCCACAATCTGCATTTATATATTGTCATAGTAGGACTTAGGAATCCATTTCTTTTTTCATCATTGCAAATCTCTCTCAGAAAAAAGAAAAAGCAACTTTGGATAAATTCATTTTAAAAATCGGATTTGCTTATTAATTCTAAAGCTAAATGCTTGCCTTCTTGTGCACATTAATAGAAAAAAAATGTTTCAAAATCTTCCTAGCTTGCCATTCAATATCCACATTTGTGGAAAGAGAATTTTTTTTTAGTGTGTGTGCATCCTCTTTATTTTTCCCTCATTCTCTAAAAGCAGAAGTGTGCAAGGATCAATTTTGAGTCTTTCATCAGCTCTGATATGGGAGCCCTGATTTTATGTTGGAGATTACTTCCCAGGACCCCCTCCCCCAAGTTGAAAGATGACATTGTTCACCACAACGATTCCCTCAGGATTCTCCCGCGTCGTGCCTGCCAAGCCCCGGTGACAAGATATAGGGGGCAGTTAGACTATTACATACTCTCCCTGCCACTTTCAATCAAGCCTAATGCAATCAGAAACACATGACTACATCAACACATCTCCTTTAATCAAATGTGATTAAGTCAGTCATTAGTTTTTCAAGACAAATAAAGGATACAAGTGCTTGTATTATAAACGTAACCGCCCCCCTTCTTAAGTGATTTCTTAGAAAGAAAGCCCCCTTAGAACAGAACTTAGAGCCTTCCAGGTCTTTGTATTTTCCTGCTGGTGTTTCTTGTAGGGGACCATCCTGGGTTTGTATGCACAATTCCTTCTTGCCTGTCCCCTCTCACAAAGCCCCTGTGTTGTCAAGCAGAATTTGGCTTCAGCTTGATCAGAATGATTTCATTATCCCATTGTTACCATTATGACTTAGGCAATTAGTAGTTTATAAGTATAAATTTATGGCAATCTGTGATCCAGGCGCATTGGCAGTAGTCAGGGCATAATAAAAACCCAATCAATTTCTTTCATTTAATATGTAGGCTGTGACCCTAGTTTTGATTAGAACTCTTAGCTATTTCATCTTTAAATAAAAAAGAATGTCTGCAAGCAATTATATGGTGTGTTAATTGGATATTCCTTTTTATCTCTTATACTACTGAATGCATTGCTAACGAAATCCTTGTTTTCTCTTTCTCAATAACGTCTCTGCTCCCCTCTCTCTAACTCTGCTACTGCCTTTGTCTCCCTGCTCCTCCATCTCTACCTCATTCTTTCCTTCTGTTTCTCTGTTGTGAATTCTCACTAGCCCCACACACCTTCGCTAAAAGCCAGGGGCTCTGGGTACCCACCTTTCCACTTCCTTCCCCCACGTGTGAAGCCACCATTCCTGTCCTGTTTTATGCACACTATTTTTCCATGAGGACCTCCAGACCCGAGGTCACCAAATTGCCTGGAAGGCCCAGCATGCAGCGAGGTCTCCGTTTTTCCTGAGTAATATTTCCCTAAAGAACCTACACTCTTGGGCCTCCACTCTAAAAGGTAGCAGGGGTAGAGGTACCCTAGTCCCCCTGATGGGGAGCACAGGTCCGCCAGACTCTTGTTTGGCCATGTAGCTACAGTTTCTGCTTTTCTGTCACATGGAATATATTCTTCATAGAATGATTTTGTAAACTGGGGTAACTTGTGATCTGGAAAATGGGCTCTGTGGTTATTATTATTAATAATATTATTATTTTTTAGCAAATGTTTCTATAGTGCTTGACATTCCTTGATCATCCACAGGATGGACAACATTCTAAAGCTGTTTTGAGTATGACTGCGCACATCAGGAAGGTGCTGTCTGCTTGTCTCTGGGAGGCATCGCTCTGGAGTCCTCCAGCTTCCTTTCCCTGCTGTGCCCACAGCTCTCCAAGCTCTTGCTCTGAGGGATCTCTTTGCCAGTATCCTGGAATTCCCGTAGGAGCACTTGTTCCCTTTGTCCTGGTTTTCTCTGCTCTTGTTTTGTTCCTTGGCTTTTATACAGCACCTTCTGCAGTAGCATCCAGAGGAAGATTACATGGGAGATGCTGAGACTGTCTGAAAGTGTCTTTATTCCAGCCTCATGTGTCATGACCACTTGGCATGGACAGAATTCTAGGCTGGGAATTGTTTTTCCTCAGAATGGGGCATTGCAGGATATCTTCTAGTGCTTAGTGTTACAATGGAAAAGCCCAACGCCCTTGCCCTTGGTATTTCCAGCCTTTCCCTCTGCGACTTCCTTGTTCTTCTCCCATAATCCCTGTAGTATTTTTATTTGTTTGTTTGTTGGCACTGAGGATTAAACCCAGGAGCACTTTACCACTGAGCTGCAACCTAGCTTTTTTTAAAAATTTTTTTATTTTGAAACAGGGTCTTGCTAAATTGATGGGGCTGGTCTCGAAATTTTGATCCTCTAGCCTCAGCCTCCAGAGTTGCTGGGATTACAGGCATGTGCCACAGGTCCCAGCCTTCTTTATCTTTTAGAATATTTTCCACCCTTATGTCCTGACACTTCACTATGACGTGCCTTCAAGTGCGTCTTTTGTTCATTCTATTTCACAACCCTCAATAAACCCTTGCATTTTGGAAACACATCCTTTAATTGTGGAAATTTTCCCTGTATTATTTTTCTGATAATTTCCTCTTGTCCTCTTTCCTGTTTTCTTTCTCTGAAGAAAATGCTACTGTTAGAACCCCCCATTTCAATCTCTAATTTTCTCTCCTACTAGCCATATCTATTTTTTTTTATTTCTCAACTTTACCTTCCAACACTTTTATTGAATATTTTTATTGTTCTAAACAAATTATTAACTTCCAAACCCTTTTCTTGGTTTTATGGTTCCCTCTTTCAGAGCATCTTGTTCTTGCTCCAGATGTAACAACTTCTCTGTTCTATCTGAGAGTGCTGACACAGACCGAACTAACCCCAAAGATCATGGTCTGGTTATAATAGTCTTCCTAATCACCATTTTTTTCTTGGTTTTCATAGTCTATTCCTTTGAGAATCTGGAATCAAGTGAAATTGCTTCCCAGTGCAGATGATAAACAGAAGGGCAGGGACTCTATGTGCTATATTTACCGATATGTAACCTGTGCTTAACACATTTTCTCCTATGGGTAAGTGTTCTACAGGTATTTGGCAAAGGAATGAATGATGCAAGAACCCGAGATCCCCAATTTTAACAGAACAACCAGAAGATGAAGAAAACACAAGCTTTCTAGTTCTCGTGTTATCATAGCCATTCTCAGCAGCTTTTGATGTGGTGGAACAATTTTGGAGAGTATGGCCCTGTCCTCACTTCTGCTTAATAGAAATACAATCCTCTAAGAAATTACAGAAGCCAGAGGTTCGGGGTGTTTAACAGGGCTGCTCAATGAGCTCATTTATAATGTTAACAAACCAAATTCCTGAACATGTTCCGAGGCCCCTGTTGGACCTGTCAGCCAAGAGAGACAGCTGTCGGTCAGGATTCATGGCAGCACGCGCCTGCCCTGAGGGCCTGCCTGGCAAGGGGGGGCTGGTGGGAGCGGGAAGATAACAGAGATAAATCTAAATTCATTCGGGAAGCAGTCACACTCAATGACATATTCACTGACTTCTTCAACAGCTCATTTGATAATGTTCTCTCTGCACTATTCATTTTTCTGAAAGATGAAAGCTGGCTGAGGATCTCATCTGCTCACTGATGCAGGGAAAGGATTTGAAATTAGCGCGCGCATACACACACACACACACACACACACACACACACCACAGAAAAATAAATGAAAGGGGGAGCTGGTGGGGAAGGAGGAACTGTTCTGATGACCAGTTTTGTGGTTGATCCTGACACTGGAGACCCAGCAGCCTTGTGTGAGGTCACCTTTAATTAGTTATGCATTATAATTCAAAAATATGCCAATGGGCAGAGGCATGTCTCCATGGGGGCAGGGCTGGGCATTTATCATGATAATTAATTGCTTGAAGAATGTTATGTGCCTGGGGAGGGGTAGATCATGACTTGGAATAGGAGGGAAGAGAGGTCAGTACCTTAGGGCTTGGGGCTATTCTCTTTCTCAGTGGGCTACAAGTCCCAGTGTATCTGTGGCATAAATCAATGGATATTTAAAAAGGGCCAGTCAGTGTATAGAGTGCAGGGTCTAGTAGTACAAGAGAAAATGAGATACACGTTTGGGCTTTCTAGTACCACCTTCAGGTGAAGAAGGAAAACTCAGAAACGCTGAGCTCTGATGCAGAGGTAATTCAGTATCCTTTGGCAAGGAGGACCAACAGTTCTTTTTTAAAATTGCCTTTCTCTCATGGCTTCTCAATTAAATGAATATTTTGTGGCAGAATATGAGAAGTGCAGGCTTTGGAATCAGACATGTCTGGGTTTGAGTTCTGACTGTCGTATAGCCCTGTGACTATGAACAATTAACTTTGTATATCTAGGTCATATTTTTCTCCTTGGCAACATGGGGATCATAAAATTTAACTCTTAGAATTAAATGTTATGAAGATCAAAACCTAAAGTGCTTAAACCAGCATCCAGATGTCCTGGCAAGTAGGGGCTTTGGTGAAGAGGGGGATGACCCAGAGTTTGAGGCAAGATGTGCAAAGAGTCCTTCCCTCCTGATTCACAAAGGTGGTGGGTGGCACTCCAGAGTTTTGTGGAAAAATCAGTGCACCAAGGGTTCATGGTGCGTTGCACAACATCCTTGCTTCTTTGTGTTTGTTCAATGAATGAAAGTATTCTTGATCGAATTCACAGTCAATGTTCTTAGAAAGTATCATTAGTCCAAATAAAATCTGAGAGGAGAGAGATTGGATGCAGAAGCAAACCCAACAGAACTGAAGAGTAGACAACATAAATGAGGGTCAAAGCAAACAGATTAGAAGTCACTCCTCAGCAATGCTCCATCCCAAGTTGAGATGACTATAGCAGATTTTTATCAGATTCCTAAAACGACGGATATATAATATATATATATAATAGACTATATATAATAGACTATACTTAGGCCCTCTGTCCAGTGTTACTTCCTTTTGCAAGTTCATAGGCTACCCATGAGCTGACTCCGGGGATACTGTTCACACACAAGTGGAAAAGCCATTGCTATGTTTCCAAGAGAACATGTTTCGACCTGTGTTCAGCTTTCTTCTTATTAGTATTCCCAAGGACATCTACCTCATACCTAAGATTCTGTTTACTTGAAATTACAAATTCATTAGAAGGCAAGAAGAAAGAAGAGAAATAGGAAAATTTTCATCTCTTTTTCAAAATATGCATGCCAGCCCTTAATAATAATAATAAAAGCATCAATCAAGCAACAGGAAGGTGGAAGGAAGAGTGGAAGTTGGGATTAGATTTCACCAGTGTGCAGAAATACCACCATGGACTACAGCAGCAAAATCCCCAGAGGTGGCTTCTCACATCACAGCTGGATGTCATTAGTCCCTTATGGGGTCCTGTTGGCCTCCACAAAAGGCATAACATGAAGAAACATGGATGAGAATTGATGAGCAGACCCAGTATGCCTAAGTAGTCCATAGGATGCCACAGAGGATGTGAATGTGAAATGAGAAATGAGAAAGCTCAGGTTTTTCATTCCTTGCTGATGACATGAACATCCACTGAACAGCAGAGGGAAGTCTGAGGTGGGTCCCAGTTAGGACCACATTGTCAGACCCACCCAATGCCCAATGATAGTTGGATACATACTTTGAAGATCTTACTCACCAGATCATATAGACAAAGAAATCTCCAGAGGAACTTCAGAACATCTTCCATCTCCAGGAAGGGACTCCTCCCCAGATAAGTGCAGAACAAATCTCTGATCTAGGAACCAATTTATTCTTGATCAAGACCAAGCCACATCCCAGTTCTTCCACTGTGTCTTTTGTTCACTATAGAACCTCAGTGTCAAGTCTTAATTCCCTGGTTAATTCTAAGGACTGGGCAGTTGCTCCAGATCCAACTCTGTCCTGTCCTTACCCTTACCAACCCCCACCAGCTTAGAGTACAGGGCCATGGATGGCTTTAGGGGCTGGTGTAGGGTAAGAGGATCTGGGCTGCCAGCTTTGTTTATCTCTCATAAAACCACTAAGCAAATTGTCTCAATTCATATGACAAACATATTAAAGACCTAACCTGTGCTGGGCATTGGACCAAAACTTTGTATGGTTGAGACAATAAGGTCACAGTGTTTTGAGAGTAAAACACATAAAAACAAACACGTACACTATAGTATGAGTCATGTGCAATAAATACAAAAAAAAAAAACCTCCCCAATGCTTTTCATAGCAGCCACACCATTTTGTATTCTTACCAACAGAGAGAATGCAGGGAAGAGAAGGCTCAGCTCAGCTGAGTAATACAGAAAGTCATGAAAGATGTTACAGAGGAAGTAGCAGTGGGGCAAGGTTTGGGGGGATCTACCAGAATGTGCCAGACAGAAAATCCTGTGCCAAGAAGTGTATCCCAGAACACTGGCTCATAATGCTAATTGTCGAATTTCCAGAAATCATGTGAACCAATTGTCAGACATTTCCATTTAAAAAAAAATAACTAATTATGTGAGAGCACTGAGAAAAAAAATCTGGAGTTTACACACACACACAAAAATTATATATGACCCAGCAATTCCATCTTTGGGGATACACCTAAAAGAAATGAGAACAGGGACTTGCACAGATATTTGCACAGTATCAAAAAGGTGGAAACAATCCAAATGTCCCTCAGTGGATGATTGGATAAAGAAAATTTGGGGTGTATGTGAATGTGTTTGTGTGATGGAATATTATTCAAGTTTTAAAAAGAAACCCCTACAACATGGGACACTATGAATAAGCCGTGAGAACACCGTGCTAAGTGAAATAAAATAGTTACAGAAATAAAACTACTGCATGATTCTACTTCCACAAATGATCTAAAATAGTCAAATTCATAAAAAAGAGAATATAATGGTGATTTCCAGGAGCCAGAGGGACAGGAAAATAGGATGTTCTAATCAGCATGTATAAAATTTCATTTATTCAAGATAAGTTTTAGAGACCTAATACACAACATTGTGCCTGTAAGTGACAATACTGTATTGTACACTTAAAAATTTATTTTTTCTGCCTTTCCCTATGTGAAGATACAGCCATAAGGTGCCATCTTTGAAGTAGAGCAAGCCCTCTCCAGATTTCAAATCTGCTGGCACCCTGATCTTGGGCTTCCCAGCCCAGAACTGTAAGCAATAATTTTCTATTGTCTATAAATACCCAGGCCAAGGTTTCTTTTTATAGCTGTCTGAAGGGACTAAGAGATACCTACTATATTTTGTTTACCCATTTATCTGTTGCTAGACATTTGAATGGTTTCTTTCTTTTTTGGGTATTATGAATAATAATTCTATGAGCATGGGTATACAAATACATGTTTAAGTCTCTGCTCTCAATTCTTTTAGGCACATAACCAGATGTGGAATTGCTGGATCTTATGATACTTCCTATTGTTTGAGAAACCTCCCCAATGCTTTTCATAGCAGCCACACCATTTTGTATTCTTGCCAACAGTGAACAGGGGTTCTCATTTCTCTACATCCTAACCATCACTTTTCTATTTTTGTTTGCTTGTTTTTTCACAGCAAAGAAACAATAAACATTCTATAAAGGCAACCTACATAATATACGGGTTGAATATGAAGAAATGGGAAAAAATGTTGTAAGCCACATATTTTATAAGCGATTAATTTCCAAAACACATAAGGAACCCCTCCAATTTAAAAGAGAGAGAGAAGGAAAGGAAAAGACAAGACCATACACACACATACAGTGAAATATCACTTCACATCTATTAGAGTGGTTATTATAACAAACAAACAAACAAAAAGAATCACATTTATTTTTAAGCAGGTTACTCTGTTAAGTTTGTGCAGGGTGGAGTGGAAGGGGGCAAAGGCAGCTGGTCCTATCAGGAGAATCACCACAATCCACGTAAGTGATAAGTATGAATATCAGCAGGAAGACAAAGAGGAAAGGTCAGGGATATGAGAGGTGACTGGAAGAAATCATTGATGGGCTTTGGTAACTGGCTGGTGCATGAGGAAGGAAGAAGAGTCTACCATGAACCTGGGTCTAGCTTGATGAGACAGATAGAAGGAGATGACAATCATGAAAATGGAAAACACAAGAAGCGGTGGTTTCAGTCTTCCCTCTTTCAAACCAGGGTGGTTGGCTCACACTTAGGAAAGTCTTAAAGAGAGGCTGATAGAAAAAACATTTGAGGCTTTCAGGTACAAAATGGTGCTTGTTATGAACCAATTAAAGATCCAAGAGGGGTCAGACAGATCAAAATCCAAATGGCAACCTAATTTCTGATGCAGCTTTTGGAGAAAGTGGCTTAGGTGTGTGGCCACGAGAGCTTCCCAATGGAGTACTGAATCAAAGAGCTAGACAATTCTCCTCACCTGGACACAGATAGTGCTAGAACCCATCTGCGTCCTTTCCCTCCAACCTATCTACCCTCCATTTACATCATTCACACCACAGGAAATAGTCTTTACAACTAATTTTAATGTAAACAGGAGAACACAGTTAAAGTGGAGGAGACTCAGCTGCACATAACAGTCCCTGCTTTTCTATGTGCCTCTTAGGTAATTCACTCCCTTATGGAGAAGCAAATGAGGAAAGCAAGGCCAAAGGTCTCACACTAATTCTTGTCCCTCCTCATGAAAACCATAGGGAACACACAGTGATTCTCCAAGGTCTTGCTAGTACATTTCCATGTCCAGACTTGGAAAGGTAGTTTTAGCCCCAGGACAGTAGCGCTGAGGCACTACGCAAGGAGGAGTGTTAGGCGAAGTGGGTGCTTCTGACAACAGTGAAGGAGAGGAAAGGCAAAGATGGCGGATGTAGGTTTCGGTCCCACGTTCAGGCTTGACCTGTGTATGTCCATAGGGATCCAGCTAGGATTGGTGGACATGGTACCACTAAAGCTGTGCACCAAGAACCTACTATGTGCCAGGCACTGTGGCATGTGCTGTGATGCATTATCTCATTTAGTCCTTACAATACTGCAGTAATAAGCATAAATTTATGCAGTTTTGGAGATAGAGAGAGATGTCATCAAAGGTTATTGCTCTTCTAGACAATGAAAAGTATAATTTATCCAGAACAGGAAAGAGAAAACACACTGGACTAGAGGAATAATATCATAGCATTGAAACTTAGGTTCTTTCTTCTTTTTTTTAATATTTTTTAAGTTGTAAATGGACACAGTATCTTTATTTATTTTTATGTGGTGCTGAGGATCGAACCCAGCGCTTCACACATGTGAGGCGAGCACTCTACCCCTGAGCCACAACCCCAGCCCAAAAACTTAGGTTCTTTCTTTGATCTGTGAATTAGAATTTTTGTTGCTATTGCTTTTCATTTTCATAATATTAGCTATTATTCACCCATTTGTAATCAATTTTTATTCTATTGAAATGTTGTTAGAGAATTTATCCTGTGTAATTTCTATTTTTGCTAATTCATCAGCAAAGTAGTCATTATTTATTTATAAAGTTCTAACCTTTTGTACCATGTAGTGGGGATCTTGTGGTACAGCAGTTGGTCACCATCTCTTCCAAAATATCTGGACAGTATTTCACCATATTTTGTCAATAATCCATAAACACTTATAGAAGAATAGGTATTCTATCTTTAGTTTTAAAAGTTGGACATATCCAAGATTTATTGACTCAACTTGATTAATTATAGTAATCACATAATTATGTCTTTTATTATATCTTATGTCTGAGACTGGGATTTTGTGTTCATTCTCTCAAAAATTGTTTTTTAGTTTCAGATTCTAAAACATCTTTAGAGAAGGTTCAAGAGTTGTTTACTTTCTCTCTGCCTTCAGAGCCAAGAATATCTTTTCTTGCTTTTACATATGGAAGACTTCTTAATTTATTATATATTCTTCAGTTACAATCTTCCATTTTTTCCCTTACACTCTATAGAATTATTTTTTTGTTGTTTGTTTGTTTGACTATTGGAGTTTAGTGGGTTTTGTATTTTTTCTTTTTCAGGAAAAGTGTCAGTTTGCTTGTTTCATTTTCTTCCTTTGTCATACGACTGTCTTCCTGTCTATGTATCTGTTCGGCTTTATCTCTGTTTTTAAAAAGTCACTGTAATAAATCAATGCTTATTTTTATTATATTTGCCTTGGGCAAAATGAGCCCCTTTAATGCATAGATATATATATATTTTTTTTAGATCATGAATATTTTTTCTCTTTTCCTTGTGCTTACTCAATTATCTCTTCCAGGCATTGCCCTAGATATAATAGACTTCTAGAACTTTGATGGCCATGGTTTCCTCATCCCCATTCCTCACTTATTTCTTTTTCTAGCACCAAAACTGGCTATTCCCTACTGTTATTTCTCCTATTGAGCATTTTAATAGAAAAGTGAAGGTACTAAAGAGACACATGTTCCAGTCTCACCCGACCGTGACATGCCCTCTACTTTCTAGGTGCTGTTTCTGGGTAACTGCTGCCAGAATTTATGTCAGGAAGGGGCTAGGATTCCACATGGATATAAATGCTGACAAGAAAATAGCAAAGCCCAGAACCGAATCGGGCTATAGCCCTGTCCCAAGGAGGCAAAGAATGGAATACATTTATAGGACAACCAGAGGATAGATTCAAAGGCGCTTCCAAGTAAGAATAGAACCATCTGGGAAAGGATTAAAGGTTGGGGTCTGTGGCAGTTAGAAAAGAATCGAGGGCAGGGGAATGAAGAAGACTACACGACGCCCAGCCCTGCACAGGTCTTTCAGCTCCATAGCACACATTCAAGCTACTTGTCAAGCTGGCTTCACAAGGGTCCGCCCAGACTCCTCTTGCCCCCTCTTTTATTCCTCATATTCAGTTAACTATTTGGTCCTGTTAGTTCTAAGACCTAAACAGTGATAAAATCATTTTTACCTTGTCTTAGTCTATTGCTACTATCTTAGTCCAGGTTACCTGGATGATAACAGGCTCCCAACTGGTCTTCCTGACTATGTCCAGGGCTCCCTCCTATACCTAAAGTGCAAATATATCCTCCCTCAGATGGGGGAGGGGGGGAGGTGGCTTTCCCTTATCCTCAGAATTTCTCCAAACTCTATAGTCTGCTAGACTAGAGGCCCTGCTGTATATGGCCCCACCACCCCACCATGCTCCTCATTCTGTGCATCTCATCTTCTCTTCTCCCAGATGACTATCAACTCTTACCCTTGATTCCAGGCCTAGTGATAATTTGTTCACTCTGCCAGAAACCTTCCCTCACCCACATTTCTGAGCACGACCTTAGCTCATTCTTGATCTAAGAATTTACAAAACACATTTCATGTTTCACCATCATTCCATAAGTAGTGCTCCTTAAAGTATACAAGGTGAACTAAAGCAAAAACACATTTGTAGTGAGTTAAATGGTGGCCTAAAAAGATAATGTCCATCTTCTATTCCCCAGAACCTGTGAATGTTACCTTACTTTGGGAAAAGACCTTCATGGTTATAATAAATGATTTTAGGGTTATCCAAGTAGACCCTAAATCCAATGACATTTATATTTAAAGATATATGGAAGAGTAAAAGACATAGATACACAGAGGAGAAGCAGAACTGGGACTGGAGTGATGTGCCCACAAGCCCAGGATGCCACTAACCACCAGAGTGGAAGAGGAAAGAATCCACCAGTAGGACCTCTGGAGGGAGCATGGTGCTGGTGATACCCTGACTTTATATTTCTAGTCTCCAAAACTCTCAGAGAATAAATTTCTATTATTGTAAGCCACATTCTTTGGGGTAAGTTGTTTACAAGAGCCCTAGGAAATTAAGACACGGGAGTTCAGGTAACAGTTGTTCATGGGAGTACAAGTCTGTGAGGAACATTCTTTCTGAATTTCATTTCATATTGATATTTAAGGGGAAGTAGCTGGAACTGGGTGTCAGCCATGCTCCTCTCTACTCATTCATTTCACAAGACAATTTAGGCCTGTGTTCTGGCACTTACCTTACAGACTAATGCATTTTGTATTGGGCTAGCAATAAATCCCCTTACAGACATTTCTTTCTCAACCAATGGTCCATTCTAATCCAGTGGTTGGCATCTTATATTTCTTAAAAATCATTGCTCTCTTTTTCTTTCTCATTCTCTGTCTTCTCTACCCTCTTTACACTTCAGCAGTTCCCTTGAAATTAACGTGCACAGCCAATGTGCCCTGTCTCAAGTGGAGAGCCAAATTTCATTACCAACTGGAGCACTTTAAATCAATATTTGGACATTTAATGATTTTGCTCATTTTATTTGAATACATTAGAGAAGTCTGATAGGCCTATTAGGGTCCCTGTGATTAACATCTTCGAATCAGCAAAAGGTGCCAATTTAAAAAAATCGTCTTCTTTCAGGCCCACCATAAAAATCTGCATAATTTAGCAATTATTTTATCATTTTGAATATATATTAAAAAGTAGTTTTCAGTGTTTAATTAGAAGATATAGTCAACATATTTTAAAGTGAGCTACCTCCTCCATGTGTTAGACTTGAAAGTAAGAAATATTTGAGGACGGCTCCAATTTGCAAACTAGCCTCTCATCATATTTCTGCCCAAGGCACATGTGACCCTCTATCATCCTATAAGCCCCTCTCATTAGGAGCAGATTTGCCTCTATTCAGATGAACTAATCTCTCTTAGAGACTCAGAATGTGACACCACAATTCATGAAGAGGCTACATCCTTAAAATTCAATAACTTATTAAAATCTTAATTCCAGAGGCAGAAATTCTAGAAGCTCTCTTAGATGTGTTATAGGAGGCCCAGATATGGCTACATTTCTGTTGTCTTCTTTTAAAAATTAGATCACATATAGGGCCCATGAGATAGCCCTATTTGTCAAGGACAAGGTCATAACTAAGTACAAGGGCTACACATTAGTAGATACCTAGACTTTTGTTAAAAGGGTTTGAATAGATCTAGGTAGGCCATCAACCAAGCAGGTCAGTGGGATGGAGTACAGTGAGATCCTGACTTAGAGCAGATCCTGACTTAGATCCTGACCTAGTATGATGTAGATGTTGGCACTAGAAAATATACAGATATACAAAGGAGATACTTGATCACTGAGTGATGAGCAGGAAGATATAGGGCTAGAAATAGGGAATAAAACACTAGACAGGACTAGTGCCAGACATCAACAAGCCTGGGAGGGGTGGTTGCAGGATGTAAGCAATGGTTCCTCATGGGCAATGGGCACATGGTATGTGGGTTAGTTATGCTTACTTAATAATCTAGGCAAACAACAAAAGCAGGGAAATCTCTCAGCTGATTTCATGTGATTCCCTGGTCCTCCTCCTCATCTTCACTCTTCCCCTAACTCTGGTCTGTCAACCATAATTCACCCATCGCACTTGGTTTTCCTTTCTCTGCTTATCATTTTGTCATGCTTCATCAGCATCTTCTGTTTTACACTTAGGAACCAGTTTCTTCTATGGTCTTTTATTTCTGCTCCTGAGCCTCCTTGTACCTCAGCCTCTTCCTTCGAGAACCAACACTCATCATCCCTGACACTACAGAAGGGTGATGCTATGATGTTAACCACTCAAGACCCATAGGAAAATAGACGGACCTGGGAACTGCTATGAGATAATCCTGAAAAGAGGAAGGGAGAAGGAAGAAGAGGCAGACAACGCAGACCATTCAAGTGAACAAAAGGTTTAATTTCTGGCTCAGTTATTGGTGTCAGCATGGTACACAGAGACACTTTGCAACTATCATTTAGGAAGCCACAAACATTAACAGGGCAGAACAAGGTAGTTAGGATGACAGACAAGTAGACAAAGCATCTTCAGGGAAAGGGATGGATGAAAGGGCCTGAGAAGTAATAGACCTCTAATAAATAGAAGACCTTCTAGGATTTTAATAACCTCCTCCTATGAGAGATTTTCCTAAGGTTCCCTGCAAGTATTTGACTTGGCGTTGGTTAATCTATAAAAGCCTGAAAGAAAATTATACAAGTTGAGGCAAAAATAAACACTATAAGGCAGTAAAAAGTTCTTAACTCCACACAAGGGTGGCAGGGGTGGGAAGAGTTTGGGTTCCTCTCAATCAGGTGAAGAGACATTGGATAG
>CM053399.1:42490203-42505662 GCA_028644305.1 Xerus rutilus
AAACTGTAGTATATATACACAATGGAATATTACTCAGCAATAAAAGAGAATAAAATTATGGCATTTGCAGGTAAATGGATGGAGTTGGAGAATATCATGCTAAGTGAAGTAAGCCAATCTCAGAAAACCAAATGCCGAATGTACTCGTTGATAAGTGGATGCTGATCCATAATGTGGGGAAGGTCCTGGGAACAATGGTAGAACTCTGTTCACAGGGGGGAGGGGGCATGGGGACAGTAAAGGTTGTGGAATATGATGGTCATCATAGCCCTAACTTTATGTATGACTGCATATGTTGTGATTCTATAAAACTTACAACTAGAGAATTGATATGTTATCCTCTATCTATGTACAATGAATCAAATTGCACTTTGTTATCATGTAAGCCTAAATAGAACAAATAAATAAATTAAATATGAAAAAAATAAATTCTATTGACATTAACATAAAATAAATAAATAGGCCAAAAAAAAAAAAAAAGGAGATGGACTAAAAGTCTCCTAAAGTTAAAAATGGTCTGGACCTACAATTTTAAAAAATCAACTTTAAAGCAAGCTTCAAAAGGATGACAATGTTCTACAACTTACTATGTGTATACCAGAACATATCTGAATCCTTTAAATAAATTCAACAAAATCCATTGCCTCCAAATACAAAATCATCATATCAGAACTAAATAAAATACTACTATGTATGTAAAGAAACATAAAATTATCACCCACAGATCAAGGAAAAATAGAAATGATAGGATTAGTAAACAATGACCTTAAAGCAGTTATTATAAATATAATTTTATATGCCCAAATATGTGAGTTAAAACATGAACATGATGGGAAGAGAGAGAGAAAGTACAAAAAGGACCAAATGGAACTTTTAGTGATGAGACAAATAATTTGGGGGATAAAAAACATCTTGAGTAGTAGTAACATCAGATTAAATATTGCAGAATAAAAACTTAAAAATTCACTGAGCTTAAAGACATAACAAGGGAACTATCTAACACAAAGTTCAGAAAGAAAATAAAGTGAGGAAGTCCTAGCCAGAGGATTTATGTAAGAGAAGGAGAAATTAGGAAATTAAACAATCATTTTCTAAATAACATGGGTCAAAGAGGGAGTAGCAAGAATATTTATAAAATGTTTTTAATTGAATGAAAATAAAAATAATATATCAAGGTTTATGTGATATAATTAAAGCAGGGCTTAGAGCAGTGGTTGATAGAATGTAGTGGTGTAGTCCTCAAGCCAAAACTGGTTTTCACATACTTAAATGGTTCAAAAGGAGGAGGAGGAGGAGGAAGAAGAGAAGACAGAGAAACTTATTTAATAGAGACCATTTATGGCCTAAGGGTCTAAAATATTTGTTATCTGACCCTTTACAGAAAATATTTGTTAATCTCTTGCTTAGAGGGAAATAAGTAACATGAAATATTTATATTAGAAATCAAGAAAGTTCTTAAATCAATAGTCAAAGTTTCAATCTCAAGAAGTTAGTAAAAGAACAAAACTCAAAGCATATGAAGCAAATATAGTAAAGATAAGAGCAGATATCATCAGTTTATATATAACATGAATGAAATCAGCAGTTAATTCTATAAAAACATCATTAAATTGATAAAACTGTGGTCATATTAATCAAGGAAAAGAGTGAATGAGAAAGAACACAGAAATAACCAGTGTTAGGAAAGAAAAGACACCACTACAGATTGTATAGATATTTATAAAGATAATAATAATGAAATTGATCAAATTGTTATATGCATGTATGAATATACACTGCAATAAAACACACTATTCTGTGCAATCATTATATATCAATATAAATAATAACAATAAGAATAACAAAATAATAATGATGATATGTTCGTCATTGTTGTTTTGCAGTGCTGAGGATAAAACCATGGCCTTGCTCATGCTAGGCAAACATTCTATTACTGGGCAATGCCACCAGCTCTAATAATGATATATTATAAAAAAAAACCTTTATGTCAATAAATTTTATAATTTAAATGAAATGGACATATGCCTTAAAAATGCAAATTACCTAGAAGAAATAGATAGCCTAAATAGCCCTACAATCATTAAAAGTTATATGTGGGGTTTAATCTTTTCCACAGAAACAAAACAAAACAAAAACCTCTAAACTGAGCTAAGTCATCTGCTAAATCTCACCAATTTTTAATAATTTTAACAATTACAACAATTGTAGAGATCCAGAAAGACAATTGCTCAACTTATTTTGTGAGGCCAGCATTACTCTATAACCAAAACACAACCAGAATAATACGAGAAAATAAAGCTGCAGAAAAAGAATCCACATGAATAGTGAAGCAAAAATTCTTAACAGAGCATTAGCAAATCAAATTCTATCAAATGGATACTACATTGTGACTGTTATGGCTTGGATATATGGTATTCCCCAATTCTCATGCATGAGACCATGAAAGAAAGTTTAAAGGTAAAATGACAGAGTAATGAGATTTTCAACCTGATCAGTGCATTAATCCCCTGATAGGGATTAACTAGGTGGTAAGTATAGGCAGATAGGATGGCTGAAAGAGGCAAGTCATTGGGGGCATGCCTTTGGGGTATATATTTTGTTCCTGGTGAGCAGAACTCTATCACTGCTTCCTTGTGGCCATATCCTGAGCTGCTTTCCTCCTCTATACCTTTACACCATGATGTTCTGCCTCATCTTTGGCATAGAGCAATAGAGTTGGTTGTCTATGGACTGAGACCTCTGGAACTGTGAGCCCTCAACTAAACTTTTCCTCCTCTAATTGTTCTTGTCAGGTCTTTTGGTCACAGCAACAAAAAGGCTGACTAAAACAATGACTAAGTGGAGTTTATTACAGGAATGGAAGGAAGATACAGCATTCAAAAACAGATGAATAAATAAATAAAATGTGATACATATATACAATGGAGCATTACTCAATCCTAAAGAGGAATGACTTTATGGCATTTGCTTGTAAATGGATGGAACTGGAAACTATCAGACTAAGTGGAATAAGCTAGTTCCCAAAAGTCAAAAGTCAAATGTTTTCTTTGATATGTGTGATGTGTGGAAGCTAATCCAAAATAATAGGGCAGGGATAAAGAAATAAAGAAATAAAGAAAGAAGGAAAGAAGGAAAGAAAGAAGGAAAGAAAGAAAGAAAAAAGAAAGAAGGAAGGAAGGAAGGAAAGAAGGAAAGGATGGAGAGAGGGAGGGAGGGAGAAAGAAAGAGAGAAAAAGAGAGAGAGAGAGGGAGGGAGAAGAAAAGAAAAGAAAAGAAGAGAAGATCAGTGGAGTAGACAAAGGGGAATGAAGGGAATTAATCTGACCTAACTTTCCTATGTACATATATGAATATACCACAGTGAATCTCACCATCATGTACATCCAGAAGATGCTACTTAAAAAATAAAAGTATAAGTAAATAGTAGAAAGATCATGAGAGTAGAGGGAAGAGAACAGGAAGAGGGAGGAGGAGAGGGAAAGGTGAAGCATTGGGGACTGAATTAGAACAAACTATATTCTATGTTTTTAAAATTATGTCAAAATGAATCCTACTGCCAGGCATAATTAAAAAGAACCAATAAAAAGCTATCAATATAATTTACTATCTCAACAGATTCGAAAAGAAAAATTGTAAGATCATCCCAACAGTTACATAAAAGAAATCTGACAAAATTCCATGTTTATTTATAACAACATTGAGAAAATGGGCAATAGAACTTCCTCAAACCAAAAGAAAGTATCTATATAAGACCTACAGCTAATATTATATTTAATAGAGAAAACTAAATACTTGCCTCCTAGGGTGTTAGCTTTCATCACCTCTATTCAACATTGTCTTGAAGGTTCTGGCCACTGAAATAGGCAAGAAAAGAAAAGAAAGAAGTAAAATTGTTTTTATTCATAATTGATATGATTATGTCAATTATGATTAGAAGATTCCAAGGAATCTTCAAAAAATTATTTGTATTAATGTGTCTTCAATAAATTCATAGAATATTGGCTCAAATATAAAAATTAATGGTGTTTCTATAATCTAGCAAAAAGCAATTAAAACTGAAATTTAAAAACCAATAGTGTCATTTATAATAGCATTAGAAGTCACAACTTAGGGTTAAATTTCACAAAACATGTAGAAACTACACACACAAATTTATAAAACATTGTTGAGAAAAGTGAAAGACCTAAATAAGTGGAAAACTAGATATATCATTCAATATTGCTAAAATATCAGTTCTCTCCAAATTAATCTACATAGATTCAATGCAATCCCAATTGAAAGACTAGCATAATTTTTGAGAACTTGATATGTTAAATCTAAAATTTAAAGAAATGAGGATTCTGTGGTCAGATTACCTGATTTTCAAACACTGGCTTAAAAACTTTGGAAGACTTTTGAGAGTTATTTGTCCCAAACGCCATCATCTCCCACCATGCCCTGCCTTTTGTTACCATCCATTATTTGTTTACACATTTTACCTTTCCCCTTGGTGGTTCCATCCTAGGTAAATCTTAAAATGTAACCTCATTCATTTTGTCATGGATTAGTTTAGAAATAAGCACAGAATCCAGTATGGCTAATGAAATATGAATAAAAATCAAAGGGGGAATTTCTGGAAAAGGCTTCCTTATTAATAAAAAGAGACACCTCTCTTCTCTTCTTTGCTAGACAGAGTTCTGGGGGAATGTGATGACTGGAACTTGGTTATCATGAGATGAGCTGGTCTGAGGATGAGTCTGACAGACAGGAAGACAGAACAAAACACAGAAAGAGCCTGGATTCCAGATAAAATTGTTAACCCACTGAGTTACCCAGTTCTGTGGAGCTGCCATTTTGGGAGACTTATGGTCATATGAAAAAAATAAATCACCTATATCTGTAAAATCATTTTATTTTTGGACTTCTGATACTTGCAGCCAGAAACACCTAAACTGATAAAACTATATGTCTTCAGCTAATTGTTTGATACTTCAGTTTTCTCACCTCTAAACTAGGGAAAATATTACTATTCCTACTACTACTATTTACTTCATAGAATTTTTAGGCAGATTAAATCAGGTAATGTAAATATATAGTACAATAGAGTTTTAGTCAGCTTTTTCATTGCTGTGACCAAAAGACCTGACATGAGCAATTTTAGAGTAGGAAAAGTTTATCTGGGGCTCATGATTTCAGGGGTTTCAGTCCATAGACAGCCAACTCCATTACTCTGGGCCCAAATAAGGCAAGACATCATGGTGGAAGGGCATAGAAGAAAGCAGCTCAGAACATGGCTACCAGGGAGCACTGAGAGACTCCCCTCACCATGGGCAAAATATATTCCCCAAAGTTACACCCCTAATGACCTGTCACCTCTGTCACACCCTATCTGCCTACAGTTGCCACTCAGTTAATCCTTTTCAAGGGATTAATACACTGATTAGGCTAAGGCTCTCATGACCTGGTCATTTCACCTCTAAACTTTCTTGCATTTGTCTCATGCATGAGCTCTTGGGGGACACCTCATGTCTATCTACACCATACCAATGGTACTCTGTCAGTTTATAATGGCTGTGACTGGTTAAGTTTAGAACATCAAGGTTACACAGAGCCTTTAACTATGGCTTGGTGGAATATTAGGTCAGTGACACATAATGGAAGAGGTAACATAGAAGCTAGGGTCTCAAGAACATGTATTAAATATCTGGATGGAGGGAACCCAACAGGACATTTAGAAACAGTTACAGGCAGAGGAAAACACATAAATAAGATGGAGATGTGGAGGAACATAGGGCATTCAGCAAATTCCAAACAGCGTGGCTAAGTCATAGATTGCTAGGCTAGGAGAGGAATGGCACATGGCGGGCTCATGTAGAGCCTTTCAAAGTCATGAAAAGGAGAAACCCACAGGCTCCTGGGGAGGGTTTCTAATTTAGAAACCAGCATAAAGTAGGTCTTAGTAATGAAAACTGTGCTGCTCCTGGTTCATGTCTCTAAATATGAATTTGACCTGTTATTTATTTAAGATGCGAAGCTCTTGCCTATACATCAAAGACCGTAGTTTAAAAAAAACATAAAATCTGGCTCAAGTTAAGATTGGAACTTTTAAAGTGGGGCAAGTTATAAATTAACAAGTTTCCTACTGTATGCATGAATTGGAGGCTCACAGTGAATTAGGTCACAGACCTGGACCAGACTAATTGGCCTTCATGTTTTGGGTCCCCAAGCTGCGATAGATATTCCAGAAAATGCAGAGAGGGAAGGTGGAAGAATACTGGGCAAGTGATAAGGTCCAGGATTATAAGAGTAATCAAATTTAGAGATAGCCAATCCGGAAAATTATTAGAGAAACTCTGGTCAAAGTTCTCAAACTTTAAAAAAAAAAAAAGTCACCTTCAGCTATCCAAGTTTAATTTGGTAGACTGCAAGAATTCTACCCATCCCTATGTACATGCCTTTTGTATTGTTACATTGCAGCTTTTCCTAACGAGAAATACAGTCTGTGTCTCTACTCTTTAAACCTCAGTTTGGCCCTGTTAGCTATTTTGGCTGATAGAATATTATCAAAAATGATGCAAGCAAAGACTTGGAAAGCATGTCCTCATTGCAGTTTCTATTAATTTTCTGCTGTTTGGAACCCTAAGATCATCAAGGAATCAATCCTAAGCTAACCTACTAGGAGATAATAGGCAAAATAGAGAGAGGTCCAGTTATCTCAGCCATCCTAGTCAAGACCATTCACAAACTGACCAACTATTTGCCCTTAGTCTCATTAGTGAACCAACTTAGATAAGCTAAAGCTAAACCCAGCCCAAACTGCTGACCTACAGAGTCATGAAGTAAAAAAAAAAAAAAAAAATTTGGTTTTGAGCCACTGTGTTTTGGCATATTTTGTTATGCAGCAGAAGGTAGCCAATACATTTGCAAAGCAGCTCAACATCAAAAATAGGAGAAAAATAAGTTCTGATGTGATTGATGCAAAGGGAAAGAGAAGGAGCCTTAGTACTTTTCATCCAAAAATCCAGAATTATATCTCTTTCTCTTTGGTAGTCCTTAAAGAAGTCCTGAAGAATCAGTAGACCCCTAAATAAGAATGCAGTATGATCAAGTTCAATGCCTATTTTATGAGTAATAATACTGAAGTCCAGAAGTTACCCTGACTGGACTATGTTAATCACTACATTTTGAATGACTGGTATAACTAATAGATGGGAAATGTTTTAGCCACCTTTGTCACTGTGAACAAAAGACCCAATGAGAACAATGACAGGAGGAAAGTAGTTTATTTTAGCTCACAATTTCAGAAGTTCAGTCAATGGTTGGCCAACTCCATAGTTTTGGGCCCAAAGTGAAACAAAACATCATGGTGAAAAGACATGGCAGAGAAAATCAGCACAGGACACGGCAATCAGGAAGCAGAGAGATTCTGCACCAGAGACAAAAATGTAAACCCCAAAGTCACATCCCCTGGTGAACTACTTCCTCTAGACACACCTTAGAGTTACCACCCAGTTAATTCATATCAGTGGATTAATCCCTAATTACAACTTTCAAAATCTAATCATTTCACCTCTGAACATTCTTATATTGTCTCACACATGAGCTTTTGGGGACACCACATATCCAAAACATAATAATAGTACATAAGAATCAATTAGATCCAGTAAGATATTTGTGTCAGAGGACAGAAAGTGAGGATCAGTTTCAGCCACCCATGAGAGAGAAAGCTACCTAAAAATAGAGTCATCACAGCAGATTGCACAGAAGAGATAAAGAGAAGTCAAATCCCAGCAATAGTATGGAGCCAGCTGAAGGTGAGCAAGATCTACCTTTAGACTTTCAGTTACTTGGTGAATAAATTCTTGTGTTTCTTGAGCTAGTTTTAACAGTCTTTTTGTCACTTGTAAGTCAGGTCTGAAGTGATGTTCTCATTCTGATATGCTCATTCAAGTTCACTGGGATGCTCAGTGCCCAGGCTGAGACTACCTACTTGTTTCCAAATCTTTTCTACTTGCTCCCCAATAGGACAGTCCCTTCAGATGGATAAATGTAACATTCTCATTCCTTGCTGTGTCTTTCCTGAATCTGGAAAGTTTCATGTAAAAAAGATGGAAGCAGAGATCAAGCAAGTAGACTCTCAGGGTGGTACACCTGGAATCAAATGCATGTGCAATTCCGGGATACTGGACTAGAAGTATAAAGAAACATGTTGCAAGCAGAAAGTGTAACTTGAAGCTGAGCCTAAGCAGGTAGCCTGAGTCATTAAATTATAGCTTTTAAAATATCTCTCATGTGGGATCAGATTGGCATCTGGATGTGGATGGGGAAGGGAGCTATGCTCCTGGTGGGGCTCAGGAGATCTTGTATATGGGAAGATAGTGGCTGCATGGTACAGGAAGCCAGTCTGAATATTATCACATACCAGACATGAAATATGACATGCAGAACAATGTTGCTAACCCAAGATGTCAAGACATAGAGCCAAACCCTATCTGTGATGGGAATCCATACACACCACGATTGGACAAATGTGTGCTCTGTCTAATCATTAGAAAGTAAAAATAAGCCTTTCCTTCCTCTACTTGTTTGCAAATTGAAAGTCTAACAACTTTACCACTCAACTGCTTGATGATTAGTAGGCGGTAATTTAAACTATACACATTATGCTAAGTATCCTTATATTAATTCAGTCTGAGTGAGTTTTTATAAAATGCTTTGTTCTGCTCAATAAAGTTAATTATATGTTCTATGTTTCATAACTGAGTGTCTTGATTTTTTTAAAACATAATGGCAGCTTCAATTGCATTTCCTTACAAACTCGGGTGGGTTAAAAAAAAAAGGAGCTCATATAAGGAAGTAAATCTGTCCACTCCCCACCAACCTGCCCCTTGTGCCCCCAGTATCCTTCCGGAGGTGGGGAATATATGTCTATAAGGGACTGGCTGTACTCTAGAGTTCCAGAAACCAAAGCCCTGAGAAAATAAGCCCCTGGCATGCTTTTCCAAAGTGGAAGGGAAAGGTAAGACTTGGACTAAGAGCTACTCAAAGTTGTTTCTCTGGGGCTGCAGAAATAAGAGGTTAAGAAATTGGAACCTGACCAACATATGAGCAATTCCATAACACATGGGGTCCATTCTGGAAAGTGTAACTACTGATGGATGGGCTCATGATTCCTGTGCAGGTTGCCTTTTGGATAAGCAGAGGTATGTGCTAGACTCAGCCTGAGTCTGAGAACCCAGGAAGGCAGAGAGAAGAGCTCTCCTCCATATGGAGGTTATAGATATGACTGGCTAATATTTATTGATTTTTATGGTAAGCACATTACATGTATTGATCCATTTAATCTTCCTTAGAACCCCTATGAGGTAGATAATACTATTATTGCCAGTATAGAGATGAAGAAAACTGAGGTTTGGAGAGTTTAGACAACTTGGCCATAGTCAACTAGTAACTAGTACATAGAGTCAACAGGGACAATCAATAGTCAGCTTCTTGAGAAGGCAGTAAAATCAAAGCCAGGCCATCACTGGGAAGGAACTAGAAACCATACAGCTAACCAACTCTAAGGGGAACCTCAGGGAAGTGCGAGGAGGGTTAGCAAAGGTGGAGGGAACAGACCTGGGTGGATTTTCAGGATGGATGTCCTCTATTTGCACAGAGCATTAGAAGCTTCAGGTACATGTGGGAAGGAGGCCACTAAGGAAATAATAGGTGATGCTAGAAAATCCAATATCCAGGACATGGAAGGAGAAAGTTTGTTGTTATTGATTTCATTTTTATAATAATAACCTAGTAATGTATTTATATTTAATTAACATAAGTTACATGTTTAGTGTATTGGTTTATCTAATTAACAATTTAATCACACTTCACCCAGCACAGGATTTGGCACATTGTAGGAAGGGAAAATCATTAACTAACTAATCTGGCTGATAATTATTACTAAATTATCTTACACAGTCACTGCTGGATGCAGTTGAGTTTAATGGAAAGATAATAGAGTTTATAGAACCGTTTTGAACACAGCTTCCAACAGTTTTGTTCTGTGTGCTCTTAGATGAGTCATTTTTCTATTCCAAGTCTAATTTATTTATATATTTATTTATTTATTGGGCCAGTAAATGGTAATAATATAACAGCAGGCTTACTCTCAAACCTATTTCTAAGATCAAGTGAGATAATGCATATGAAGGGCCTTTTTGGAACTATAAAATACCATTTCCATGTCGGTTTCCATTAACCTAATTAGCCTTCCCATGTACAAATACATTGCATTTTGACAGTTAATATTTCACTTGATTTGTCCATTGGCAATTACACGCAGAGCAGAGCCACAGATCACCAGCAGGGCATGGTTTCACACAACCTGCTTTTTCTTCATCCATTTGAGGTACACAAGAAGTGCAAGCCTTAGCCCATGGCTTTTCTATTCAATTATTCCATGACCATAAGAACGTTAATAATATTTCTAGATCTCAAGTTTCATTCAAAAGAGAGAAAAAGGGGGGAAGGGAGAGAAAAAGGGGGGAAAGGAGAGAAAGAGAGAGAGAAAGAGGAAGGAAGGAAGGAAGGAAGGAAGGAAGGAAGGAAGGAAGGAAGGAAGGAAGGAAGGAAGGAAGGAAGGAAGGGAGGGAGGGAGGGAGGGAAGGAGGGAGGGACGGACGGGCAATGATAGCTGCCTTACAGGGTTGTGCTAAGGAAACTGGGACTGCATAAAATTCAGGTGCCCCAGGTATCTTTCGCTTGCTGTGATTTAGCCAGTGCGTGCTGTATATGACTGCTCAGGATGGGTATGAGCCATAGCACATGTGAGCTCAGCTGTGAGCCCTGGAAGAAGCAGAGACAATGATCCAGAATATTCTAACAACCAACAAGTGTTCTAAACACCTGTGAGCATCCACAGTCCAATTAGGAAGTGAAGATGCATTTCATAGAAGGGAGAGGAACCACAAGTAATCTAAAATATCACATAATCTCCCTTACCACCACCAAAAAAGAAAAGTTCACTTTATATAGATTCAATGCACATCTGCTGTCAATCTGTGAAGTGCTGATGTCAGATTCTTCCAGGCACATTTCTATTCATATCTCCAGAAGTCCTCCCAATAATGCAGGGAGATCAATGTTCTAGTCCTATTTACAGAAAGGGAAATAGCTTCAGAAAATGTAAGTGGGTAAGGTTGACAGTCTCCAGGGTGGTAGAGTCGGTACCCTGCAGCATAAGCCAAGATGCCAGCCTGGGAGTTGGGAGATCCACCAGGCCTGCTGGCCCTTCCTCAGCAAGCCTCAGTCTACCTATCTGTAACACCAGGGTCAGGGAGCTCTTCCCCATGGTTGTGGCAGTGGGTGATTCAGAGAAAGTGGCAGCCTTGTTTCTATTCTGCTCATGTGGAGACTCCTATGAATGATTTATGGTCAAAGCCTTTTCTTCTCTTTCTCCCTCTTTGAACTTATTTTTAGATATTTGTCCATTCGGTTACAGACTTTATAGAAAGCTGACTTCATCAATCACAACCTGCAAACCCAGAGAAAAAAGACGCAAAGTGAATGTTCCACTCGATTCTCTTCTCCAAGGAGAAACTCCTTTTTCTTCCACCTTGTAGGAAAAAAAATGTAGCTTTAACCACTAATCACAACTAACAGAAGATGCACTCTGCTATTCTTGACTACAATGACTAGAGACAAACCCCAGGGAAGTCAATATTAGATCAATTTGCAGCTGGCGGCTGGGGAAGGTGTAAAAAGCTCCCACCGTGGGTCCTTTGCAGAGCACTATGAGTGCCGCACTTGACTGGGAAACATTTAAATCTATTTTCTTTTGACCTCCGAGGACTGTTAAGTGAAGGAGGGAAAAAGGCCTTTGCAACAGGTCTGGTGTTTTGACATTCATTTCCCTGGGCACAGGGTCTTTCTGAAAAAGGAGAGGGCAAATGCTTAGAGTTAATGGAAGCCATACCAGGCAATTGGTATCATCAGATTCCCAGACTGAGCTCAGAGGGAAGGCCAGAAAATTCAAGGAGACACTGAGGGGTGGTATAAGGCTGCACCTCATGTTGAGCCAAGAGTAGAAAATAAATTGTGGACCACCTTATCCAAAGATGATGCTCAGGAAGTGAAAAGAGCCCTCAATGGCATGCAAAAACATGGCTTCTAATTGTAGCTAGCATTTAATAAGCACTTATTATGTGCCTGGGACTATGTGAAAGACTGTATGCTTCACCTCACTTGTTCCACATATAGAAGATATCACCACTATTCCCATTTTAAAGATATGGAAACTTGAGAGTTGAGATACATTGCTAATGAATGGTGGACCTGGGTCTCCCATATGGATCTGACCTCCACAGCCGTGCTGTTAATGATTATGTGGTTCTGCTTTTCTGCTCTATCACTAATGTACTTTGTGTATGGAGCAAGATGTATCTTCTCTGAACTTCATTTTCCTCAGTTTTTGCAATCCACTGATTTAAGGCAAAGTAGAAGCCATGGCTGAACCATCTCAGCCATCTAACTGTGCTGCATGCTGGAATCCTGCAAGGATCCACCAGGCTGGGGCCTCCCTCCTGCTAGAAGATGGGAATTTTGAGAAGTGAACAGGACAGATATTAAGGACTTGTTTCTCAGTTGCCCTAAGCTACCTCTGGTCAGAGTTTATCCTCTGTCTCACTGTCTATAAATTAAGGTCTCCAAAGGTATAGTCTAGTTTTAGTTTAGAGATTAATCTCCTTGCCTGAAAACCCTCAGAAACTTGGTGAGAAGATAATGCCAGAATTCAACAGGAGACAGTGAGATCTTTGAGTCTAGTTTCCTGTATTCCTTGAGGGACTGAAAAAATGGAAAGAAAGTAGATGAGTATATTGGAGATGTGGCTTTTGTTATAGAAACAATAAAAGGCTGTATCATGTAGAAGTTAAATACATGGCTCTATGAGACTTAGGTACAAATCCCTGTTCTACCCCTTATATAAATGGTGAATATGGGAAAATTACTAACCCTAGCTAAGCCTCAATTTCTTTATCTCTAAAGTGAGTGTCAATGAATAACACCTTTTAGAGATTTGAGAAGTTTAAAGATAGTGCATATCTACATTAGCATAGTGAACAACTGGTGTTAGTCATTATTTTCACCTCCAGAAAAGAGCAGGTACAGTGGTTTTGGAGCAGAAAACAGTATTGGAAAGAGATGAGAACATTAGCAACAAAGCAGAGGTAAACTTGGCAGACTCAGCTAGAGAATGTAGGGCAGGTAGATGTTCTGGGGTTCAACCTGCAAGGAGGGAAGGCAAGGTGACCCCAGCTGCATTTGCCTTATTTTTAGTAAACACTTTCTGGTACTGGAACAAAGCAACTCAGAATAGCAGAAGACCCAGAGAAGAAAAGGACCACACTGGGGTGGGGGTGAGATGGAGGTAGGACCTGACTTGTTAGAGGGAAAACTAACAAGAGTGAGAAGTCTTTGGAGCACAGTCCTTACTAAAGTGGCAAGCAAAGGGGACTCAAAGGATTCACCTGAATTGGACTGTCAATGCAAACATCAAATATCAGAAAGGACATTTTCAAAGGATCATAGAGTATAGAGTAGGATTTTCCCCACAAAACCCATTCTTCCTGTTCTATGGCAACTTGAAGGTTTGGGTAGTATTGACTCTACCTCAACTCAGAGGTAGAGCCTGGTCCAAAGATGGGCGAACTTTTCACAAAGGGCCAGGTGTAAAATATTTCAGGCTTTGTGAGTCAGATGATTGTAACTACTCAACTTTGTTGTGTTAAGAAAGAAGCTATATGTGTTAGTAAACACAGTGGCAGTGTTCTGCTAATACTCTTTACAAAACAGGCATCAGGATGTATACAACCTGTGGTCATAGTCTTCAGTACCAATCAAAGTGGCCCCATCCATCCTTTACCACTTAATGCCTAAATCAAATGGTGTATGAGATTCCAGTGACTACAGTAATTGACTTTGGGTAGTCTGACCAGAGAAAATATTAGGAATTTGAGTTGATGGTTTTGTGGAGAAGGAGGCTGAGAAATGCACTGTTTCTCCCTCTATGTAACTAAGAAAATGATCATAAGGGAAGCCAGACTAAGAAAGAAACTAGTAAACAAAAAGGGGCAAAGCTTAGAAAACAAACTGAAGGCCTGATTTAGCCATGCCTGAAGGCTGCTGCATGTTTGACTTCATAATTAGAAAAGCAAATAAATTCCCATTTTAAAAGCCATTTTGAGTCAGATTTACTAGTACTTCCAACAAAAGCACCCTGACTGGTGTAGGCTGAGGATCTTATTAACTAATGGAAGGAAAAGAACATCATGCCAGTCCACAAAACAAAACAATAAAGTACCAAAAATGAACCTGCTCTAGTGCAGCTCAGATTAGGGAATGAATACACCAAGTCTCCACTCACCCAGATCACCCACAGGTACCGAGGCATGGCCCCTGTCCCGTAAGTTCTAAAGGCATCCTTTAAATAGCACAAGCTAAAAGGATCTCTACAGGTCTTCCGGTATTTCAGGAGACATCTCTGAGAGAAGGAAATACCAGTTAAATCGCCAGGGTTAAGGAATTCACTTCTTCCAGATGTTCTGACTTATTGTGGGAGTTCCTCCATGAAACTTTATTTCCTAATTTGTAAAATAAGCAATTTTGTGAAATGGGCATTGGAAGCCTCTGTTCTCACCATGTGCAATAGAGTAAGAACAGATTGATTATCTCATCTCTCCGGCAGGAAGAAACTTTGGATTTTTGTTTTCCTTACCTGAAAGTGATACAAATTCCATGAAAAGGTTAGAAGTGAATATAAGGAAGAAAAGAGGAAAATACAAATCACCCATAATACCTCTCTGGAAGACAACCATGGTGAGCACTCTGATGTGCATATGTTCAAGCTCACTTCTCTCTCTGTCACACACACACACACATAAGAAATCGTAGTGTGCATATCATGTTACAACCTGTTGAATCACCTTAAAATACAATGATCATCTTTCCTTACCAATAAATATTCTTCCATCATATAATATTTTAATAACTATAAGGAATTTCCATTGCATAGATATACCAAAATTTATTCAACTAATGTTTCTGTTGGATAAATTTCCAATTTTCTGCTATTTTAATAGTGCGATGAACATTATTGTAGCTAAATCTCTACCCATTTGCATTATTATATCCTTAGGGTTTATTTTTAGAAACGGAATTACTAATTCAGAGGGCATAAACATTTTTACGTTGTTTGATGCATTTTACCAAATTATCCAGAAACTTTATGCAAATTTAAATCCCTTTCCCTGTACACAGGGAAGCCCGTTCACTCACACTTACCACCACAAGGCATTGTTATATTTTAAAATCTTAGTAAGCCACACGGAGTGAGAAGATGACTTTAGATTCATTAGGAGAAGATACATTGAACATTAATTTCTTTGTGGGGTGAATCTACTCTCAGGCTTGATTTGTAATTGGACCTGGGATTCATGTTAG
>CM053399.1:42506162-42901298 GCA_028644305.1 Xerus rutilus
AGATAACCAAGAGCACCTTACTTACTATGACAGTCAGATACTAAAGTGACCCTGAATGATCACTTACTGTTCACATTTTTGTGTACTTTGTATGTGGACAGAAGCTGGGACTTGCTTCTAATCAAGGGATCACAGCAGGTGAAGAGAAGTCACTTCCATGATAAAGATGCTTTATTTGGCACAAGTAATGAGCTGTCGTCCCAAAGATTATGCCATAGTACCCAATATAAACTATATACAAACACATGACCCAGAGAACTCTCTCACTGTCTTCTTCTTTCTCTATTTTACCTGTGGGCCTTGAAAGAGATATCTTTCAAGAATTCTACAGCTTCAAGGAAATAAGTCTGCCAACAACTAGAGTTTAAGTTTGGATGCAGATTATTTTCCAGTTCAGCCTCTGATGAGACCTCAGCCCTGGCCAACACCTGGTTTGACATCTGATGAGACTTGGAAGCAAAAACTCAACTAAGTGATACTTGGACTTTTGGACCTACAGAAACTGTTAAAACAATAATAAATATGTGTTGTTTGAATCTGCCAAGTTTATAGGAACTTGTGCATCAATGGAAACAAATAATCCTAAGTATATATCTTTCTTTTACACATTTCTGTAACCAAGATCTTCATTGCAAACCAAGTTTGTCTGATTTGAACAGGAAAGCAACTTATTAGAAGCATACCAGACAGGCTACAAAATCAATAGAAGGCTGTAGAACTGTCTTGCTCAATAGAATGGCAGTAGACAAGACCGAGAGTAAGGAGCAAAGCCAAGCACAGCATCATCCAAGATGCTACCTTTAGTACAGATGCCACTGTTGCTACCACTGCTAAGTAATGCTGCCACTGGACTCCATTGCTACTGATGGACACTGAGTCCCAGTATAGCCACCGCTGGGTGAAGTCACCACACAGCGCCTTCTCCTCTGCCTTGCATCTGCTTCATTTCATTGAGTTTTAAAGTATTAGGTGAGAGCACATAGAGCCACACTCTTTCATCTTCATTACCAGGTAGCCATGGGATGAAGTATCTGCCCAGAGTCACAGAATTGTTCAGAGTTCAGAGTGTACCTTCTTGTTCTATATAAATAGAATTCCCTGGAATTTACAGAGGGCAGCTAATCAGGGGTCACAGTATAACTGATGCTGTCTGAAAGTATGCAGTACAGGGCTGGGGCTGTAGCTCAGTGGCAGAGCACTTGCCTTGCATGTGTGAGGCACTGGGTTCAGTCCTTGGCACCACATAAAAATAAATAAAGACATTGTGTGCATCTACAACAAAAAGAACTTTTTTTTAAAAAAAGTATGCAGTACAGAGCTATTCACAGATATCACAGTGAGAGTGCAACTATGGGGACACACAATACACACCCAGTACTGCTCCCTCCAGCTTCAACTGTGGAAATTAGAAGGTGCATCCTTTCAAGACTTATGCTATGAAATGTTTCTTCCAACAGGGAAGCGTCAGGATGCAGAGTACTCATGAATAATTTTAAAATGGGTCTTATATCAAGTAACAGATAACAATTGAAGCCATATGTGCACATACTATTTCTTAGCCTAAGAGTAAAATCCAGGCGAGTAGAAGGGGGACATGGGTACATGTCCAAGGACTGCAACATTACATGGTAAGGGAGAGGATAACAAGTATTCAAGATACATGCGTTACCAAGGTGATGTTGAGGAAGAATTTCCCAGGAGGGTTTCAATTTCATAGGAAGAAATTTTAGAAAGAAACAACATAAGGTGTTTAAATGTCATTTGATTTTAATAACAACAACTGAAAAAGAGGCAAGATAATATATGTTCTTTTAGACTCCGTGTTGATTTTGAATTTCGAAGTTATGGTTACTTCCAAGGCAATGTTCAAACTGCTATTTGTAGTGTGGAGTTAAAGTAAGGGATCAGGATCCAGGACCTGTGGTTCAAAAATCCTTTCAAGCAGAATAATTTCAATCAAATTGCAGCCCATTCAGTGTTTTCATTCCTGACAAAGTGAAACATACAATATTTGTAAAGTTAAATAAAATCTTTCCTAAAATAACCAAAACAAAAGTTCTTCAATCTCTAAGAAAATGATGTGGTCATGATATAGACCTGAAATTTGATCAAGAAAAGTTGTGGAAGTTAACAAATTGGGTAGGACAGGCAATCACATTTCTCTGCTGAAAAAGCAAAGACAATATCAAATTTTCATTAACTGTGTCTGACTTCTCAGTTCAGAGAAAGAGTATGGGAAATCTACCTATTAAAGTTCATCTTAGAGATAGTAGGAAAAAGTGTTCCTCCTGGTCTCAACTCACACAGGTCAATAGTCCTGACACCAGATAATGGGGGGGACATTCCCCACTCACCAGCCAAGCAGTTCTGGAGCTGAGTGTCTAATTCAACTCCACTCTGACACTGCCTAGAGAGAACTTCAGATCCCATAGGTTGAGAGCTCAGTCTAAGGAGACTGTCCCCCACTTCTAGATACCAGTCACAAGTACTAGGATGTCACCTATCTTTCTATAAATAAACCAACTATAAATAAGGGCGGCACACAGCTCCTTCCTCAGGTTCTATTAATTTGCTAGGGTAGCTCACAGACTCCTGGGAATGCTTTACTTACATTTACCCTGTAAATGTAAGGTTAGGAAGTGTGGTTAGGAAGGCTATTACAAAAGATAAAGATGAATAGCCAGATGGAAGAGATGCACTGAGCAAGGTAGGTGGGAAGGGCTTGGAGCTTCCATGACTTTGCTCAGCATGTCACCCTTCAGGAGCATCTATGTGTTCAGCTATCTGAAAGCTCTCCAAATTCAATCATTTGTTCTTTATAGACACTTCATTATGCAGGCATGATTAATTAGCTCACCAACTCAACCTTAAGCCCTTCTCCCTGCCCTGGTTGGGGTGTGAAGAGGAAAGTTCCAACCTCTAACCACGTGTTTGAGCCCTTGGCAACCAGCACACATCCTGAGGCCAACCAGGAGCCTACCAAGAGTACTCTCACTAAAAGGAAAGATTCTTATCATGTGGGAAATTCCAAGGGATTTAGGAGTTCTGTGCAAGAATCAGGGTCAAAGACCAAATATTAGAACAGAATATTCCCTTAGCACCACTATTTACAAGGGTTTTAGGAACTGTATATTAGGAAGAGTATTTGAAGACCAAATAACCTGTTACAATATCATAGTCCATGACAAAAAAAGATAAAAATGAAATAGATACATGCATATGTAGAAAAATTGTTTTTGCTATAGGATGAATTTTTTAAAAGTAATGAAAAAATTCAAAAGAAGGTAAGGAAAGGTGATAGAGAGAGAGCTATTTGAATCACCAGGCATGATGGGATACCAGGTAGGCTCTGTCAGAAAGATAAGAAGTGTCTTGACAACAGGGACAGGAAAGTGAGGGCAGAATCCAGAACCCGATGGGATCACTTTAGGAGAATCAAGTCCTCTGTGAGGCTGGTCCTGTCCTAGGTAATCCGAGAGTCCTGAGCAAAATGTCCAAGGAGGTAGACTGATTTCAGGATGAGTGCCGACCACTAAGTAAAAGGAGTGCTGATGTGCTGATTAGTTCATTAGGAAGAAGACATTAAATTGTGGTCATAGAAAACAAATCTGGCTACAATGAAAAGAAGCCAGGAAATGGATGAACCCGGTAACAGGAGCTTATTCACTAGGACAGGAATCATTGCTGTGTAAAAATAACATCCACTACTTTGGCATCAACTATTGTTACTATGACAACGACTAACAGTACCACTACCACTACTACTGCCACCACTGCTGCTGACAGTACTAATAGTGACCAGCGGTTGGCCCTCCTCTCTAGATTAGTCTTGGTAGCCAACCACCTCATTAACTCTTCACATCTTTCAAATGGCACATTATCATCTCCTTTTTTGCAGGAAAGAGTTATATAACTGGATCACCACAAGTAAAAAGTAGCAGATATAGATTCAAACCAACTGGACTCCAAAGTCCACGCTATGGACACTGGTAAGCTGAAATAGAAGTTGAGTTTAAGTTGAGCTCTGAACAGAGGTTGAAGGTCATCTTCAATTAAAGAGTAAACGGGTCTGGAGGAAGCCCAAGCACCCTAGATCTCAGGTTATTGGATGTACAACTAATTCTGTTCCTTGCCCATCGGAGTTGCTGGGTTTTTGTTTTTGTTGTTGTTGTTTTAATACTGCCTGCACAGTGGGGATTGGCCAGGGACTGGGCACATTTGGATCTGTATAATGGTGGCTGGGGAAGACAAGAGTGGGGATAATCCATTCATTCTCAGCTAGAGAATGAGCTCATTGATGAGAGGGACTATGGCTTGAACATCTTTGCTGATCATCCTAGAGGCTGGTTCCTAGTAGGCCCTCAGTATTTGTTTACTGATAGGTTGATTTGTCAGTTGATTGATAGGACCATTGGCTAAATAAAAAGGCATAGGGAAAGCAAACGTGGGCTTGGTTCCTCCATATCCCTCTATGTTTCTTCAGACCTGCTTTGCAGAGATGTGACTAATGGGTTCCCCTCTTCCTGCTATTTCTCAAAGAACATGACATGACCTTTCTAGTTTCACAGAATATATTTACTTTCCCCCTGGGTACTTCCAATTTGCATAAGTGAAACAATGCTTACTTTGCGTTCTCCTCTGTCCCTCATAAATGGAAGCCCTCTCCGTCCTCAATGTCCCCACACAAATAAATGGTCCAAATCACATGCACTCTGAGCATTCTTTGTCCCAAGCCCAGTTCAGCCTGATAGAAGCTATGGCTGTACATATATACCATCCTCCATCACTCAACACCACTCTCATCTCATTCTGCACTATTCTATCCAACTTGTTTCAGATATAAAGATAAATTATTAAGCTGAATACCTGTAGGACAACATATGCCAGTCTCCTATATTAGCCAATGGAATTGGTTAGGTGCCAGTATACAAGAGGCCAGAGATCTGATAGGTCAGACCCTTCATTACAATGCCTGTCACCAGTGGCACTTGGCATCAACCACATGCAACTGTATCAGATAAGGTCAAGTCCTATTGGTTAAATGCCATATGAGCCCTGACCACTGTGCCATTACACTCACAAATACACTACAAGTCTTCTCCTAGGCATCTTGAAGCTCCCTAAATAGAAGCATGGCTTCTTTTTTTCTGAGCCTGTAGAGAATTATGTCCTTGTATTCCTTCAGAATATTCATTTGTCAATGCCATCTTGCTAATATTGCCAGGTTAATTTATTTTCTGAATCGACAAAGTATTTTGAGTGAAAGAACTCACTATTAATAAATATATAGGGGTAAGAAGCATAAACGGGGATGGCTCTAGGCAAAACAAGACATGTGGTGGCTCTAATACTAGCTTCTCAAATTGCAATATGAGGTTCCTGTAGGCAGGGTTTGTGATCCTTCCTCCTCTGCTCCACTCTGCACTTACTCTCCCATTCCTTATTCAAGGCAAAGTTACAGAGTTCTCTATATACCCTTCCAAATGAGCCTTACTAATTTGCAGGCCTCGATGTACATCAGAATTTTCAAGCTTAGGATCACTTATTTCTGACCAAAGCAAGAGTATAACTGTTTTAAAGAATCTCAATCACAGTTATGTTTCCATTTCCTGAGCTCTTGGCTAACTTGACCGAGTTTCATTTCCCTCTCCTGTAAGCAGTCTGACTATGGCCAGCGAAGACTGGCAGCCCCATGAATACCACAATAGGTTCAAGAACCTAGGACAGTGGGGAGCCAGGATCTGGAAGCATCAGGCTGAGTCTTTCTGAAGCATCAATCTTGAGCAAATGCCAAAGTTAGACAAGGTTGCAGACCTGCTGGGTAAATACCTCAGACTCCTCCCCAAGCTGGAGTGGAGCTAGGGCGTCCCTGGGGTGGTGTGGATATCGTACAACTCCTGGCCCTCCTTGCACAGTTTCTCAGCACCAACTGCTCCCTCACACCACAGCCCTTTCCTCCTGCATTCTCATAGTCACATCCTCTGCACCTGGTTTCTGGAAACTTTGAGCAGATGCAGGAGGTTGAAAAGTCCTCTGTCTCACCTGGTTTCCCAGCCTGCAGCAGAATAGGTCTGGGGGTCTCACCTGATCCTCACAGGGAGCTCTCAGTGCTGCCTTTGGAGAGGGTGCCACCTGCCCCATCTTCTGAGACTCCACCATATCCCTCTTCCTTCCCATCCTCAAAATGAAAACACCTGTTTTGTAGGAGAAGCTACCACCACTCTTGGGGGTAGGTGTCTTTGTTTCCCGGGGTTCCTTGAGCTGTCAGGAAATCCAAAGTCAGTGTTTAGTCTTCTCTTGGTAATGCTTTGGATATTATGGTAGGTGCAACACCCACCTTATCTGACTGATTCCTCTGGGAAATCATCTAAGGAAGGTGTTAATATCTTTGATTATGGTGTGGGAAACTAAGGTTAAGTGAGTTTAAGCTGTTAGTCCCAAGTCACAGAACTTTCTACTATAACAAAAATAAAGAGGAGACTTGTCAAAAAGAGACTGAACATTCTTGCTGATATCCAAATGTATTAAGTAAAAAAAGCAACACTGGATAGTCTACTCAAGAAACCCAGCAGAGAGGCCCCAAAAAGAGTTACAGTTTAGTAATCTCTGACAGATATTTCACTGTGAAGAGGATTTTCCTCCCTGCTCCAAGATATGAAAGAATATAGCAAATAACTCCTCAGATTCTGCTAGGACCTATAGACCCTATAAATGGATTCACTAAATGGATACTTTTAAGAATTCTGGCAAAGCTATTTATAAATATTTATTTAAGGACCCACTGAATAATACTTTCAACTGTATTACTACAACTGTACTGGAAAATATGCAATGTGAACAAGATGGCTAGAAGATTCAGGGGAGGGCTAACAGAGTAGTGATAGTAGAATTATAGTCCTTTCACTGACTTTTTAAAAAAAAACTCCACCTTTTACAAACCTAGTGTAATTTTCTTTTTAAGTGTGGTGGAAAAAACATAAAATTTAAACCAAAGCACCCCTCTTTACTGAGTTTGTGATTTTTATTTCTCCGAGACCTACTTTCCTCATCTCACACATAGGCTTCGTAATGACGGTGTAGTTCTGTACATAAATTGTCTAACACACTGCCTGGTACTTAATGTTCTTCTTCTTCTCTTCCTGACACTAAGTGAAAATGTTGCACCAAGATATACCAGGACAGTCATTGCCAAGTATCTTTTCATAGAAAAGTTTTCCCCAAGTCAATAGGCTAGCATTAGGACCCAGCTCAACACCCGCAGATCCATCTCCCTCCACCACATGCAAAGCATCAAAAGAACAGATCTGTCCATGGAAATCACAGCACGGGGAGGAGGGAAATCAAACCCAAAATTAATCAAACAGGATGTAATTCCCAGAGCAAACGTGCATCAATTAGGGGAAATGTTAGCGTCCAGGTACCGGGTTTGGAATTTCATGAGGGACTCATAAGGTGAATAAACTAAGCTCTGACATTGATTATGGAAAGCAGCAGCTGTGTGATGTCAGGGTTGCTGTGATCAGTCCAGCCAGAAATTCACTTTTCAGTACCCTGATTCCTGAGATTACCTTTGTGCTGACTGTCAGCCAAAGAATGAAAAACTGCCCTGTTTAATGGAAAACTTTCTCTGATCTGTTCATCTAACAACTGGGCAATTCAATGAATGCTGACTTTCTTTGTCCATTTTTTAATTATACATATTCTTTAAATTGGAGTGAGCCAGAGGAGGAAATTCTTCATTGCCCCTTTGCATGCAAGGCACAATGTTAGGCACCATGATGGGTATAGAGATAACAGTAGGTCTCTCCCTTCAGAGAGGAGAGGGAAGAAAAACCAATTGCTAATAGGGGTTTTCTCTATGCCAAAAGCTTTAGGTATGTTGTTATCTTATTTTCCTCCATGGATCATATGATGTAGGTGTATTATTCCCATTCTCTAGATAAGAAAACTGAGGCTCCAGGAAAACATCAATTTGTTAAACTCTGAAGCCCCTATACCTCAGGGCTTCATAATCTATCCCCAGACCAATGTCCAAAAATCACCTTTCTCTGCATAAACCAAAAAATAGGGTAGAAACTAGGGAGCATTAGGCCTTCCCTTCAGGTTCGGCAGGTACAACCAGAACACACAGGTACAGGCCTCCTCAGAGGCTGAGCTGAGATTAGAGAATTTTCTCTACTCACCTGTCCAAGTCTGGGTGCCATGACCATCCATCCTCTGGCAAAGTGCCCTCACCCTCAGCCTTTCCTTTCCCTCTTCCATTTTCTTTGAATCTCTCTTTAAAAGCCTTATCTTTAAAAATCCCTGTTGATTACATGTCTATTTTTACCCAACCCTTCAGCTTTCCTGAAGCCTATCATTCCTCTAAGATTGGATCCAAAGGCCATTTCACAGATTCTGCTATTAATTGCTTTCACTGAGCACACACAAACCCTGTTCCTACTTCTTCAATTAGATATGTATTTCAATCCATCAATGCAACTGTGAAAATATAACTTTTTTTTCCCTATAATTCGACTGTCCTTTGAAATCATCCTCATCTTATCTGGTCCTCAGCAATCTCTCTGTACCAGTCATGGCCAGACTGTTGCCCCTACACATCAGCACAGTCACCTCTATCCACGAGTTCCTCCCTTACTTCTGTGCCGCAGTAGCACTCAGGAACCTCTGATGTTCTCTTGTCCTTATCCCTCTAAATGCACCAAGCAGCCACTTTGTCTGTGTGGCCTTGCTGCTTCAATGTAGTTGTCAGAGATGTGGGGCCCCTCTGCTATGGGATCCCATAGCCATTTGAAACTGAGCTCACCACCAGTTCTTCCTGGGAGTCAGCCTAGAACCTCCTTTTCCAGGAATCATCATCGCCTTTACTTAGACAGCTTTTCCACCCATCTTTCAACACTCTCAGGACTATGAGGATTGTTTCTAGTTGAGAGTGGGCGAGAGGGAAAGAGAATCTTTTTCCTCAAATTGCCTGTGGTTTGATTATTACCCATAGTCCTCTCCTCTCTCCAAGGAGCACTAGCATTTGGAAACTGAGGGCAAAACACATCCTTTTATTAAAGAAACATGACTTGCTTTTGTTCTTAATTAAATTTACTCCAAAAGGAAACTTCATATCACTTAACAAATCTGAAAACTAACCAAAAAAATAAATAAACAAAGTCGGGGGGAGGGGGATGTCGTTATATTCTACCCAGGCAATCTTTGCCTGCCAAATGCTTCTTGGTTTGATAAAAAGTGAAAATAGCAGATGTAAGAAAGGTGTTAAAGAAACAGTAACAGTAACCTAAAGCATTCTCCTTTGCTAAACAGAAGAATGGCAACAGATTTTAAAATAATGGAACTTTTACAGCAGTGATTCTTAAAGGAAGGCTATTATGTTAGTCAAAAATTTCTCATGCCACTAGAGGCCTAAATAGCTCAACATTCTGCCTAATCTTATTCTCTTTGCATTCTTGAGTTATTTGCACAAAATCAGAATTGCTATTTCTCTTCCATTCTCACCCAAGCTGACAGGCCTCAATTTCCTCCAGTTTTAGTGGCCACTTTGAGGAGGTCAAATTTAAGGTTGGCCCCTTGTCTATCTCCTGGGTCTAAGAGCCTCTACATTTCATTTTCACATGATTTCTACTCTCCCTCCGTGTGCTGTGCCCACTCCACTCCATTTCTACCAGTGGGAGGACAGCTTCCTGGGGTTCCAGGGCCAGATGTGCTCCCAACACACCTGGCCATGCTGCTAAAGCCTGTATTTTTCATGTCTCACACTTGTCTGCCTGTGTCACTCACACCTATGGTCAGCGCTGTCTTGAAAACACACCTGCTCCAGAGCCAAGCCTGTGGAGAGGAGTGTCAAGCGTGGCTAATGTCCCAGCAGGCACTAGGCCACAGCTTTCAGAAACCTTGGGTGATTGCTTTTGATCCTCTCCTTTCTGAGGCCAGCCTGACGTCACTCCCTCCAAGGAAGCAGGGGAAATTGCCTAGTAGTTTGGATGCATGGCAATTGGTCCAGCAGGTATGAGAACACATACATAGCCTTTAAAAATATATCTAGAATGAGATCAAAGCTATATTCCTCCATCTTTTGAAGTTCCCCTTTGGCCACTATAATTCTCATTCTTTCTTGTTTTATGAAATAATAGAAAGTGTGACTTAGGATTCTAAGACTGTGGCAGTGAGATCCTCAGGAGTATACTGTGTGCTGTATAAAACACAATTTAAAATACATTGCCAGATTCCTAGATAGTAAGGAAATTCTCCAGGCACCCATTCTGCCATTCAAAAGGAGGGGGGAGATCAAAAGATGAATATGACCTGTAAGCAAATATAGAAGGCAAGAAAAGGCCAGTGTTAGTGCTATGTTCTGTTGAACACACCTCAGGCCAGCTGAGTGGTAGAGTTGTTCATGCTCAACGTTAAGTTGGAACGTCAGGAAGTCCTGAGCAGGTAGCAACCCTCTGACTCCTGGCAGAAGCCAATACAATTTGTGTCTGGATGAGAACATCCTTGATACAGGCACAGGATTTCCCAAACTTTAAAATCAACTGACTAAGAGTTAAAATAAATGACCACCAAACATACAAAGCAGGAGACTATGATGAACAAATAAGAACAGACATGACAAATGCCAGATTTAGACACCATATCAAACCATCTCTTATGTACCAGTTCTTATGCTTTTGACCTTACCTGTCTCACATTCTCGTAGCTGGTCTTATAACCATCTGGGTGTGGCTTCTGATCAGCCTCATACAGATCAGCCTAGCAGTGTTTGACCTCCTGCATGTGTCTTGCTTCCTGTCCCAGGCCTTCCCTGATGATGCTAAGGTATGGAACACTATGAGATCCTGCCTGCACATTTGGAAACCAGGAGTGTGGGAGAGGTGGTACTCCATGGCCTAAACATTGACCAATGAGAAAGGAGAACCTAAATTTATGAACTTGGGAAGTAGTTTATATGACTTCTTGAGAGTTTTTGCATAATGGCCCATGCTATGGAACAGCCAGTTACATATAGTGGCAGATAACTGAGAATACATCCTGATTTATTCTGTCTATCCTTCCCAACTTCACTCACCTTTGCCCTTGCTCCTGTTCCCTAAGATTGTCTTGCCTAAAAAATGATCACATATAACTTTGTATTTCTGGAAAACCTAGCCTAAGCTAGTCAAGAACTGTAGATATTGTAGTTACCTGATAAAATATATAATAGGTATATGTGATATTCTCTAAATACAAAAAAAGCAAGCAACTAAGTCCTATGAAATAGCCAGACATATTAGAAAAGATACAAAACGGAAATGAAAAATATAATTGTTGAACATAATTTGTTTTAAAAAACTCACTGGATATGATATGATCAAGCAGTAGAGAAAATTGGTGAACTGGAAGACATAGCTGAAATAATTATCAGGAATGTAGCCCAGAGAATAAGGCTAAAAATTTAAAGTTAAAAGAAGCTAAAAATTAAAAGTTATTAGAAGTTAAAATACATGATGGTGCTATGATCTGAATATATCCCCCCAAATTCATACATTGAAACCTATTCACTGATGTTATAGTATTAGCAAGTGGGGCCATTGGGAGGTGATTAAGTCATGAAGGTGGCACCCTCATGGAGGGTGGAGAATCCTTATAAAAGACTCCAGAGAGCTGTCTTGTCCTTTGCACCAGCTGAGGGCACAAAAAGGCACTGTGAAGGCACAATGAACCAAAGGCCCTCACTACTGAATCTGCTAGTGTCTTGATCTCAAGAGATCTGACAGTGCAAGTTCCAGATCAAGAGCCAATGTTTCAGTTCAGTCCTGAAGGTAGAAATAAAGCTGATGCCAGTTCAAGGCAGGTGGACAGGAAGAATCCTTTTTCACTCAGGGGAGTTTCAGGCTTTCTATTCTACTCAGGACTTCTGTTGATTGGATGAGACCCACCACATTAGGGAAAGCAGGCTGCTTTATTTGATCTTCCATTTTAAAAGATAATCTTAACCAAAAACACCTCACAGATACATCCAGAATACTGCTGAACAAATAACTAGGCACCTTATGATCTAATCAAGTTTACATATAAAATTGTTTCACATTGACTATAATTTGCTAACTAAACAGATGCTTGAAAACAAAGGAGTGTCTTCAAGGTGCTAAATGAAAACAACTATGAATTTAGGTTTGTGTAAGCAGCAAAATGTCTTTTGAAAACATAGACAAAATATTCTTATATTAAAATTTACCAACAGATTTTTTAAAAACCTTTAAAAAATGCATATATCCTAAAAAGGATTACATTACATTACAAAATATTATACCTTCCATTTTGCTGACCGATTCTTTCCACCCTACTCAGCTTGCACACTTTGAGGAAGCAGGTTGCCATCTTTAAGAGCCCAACATGGCAATCTCTGAGGACAATCTCAGCCATCAGTGAATAACCACCTGGGACCTTCAATCCATCACCCATCAAGAACTGAATTTTGCCCTCAACTGGTAAATAAGTATAGGAGAGGATACTTTCTGGGCTCATCCAGCCCCTCCAGATGAGACCACAGGCCTTGAAATAGCTACCACCCAGATAGCAAGTAGCCTTTCAAGAGAGTAGAATATGGCTCAGCAAGGCCATGCTCAGACTCTTGACCCACAAAAACTGCACAATAATAAATGTGTGTCTTTAAAGTAAAAAAGGTTGGAGATTTCTGGGCAAGGTGGCACATGCCTGTAATCCCATTGGCTCAGGAGGCTGAGGAAGGAGGATCATGAGTTAAAAGCTAGCATCAGCAATGGTGAGGCACTAAGCAACTCAGTGAGACCCTGTCTCTAAAGTACAAAAAAAAAGGGCTGGGGAAGTGGCTCAGTGGTTGAGTTCCCCTGAGTTCAATCCTTAGTACCCAAAAGAATACAAGTAAATAAGTTTGGAGATTGTTCATTAAAAAAAGCATTATTCCATATGGTGAAGATCCCTACATAAGACAAAGGTTCAGTTTGCCAGGAAAACAGTAATTCTGAACTTGTATAAATCTAATAGAACAGACTCAAGCTATATGATGAAATCCAAACTTTGGGAAATACAGGTGCAGTATAAAGGGACCTGGATCAGGAACAACAAACCAGACCCTGTGCTTGATGCTGCTACTAATTTTCCCAATAGTCCCTTGCAAACTCTGTTATTTTTCTGAGCCTGAGATTCTTCCATTCTTGTGACATACCTAATAATAAACTGTGTCCAATATATTTTGTTTCCTTGGCTTTCTGTTTTTAAGTCCATAAGCATTTACCAAATGAAATAGTTTTTAAATGTTATTACAAGTGTATATGTTTCTCTCTCATTAAGTTGACGCTGGAGAAATTCTCTGAGTCCTTGACCAACCCAAGCAAAAGTTCCATCTTGCTAGCTGTAGTCCACTGAATAACAAGCCAATTTTGATGGCAGGAAATCAGGAGAATTTAGCTCAAGAATCAAACAACCCCTTTGAGACTTATCTCCACTACTACATCCCAAGTATCACACAAAACTTTGTGAGATTTGCTTTGTTTCTCCATCAATAGGTTAAGTCATCCTGATTAAAGAATCAAGCTAGATGAGCAGCAACCAAAAAGCCACACTTAGCTGGGGGTGTGGCTCAGTGGTAGAACACTCATTTAGCATGTATAAGGCCCTGGGTTCAATCCTCTGCACCACCTGATTAAAAAAATAAAAAGCCACATTCATCATAGAGCGACATGCCCCAGAGAATTCACCTTCAGAGGCTAAGTAAAAGAATCCTCTGCAGGAATTTAAAGATCACATTGACGCTGATGGTATCATGTCCCTCCCAATAGGTAAGGACATTAAATAATGCAGAAGTCAGTCAGCCAGGTATTGATTTGGCATAAAAAGTTTCACTGGTGAAATAATATATTTATGTATAAAATATATATAAAAAGTTGCAATACAAAAAGGAATATATATTCAGGAAAAAAAAATCACACACACCTTGCTTTTCCTTCCACTTTGTAAATGTAAGCCCTGCTTCTTTGTCTTCAGGCAGAAATTTAGCCATATTCTCCTGCAGGTAAGTCGTGTACAAATTCTAGCCTGAGGGTAGACTTTTTTACTTTGTATTTAATGCTGTTTGAAGATGCCTGAGTGAAACTTATGAAATTCCCAGCATCACAGAAGAGGTTTGTATTTTCCATTTAACCCCTGAGTTCTGTCTCCTCTTCACAAATTGTCTCAGTGCTGCGGGCGGCCCCTCCAGCCTGGAGCTGCTGAAGCCTGGGTGAGTCTTCCAGGACAACCCTGAGTTTGGCATCAATATGTTCACCAAGCCCAATCCCAGGCATATCTGAAACTGGGAAATATCAGTACAAAACCAGAGCACATTTCCAGCCCAGAAATAGAAGTTGATCTTAACATCCAGAGGATGGAAACAAACTTTGTCATAGCAAAACTTGTGCATCAAGCAGACTGGTCTTCGAATCCTGGCTCAGCCTCCACTGACTAATTGAAATTTGGGTGAATTTTTTAATCTTTTGAATCCTTGGTTGCCTCATCTATAGTATGCGAATGATGATGGCTCTCACGTTACATGTTTTCTCTGGAAAAATAAATGTTAAAATGCATGGAAAGTGCTTAACACGGAAACTGGCATACAAAAATAATTAATAAAATTTCTAGTTAGTACTAATAATGATATAATGATTTTCACTATGATTAATCTGATAGCTCATAACTGACTCAGTTGCCACATTGCATTTGCAAAAAGAAAACCGCGGGCTGGGGTTATAGCTCAGTGGTAGAACACTTGCCTAGCATGCATGAGGCACTGGGTTTGATCTTCACTACCACATAAAAATAAATAAATAAAATAAAGATATTGTGTCCATCTATAACTAAAAAAATACTAAAAAAAAAGGAAAATAAAATAATAAAAGAAAAAAGGAAACCACATGAGAATTTTACCCTATCAGAAAGAATCCCCCAGCCAATCATAAAGCTGCTAATCCAGTGCTACAGGAACCCTAGAGATAAATCTTCTTTACATACCAGGAATCTGAGTCTCAGAGAGGTAAAGTAAATTGTTCAAGTTCACACAGCCAGGTCAGGTTTAGTTTCACAGACAAAAAGCAGGATTCACATTAACCAAAGCAGAGTCAGCGGGGATCCTGTAAACTTAATTCAAATAACTCACCCCTAAAGTTAATATATTTTTAGGACTGATAAAGCTCATGTAGAGGGGAGTGCTCGGGAATCCAAATCTACTTGGCATTCTCAGAAGCGTCCTTGGGCTGCTTGAAGATTCGCAGCCTATAGCTTTTGGCAGTCCCCAAAGAGGGAGCTCTTTCCACTAACAAAATACAAAATGCAAAATTAATAAAAAGACCCTTTGAAACTGACAAATGTGCCTCAGGCAAACTATCTGCCCAGCAGCTGGTTAAAATTTAATCAGTTTTAAAAAAAATTTTTTTTCAGGCCTGTACATCTTTTGTATAGAGCTCCCCAGTCTGAGTGTGGTCAAAGTTTGTTAAACAAGAAATAATAGCCAAGGCTTTTTAATTCTGCAAATAAGCAATGGATGCTTTAAATGGTTCTGCAGCATTCAAGAAACTAATTGCCTGGGTCTCAACAAAGCTGGATAATTCTTTAATAATTTCTGTCCTTTCTCTTAGAAAACCTAAATTGGCAACTATACACTGTGCAGTGAATCTTAACATCGATTTAGGCTTATTACAGTGTGGCTTTTTCTGGGAAGTTGATTAAACTCTAGATAGAGATGGGAAGGAAAGGAAGAGATGGAGGAAAAGAATGAGAATGAATATAAGAATGAATCTACTGCCAGAGTCACTGGAGTTTTGTATAAAAACTCCGCAAGAACATAGTGAAGAGTGCATGGCTGTTACTGTTCTAAGATTGCAGGGACCTGAGGATTTTTAAGTCTTGGCCCAGGAGTCTCCAACAAGCAGAACCAGTCTGCAAGGTCTAGCCCTAATTCGATTTGATTTACCCACTCTCCTTCCATAAATGTACATAAAATTAAAGACTACAGTAAAGCTGAGATGAATAAGCATCTAAGATGAAGACCATCCATCAAGAAGTTCATTAGTTAAGTCCACTGTTGTTCACAAACTGTAGCAACAATCACACAACTTCTCCTGCTTTAAATGTAGTTATTCATAAAAGAGAAGCATGGCAATTGGGAAGGGAGATGAACAAGAGGGGTCATTTTTGCTGTGTGGCCTTGCCAGGAATGAAGGAAGTTGAGTCTGAAACACTTAGGCCTTGGATCTGAATTCCTAGGGGAGCGAGGTGTGGGCAATGGGAGGAAAGGCAGAAAGTAAAAGGTGGATTTAGGTTAAAATGGCCTCTAGGTGCAGTTGCAGCCGCTATCATAGAGTTGGGTGTAGAGAGATTTCCGAAGAAACTTCTCTGGCACTTAAACACAATTGCCAATTACTGCTTTATTCTATAGGAAGAATTCATCTGTCTGCCTTGGAATTCAGATGTCTCTTACCTTACCGGGATCCCATACTACCTCATTGCATAGGAAAGACTGGCATATCTTCTAATACAGGGAGGGAAAAGACCCTTGAAGCTTGGCTCTCCATACAGGGAGGCGGGCTGGTGCACAGGGACAGCTACTAGCTTGAGAGCTAGATCTCTGCCTCAGTCTCATTCCTTGGCATATCAACTACTTGACCCAAGCAATTGATTTTTTACCTCCTTAAAGCTCAGTTTCATCATTATGAATTGAAATGATAATACCTCATGTTAGAGTTACTGAGAATGAATTTTATAATGCTTAGAAAATATAGTCTGTGACCTACAACAAAGAGTTGCTTACACACATTATTATGTAGGTACTAACTGTACACACAGAAGCTCAGGTAATTGCTGTTCTCTGATTGAGTGTTTAATCCCATTAACTTGCTTATACCCTTGGTTCTGAATTCTGGGCTCCTAATTCTTTTTTATTCTGACCTCACTTTGGCATATGTGCTCACCACAGAGCCCTGCCATTAATTCCTGGCCTCACACTATGACTCTGCTCTTTGCCTCCAAGGCTTTATTTAAGAGAACTCTCAAAAACAGAGTAACAAAAATATTAGCCTTGGGATGCTTGGTGCACTTTTCTTGGTGCTAAATATGCCAGAAACTATACTAAGAAGTTTCCTCAAAACAAACATATAAGCTAGATACTACTTTATCTCCATTTTGCAAATGAAGAAACGGAGTAACAGAGAGATGAAGTGACTTGTCTAAGATCACACAACAAAGCTAGGATTTGAATTCAGGCAGTTGATCTCTAAAAAGTTTTGTTTTTAAAGCTGAAGCTCAAGTTAAAACCAGAGCTGATTTGCAGTGGTTGAATAAAGGACATTAGCTGAGAGATTAGTATATGCTCTCTACTGAATGAATATATGCTTGATATGCTTCCTATATGTAATTCTTCACAATGAGCCTATGAGAAGCAACTGATATAATTAATTTCATTTCCAGATGAGGAGATGGAAGCTGAGATGTTCAGTGGCTTATGCCTGGTCCATCTGACCACAGGGATGCCTGCTTAACTGAAGCGGTGGCACTGTCTATAAATGCCTGCATCATCTAACTGGTCCTTCAGGAAAGCACTACTGTCACCATCCAGAAATCAAATACACATTTCAAAGTTAAAAACCTTTACTCCATCCTATAGTCACTCTCCCAGTTTGGCTTAAGCAACTAGAGACTTCCTAGAAATCAGCTTTTTGGGTACCAAGATTTTGTATTTTGTTTGCCCTATTCTATTCACTATAATCATGCATACCTCCAAATATGCCTACCTTCAAATATTCTTAGCTACCCATGACTGGACACAAACTCTGGCCCTAAAAGAAACTATATGAAATATGTAAAATCAAAATCTAAATTTAATAAAGTTAAAATGAACATTTAACAGAGGTTTATTAAAATATTCTTATTTGGCTTTGTTTCCATTATGTTCTTTCTTGTACTTTCTGTCTATTGCTTTATGTATTCTGATTCTATTCTAAGTACATTCTGATTTTTATGCTAAGTACATAAAAAGTTTCAGCAGTTACATTTTTGTTATAGATTGTACCCTTCATCTTTACAAATGATGCCTTGTAAGGAGAATCCATTATGTTTCCTACCCAATATCCATTTTTCTCTTCTACTGGTAAGACCTCAACTTCCTAAGGAGAAGCAGTTTCTTCTGCAAGCTCCATCCGTGGAGTTTAGATGGAATTGAGCATGAGGGGATCTATGACCTGAGAGAATCAGGTGGTGTGTTTGGCTCTTCAGCCCCTGTAAGTGATTTAGTTTAGATACATGATCCAATTCAGGATCACAAGAGTCAGATGCAGAATTAGAAAGAACAATTGCCTTACGTGACATCTTTACTTGGGTAGCTGATGGGTATCTGAAACAAAATATTGCTAAAATAAAAGAGCAAAATCAATACTTTTGACATGGTTTTTTTCTTTTCCCTTCTTCATTTTGCTTTTCCTTTAGATATAAGGAATGCCCCAAAGTAAATCCTGGTCCAGCCTTTTCCACACAATAAATGGCACAACACCATTGCAGGTGCTAAGATGCAGCGCTTAGGAGAGATCCTTGGTTACTCTCTTTCCTTCAGCCCCACACCTTAGGCAATCCCTCAGCTAACCCTGTTAACACTCACTCCAGGGCAGATTCCAACTTGTCACTCTCTCTATCTCTATTTATGCCACCAAGTCAAAGCCATCACTACATTTCCTCACACCACTGACATAGCCTCGCCCCTGGCTCTTCATCCACCACAATCCACCTTCTGCATAGCATTCCATGATCTTATTAGGCCTTTTGTTTGTTGGCTACTGCATGATCTTTTAAAAATATAACTATTTCATGTCATTTCCCTTCTTAAAGCTTCTCAATAACCTCCTGTTACCCTGGAATAAAATCTAAGGGTTTCCAAACTTTTGAAACATTGTTTAAGAAATCATTTAGAGGAAAGTTCAACTTAAATTTATTTTACCCCATCTTAAGTGTTCATAGGTTATCTCTATTTTTTATGTATTACAATGAATGTATTTTGCATTGCCTAATTATGCTATTTTGTTTGGGGTTTTAACACCAGCTGATTTGTTCCTTCTTTCCTGTTTCTTCTTCTTTTTGTTCTTAGAGTCTTTTTCTGTATGGTTTTGCTATTTTGTTATTTTGTTTGTTTGTTACTGGGGATTGAACTCAGGGGCACTCGACCACTGAGCCACATCCCCAGCCCTATTTTGTGTTTTATGTAGAGACAGGGTCTCACTGAGTTGCTTAGTGCCTCGCCATTGCTGAGGCTGGCTTTGAACTCGCGATTCTCCTGTCTCAGCCTCCCTAAGTGCGGGGATTACAGGCTTGCGCCACTGCGCCTGGCTTATTTTGTTATGTTTTTGTTCCTCCCTCCTCCATGACCTTTGATTTGGTGATTCTGTGACCTTTTCTTTATTCTTTTGGTGGTTATCTTTATAACATTACTTTACATATGTAAATCCTATTGCTAAACATATCCAAATTAAAAATGAAACCTTAACATATTGGCCCATCATATGGGAAATGAAATGTCTGTGGTCATATTCCTTTTTCTGATCCACATCTCTCTGTCTCCTGATTTGAGGTGGTTCATTTTTGAGGATTTTGGTTCTAACGTTGTTTCCAAAATTAAACCAATCGTGGAAAACTTAAAGACAACTGGGAACTAGATTTAAGCCATGGAGAAAGAATAATCATCTTTCAGCTCTTGCTCAGTTTTAGCCTAACTCAAGTGGGATCAACCTAGTTCCTCTTGCCCCCTAACTTATTTAGCCCAATCAAGGTAGGCTCACCAATTCAAGAACGGATAGGTGTGTTGTGTAATAAGACCTGAATCTCAATGCTGCGAGCCTGTGTGTGTCCTTGTTTTGAGGGTGGGAGAGAGTGCTCTGCTCCTTATATTCACCCAGGGATGGAGCCTTATGGTACAGTCACCATCGCAAGCATTTCCACTGTGGTGTCAGATGGAAAAAGAGGAGGACTATAGGATCTGGCCCAGAGTTTTCTTTGTGGGAAGGCTTATTTTTTTTACAAAATTATTAGTACAAATTCATTTTTTAAAATAAAGTGTTATTCAGATTTTCTATTTCTTTTTGTGTCAGTTTATATATGTGATGTTTCTCAAGACATTTGAGTCCTTGAGAACTCTATGCTATTTTTATTAGCATAGAATTGTTCTTCATATGGGCTTTTTCCTCTTCTAATGTCTGTAGGATCAGTAGCAATATTCCCTCTCTCATTATCAACATTAGTAATTTCTAATTTTTGGTTGATCAGTCTTTCTAGGGTTTATCAGTTTTGTTAATGTTTTCTTAGAACCAACTTTGGCTTTGTCATTTCTTTTGTGCTGTCACTGATTTCTGTTTTAATTTTTATTATACCTTTCCATTTCCTTTTAATTTATTTCACCTTTTTAGCATAGATTTCTAAACTCTCCTTTTTTCCTAATGTATGCACGCAAAGGCACAAATTTTCCCTAAGCACTGCTTTAGCTGCACTCTGCAGATTTTAGTGTGTCGTGATTTTATAATCATTCAGCTTGAAGTCTTTTCCAACTGCCTTTGTGATATCTTGCTTGACATAATGGTTTTTTTAGAAGTAACATAATTTCCAAATATTCAAGGATTTCCTATCTTACTGCTATTAGATTCTAAAATATTACTATAGAGTCATAAAACATACTCCATTAGACTACATTCTTTTAAGATTTATTAACATTTGTTTTACTACCCAGAATGTCTGTCTCGGTTGAGGTTCCACGTACGTTTGAAAAAAAAAAATGTATTCTGAGGTGATGGATTATGATCCCCTATACATTAGAGCAGGTTAGGTAAGAACTTCCACATCCTCACTAAAATTTTTCCACTTGTTGTATCAATTACAAAGAGAAGAGTCTTTTAAAAAAAAATCTCCAATGACAAAGGCTTTGTCTATTTTTCTCTTTAGTTCTTCATGTGTTTGTTTCATGCATTCCAAAGCAAATTCATTTGCCATTATTATCCTCATGTAGGATTATTACTTCTTGATGAATTGGTCCTTTTTTTCCCGATGATCTCTAGTACTTATTAAATTATAAATTTTTAACCAAAAAGACAAATGCAGACCAAGAGAAATCTCAAGCTATAAGGACTAGACAGCAGAACCTAGGAGAATGCCATGAAGTGTTCTGATTCTGAAACACAAGTTGATAGCTTTTTTTCTTATAGTTCCATTTCAATAACTTTATTATAAAATAGATATTATATACCTCTTTTTAAATCCTAAATTCACATCTATTTCCACATTAAATTAAGCTTCCTGCTCATAATGATACCAAACATCTCACAGGTGCCAAATTTTAATAATGGTTTTATGCCAATCAATGCAGAAAAAGAAGATCATGCAAGAGTCAGGTGAGGATAACTAATGCACAGGTAATATGTGCACATTGGCCAAAAGAACTGAAGGAGTATAAAATAAAAAATTATAAAGCAAACAAACATCAAGAAAACAAATTATTACTAGTCCATAAACAGCTCTCAACTATCAACACCCAAGTTCCTTACATTAAATACATTTCTCAGCAGAGACACACTAGACATTTAAATTTCAGATCTATTCTTCCCATACTCCTTCTCACCTCAACTCCTAAAATGTACTACTAAGGATGAGTCTAATGTTATGTGGGTAGAGATTTACAGATAACCGTTTCAACCCTGACCAAGACTTTTAAATTTGAATTTCAGTTATTCTGCACTGTCCATTAGGCCTTCTAGATCTGACACTGACCCTCACTGTTCCAGCCCTTGCTACTTATGGATTATCTGCTATTCAATCTGTTACTGTCTGGTTTGCATTAGAAACCAAAAGTCGCTGTTGGGTCAAGGAGTGCTGTGCAACCAGTATAGATACATCTTCACTATCACTACTGGCATCTGATTTGATGTCTTCAGTGGAGGTGTTGGGTACCCTGCCTGAAGATGGGGATGCATGATCTTCTCCTTCCCCCAACTACCCTTTTCAGCTATGCTATCTCCATCAAGGTGTAAACGAGCAAAACAGTCATCCAGACTTCCCTGCCTCAGGGGATGATGTTGCAGGGCCAGTTAACTGGCCATTGACTGATGTCAGGGCCCTTGCAGAAGACTCTGGAGGCTGACCAGAAGCTCCACTCTGTGCAATAAGCTGTCTGCTCCATTGGCAGAGTTCCCTCCTCTAGGTTAACAGTACTAGAGTCACAGTCCTGCCTAAGTCCAGCTACTCCCTTCTTTGGTGTATCTATTATGTCTTGTTTAATCTTCCTATAACATCCATTTTCATTTCTCCTATACTGAACCATGTTTTGAAGATAAGCACATATAGAAACTCAGCAATTGACATTTTCTTTTAACCTTTGGAAAAAGCATCTTCCAGTTCTTTCCTAGTTCAGTCATTGCAACTGTCGCCCCCATTTCTTCCTCCATAATACTGTGCATTCACCATTTCCTCTCCTTGCTGCCTTGAGTGCTTCTGTTGACAACAAAGTTGACTCATCAAGGAAATCCTTAGGAATCTCTTGTCGACAAAGGGCACATTGCTTTCCAAGCCATAAAGTTTCATTTACACACAGATAGCAGAAAACATGCTTACAAGGCAGACCTACCAGGTGAATTCATGGTTGGAGACAAATGGCTCATTGAGGAACAGTTGAGACAGTGCAGCATTAGAATAGGACTCTTGTGCGTTCCTGTTAGTAGGAAGCATGTTCATGGAATGATCATTGTCACCACAGCCAATCATTTCTATGACAAATCTCACAGATAGTTGCCACAAAAATAAAACCTTATCTTCAGCAGTCAGCCACTGCTGACTCATTTCTCATCATTTCTCTTCCACTGCTGGTTCATTCTTTGTAAAAGATTGTTCCTAATGCAGCCTGTTGTTTCACAAACTCAGATTCCTTTAGTCAACCAGGCAAGAGGAAAGTCTCAGTACCTTTCATTACTAACACCTGTCCCCTGCAAGGGCTTTGCTCCAACTCCCCCTTCTCTGACCACCTTGCAGTCTTTTGAGTTGATTCTTTTATCATCATGAACACATCCCCCTTTACCTCCAAAGACACTCTTATCCAGAAGTCTATTTTATCTGATATTAATGTAGCTAACACTCAAAACAGCCTTCTCATGCCTGTTCTTTGTACAGTGCATCTTTTCCCACTCGTGAACTTTGAATTTGCCCATGTTTTATTTAAAACAGGTTACTGTAAAGTTATACCAATATGACAAGGGTCCAGGTGAAGAGATGGAATGGAACGTCACCAGCATCCCAGAAGCTGCCCCACGTGGCCCTGTGCTGTCACTGCTCCTGAAGAGAACCACTAACCTGACTTTCGGAGACCTAAAACAGCTTTGTGCTTTTGAAGTTTTGTAAGTGAAACTGCAGTACGTACACCTTGGTCTCTGTTGTGCAATGTCACATTCACGAGAATCACTCGTGTTATCATGTGTTATGGTAAATTTATGTATATAGATGCATCTATTGGATGCTACAATAATACCACAATGTAGTGCTAGCAGGCCTGCTTATAGATTTTTGGGTTGCTTCCAGATTTTGACTAATGTGAAGAATGCCACCACACACATATTTCCACGTAACTTTTAGTATGGAAAATAGATGCATTTCTGTTGGGTATCAGTTAAGTTCTTTCCAAAACTTTGTAAATATCTTTCTTTTAGAATACTAATCTTGTATTTTGGAATGATATTGCCAGGGATTCTGAAAGGTACTTTTATTTCTTCATGCATGTAGAAAAATTCGAGGATTCCACTTACCACAAACACGGTAGCTGAGGTTCAGATAGCAAGAGGTCCCCATTAGCCTACTCATCTTCACATTCTCCAGAAACAGCCATAGCAGTATGGAAATTTCTGGAAGGCAAACCCAGTTTCCTTGGTGTTGGTTTCCATAAGGTTCACAGGCACATATGAGGTGCTAATGGTTGTTGGTCTTTAATTGTGTGAATTTAGTGATTATAGATCTGCTGCCTAGATGTAGCATTACCCAGACCTGCCTGGCTATCTTCCAGAGTTCTGACAGTTTTGCTGTTGCTTCTGTATTAGGCTGGGTTTTAAAATTCACAGGAAGTGCTCTCTTATGGGCTCCCTGTTTTCAGTTGCAAGACTCTCTCCCCCACCCATTTCTACTCCATGCACCTATTTCAGTGCCAAGAAAAGAGAAGTGAGAAATTCCGCTCAGCTGGAGTTTCTCTAACTACACATATCAGATATCATTAGATGGGGAAATAAGCCCTTGGAGGCCTACAAGTCTGTAGAAAATTCCTTGTCTGGCATTGGAGTCTCTCTACAACCCGCTCCCATGTAATTTTCAACATAATTTCCCATTGGTTACAATGTGCCCTTTTCTGTCAGAGACATGCTGCTTTCCTCACTTGCCATCCACCAGACACATCCTCACCTCTGTCATCTCTTCACTCTTCTTTCATATGTCCTTCCCAGAATGTCCTTCCACAGCCTTCCTCCCATCTATTTAAATAGTTCACCTGAGCCAGGTGTGGTGGCGCACACCTGTAATCCCAGCACTTTGGGAGGCTGAAACAGGAGAATCACGAGTTCAAAGCCAGCCTCAGCAATGGCGAGGTGCTAAGCAACTCAGTGAGACCCTGTCTCTACATAAAACACAAAATAGGGCTGGGGATGTGGCTCAGTGGTGAGTACCCCTGAATTCAATCCCCAGTACCAAAAAAAAAAAATAGTTCACCTGGATCACACACACACACACATGCACGCGCGCACATGCTATTATGTTTGGGGCACTCTGCTAAGTGTGCTTGGAAATAAAATGAGAAAAGATGCTCTTGTTTTTAAGAAACTTTTATTTTGATGAGGAGACAGGAGAACCAACATAAGGGAAGGATAAAGGTAATCTCTACTGTTGGTCAAGGAAGATAACCAAGGTCTCACAGGAAGACTTTTATGCACCTGTCTAGATTATAGCTGATGGGAACACTCTGGTCCATAGGGGGGACTACATAATTTTCAGGGCATTGTGCAAATGAAAACAAGGGGCTCTTTGTTTAAAAACATATTAAGAATTTAAAGATGGTGGCAGGAGAGCATTAACCTTAGGACAGGGCCCTGTGCGACTGCACAGCTTGTCCATAAAGCCAGCCTGATGGTGAGAGACTACTTCAGGAAGAGGAAATGGAGAGGAAACATCAAGCATCTGCCTGTCTCAAGGGAGATTTAGACAATTAGCAGAGATTGGGATCAAATTAGTGACAAGTAAATAGGAAACTCAGCAAACATCAACAACAAAATAAGACAACTATTACTTTTAGGAAAAAGGAGTTGGGCAGAAAAAATAAAAAGAAAAGTAATTGTTTATTTTCATGGCTCAGCTGTGAATACTGTTTGCATAGTATATTAGTCAGGGTTCTCCAGGGAAACAGAGCTAGTTGGATGCATATAGAGAAAAAGATTTATTTTGAGGAACTGGCTCACAAACTAGTAGGGGTTGGCAGGTCCAAAATCTGTAGGCTGGGCTGGCAGGCTGGAGACCCAGAGAAGACTCTGTTGAAGCTCAAGTTTGAAAGCAGTCTGGAGGTAGAATTCTCTCTTCTCAGGGAGATCCGTCTTTTTCTGTTCAGGCCTTCAACTGATTGGATGAGGCCCATCCACACACTTTATGGAGAGTAATCTACCTTGCTCAAAGCCTACTGATTTGAATGCTATTCTCATCTAAACAATGCCTTCATAGTGATAGCTAGACTGGCATTTAACCAAATACCTGGGTACCATATCCTAGACACAAGTTGGCATATGAAATTAATCATCACATATAATCCTACAAATTTAAACAAATTATGACAAATCATGACAAATCATAATAGAAGGACATGGAGAATGTGAGGTATGCATGTGTATGTATGGTAGGGATCCAGGGAAAGGAAACTAAAACTCCTCCTCCACACAGTGCAGGGAAATCAAGGAATGTGGCAAAGCCAACAAACCAAGGGGAGGAGACCAGCCATGGTTCTGGAGAAAGAGAATTTGATGCCAAGGTGTGATATCAGCTCAAAGGCAAAAGGTTTGCCTCTGGAGGAGAAGATAGGGTAGAAGGGTGTGGGAAAATGCTGTCTGACATAAAGCATGTTTAACCATGCAGATATATTTGAACTTTTTAAATGTATGCTTGTATAATTCTAACTTAAAAATATAAACACTTTAAGAAAGGGAAAAGAAGAAAGCATCTATAGGAGATAAAAACACACCATAAAACAGTAGAAGCCAATTGAGTGCCAATGCAGAGTGAGGTCTAAATTTAAGGAAAGGTCTACTGAGGATCGACCTCGAGCAGGGGCAGGCTCCCATGGGAGACCCACCAGGCCAGTAAGAAGGTGCACAGAGAACACGTGAGAGGCACAGGCAGATGCCTTCCTGTAGCACTCACTTCACATGAGTTTCACTTATTCCTGCACAGAAGCTTTCTGAGGGCCCATTTGGATCTCCACTAATCCTTGACATATTTCTGCACCTTCCCAGAGAGCTGACCCGGCTGCTCTGAACACCCACAGTGTCTGCCACGCACCAACACCCAGCCGATGGTTCATTAACTGAACTGTCTTTCCTTTCCCAAGTGTGAGGCAGTCGGGGCTGCCTGACATTGACAATGACCATGTGCTGAGCATCTATCTACTCTGTTCTGGTCCGGGGTCAGTGTCCCAAATACACGTCCCTCTAATCTAATAGTTCTCTGTGAGTGAAGTGCTATTATTATCTCTGCTTTATGGATAAGGAACTTGAGGCCAAGAGACTTGAGGTGACTTGCTGGCTCAGAAATGACAGAGATAGAATTCAGAGTCTAATCTTTCTAATTGCACAGCCATGCCTTTAACCTCTAGGCTACACTTTCTCACTGCCTCAAACTGCCTGTTTGGTTGCAGGTGCTTTGAGTAGTATCAAGCACGTAGCAGGTATGGGGGAAATGGTTATTGAGGAAGGGAGGGAGCAAGGGCACAGCTCATGATTGGCAAAGCATCTCGCTGCACCCTTGCAGAAGCACAAGAGCTTCTTGTAGCAGAGCCAAGCTGTCATGGCGACAGAACATGGCTCTTTTGACCCTACACATGCTTCTGATGACAGATCACTGTGTGTAAACAGATGTCAGGTTTAAATCAATCTTGCTTCCTGACACCTTATTTTAAAACAGTAATTATGTGCTCATTTTTGACTATGCTGTCCTAGGTAAATTATCTATCTCCACCCTCCTCTCCAAGTTTTAATTTTTTAATATCAATTACATTTCCCTTGCAAGGCACTCACAGCAGGAGACACATACAATGAGGCCAAAACAAAAAGAGAGCCTCTGTAGCAAACGAGGAAGAGCAGAGAGTAGTGAGGCAGGACCAGTCCTGACAGCAGAGGAGGAGGATGTGGAAAGCAAAGGTCATCACAAGCACACAGGCAGGCCAGCTGGTCAGTGAGGGAACAAGTCCTAGCAGGACTCAACACAGAACACCCAGGCTGAGTCAGATGCAGTGACCAGGGCAATTCCATTTGGAAGAGACATGATACCATGAGTGGTTGCTCAGTAATGCTCTGATCTCTGAGAAATTACAGATTCAGGACCTGCCAGTCTGGCTTCCTCAGTATCTCCCTTAGTGAGTTTGTGTTGCTATAACAAAATACCTGAAGCTGGGAAATTTATAAAGATAAGAAATATGTTTCTAATGGTTCTGGAGACTGAGAAAGCCAAGATCAAGATGCTAGCATTCAGTGTCTGTTAAGGGTTGCTGTGCTCTGCCTCAAAGGTGGTGTCTTCTTGCTCTGTCCTCTGGAGGGGACAGATGCTGTGTTCTCACAAGGCAGAAGGAGGATGAATAAGAGATCACTCCATTTAACCTGGGGCTCTTTTGTAAGGGTTCAAATCCCATATTTGAGGCTTAATCCCCTCCCAAAGGCCACATCTCTTACTACTGCCACAGTGGGGATTAAGTTCAAATGTGAATTTTGGAGAAGATGCTATTGGTAGCCCATGACTAAGACAGGGATAATGACTCTTCATCCTCCCTCTCCTCCTACCACCAGCAGGTGACCACCACCAGAAGGGATATTTTCTTGTCTCTTAGGAGAGTGCAAGGACTTCTGATTCAGATAGGTGTTTGAATCTCAGTTCTTATTAGTTGCCATAGGCAAACAAACTCTCTGAACTATGGTAGATGAACTATATGGCCTGTATGGCTGTCTTCTAATACAATGCTGTGTGACTTTAACCAACTGCTTAACATTTCTGAGCTTCAGTTTTTTCAGCTATAAAACTGATATATTAAGTGTACCTATGTCATGGGGACACTGTGAGGAATAAATGTAAGGCATGTAAATCCCTTACCATAGTTGCTACCACTAATCGCAAAATAATAATTTTTATTCTTTAGGATTTTGATGACTATTCAACAAGAGAAGCATAAATTTGAAGCACCTAGCTTGAAAGCTATTAGTACCTTTTCCTGTATCTAGGTGGATTCGTGTATGATCATGGATTTGAGGTGTCTCCTTTGAGCTCTACTAAATTGACAGACCCAGTGGAAAGGAGGAGTACCTGACCTTGGCCATTAGTGTTTTATCCTTGTCAAAGAGGCCAAAATTGAGGGAAGGGAACATAGCAGACAGAAATGCAATGGGATAGAGCAGCAATCAGTAGTATAAGATAGATGCAAGGGAGACCAAGGGCACATGCCCATCCTGAAGACTGAACATCACAGAAAGTGGAGAGATAATTATCTGGTTGGGCCAGAATCACATCAGGATGCTCCATCTCTTTCACTTATTGCAATGGTTTCCAAAGAGGCAAATGAAATTCTATTTCTACCTTTCCAAGTCCCACCCATCCAGAGTGAATAGAAAGAAGGGCTCCTGCTACAATAGACTATTACAAGACTAAGCTAGTAGATATGCAGGTCCCTCTAGAAGCAGCCTCTTCTCTCCCCTGTGTCTGGTCTTGTACATTAACATCACCTAGATGCTAACACTGGCACTGCTCATCGTAGTCCAAACTAGTTGTCAGGAACTTGACCCCACTTCCCCATCTGCTCTGCTCCCCCCACTTCCTAGCTTCTGACCTGGATGCCTGCTCCAGTTTTCAGTTCTGCCTCATCTCCCACATTGGGCTTCGACACAGGTTCAGGGACTACAAACTTGATTCTCCAATCTAGACCATTTCTTAGGCTCCCCTCCCTCCATGCTGCAAGCTGCCTTAGGTAGAAAGCCCTCTCAGTGCCCCAGGGTTCTACATCCTCTTCTCAGTATCACTGGGGGCCTCACAATCTCTAGATCCACGAGTGAGCCCTCCCTACATATTGGTGCACCCTGAACTCTTAGCTGCCTCTGGGCAATGGGAGATGCTACTCTTCTCCCCCTCAGAGCAGCACAGCTATTCCCTGAGGTCCTATTTTATATGTTTGCTTTGCTTGTTTTGTGTGTAAGAATAGTCCTGAGACCTCATTTCAATGGAAAAAAAATGACTGTGGAAATGAAAGAAACTAAAAGTGGGAGTGAGCACAGGAGGACTCATCCAGGGACCTCTGAGCAAGAAGGGCCTCTCGGGTCCATCTATCTTTTTACCTTATTGTACAGACAGAGATAGTAGTCATTGGACCAAAGTCCCAGAGTACAGTGGACATAACTAGGTCTATAATTCAGAACCTACCCCTCCTGGTCTTCTTATTTCATCACACGTATCTATTTCTACCCTGCAAATTTTAGCCAAAGACACAATTCATTGGCCTCTAATAGCAAACCAGGCTCCCACAACAGGATATATGACACATATCAGGAATCTGTGTTCATTTGTAGATCATACTTCATATCAACCCAGTTCTAGCCACTCACAACTCATGGTTCCATCTCTCATTGCTGATTTACATGGCTCTTTGAACTTGAGTTTTGGTCCTTCTTTTTTCCTCCAACACTCTGCAGCAGTCTGGATGAGACAAGCTCTCTGAGACTCAAACATCCAACCTGGACCATTGATAAGCATCCACTCTGGGCCCCTCTGCTCCCTCAGGAAAGGGACATTGCAATACCCTTGAGATGCTTACCTCAAGGGAACATATTCCCAACATCCTGGAGCCCTTAGGACTATAAGAAGGCTAATAACAGTAGCAGTGACCTGAGTTGGAAGAAGGGACAGTGTCCAGAACCACACTTAATTTCAGTGTTCAGCCATTGACGTATGGCTCTGTGACTTCCCCTTTTATTTTTGTTTCCTCATTCTCTTCAAGTATCTCTGAACAGCTTTACTTGTGTCCTGCTTAAAGAATCTTCAGAACAGACTCCTGGGACTCAATCTAGACCCACCAAGGATTTTGAAATAAGAACATAGATTGTTTTTAAGTCTGTCAAGTTGAAAAACCACATATTCCATACACCAAAGGCTGTTAACGGAGACTCTAAATGAAGTATGTAATGATGAGGAGCTAGTCTTGAGAGATCCTTTTAAAACCTAAGTTAAACTCAAGAGGCTGAGGTTGGGGGATCATGAGTTCCAACTCAGCCTGTGCAACTTAGTGAGACCCTGTATCAAAATTAAAAATTAAAAGGGCTGGGAGTGAATCTCAGTAGCAGCCTGCCCCATCCCTGGGTTCAATCCCCACTATTGTAAAATCATAGTGATGATGATGATGATGATGATGATGATGATGATGATGATGATGATGATATATGCCATCACTCCTGTGCTCCAAGCCTCTCCAATGACTTTCCAGATTCAAAGCCCAAGTCTCCAGGATGTTTTCAGCATCTTGTTTCTGGTCTCACCTCCTTCTCCCTTACTCTTTGTCATTCTGTTCCAGAACACTGGCTCCTTTGCTGTTCCCTGCCCTCCAGTACTTCCTCAAAACGGGTTTAGTAGTTGCTGATTTCCTCTGCCTATAGTGCTCTTCCTCCACAGCTTCATGGCCTCCACCCTCATCCTGGCATCTTTTCAAATGCCCCTTAGTCTGGGAGGCCTTCTATAACCAACATATGCAAAACAGCAGCCCCTTCCCCTGCCATTCTACCCCTCTGTTCCTGTTAACCCTTATACTGCTTGGTATTTGTCCACAGAGTAGAGCTTGTCCTAAGCTCTTCTCCTCTAAGACTCCCTTTTCTAAATACACAAAGAACTACATTTACTTGCTGACTATTATCTTCTGTCCTTTAGAATTACTCCACATCAAATCCTGGAATTTGGAAATCCCCCTTTCTGTCCACACCCTGCCATCTGTCCAGTAATGGTGCCGGTTTCCATGGGAATGCTTCCTGTTCCCACACTCCATCTTCCTTCCTGGCTGGACTTAGCTGCCTGGATAACGCTCATGGAACGCTGCTCCCACATGCTTCCTGTCCCCATTTGCTTCCTCAGTTCCAAGCTGCTAAGCTTTGCTGTGTAAAGACCAGCAGGAATGGTACCCGTTAGTTCTCCCACTACAAACAGGCTCACTTTAGTTTGGGGTGTGAAATTGCCTAGTGCTATTGACTCATCTCCTTAACTCAGTTGTGTTAGTCAGCTTTTTCACTGCTGTGACTAAAGGATTTGACTAAAACAACTATAGAAGAGGAAAAGTTCATTTGAGGGCTCACGTTTCAGAGGTCTTAGTCCATAGAAGGTTGGCTCCAATTCTCAGGGTTTGAAATGAGGCTGAACATCATGGCAGAGTGTGTGGCAGAGAGAAGCAGTTCACACCATGGTGATCAAGAAGCAGAGAGCCAGGTGCGGTGGTGCACGTCTGTAATCCCAGCACTTTGGGAGGCTGAGACAGAAGAATTGCAAGTTCAAAGCCAGCCTCAGTGATGGTGAGGCATTAAGCAACTCAGTGAGACCCTGTCTCTACATAAAACACAAAATAGGGCTGGGGATGTGGCTCAGTGGTCGAGTACCTGTGAATTCAATCCCCGGTACCAAAAAAAAAGAAGCAGAGAGACTCCACTTGCCCGATAGAAGTGTGTACCCCAAAGTCACACCCTAATTCCCACCTCCTCCAACCACACCCTCCACCCTACCACTTCATTTACCACTCAATTAATCCCTGTGAGGGGACTAATTCACTGCATGGGTTAAGACTCTCACAACCTAATCATTTCTCCTCTGCGCCTTCTGGCATTATCTCACACATGAGCTTTTGGGGAACACCTCATATCCAAACCATAACATCAGTGTAGCACCCTTTTCTCATGGTGAGTCTGTGGCCTATAAATTGGAAACTATTATAACAAAGCATTTCATTGAATGACCTCACTACATTTGCCACAACTGAAATTTGCCTCAACTTTTGACAACCAACTTGTTTTAACAGTGAGAAACTGTTAACAGTGTTTAACAGTGAAAAACTGTCACAAGTTTGGGCAAAAAATTCAATAAAAGCATTCTGCATATATAGTTATTTGTAAATTGTGTGCCATCTATACGTCTTTTACATCAATAAAACATAATAAATACTTTGTAAAAAGAATCTTCCATGAAGTGAGAGCTGCTTTGCAGGGGTCCATGGCAAGATGAGATGTCCAGGACTGGAACAAACTTGGGTTCCTGGTACTTAGGGCACAGCTGGATAAATGTCCCCACTGACACCCTGACAGAGAAGGTGGCCCAGAGCCAGGCTTCTCCATCCAGCAGTGAGAATGCCATTATCACCTCATAAGCCTTGCCTCTCTTGAAATCATGGCCTGAAAGTAGTACTCTGACAGATGAATCCAGTCCCCCTCCCTCATGTTTCTAGACACAAATGAAAGAAAGCTGCTAACATCCCTCTGAGAGAGTCAGGTAACTGATACCTGCTCTGGGAACCATTTTCTTCTCCCCACCTCCACAATGCTGCTATGGCCCAGGGTTTTCCTCTCAAGGCTACCTTGATGCCTGGGAGTGGGAGGCACAGTGGTCTCTGTTTTTCTTCCCTAGCATAAAAGGCTTCTGTTGGAATGAATGGGGCAAGCTGCTTCAGTTCAATTTTACCCTCAGAAAAGGCTAAAGATTTGGCAGATCCCAGCATGTCCTAAGACCAGGGCGAAACAGATATGCATCCAAAAGCCTCTTCTTCCTGTCTTCTGTCACATCTCTAATCTATCTGGGAGAGTTGCTGCTATGGGGTCTCACTTGAGCCTGAAGGAGCCAGAAGGGTGTGTGAGCCCAGCTTCACTCTGATGCATCACCTTAGTAGATCAGACAGCAAAAAGCACAGTCTATTTCTGATCCATGGGTGACCTCTGAAGGAACTTCAGATGCCACTACCTAAGACAGAGCCTGCTATGCAATGTCTTCCTTCACCTACTGGGGATCTCTTTATTGAGCCCCTGGGCACTGGACCTACAATGATGAGCAAACTCTCAGTCCTCTTCACAGACATTGTAGTCAATAATAATTAAATATGAATACATTGTTTGAGACTATCACTCTGCTAAGTATCATGAAATCATGCTCAAGAGTTATAAAACATGTCTGACATTGAGGCCACAGAGTTCCCTCTCCCTCCATGTGTGAAAAAATCGGCAACTGATACGTTACAATGATTTTACTACTCTGATTCAAAATGGAAGATATCTTCTCAGTCACGCCCCCAGTTGCAGTGAAGGCAGTAACCAGTCCTGTGGGCCATCAATCCTCCTGCCCGGGAGCACAGCAGACAAGTCCAGGCAAACTCCATAGTCTTATCCATTGAGCCCAATAGGTGAGTCAAAACAGGACGCCATGTTTCCATGTTAATCAAGTGCAATGAGTGTATCACTGGCCATCCAGTGATCTATAATTTTAACTTCAATTTTTGTCTGCATATTCCAACTACCTGAGAAATCTGAGGAAAAACATTAAGAACCCTGGTCCCCAGTCTGGCCTGTTGAGGCAAAGTCCTCGCGGTTGAGGTAGGATCCAGGTGTCATTATGTTCTCACCTCTTCCTAGGTGATTCTAATGTGCCTCCAGAACTGAGAACATCTGAATGCTACTTCATCATCCAGTACACCATGAGATGGTTCAACATTGTAAAGGTCCCAGGCCTCCAACTACCCATTACCAACTGTGGGTCCAGGTCACAAGAACAGAGAAGAGTGGGAGCAACAAAGAGTGGGAGTCAAAAAATGAGATCTACATATGAAGACATTTTATATACATATAATTTTAAGAAAAAGCAGAGTATTAATAATGTCTAAGAGCTGCTTTATACTTAAAAACTAAACATCACAACCTTTCAAAGCTGAGAGGACCTTTGATATCACCTAATGACATTTCAAGTCCTCATTTTTAAATAGTAGGAGCTGATATCCAAAGAGAATGGATGTTACACAGTGAGCTAGTGGCTTAGCCAGGAATAAAGCTAGGTACTCTGTTCTCACAGGCCAGTGGCAAAACTTGGAGGTACCCGCACTCATTGACCACCAGCCCCACAGCTCAAATCCACCTTTCCCCAATCCTTCCCTTTTCCATGGTGTGTCCCACAGTGTAGGGACACCTTCCTATCATGTGGTCTGGCATTACAGGCTCCTGGAAGAGCATGTGTTTCTTACCATGTAAACATGTGTCTGTTGGCAATTTCTCCTTATATGCCCCCAGTGAGGTTACTAATGGCTTACTAACAACTGCTGAGAACATCTCTTTCCCCAAATATGGACTCAGCCCTGTGACTACTTCTGCCCCATAATTTGTGACTACCAACCTTTGGCTCCCTCCTTATGGAAGAATAGATTGGTCTCACTTTGCATGCGACACATTTCTAAAGGGGCCCTATGGCTCTTCTAAACATTTTGTGTTGGACAGTTAAGATAGTATATTATTTGTACACTGTGTCTAAGCTTTCTTACATGTATGTTTTTCTGGGAAACTCAAAACCTCACTTACAAGAAGTGTGTGTCTAGGGAGCTGTTCTGCTGGTTATACATACAAGTGAAGTGGAAAAGTGAGATGCACGAGCCAAGATCCCATCAGGAGTCTGAGCAAGAACATCTTGCTTGGTACGAGGATTATGGTTCTACCTACAAGATTTCTGTCCCTTTTGCTCCTGCCCACCTCACCCACTCTGGCCTCAACAGCAGACCCCTGAATCACTACTGTCATCTTGCTCTGCTCATCACTCAGTCTTGCTACCTCCAGATTACCCTTCATACAGCTGCCAGAATCCTGTTCATACAGCAGAGATTTGCTCAACAATGTTATTGGCAAAGGTGTTCTTCCAAAAAAAAAAAAAAAAAGAACAAGTTAGATTATTGTAGTGCCTTAACATTCTACTCATACCTGTATGGTGTAATCAATCAGCCCTCCCAGGTCAGTATGATTGATAGGTAGCCTCAAGAAACATTTAGAAAGTGGGCAGGGTAGGCCCAGCCTTGGACATGTGAGTAGGAGCAAGTGTGTGTAGCCTTGAGAACAGTGCAGCTCTGTGTAGAAAGGGGTTCTCCATTATGGCTCCAAGCTCACCAGAGAAGTGCAGAATCTCTCCTGCTCTCTCAAGCTCTCACCAAATTTTACGTGTGATACGAATGGTGGCCTCATGGACATGGTACCTTTGTGCAAGACATAATCTAAAAATGATAGATGGTAGTCCTGGTTGGCGGCTTCCTGCTGCCTTCCAAAAACATACAAACTCTTGGTAAGGCCCTCCTCAGCCCATTCTATCTACTTGTTTCTCCTTTTATATACCCTCTGTTCCAGTCAATCCAAATTCCATGGTCTCCCCACATAGTATTTTCTTTCATCACACCTTGCTCAAATTGTTCCATTTTCTGATACATCCATGTGCCAGTCTTCACATGCCCTAATATCTGTCTTACCAGGCCCTGATCCTTGAAATTGCTGCTGGAAGTATCCCCTCTCCCCCTCTACATGTCCTGAGCATTTACTCTCATAGTAATGACCCTGCCTTTTTGGTACTCAAGGTGTATTCTCCCTAACTCCAGAAGTGTTTTGAGCTCCCTGAAAATAGATTTCGTGTTTCATCTAAACTCATAGCACCCAAAGTCTCATGCTGAGACCATACATTGTCAAGACAACTAATTTGGCTTCTACCCTCTGATTGTTCTACAAGCTCTCAGCAGACCTCCGTCCTCTGGCATGCTCTGCACTCTTATCTGACACCTGCCCTGTTGCTCCCATAAGCTCTTATCTACCTTGTATTTTCTTATTGTGTTTGGTTTTGCTTTTCTCTGTAATTCTGAAGACTCTTCCAACACCAGTGCCTTCCATTCTAACTTTCACAGACTTAGATCTAGGAGTTCTCGGTCCTATGACAGCTCTGTCGTGCTCCAGCCTCATGGCCCTGGGCATGTCACTTAACCCCAAAGGGCATTATTGTCTTCATTTATAAAAGAACAGGTTAACCCAGGTGATCTCTAAGGTCCTTTACAGACCCCCACATTTTCTAGTCATCAAATCCAAATGATGTATTTGTTCATCTCCTACACGCACACATTTGCAATATCATTATGTTAATATTAAAGGAGGAAGGCAGCAAATGCAAGCAGAAGTTATGGGGGATCCCAGTGATTTTTCTGACCTCCCTGTTCTAACGGGCCCTTTCCTCAGGGAGCGCTTGTTTTTCCCGCAGTCTTTGAACCTCTCACAGGCTTGCTCATTATTTTGTTGTCTGAAGTTAGGCAGGAACATTTCTGTGATTAATTAAGCAAAAGGCCCTAGTGCTGGTTGTGCAAGAACCATCAGATAATCACGCCTTTGGGGTGCTCACCAGGCCCAGGGAGCAGCCGGGCTTGGGTCCTCAGAGGGTTGATTAACTTTGGGATTCTCAGGCCTGCCCAGACACGTGGCTGCATGAGACACTGTCCCACTTTATAGAAATATAGACTCCCCTAGGCTTGCAGGTGTTGCAAGGATTGGAAGGTCAGGGCTGTAAGGTTCCGCCATGGCAGTGGGCTCAGTTATAGACCTTGGGGAACTGTGAACCAGAAAACTTTTAGACAAGCATTTTCAAGGTTACAGAGGAAATATGATTTCCACAGCATCTCAGGGCACTGAGTTTGAGAAAGTAAATGAGAGCATGACAGTGGGGCTCTACCCAGTTCAGCTCGGCTGTGATGACTGTTTTACTTTCCTAGGCCTGGTGAAACAGAGGACCACAATCTGGATGAAAATTTATTCTCTCACAATTCTGAAAATCAAAAGTCCAAAACCAAGATGTTAGAGCTTGGTTCCTCCTGGAGGCTCTGAGGGAACGTGTGCTCCATGCCTCTCTTCCAGCCTCTGGTGTTCACCAGGAGACCTTAACATCCCTTGGTTTACAGATTCTTCGCTTCAGCCTCTTCCTCTGTCTTCAACTGGCCTTCTTTCCTGTATGTTTGTCTCTGTGTCCAAATCTTTCTTTTCTCTTATATAGACACTAGTTGTTCTATTTAGGGCCAACTAAATAGAAATAGAAATAGAATCTTCAATTGATTACACCTTCCAGGATCCTGTTTCTACATAAGGCCATATTTTAAGCTACTAGCGTTTAAGACTTGGATACAGCTTTTTGGAAGACACAATTCAAATCCTTAGAACTTGACCTTTTGTATTGATCATTTACTTAAAATCTCATTTAAAGAAAACAATCCACAATTAAAATAAAGTTAGAATCAAGATTGTAAAAAATTAGAGGAATCATGACTGAAATCTTCTTATTCCAGAATCTTCATTAAGGGTGGAATTCCAGCACCAGGGATCTGTGGGCAGAAAATTGAGCAGGAGACGGCCCACTGTCCTCAAGGCTTCTCTCATAATTCTCCCCTAACCTTCAGCTTGATGTTCAAGTCAGAGCTCAATCAGAGAAGCAGAAGCTGGTGGGAGCTAGCAGTCTCTGTCAGGCTATTGTCTTCATGACTGATGCTGATACATCAGGCAGCCAGTCAGGAAGGGCGGATGACATAAAGTGGGAGGCAGCAAGAAGAGACCAGAACACACAGGCATGAGCTGGAACCCATGAGGACAGACCAAAAACAGTGCAGTTCTTGTGACCTCTGATGTTGTTGGTGTAAGGAGTCCTGCAGAAGCTAAGGTCCTTCATCAAGGCATTTCATCTGGTCCAGGACCAGAGAAGTTAAAGGAGGATCCAGGGGAACATGGAGTAATGGCACATGGGCTGTGTTTTCACACTGAAGAAGTGAGCCAGAAGGTAAATGACAATGAACATGAGCTACTAAATGACTTGGCCATAGGAATTTCTCTTGCAATCCACTCTAATGGGAAACACAGAGGAAAAGGAATTCTGGGGAATTTAATTCAGGCCAGTCAAGATGGCACCATTCAGTCACTACATCTAAATGAATATATGAGATTTTACACAAACGATCCATACAAAAGGAAGGTTATGGAGTTGAGTTGTTTCTTCTAAACAGCTATGGCCAAGTCTTAAACTCCAGTAGCTTAGAATGTGGCCTTGTGTAGAAAAAGGATTCCTATGTCCATCCTTTCAAATTCATATACATTTGAGACTCTAGACCAGGGATTACTCATTTCATAACCCCACATTGTGCATAGTACCTATAATTCAATATTAGGTGGTCACCAAATGATAATTTAATTGCACAGGAGACACAGATAATTTATTGCACAGAACCACAAGGAGACAAACCTCTGAGACCTCAACATAACCCTGGAATTTCAATCAGACTGGACTCAATAAATATTTATTGAGCATAAAGTGTGTGCTAAGAACTGTGCTATTTAAACATTGCCTCTTTAATTCTATGACAATGTTGTGAGGAAGGTATATACATCTCTCTTTTCAGATTAAAAAAAAAAAAGTCAAGCTTCAGGGAACTTAAGTCACTTATTTGAAGCCACGTATTTAGACAATGGCAGCCTTAAATTTAGATCCAAATCTTCTGAAGCCATGTCCACTTCTGGCTTAGGAAAGAAATTATGTTTTCATCCACGCTTTTAAGCAACATTAAAAATATCAGCAGCATAATTCATAGAGGAGAAAATTTAATTTGATTTTGAAAAGCTGGACCCAGCTCTTACCGGTGCTCTGGCAAAATTGGGAACCATGGTGCCAGAGGCAATTAACCCTGAGTAACCAGACTTTTAGCAAGTAGGTCTCTTGCTAGAGCAGGACCCGCTGTTTCCAAGGGAAAACAATGAAGCTCTACCTCTCCACACTCTTCATACCTGATTATGAGCCTCCATGTAGTGACCTGTTTACTAAGTTAACTAATGAGGGTAGTTGATCTAGAGGACCTTCCCCAGAGATGGGTAACAAGTAGCGAGTGGAGGGGAAAAGGATAGAGGGGGATGGCAAAACAAAGAGCAGGAGAAAAGTTCTGTCCCCAGAAGGCTTCCAGGTGGAGAGACTGCACTGGATTTAGAAGAGAGAAGGAAGATTGGTCCTCACAAGCTGAATGAACTAGGTGGCTAGGGAGGAGAATCTGAAATACTGGTTCAAAGAATCTTACTCCTTATTCCCCTTAGCAGGAGGAGAACATGGGGAGTTATCAGAAAATTCAGGCTTGGAGACATCTAGATAATATCCATGGAAATAACAGGTCTAGACCTTAAAATAAGTTTAGTTAAGGTAAAATGATAAAGTAGAAAAAAATGGATATTCTGTCATAATTATAACAATATCTATGAGCCCTTTCTTGATTCCTACTGTTCCAGACCCCAACATGACTCTTCATCTGGAAAATAATGCTGAGATAGAAAATGACAATATTACTTTGGAAGACTAATGGACTGCTTTATTAAGAGCTATGTATTAGTCAGTGTTCTCTAGAGGAACAGAATCAACAGAAAGTATAATTATAAAAAGGGGATTTATCAGGTTGGCTTACGTGACCTGTAGCTGGATAGTCCACAATGGCCATCTGCAGGCTGGAGAGCTGGAAGAACCAGTAGGTGCACAGTCCAAGAGGTTAAAGCCCCAGAACAAGAGGGATCAACGGTGCTATCCTAGTCCAAGACCCAAAGCTTCTGGAGAACCACTGGCAGAGTCCACTTTAGAAGATTGAAGAAATCAAAGTCCGATTGCAGCAGCAATCAAGAATCTGTTGAAGAAGAGGCAAGGTTGTATCTGGTGCTGCTTCCTTGTTGTTCCAACTTTCATTCCATCCAAGCCATCATCCTATTGGGTGGTGCTGCCCATGCTTAGGGAAGGTCTCCATTTCTGTTGGCAATCCCACATGCCAGTCATTCCTAGACACACCCTCATTGACACCCATAAGCCTCTTAATCATTGGCATCTCTTAATACAAGCAAGTTGACAATTCAGATTAATCATTAGAAGCTACCTACAGATACAGTGGTCCCCTCCCCCAAAAAACATAATTGTCCTAGAAAGATAGAGATGGGGAAAGGGAAGGTTATAAGCATTTTTCATCTTATTTTATATGAAACCTAACCAAATTAAAGATTGCATATTGGTTGAATGGCTATGAAGGCAAGTTACACCTCACAAGAAAATTCATGTTGATAAGGAACAAAAGCCATTCACATTCCAAGTCTAAGAAGACTTCACTTTAGTGATAGTGATAGTAGCAAAGGCTTTCAGATTCTAGGTTTTGTACTCATTAACTATGACTTTGGGCAAGTTGCATAATCTTTGTAAAACATCTTTTGCTCATCTATGGCAACAGAAATAATAACATCTACCTTATAAGAAGGCATGCGGGTAAAAGATCCTTAATAGTGCTTTCCTGTCATTGATTGGTCAAATCAACCACAGACTTCATACAAAGACCCATACAGTCCTCTTGGAAAGGAATTGAAAGGTGATTAGGTGGGAGGGGTTAATACAGAAAACAGGATATGAATTATGGCTTCTAAGAAATACAAATCTTATTTTTTCAAGTAAATGTAGGAAATGATATTTTTAAGTAAGGTAGAATTTAATTTAATATTGAAATCAACTAGATATACTTTAAGAAAACAGGAATATTGGTCTATTTGTTCATTTCTATATCTCCAATACTTTAAATATAAATAATAGCTATGAATAAATTACATACAAGAATAATTTATAAATAACACATCTACATACAAACAATCCCAATTTTCAGTTAAAGAAATAGTGACCTAAATTAACTGAAGGTCTGAGGTTGTGGCTCAGTGGTAGAGCATTTGCCTTGCACACATGAGGCACTGGGTGGGATCCTCAGTGCCACATAAAAATAAATAAATAAAATAAAGGTATTGTGTCTGTCCTCAACTAAAAAATGTTTTAAAAAATTAAAAAAGAAATAACTGAAGTTTCCTGAGAAAATGGGGAGATACTAGCTTATCTTAAAGTCCAAGTTCAGTGATCACATCAAAATGACAGGTATAAACATAAAGACATACAAAATAGAGGTGAGAGTTCATTGGAATGTATGTGTGCGTGTGCGTGTGTGTGTGTGTGTGTGTGTGTGTAGAAAAAGAATAGGTCAAATACACTTTTAACAGAAGAAAATTAGAGTTAATGGAAGAGAGAAAAAGCATAATTAGAAGTAGTTTTCCATTAAAATGGAAAAATTGGTAGTGGTTACAATAAAAAATTATTAAAATAAACAAATTATTAAAATTACTAAATTTACTTATAAAAATCAGATACATGGCTTTTGCTTCTTATAAGTATATAGTAGACTTTAACAAACCATCCCTCAGCAGCTACAGCTAGAACAAAAAGAATATATTTTAAAATAATACTTATAGAAATAGAAGATTAGTTGAACCAAAATTTCAAAGAGGAAAAAACCCTTCCTAGATGAGCTGAGATCACTACCGATTTTTGTCCCCAGGGGCATTTTCTAGTCTGGTCACAAACTGAGGTTGAATTGGATTTTTCATAGAGGGGCTGTACTAGGGAACAAACAAACCACAGGGCCTTCTGATGGTTGTAGAGGGGGATATGACAGATTCATTGGAGAAGTCTAAACTTGCCACCTGTTCATCTACAAGGCACCAAAGCTGGGATGTCTCACAATAAAGCTGAAACCCAGCCCAACACAGCACAATACTTGAGCATATAGACATGATCCTTCTCTTATCTGTCAGCTTAAGAGAAAAGAATATATCTGCTCTGATGGGAAATAGCTCCATGTTCATTTACTGTGATACTTTGGTCAAAATGTCAGAATACAAAAAAAATTATTAAATAAACAAAGATTTAAAAGATTTTTTAAGAAGTAAAAATTTTGAAAACAAGTTAAAAATGTATTAACAAGAGGAAAAAAAGACTATCCATACTGGAGTTAGTAATGGCTTTAAAATATCTATTATAAATATGTTAAAGAAAATAGACCAAAGATCAAGAAGATTCATGAAGAATGAAGGATTTATCAGAATTGAAATATTATTTTTAAATTAAAAACAGCTTTTAAGATTGAATTCATGGGGGGAAAGGCAAGCACTTAAAATAAAAAGATACATAAAGTTGGAAAAAGATACACCAGGTAAAAATTAACCAAATGACAGGCAAAGGCCAATAACACAATGGATCACATGTCTATAGGCCACAGATCAAAAAACAAACCAAAGGATCTGGGGACATAGCTCAGTGGCGGAGTGCTTAAAAAGAATGTGTGAGGCACTGGGTTCGATCCTCAGCACCACATTTAAAAAAATAAAATAAAGGCATGTTGTCCATCTACAACTACAAAAAAATTTTTGAAAAAATAAATCAAAGAAATACAGGATAGCAATATTCATATTAATGTATATTAATAAACAGAAATTAATGTAAAACATCAAAATGAATAAAAAAGTATCTTATAAACAAATAAAGGAATAATAGATCAAGCAACTATAACATTAAATATAAATATTCTTAGCAATATAGCCCCAAGTTATATGATGTAATTAATAAACCAGCAATTTTACTTGGCGATTTAATACACCCACTCAGAAACTAATAGATCAATCAGATTTTTTTAAAACACTGACAGAGATTTGTATAACAAAATCAATAATTCTGAATTATTAAATGATAGGCAAATAAATTGATGTCAATTTTTACACCCAGTAAATGGGAAATTCACATTCTTTCATGCCAAACATTAATAATTGACCAAATACAAGCCAACTAAAGAAACCTCATTGATTTCCAAAGAATAAGGATTAAACAGACTATGGCCTCAACATAAAATGCAATAAAATTAAAAAATCACTAAAAAATGTTGAATTTAAATCTAGAAAATATGCAATATACTATAAAGCAACCAATAAAATATTTTATATTTGTATCTCTCACACACACACTCACAATCTCATATCAAAAAAAAAACATAAGTAAATTTAAAGTGTTGTCACAGTGTTGTCAGAACAGAACGGCACTTGGAGGACTCAGATAAAGCAGTCCTTAGAGGAAATTTTATAGTTTTTAATATGCTTACTTAGAAAGCAAAAAATAATTAAAAAAACAAATGATACAAGAATTGAAATAAGGAAACTGGGAAAATAACAGTGGCGTAAATTCAAAGAACTAAGAATATTGGAAATAATGAGAGGAACAAAAATGGAGTAGAAAAAGGTGATGAAGAAAGTCAAATAATAGTCTGTTTCTGCAAGATAAATTTCATTGATAAAATTAATCCAGATATTTCTAGAATATCAAACAAATGACATTACAAATGAAATAAGAACATTAAGTAACCGTTAAAATGAGAGAAAGGGAGAGAGAGAGAGAGATTAAAACAGTTCCAAATTTCTTCCTCATGTTCCTAATTTGCAGAAACATCTTTGGACAGATCATTGTCTTTAGCCAATCCATGGATACCTTCCACCACTCTAAATTCCTTATCAGGCACGTGAGGACTCAGCCTCCTCCATGACACAAGCAGAGAAAAGGGACCAGTTTTCCTGCTTGTGCGTGCCTGTTCCTCTCCCACTGAGGCAGCTGCAGGATCATCCTACACCACATGGGACCCAAGGTGCACCTTCTATTGATGTCTGGAGAAAGTGCCACTTGTGCCCGTGTTCACAGAAAAAAAATGTAGGTGTTGGTGTTTCCTTATCCCCTTTCCCCACTCTGAGGTTGGGCATTGCAGGAGGTGAGCACGGAAATGAGAAAGTTGGGTGTTTTTTCTTCTTTATTCCCATGAAGACTTCAGAATGGAAGGGGAAGTTCTTCCCTCACTTTCTTCCTGTCAGGGCTAGGACTCCCCTAGATAAACATCTATGATCTAATCCACCAGATCATATAACAAAGGAAGTTAGATATCTTTTTCTGTCTCCACAACTTCTGTACTTTATTTCCTTGTTCCATGTCTAACGTCACATATTAACTCTTTGGATGTCTGCTATAAGAATACTATGTCATTGAGTTCCTTCCTGAAAGTCACATGAATGCTGCAGATATACTGTAGGAAAACAATCATATGTAATAGAAATGTAACAAAAATGCATTAATGTTTTTTTTAAAGCTAATTTTTTAAAAACTGGAATGCAAAATTAAACATCGATTTCTAAAATTTTTAGAGAATTTTACAGTGATCCTTCCCATTTAAGATCTTGATAAAATTTTTCATTTGTTTAGATTTTTCCACCTCTCCTTGATTAACTCTAATCTCTTTTTAATAAAACAAGTTAGTGCTTTTTCTAGCCTGCTCTTTTTGTCTGCATTTAATTTCTTTATTCCTAAGGATCATTCCTCATTAGATCTTTCACTAGAAATATATGTGTGTATTTGAATGTCAAAAAACTCTTTTTATTTTTCCTAGTGTTATTTGTATCCCTAGGAAAATACATTTTATATCCCTAGGAAATATTTTTATGGTTACATTTATATTTATTTTATATTTATAATCTTTATATTTTACATTTCCTAGGGATATTTTTATATTTTATTTTGTTCCTACTTTTAATGGTAGATGTATGTGCAATTGTACATTGATGCATAATTTCTCTCAATATTTTGAAAATACTATTTATCTTTGGTCTCTTTATATCAAAGTTTTGATATTCAAATTATCTGTTATTTGTTTTCAATCTATTTTTCATTGCTTTTAAAATCTTCTCTTGATTTTGATAGTCTGCCTTACATGTGGCTAAATTTTTACTTATTCTAATCAGAACTTCTTAAATCTAAGATTCTGTGCCTTTCTGCAGATTTGGAAATTTTTTTCTATTCTTTGAACTTGGCTACTTGGCTACCCATATTCTCTTTATTCTCTCTCTCCTAAAGAACTATTAATTTTCTGTTGTGCTTTGTTAACTTAATTATCTGTAGCTCTTTTTAAAAATATTTTTTAGTTGTCAATGGGCCTTTATTTTATTTATTTATATGTTGTGCTGAGAATCAAACTCAGTGCCTCACACATGCTAGGCAAGTGCTCTACCACTGAGCCACAACCCCAACCCTCTGTAGCTCTTAAACAATCTTTGGAGTGAATATTCCATTTCTTTCTCCTTAAGTATTTCACTCAGATATATCATCCTGGACACTTTTTCCTTTCATTTGTGTCTTACCTGCTATTTTTACTGCAAATGGAGTTTTCAATGCCAAGGATTATGTTTTTCACGTTTTTAAGCTACATGGATTTTTTTTTTTTTAAGCAGCCTAGCTTTTCTTCTTAATACTATTGTTTTGGATGGTAGAGCTTATAACTCTAGACATTTTAAGCACACTTTTGAGTCTTTTTTCAGATGTTTTATTTGAATTTATTAGAGTTCTAATCTTCTACAATTTCTGTTGACTATAACTCACAGTAAATCATGAGTGTGTGTGTGTGTGTGTGTGTGTGTATGTGTGTGTGTGTTGATTTGTGAGTTCATCTTCAGTGGCCTTGGTAATAATGGCATGTAGCTGAAGTTCTGTTGTTTTTTTGTTTTGGTTTGGTTTGGTTTTTTCAGAGAGATTTGGATTTACTTTTTCCAGGCATCACTGAGTTATCTTAACTGGGGAATAGTTTCTCAATACTGTGGTAACCAGCCTTGTGGATAGCATGAATTTCAACCATAAGTCCATATGTAGACTTGTAGAGCAGAGTCCATAGTGAATTTTTCTGGGAAGACTTTTTTTTCCTCCTATAGATCAGTCAGAGACAGGTGTCCTTGTTCTCTCAATGTGCCACTCTGTCAATACATTAATTTTTTTCTAGTTTGTCTTTTGCGATGAGGGTCCTTCAAGGGTCCCTCCTTCATACAGGATTCTCCTTCTGCCTCACCTCACCAAAGTATAAGCCCTTATTGTCTAAGGACTGCAAGAGCCTTAGAAGCTAAGTTCATGGCTTATAAGATCCAAATTTGTTCACTTACCACAGGGCAGAAACAGCATCAGCTTACCCACTTATTACTAACTTTCAGTTTCTTTGCTTATTTGACTCCTGGTGATTTTCTTTCCTTTCTTGAGAGATTTTGTAGGAATTTACATTTTCTCTTTTCATTATATCCAGTATTTCTGAGTGTTTGAAGCAGAAGAGATTTCAAGAATATTGGTTAAGCATCTTGCTGAAAGTAGAAGTATACATTATTTTCTTAATAATGTATAATAAAAGTATACAGTTCTTACTAAGTGTGTATCTCTTTATTTGCTTTTTATTGATATTTTCCTTCCTTAAGGAATGAGATCTTTTCCATTATTATTTTTTACATTTTTCATTGATATGTAGGAAAAGTTGTGTTTTAAATCTTCAACATTACTGAATACAATAACTAGCTCAAATAGATTATCAAGTGATCATGACAAAAATGCATGTATTTAATATAAAAATAAAAATTAACATTCTTTTTATCTTAATTGTTTCACTGTGTACTCATTTTTTTCAATTCAGCATCTTGTGGCTAAAACTTGAATAAATAGATTTAAAAATAGTAAAGATAATTGAGATTCTTGTCTTCATTTTGAGCTTAATTCCTTCTGTTTTTTAAAATTTTCCATGTAATCTGTTTGTAAGAGTCTCCTTTTCAGTTTAAGGATGAATTCTTCTATTCCTAGTATAAAAGTATAAAGGGAGTTTAAAAGTTAAGAATGGCTATTGAACCATCCTTGAATTTTTATAGTAGATTTTTTTCTTAGTGCTTATTATACAATGTGCCTTAAAATATGTTGATGGAATGCAGATAGCCAACAAAAACATGAAAAAAATGTCAACGTCTGTAGCAATCAGGAAAATGTGAATCAAAACTATACTGAGATTTTATCTCAATCCAGTTAGAATAGCAATCATAAAAAATACACAAAACAAATGAAAGCTGGTGGGAAGAGATACACTTTTACATTCTTGGTAGGACTGTAAATAGTACAACCACTACAGAAAGCAGTAAGGAGATTCCTCAAAAGACTAGGAATGGACCTATTGTATAATCCAGCCATCCCACTCTTTGATATTTATCCAAAAAAACTAAAATTAAGATACTACAGTAATGGAAGCATACCAGTGTTTATGGAAGTGCAATTCACAATAACCAAGTTATGAAACCAGCCTAGGTGTCTACAAATAGACAAATGGATAAAGAAAATGTGGTATAAATACACAATGGAGTTTTACTCAGCCATAAAAAATAATGAAATTATGTCATTTTCTGGCAAATTGATAGAACTGGAGAACCTCATGTTGAGTGACATAAGGCTATTCAAAAAGTCAAGAGTCAAATGTTTTCACTCATGTGTCAGCTACAGAAAAACAAGAAATAAAGTGAGGGAGGGATTTTATGAAAATAGAAGGGAGAACAGTGGAGTAGAGGAAAGGGAATGAGGGGGAAGGATGAGAGATGGAAAGGGAAGGAACTGCAGAATGAAATTAACCAAACTATGTCATGTGCATGCATGAATATATGAATTCCACTTTTACATGTAACTATGATGCACCAACTTAAAAATGTAAAATAAAAAATGATACAATTCTTTTTTAATTTTTTATTTGTTCCAATTAGTTATAGATGACAGAAGAATGCATTTTGATACATTGTACACAAATGGAGCACAACTTCTTTCTCATTCCTCTGTACATGGTACAGAGTCTCACCAGTAGTGTAATTATACATATATATAGGGTAATAATGTCTGTCTCATTCTACCATCTTCCCATCCCCACAGCCTCACCCCTCCCCTCACTCCCCTCTGCACAATCCAAAGTTCCTTCATTCTTCCCTACCCCACTCCCACTATGGATCAGCATCTGCTTATCAGAGAAAACATTCAGCCTTTTGTTTTAGGGGATTGGCTTACTTCACTAAGCATGATATTCTCTAATTCCATCCATTTACCTGCAGATGGCATAATTTCATACTTCTTTAAGGCTGAGTAATATTTCATTGTGTATATGTACCACATTTTCCTTATCCATTAATCTGTGAAAGGGCATCTAGGTTGGTTCCATAGTTTAACTATTGTGAATTGAGCTGCTATAAACATTGATGTGGCTGTGTCACTGTAATATACTGATTTTAAGTCCTTTGGGTATAAACTGAGGAGTGGGATAGCTGGATCAAATGGTGGTTCCATTCCAAGTTTTCTGAGGAATCTCCATACTGCTTTCTAGAGTGGTTGCACCAATTTGCAGTCCCACCAGCCAGCTATGAATGTATCTTTCTTCCCCCACATCCTCACCAACACTTATTTTTGCGTGTATTCTTGATAATATCCAATTCTTTATTAAAAAAATATATTGCTGGATTTGATTGGCAGATATTTTATTTGAAGTTTCTTACATTTATATTGTAAATGATTTTGATCAGATATAATCAGATATCTGCTATCATTCTCCTCTTTTTTCCTCCTTCCAACCTGCATACCCATTTACAACTTTCCTTTTGTTTTTCATCCTGTCTTTTTTTTTTATTTAAAGGGTTTCCAACAGTGTTTGATCAGAGGAAGTTCATCTGTATTTATTCTACTGCCCTCCCTTTTTCATTTGAGCTGAGGGTTTGCCTTTGAAATCGATAATTTAATAAAGTCAATTTAGAAATTTGTTCCTGTTTCTCTTCATTCTAAAATAATTTTTTTTCAGTGCTGGGGATCAAACCCAGGGCCTCATGCATGCCAGGAAAGCATTCTACTCTTGAGCTACAGTACAGCCCTTCTAGAAAAATTTTTCAATACATTTTGACAATTGGCAATACAACCTAGAAAATCACATTGGACTAGCATTTTTATTGAAGCTAAAACTTTGACAACATTTAAAAATTTTATCCTCAATTATTTTTTCTCAGATTTTTTAAGTTTTTGAATAAATTCTGGTGATAGAATTTTTTTTCCAAAAAAGCCAAAGTTTTGCTTATTACTATCAAAATGATAGTTTATATCTTATTATATTATCCACTTTAAATCAATTTTGGTAGATTTTTTTGTTACTTTTCTTTTTATCTTTATTAATTTTTCTCTTTATATTATTTTCAATTTCTTATGTTTTTGTTTGTTTGCAGTTCTGGGGCTGTAACCTGAAGTCTTACACATACATGCTAGGCAAACACTCAGATACTTCTCTGTCCTTGCTTTTTGTGTAATTTTAAACTTGATTGAAAATTATAAATTTTTTAAATCTTAAAACCCATATAAGCCAGGTGTAGTGGTACGTACATACCTACAATGCTAGCTCAGAAGGCTGAGGCAAGAGGATTACAAATTTGAGTCAGTTAGCCTAGGCAACTTAATGAGATTTTGTCTCAAAACTAAAATAAAAAGGAGTAGAGTATAGCTCACTGGTAGAACAATTGCTAAGCCTAGCATGTGTGAGGCCCTGGTTTCAACTTCCAATAACATGAAAAATAAAACATTGTATAAATATGCTTTTAATCTAATCTTTCCTTAAATTATTTTGATTATTAAAAATTAAGCAATCCTTAATTTTGTTTTATTTGCATTTTTAACTCATTTTATTCAACCATTTGTTTTGCTTCTAACTAATTTTTTTCACATATAATTTAGCTATATTCACAGTTCAAGATTGTCACTCAATATAAACACTTAACCAATTTGCATTTGTTCTAGTAACTAAAGCAATTCTATAATATTTTTTGTGCTTCCTGGGTTTTTCTTTGGCTCTCCTCAGTTTTCCATTTTAGTATTTGAGCTAACAGTTATTTTATTGATATAAAGCCAATAGTATTATTAATTTTAAAAAAATAAATGTGAGTTTCTCCAATTATCAACATCATAGTAATTGTATTTATTCATTCTCTTTATAAGAAAATGAAATTTCACATTTTACATTAATTCCATCGTTTTTTCTTATGACAGATTTTGGTTAAAAACTGAATTTTATATTTAGCTTACTATTACTTGATTTTTACATTATCTGTCTAAATTTATCATGATAATGAGCCATCCATGTTGTTACATTTGTTGAGAGTTTGTTCTTTTTTATCACTGAGTAGTACTCCATTGTATACATACACTATCATTTGTTTATTCAACAGTTGAAGACATTTGAGTTGTTTCTAGTTTTCAACTATTATAAATAAAATTGCTATGAAGTTTTATACACAGGTCTTTATATGGACATGTGTTTTCATTTTCCTTGGATAACTATGAAAAGAGGGATGGCTAAGCCATATGAATATTTTTAAAATTTATTTTTCTCTTCACTCTAAAATATACCTAATGGAATATAACAACCACAGAGTTTTGCTACTTGCTGTAGTCTATAATGAAATAATGCACAGGCTCTTCTTTAATTACTACAACTGTATTACTCATTGTTTTTCATTTCTCCCTGTGTTCCTTCTATGTTCTCCCAGAATTATATTCTAATATTAATATATTTATGTGCTTGGGAGTCTTTTATCAATTCCTCTATCATCTTTTCTGTAACCATAAAAATATACATAATTATGAATTTATTTACTTTTATTTCCTGAGAACATATGGCTTTAAGAGCTAAAAGATTGATTTTGAATTGGCTTATCATTATGATTATTATTAGTATGCATGTGATTCAAACAACATAAATATATTAACACACTTGAAAAAATTATTGAACACAGAAAGGACTTTTTTAGGGAAAAACATCTTAATAAGATGGTAGAAGGTGGTAAGTTTATAGAGACTTGTTTAAATGAGTTTTCCTGAAACCCAATATTTCAAATTATCCATAGGTTTTATGCCTGGGAGGTTTTCATATCGGGCTCTTAAATGCATTATGCAGAGTGAAAAAAAAAACAGACATCGAAGGCTAAATACTATATACTTCCTTTTATGTATCATTCTAGAAAAGGCAAACTATAAAGACAGAAATCAGATCAGTAGTTCTCAGAGGCTGGAAGGAAAAGAGAGTTGACTACCAAGTACATGATGGTACTACTTGAGATGACGGAAATATTCTATATCTTGATTGCGGTAGTGATTAAAAGATTGCATACATTTCTCAAAATCCATCAGACTATATATCTAAAAAAGAGAATTTTACTCTGTACAAGTTATTTTCAGTAAAGCTGACTTTATGACCCAGCTATCCCACTCCTCAGTGTATATCCAAAAGATTTAAAATCAGCATGCTACAGTGATACAGCCACATCAATGTTTATAGCAGCACAATTCACAACATCCAAGCTATGAAGCCAACCCAGGTGCTCTCCAACAGAATAATGGATGGCATATATACACAATGGACTATTACTCAGCCATAAAAAATGACATTATGGCATTTGCTGGCAAATAAATGAAATTAAAAACTCTCATGCTAAGTGAAATAAGCCCGTCCCCAAAAGTCAAAGGTCAAATGTTTTCTCTGATATATGGAAGCTAATCCAAAATAAGAGGAGAGGGATAAAAAACAGAAGAAAGATCAGTGGAGTAGATAAAAGAAATTGAAGGGGAGGCAGGAGGGATGGGATAAAGAGGGAACAGTGGAATGAGTCTGACTTAACTATCCTATGTACATACATGAATATACCACAGTAAATTTCAACATCATGTGCATCCACAAGACCCTAATTTAAAAAAACAACAACCATAAGTGATTAACAGAAAGAGCAGTAGAGGGAAGGGAACAGGGGGAGGGAGAAGAGGAGGGAAGTACTGGAGACTGAATTAGAAAAAATTTTATTCCATGTTTTATAATATGTCAAAATCAACCCTAATGTTATGTATAACTAAAAAGAACCAATTTTTTAAAAAGCTAAAACAGGTAATATTTACTTTCCTTACCATTTGAAACTATTCATGACGCAAAACTTTAATAACAAATTAGAATGTGTAAATATATTTTAGACAGTTGGCAGGTAGTAAATCATCAAAGACCAATAGGCTTCACAAAAAATAAATATGTGAGCGGGGCATGGTGGCGCATGCCTGTAATCCCAGCACTTTGGGAGGCCAAGATAGGAGAATCGTGAGTTCAAAGTCAGCCTCAGCAATGGCAAGGTGCTAAGCAACTCAGTGAAACTCTGTCTCTAAATAGAACACAAAATAGGGCTGGGGATGTGGCTCAGTGGTCAAGTGCCCCTGAGTTCAATCCCCAGTACAAAAAAAAATGCATATCTGAGACTTGTTCTGTTGCCCCTGCATGCAGTGAGTGCACACTTAGGTGACCGTAGAATCTCTGACTCATCCATAATGCGTCCTTCACAACATCACATTTGTTGCTCCCTTGCCCATTGACATGTAGTTTTGTGTTGCAGAAGAATGTGGCCAGGCTAATTCTTTTCAGGGAATCTGATTTTACTCATTCTCTCTATGGATACATTGAACAAATACACATCCTCAAAATTCAAAGTTTCAGTAGGACAACCTTGCCAATTACTTTTTAAAATTAATTTCTGCCTAGATTTCTTTTCAATTAGAAAATTGAGAATTGTTTTTTAAAGATTGTGCTTTATATTATTGCTTCAGATTCCCCTCCCTTTCTTTCTTTTTTGGTTCCTATTTTGGAAACCCCAAAACCATCTGTACATTAGATATCCACTCTCTGCCCTATACATCTATCAACTTATAGTTTATTTTAATCTCTTTATCCAAATGTTTCACATGATAGAGGAGGCTCCCAAATTTGCCTTCTACATCACTGATTAAATTTTCTACAATCTCTATTTTGTTCTTTAAAGCTTCTAATGCTAAATTAAAACTTTGCCATGGCAGGTGAGACATTCTTTTCCTAATCTAGCTCCCTTGTGCAGTTTCACCTTTGTCTCAGTCAGCTTCATTAGCTTCTCGGTTTTGTGCTTTCTCATATTAAATTTTATGAAGGACCCAAAACAGAGGAGTAAAACATTCACTTCTGTTTCTGCTTTCCTCTGTTCAACCAGTGCTATTTTTTTTTTATGTTGTAGGTCACCCTGAATAGCTGTTTTCTGTTATTGTTGTTTTTTTTATATTCTCATTCTTGAATGATAAAAGCTCTTTTAAGACCAGATGTTTATCAAAAGAGAGAGTGGTTGAAGCTATTCCCTTTGGATTGTCTCACTGTCCACCTGATGTGGCTAGAATTTTTCTTTCAGAATCTAAGATGCCGGTCTGTGGATGAAACATCGCATGCGTGAGTGCTCTGGTTTAGACCTCATGCAATTCTTCATGTGTTGAAATTTAATCTCCATTGTAAGGCATTGAGGGCGGCAACTTAGTCCAGCTATGGTGTTCAGAGGTGGGGCCTTTGCTAAGTGATTTGGATTAGGTAAAGTCATCAGGGTAGATCCTTCATGATTGAATCCTGGTGGATTTATAAGCAAAGGGAGAAAAAGCAGACAGACAGACATACACGTACACACATGCCCCCTGTTCCTCAGGATGTGATTGATGTCTTTCACAGCTTCAGAACTCTGCCAATAAGAACACCATGACCAGATGAGACTCCTGGACCTTGCACCTACAGAGCTGTGAGCCAAAATAAATCTCTTCTTTATGAAGCAATCTGCCTCAGGCATTTTCCTGTAATATGAAGAACAGACTCATACGATGAGGGTCCAACCTGAATGCACTCCCAGTGAGGGGAAGTGTCTGCGTATTCTGGTGCTAGAAGGTGCCAGAGGGCTGCCAATCCATATAAGGCTTTTTGTTTTGACTGATGTATAATTCAAGTGTTCTTAACTCCTAGGCTTTGTATCAGAAGAGGCCCTGGCACCAGCCAGCCTGTCTGTGGAAGCTTCGTGTAGCTTACTTATTGGGATGGTCTGCACAGCAAATGTGGTTAAAGACCAGTGCTCCCCAGCTGTCACGGGGCATCCTCACAGTCAGTCACTGCCGTTCTAGATGTGGAGGTATCAGCACTCTTTATGGGCTACTATGATGCCACCTCCTCAGGAGGAGAAGTCAGAGCCAGATTTTGGTGCCTTCCTTTATCTGGCTCCAGATCTAGAATATGGAGCAGAAATGTCTTAAAACCATGGATGGCATTTTCTAGTTTCTAGGTACAGTTTTTCTGTTAACCTTTGTTCAGCTATTAAACATATTCCTTAAACATTTAATTCATGATTTTAAAATGGGGCATTCAGTGCTTAACTTCTACACTTTGAGAAACTTGCTTCTGCTTTGAAGCACAGGTAGTAAAAGGTGAGGTGAAACAGTAGAAAAGGAACTCGTGACAGATGAAAGCCTGGAAGCACCACTATGATAACTGACAAAAATGTAATGTGCCATGTTGAAAAGAGCTACTCAGACCCCCAACCAGGACTCCAGTCCCAGCCAGGCCCCGGGTGTAAAGTGCTTTCAGCTGACGTCTACAGAACCCACACTGGATAAGACGAGCATGGACTGATTCCCGCCACACCCTGCACTCCTGCAGCCAACTCGCTGCGCTGGGGGAGGATGCACACTCCTGCTCTCATCTCCCCACTATGCTTGTCCCCAGACCTGCTTGTCCCCAGACCTGTTTGTCCCAATTCCACACGTTTTTAATTATAAACAACAAAATATCCCACAATGAATTAGATGCAAAGTAAGAAAATAACATTTTGTTTCTAGGGAAAGGAAGTTAAAGGCTTTGGAAAATTAGTGAAGAAGACTTGCTGTAAATGCATATTGCCATGAAGGAAGAGTAAACAAGACAACTCTAATAGATCTGGAAAGTTAAAGAGTAGAAAGCTAGGAGGATTCCTTTTTCAGATTGCTTTGAAAGTATCCTTAAATTGTAGATCTACTTTAATAAAATCAAAACTGAAAAGCAAAACTTGTGCATTAATGGAAATGGTTTATGTGAGAAAGATTCAGAAGTTCACTTAAAGGAGCAAAAGAAAGATCTGTCATTCAAAGTTATGAAATTAATATAGACTTATTTTGTTGGCTATTATTAACTGTTGCAAAGAGAGCTCATAGGCATCGCTCTCTCTCTCTCCCCAGCCTGTTTGACTTAGTTCCTAGTTCATTTCTCCTCTCTCTTCCATCCCTCTCTCCTCTTCATCTGTCTTCCACAGTGTCTGTCACTGATTCTGCAACCTTTGCTCTGTATTTCCCTTCAGGTGATCTTGTCTGTCTTCCCTTCTGCTTTTTCCCTTAAATGCATAAGATGATCGCTCCTTGTTGTAGATTCTAAAGAACTGCTAATAAAGCATTGGTGGTAGACTATTGACAGTATAGTGTTTGAGGAAGCATGAGCTCATCAAAGGCCACAGGCACCTTCTTATGAACCACTGTGAAGCCAAGTCCTCCCACTCCAGCTCTTTTATTCAGAATTGGACCTTCATCTTGTGGCCAATACCTGGAACTCGGGCCTAGAGGTCTTGGAAAGCAGGCAGATATGGAACATATACCAGACACTCTGTAATCAGAGCCTGGTCAAGATTCTGTTTCAAACAATGGCTACTGGAAGAAAAGCAGCTTCCTTAAGGACATCATTCACCAGGTTTAACCACACTGCCAAGATGGACTCTCTGAAGTAAATATGTCATTTTTATAGTTCCACACTTCCAACAACTTTTTTCCTCTAACCAATTCAGGCTCTGACTACAGAGTACCCTGTGTGTTTGTAGTATGGTTCTATCTTAATTCTAGAGCCCAAATGTACAGCTTCCCAAATGAGGTGTCTGGCATTGCAGAAAAGGCATACGATATGAAATAAGATGGACAATAAAAGCTCAAAGCAATTCTTTTTCTTCTCTCACACTCCATTTTCTCACCTATGAAATGGACATACCTTATCTCACAGGGTTTTTGTGAGAAGTGAATGAGATTAAGAAATGCATGATGTTTAATTTGGATGTCAAGAAAATCTTCACTAAATATCAGGATAATTTTCCCTCTTTCCAAGATCAGAGCCACTGTTGATCCTAAACCATGTGATCACAGAATCCCCCCACCCATGCTGAGGTTCACTGCATACAGACCTCAACAGCTTTGATAGGCACTTGTGCCCTGGAAGACCCAATAACTGAGTTCAGGTTATTGCTTAAGCCTATCATGTGATGATATCTGAGTTTACCCTTCAGATTCTTTCTGGGATAGTTCAGTGGATACTGCATCTGATATACAGTGGCAGGGTTTTTGGATGGGACTTTCTTTCCTATACAACTCCACTCAAAGCTGATGCCTCAGCTAGAGAAGAGGAACCATCTCCTGTCAAAGGCATGTGAGTAACTATACCAGCTCACTAAAATATTCCAGACCTATTCTGTCGTCTCTCAACATACATGCCCACAAACACGCACAGCAAGACAATACCTCCTGAATTGCTATAACAGAACAGCACGAGAAGGGTATGGACCAGTTTAACACACCTGGGGTTGAATGCTGATTCTTCCACTTCCCTATTTATGTGATATTGGGAAAATCATTCAAACCCTCTGAGCCTCAGCCAAGTGACAAACAAGGCTAACAAAGCCAATTTTGCAGAGTTATTTAAATGAAGTTATTGTATAAATCGGTTCACTGTTCAAAGGGTAATCTTTAGAGGAAGTGATAGAGCATACAGCACTTGTTTTATAGTACCCGGCACATATCACAAACACCCATTAAGAAGCAGTAATGATCACAATAGATGTAGTTTTAGCTGCTCCATTGCTGCCTAACTTAGAATCCAGGCCCTACTTTCCTATATAGTGAGCAAAACAGGCAGCTCTTAGATAAGGCATCAACCCAGGAGCATCTGCTTGGCTGTCTCTTTCCCCCTCCTTTTTCAAAGTAGAAGAGTGAATGTCACTGCACCTCCACAGGCTGGGCATAAAATCTGCACCTAATCCCTGTGCCTGGGATGCCTGGAAATCTCAAATGCTTTGTGAGCCAGCATTTGGGATTTTGAAATGGAAATGATGGCTGACTTTATTCCTCACCCTGGCAATCTCAGCCCTTCCAACTGTTCCAACAGCTTCCAGTCATAACCCTGTGATTTGAGAACAATGAATCTTAATATAATTGAGTTAACTGTATCATTTTTAATGTAAGACAATCTTGATTACAGCCAAAGGGCACCATTAATACGCTGAAGGAATGGCCGAGATTTTAGCATGTGAATGTTGTACAGAAAATAGAACTAATTAGCACTAATTTAATTCGAAGATTAAAGAAAATTCTGCTTTTAATTTTTAATTTAAGACAAACCATTTTACTCTGAACAAAGAAAGAATAATAAGTACATTTTTTTCCATCTGAAAGGCAATTTTTACTTTTGCATTATTTCACTAATATGGGACTGTGGGAATCCTGACCCCATTAGAGATCAAATAATCAGCATTTAATTATTGACAGCAAATTAATATTTAATAAAGACACAAGGGTTCCAGTATATGAAAGAAAGGCACCAAGGTTCTGCTGACCCAGAAACGTCCAGAAGGTCCCTTAGCCAGAACGTGCTCTCCTGTGCTAAGGGTAACAAGTTGGGATCCCCAAAGAATCGTGGCAGTTTATTTCCATCCCAGCTACCAGGACAAGAGCAAGAAGACCAGCGTCTCTGCGATTGCCCCCCTTCCTCTTCCCATTCCACCCCCCACCAGTTCTTCCTTAATCAAGCACTTAAGCTAAATAATACATCGAATGTCATAACCAAAAGGAGGACAGTCATAATAAAAAAATAATAAAAGAAGAGGCCAATTCTCCTTTTTATTCTGCAAAAATAATACTGACTTCTCTTTGCTGTGGGACTGCTTGTCAGGGATAATTTCTAACCAAAGAAGACATAATGGATTTACAATGAAACTCTGATGCTTTCCTCAGCCTCACAAAGATTCTGAAAATAAGCACTATTACATTAGCAGTCCAAGAAAAGCCAAGAAAAAGCTGTTAGTTGATTTCCCGAGAAAGCCAGAGCTGTGTGCAGAGAATGGCCTGTGGGTGACCTGGTGGGGCTCTGAAACCCCATCTGTGCTCCCCCCAGCTCTCAGCATGGAAACTCAGACCAGGTCTTCAGTGCACCTGTTGAGCAGCTTCCCTGGAGTAGGATGTAGGGCTGGGGCTGAATATCTACATGGGCTGCCTAGCTCCATACCTCAGATCCTCATATTGCTTTTCAGGTATTCTTCTTCAAGTACAGTCAGCCTCACTACCAGGGGAAGCCAAATTAGACTGATGTGCTGGGTCAGTGTTGATACTGAGAAAGGTGAGCTTTTTCTGGGTCACCTCATCTGTGCCCCTGCTTCTGCTCCACAAATAGACCCTGAGCACCCTGCCATAGATCATCTATTTGAATGAGCCCCAGACTCCTTACATTAGGAATCCCAGACTGAGGTCCTCCACACTGATATATAAACAGAAAATGTAAACATCATATTCCTCCACTCCTCTTATAAACAGAAAATGTAAACATCATATTTTGTGCTCTCTCATCACCTTCCAAGAATTTCTCATACAGGACAATGAAAAGTCTCCATGCTGCCTCACTTCTGTGTGCTACAGAGGATAGGGTGTGTTCATAGGAGGTTACCTAGAAATGCAGTTTGTTGTAAGCATCATTCCAAGTGGCAGCCTAGGGTCTGTATGGCCTTGAACAGGCAGAGTTTTTGGAAAGGGCCTCATTAAGATTAGCCTAGTGGTACCTAGAGTGCAGAATGCCTAAGCCCACATCTTGTTTCTGCCACTTGGTGACTTGAACAACTCTTTTTACCTCTCCAAACTTCATTCGTTGCACCCATAAAATGGGGATATTTGTAAATAGACTAAATAAGTTAATTCATGCAACATGATAGCATATAGCAAGTATTTAAGTTCAAAAATGAAAAGAGCCCCAAATCACATTTTGTAAACCAAAGACAAAAGAAAAGGGACTTGATACTGTAGCTTGGCACAAGTATGAGTTCTCCTTTAGGAACCTGTTTCATTTAGAGATCTAGACTTTTGCCTCTAGGCACTAATGCAAGTCTTTATGAAATGCTGATCTGAGTCCAAATCCGTATTAGCTTCTGGATTACTAAGAAGAGTCTTTCTACTGTACTTCATAATTGGGGCCAATTCAAAATTTACAGAGCCCATCCTGGATTATCTCACTAAAACATCCCCAAGTCAAACTCTAGACTAAAAAATCCATACAGGGAAAATGTACAACTTGGGCTCACTGCATCCAAGTATCTCTTGAGGGGGAAGGTATGGATTCTGGAAGATTTAGGAAGAGGATTTACCTAAAAAGGAATGACAGCCAGGCATGGTGGTGCACACCTGTAATCCCAGCACTTAGGGAGGCTGAGACAGGAGAATCGCGAGTTCAAAGCCAGCCTCAGCAATGGCGAGGTGCTAAGCAACTCAGTGAGACCCTGTCTCTACATAAAACACAAAATAGGGCTGGGGATGTGGCTCAGTGGTCGAGTACCCCTGAGTTCAATCCCTGGTACCCAAAATCAAACAAGCAAACAAAAAAAGGAATGACGATTCACATGGGAAGGGTTAAGCAAAGAGGCACCTTTTCAGATCAGGGAAACCTTAACAGGAGGGAAGAAGGTCAGATAGTGTCCATAATGGGACCTTCCATGGAGGACTTACTTATTCCAAAATCAGAACTGGGTCAGAGGTGAAGAGAACAGCAAAACAGCACAAATTGGATGGGATAAAAATAGAAGAATCAATGGTGCTTGATGGATAACAGGTAATAGAAGTCGTTATGTGAGAGTTGCAGTTCCTTTAATTGCTCCCAAATCTTGCAAAATCTGAGATAACCATACAGCAGTGTGTGGGTTTTGTGTGGAGGATAAAGGAGCTGTACCAAACACAGAAGTGTGGCTCAATGCCATTTACCAAGTAGGAGAAGGAGAATTCTATTTAGGAGGGACGAGTTGTGATCAGCAGCCAAGGGAACAGGAGCAAAGGATAGAACAGGGAGCAGCTAGAGGAACCCATGGAAGGACAAATAGCTACTAGAGGGTGATTCAGAAGTAGACATATTCTCCCAGTATATGCCAGAGAAAGGGATACTTGGAAAGAAGAAAGGAAAGCAGACCCTGTGTTTCACATCTTAATGAATGGGCACCCGCAATCCTCCCGATCATCCCATCCAATAGCTAGAGTGATCTATGATCCCTCCCTCCCCCATTCATCTTTACACCTACATCATTAGCCCAGCACCACTGATTTTTTTATATTAACATGATGAATTCGTGCCTCTTCTCAACTTCTCTCTAATCAGACTGCATGATCTTTTACTTCAATTTTATGAACAGTTCCTTAATTGGTCTCCCAACCTAGAGTCTTACCTCCTGGAGGCCACCTGCAATAAATTTTCAATAAATTAAATTAAGTTGTCTAGCTTCCTCATTCCCCTCAAAAATCCCAGTCCTGATCTTGAGCTGGTGGCAATGCAGTGGTTGGGAGGAGAGCAGGGGATAACCCTGTCTAGGCAGCGCTGAGAGTTGTTGGCCCATTTAGAGCTTCTACCACACCCAGGGAATTAATCTACCATGGAAGAAAAGGTTGGATGACTTTCTGCAAGTTAATGAACACACTAAGCCCTAGTTGATTCATGTCTAAAAATGAAGCAAAGAAGATTCTGAAAATGGATAATAGTACATACTAAGCCTGTTATGAGGAACTGAACTGGACCAGGCAGACAGAGGTGATACCAGATGTCTTTTAGTATTTAGTATTTACCAAAATCTATAAGCCTTAACATTGAAACACTTACTCTTACTAAACTGAAGATATCTTCATATCTTCTTTCTACTATTTCCTCATTGATAAGCTATGGAAGGAAAGTTAACCACAGGCAAACACCTTACCAAGATGCTCTCTGCCAGCTCTGATTCCTGTTCCTGGGGCCTAAGCAAGATGTAAGTTCTACAGAATCATGCAGCCGGGATACATTGTGGCTATTAGAACTGGGGACCAAAACTTGGCTGCCTAACAGCACATTGCGTCTCAATGTGTTGACTTTATAGTGTTTGAATAAAACAGACATGAGATTTGGAATTAGAAAGCAATTAGACCTGAGATGCTGGGGTATTTGATGGACCCAATTGCTCAGAGTTGCCTGCAGTTAGAGATACTAGAACAGGTAGCTGCCAATAAGATCATACCAGAGAGTCTCCTGAATTCAACAATGCACCAAAAGTTCTTAGCAACTGTGTTTCACTAACCACAGCCAGCAATATAATCTTTTTTTTAAAAAAATATTTATATTTTAGTTGTAGGTGGACACAATAGCTTTATTTTATTTTTATATGGTGCTGAGGATCGAACCCAGTGCCTCCCGCGTGCTAGGCGAGCACGCTACCACTGCGCCATAACCCCAGTCCCCAGCAATATAATCTTTATTGACCAGAGTCTTTCTTCTGTTTCTACATTTGGTTGACACAGCGTTGGAAGAACCCATAGTTGTATTCTAATTCCCTTCTAATGGAGAAATGGGGGCTCGGAGGGATTGTCAGCTTGTGCTTGCACAGCGAAAGCCAGAGCCAAATCTCAAATCCTCATTGCTTCAGTCAGTCTAGAATTTTCAGTGAACCCTTTTCTATCCCCAAACCAGAACCTGTGGGAATCAACTGATGAGGAAAACTGAGTCAGCAACATCTTGGATTCTGTTTATTCTCTATCTCAAATGAGGCTGGCCTCTGAACTCTCGACGGACTTCCTCAGCTCTGAGGCTCTGTCTCTATAGAAGTCCTCCAACATATTTACCATGGGATCCAAATACAAAGACTTACCATGGAATTCTAAGGAGAAAATGAGGAATACATCTGGAGAAATCTCAAATGCCTATTTCTAAGGGGCAGAAGTTTCTGGGTCCAGGATGTGCTGTCAGTCAACCAATCCCTGGAACCCTCCAGCCCCCACCAGCAATGTCTTTACCCACGTAGAACAGCCAAAAGAGGCCTCACACAGACCCTGGATTGGCATCTCCAATTTTGTCTCTTACATGAAGCTGCAATTGTAGCTGGGATAAGCCCTCTTCTAAAGAGAACAAATATAAAACTCTGCAGATAACTACCAGCTTTTGTCTGACCACTGCTACAGAAGTTGAAGGAATATGCAAGACCCTGTGCTAAGTTTTTCCATCACATTGTTTAGTCCTTATAACAATCTCATGTGGTAGGCTTTATGCCCCAAAATCTAAGAATGAGAAAACTAAGGCCAGGGAAGATTAAGAGGATTGGCAAATGCCAAGTAAAATTGAAAGGAAGGATTTGAGTTCCAGACCTACTGAACTCCTAAGCAAGTCTGTATTATTCCTCTCACACCAAAAATTCTTTTTTTTTTTTTAATTTTTTTTTTTTTAGTTATAGATGGACACAATGTCTTTATTTTATTACTTTGTATGTGGTGCTGAGGATTGAACCCAGGGCCTCACGCATACGAGGCAAGCGCTCTACCGCTGAGCCACAATCCCAGCCCCCCCAAAAATTCTTAAAGGGTTATTGTTTTTGGTTTTCTCATTGTTGCAGTTGCTGCCCAACCCACTATGCAAATAAAATGTTAATCTGATCCTCATTTTATAAAATTGATAGAAGCTCAGCTGCTCTGATGGCTCTGGTAGGAGCAAGAATAGGCCCTCAAATTTTGCCCTCTGGTGTCCCCATCACCACCACAGCAAGCGCTGCTAAAGTCATTTTGGAAGCACTTGCTCATCTACACTAGTCAGACATTATTTGGCTCTCTTGTAGCGAGTCTTTCTTCCTCAACCCAGCACACACACAGCTGACCAATTAATTTTGTCTCACTTTCAATCATGTCACTCCCTGCTAGAGAAGGCTTGCCTTTGCCTACCAAATGCAGAACTCCCCTTCCTAGCCTTGATGCTCCAGCCCAAGCCTCAGCACACCCAGGTCCAGGCTTATCACAGTCTACGCCTTGTACTTCACCCAAAGAAAACCACACCTGCATTCCAAAGATGCCCACAGTATCTGCCTTTATGCTTTTGCACATGATGTTTCCTCCTCCTAGAACACTTCCTCCATCCTCCCATTGGCACCAGAGAGACCATCATCTGTCTTTCAAGAGTCATCTCTGACCCACCTTCTCCAGGAAACTCCCCAACCTGGGGTAATTCCTCCTTGAGTTTCCTCCTTCAATCCAGTTTCCAGATCACTTTTCTATGTCTCTTACTGACATTCTGATTTGTATTATAGCCATTCATGAGCATGTCAGATCCTTGCTTGAGGACTGAGAATCATGTCTGGGTTCCTTATTGTACTTTAGCATCATGCTTTGTATATTTTAGGTAAGCATGTGTTAAATTGGACAGAGTTGATAGTATTTAATTAATTTAGTGAAGGTCAGGAAAGCACTCTCTCCCAAATGGAAAACTAGGCAATTTGACATCCCATCATCCTCCATGTCTTATGATTTTTTCTCTTACTTAGAGATGATTTGTCCCCTCCAGTTGGCCATTAACAGATCCCCAGAGGAGTGGGGGTAAGAGCTAAGATGTAACTAAAAGCCTACCCAAGAAAGGTGCCATCCATTTCCTAATGAAGGGAACCTGACTCCCCACTCTGCCCCGACACATGAGCGGGTGTGAGTTAATGAGCCCAGCCAGGCCGCCTCCCAAAGGCAGTCATTCTTGCTCCAGCGAATGAATGAAGAAGTCCCGGGTGCCAGCCTCTGACATCCCATGTTTGGGGCCCCTCTTGCTGTCCCCTCTTTCACATCCCCTGGACCACCTTAAATGTATGACTGCTCTTATTCACCTCTTAACATCTTCATATCCTTGAAGAAAATGACCCTTCCCATTACCCTTCACTCTTCCTGATCCATTTCCAGGTCCTTGCAAAATCAGTTTGCTCAAAGACCTTTTTAAGTAAAAGGACATTTAAAAGAGGAACAATTCTCCCTCCCTCCCTCTTTCTCTTTCTCTCTCTCTCTGTCTGTCTGTCTCTCCCTTCCTCCCTCCCTCCCTCTCTCTTTATCACAAGTCCATTCTTCCATTGCAAGAATAGATAACATTGCCTTTGGTTGGCTATGATACCAACTCCCACCCTGACACTATGTGACTTTTTAGTTTTAGGATCCTACCACCAACTAATTCATTGCTTTCTCTTATTAGAGTCTCATGATAGAGAATTTGATTGGCTTGACCTACTTCCTGAATTGATTACCACTGGATCAATCACCTGCTATCCTCTGGTGCATTCATGGAGACCTAGGCCTACCTCTTTGGCAGAGACTATGGCCAGGCTATCATTTCAAAGATGAGGGTATGCAGGCTGGGATTGTAACTCAGTGATAGAGAGCTTGACTCACAAGCATGAGGCACTGGGTTCGATCCTCAGCACTATATAAAAATAAATAAATAAAATAAAGATCTTGTGTCCATCTACAACTAAAAAATTTTTTTTTAAAAAAGATGAGGATATGGGCACACAGTCTTAGGTACTTGTAGGGATCTCTCATCAAACTCTGAGGATTATGAAAACAGACTGCAAGATGAAAGAAGAAAGAGATGGAGAGAAAGAGAAAGGAAATTAAAAATCCATTGAAAACTTCTGTCTGCACATGTTAGGGTCTTCAATATAAATGATCCTATTTTAGCTTCACAGCAATTCCTGTTATAAGTTTCTCCTTCCCTATTCAAGGATTCAGTCTCAGAAAAGTGAACTGAGCATGCAGAGCCATTCTATAGGTAATGGTAGGACCATGATTGGAACAGGGGATCACATGACTTTGGAGCTCAGGCCTTATAGTTTCATCAGAGGTGAACATTCTGTGCTACAAATTTGAAGAAATAAAATCAAAACGGTTTTCTTTAAAATAATCAAAACAAAAGAGTGACTATTGAAGAATGTTAATTGATATCTCACTGCACTGGTTACTTCCGCTTGATGGTTTAATTATTAGTAGCTCAGTGAGTTTCATTAGGGACCTATTGTGCCGCTGTTGGCAAAACAACACTGGCATCTCATGTTCAATAATTAAAAGCAGGAAAAACAAACATTATCTTTGGAGCCCTGGATTTATAAATAGCAGTGGTATGTGATTCCTTTAATCAATAACTAGGCTATCTAGCCTATTGTGGGTGATGGAGACATGGACCGTCTTGTCTCTCAATTCCTCTCGTCCAGTTCTGGATTTACACAATCCACCTCAGCAGATACTGGTGGTGTTGGCAGAGCCCTATCCTGAGCCCTGCCTTTTGGCTATGTGGGTATTAGAAGGTAATGTTCTTAAAGAAGACAAAATCCTCACTCTCTTATTTAAATTAATACAAAGCATGAAATGAACATATGTGAAAGAAAGAATTGGAAAAGACACTGCAACCTATTCAAAGGAGAAATCAAAGAACTGCAAATTTATATGGAGGAAAGAAATATAGACATGGATTCACAGACTGATGTGAGACTGGTTTGTTTTGTTTGGGCTTGTTTTTGTTTTTGTTGAGGGGGCGGAAAGGGGAGAGTCAATTAAACCTAGACTGGACAGAATTTATTTGCATCTCTATAGACAAGAATTATTTTGCTTTGCTCTCTCTCATATACAACTTACACTGTAAAACAGCTCAAGGACAACAATGAAAGGCTAAAATCAGATTAACTTCAAGACTGTGCTCCAAACAATGCATAGTTTTCCACTGAATACATCCAGTAATCTTTCTTGCTTATTGCAAATTTCCTTACTTAGAATAGTTTTTAAAAAAGAAGAAGAAGAAGATGTGCCGTAGGGTCAAATCTAAGTTCAAATGCACTCTACTGTTCATTTGCTGTGGGTGATTTTAAATGAGTATGTAACTTCTGAACTTCACTTTTCTCATCAATCATAAATTAGGGTCAAAATTCCCACTTCCTTGGTTGAAGATGAAGATGAGTTAATAACATAGTATTTGGCACAGAGTGGTGCTCATTAAGTTCATTCTCATAGGCCTTTCCCCCAACTCAGCAGCGTAGGGACTCCAAAAATCAGTCTGTTTATTGGCTTCCAGGAGGGTTGTCTTAATAAAGGGAACACTGGACACCCCAGGGTTCCTATGTCTCTCTGGCCCTTGAAACAATGATGCAGAACTATCACATCACAATGTAGTCCAGGAGCTGAGCTTACTTAAATTTCATAACAAATATGTAATCGAATACTATGAGAGATGATGGTTCTTTGGGAACAAGGAGGCTGAGAATTAGGGAGAGAACCAACATCTCTGCTTGAGGCCTTCCAAGGCCCTCTGTCTTCAAAGCTGGCACATAAGGGAGTCAGATCTGGAGAGGAGGAACACAGAAGAGGATGGAAATCCAACTGGTGGCTAATCTGTCAATTCTGTCTGAGGGAACTAGCAGTGCTAAATTTGTCACCACCCCTATTTCATTCCACAGACATGCATTGATCAACTACTATATCAACTAAAGTCATGGGGCTTATGAGAGGCGGTGCAGTGAGGGGCGCTGCTCAGAGGCTTTGAAGTCAGGAAGACTCAGGGCTGAATCCTAACACTGCCGCTGATCAGCCTGATTTCAGATGGGTTCATTCCCCTTTATTCTCAAGCTCCTCATTGGTAAAAAAAGAATAACAATGGGAACTTATTTAAATTATTATTCTCAAGATTACTGAGGTAGTGTTTTTGGTGAATTAGCAAGTAGGTGAAACAGAAGTGGTAGCTAAAAGAAGAAAAGGCGGAGTGGTTCCCCACTGATCTGTGTTTATACTCATTTGGGAGTATTTACCAACTAAGCTGACTGCAGAAATTCAGAATCTAAGGTAAGGAGAACTAAGACAAGGCGAACCTCCACCATCTGTGCAGTTACTGAGCTGTGCGTATCCTGTGAGGTAGTCCTACGGCAAATGCACAACCTCTCAGCCATCAGAAGGAATACAACTACACTCCTTCAGCCCGCATTGTCCATGGCCAGGCCTGGGTGTCCCAGATGTGCACCCAGGACCTGTGGGCCACATCATCCTTCTCCTACAGTCCCCAAATGAGCTTGTCCCTGGTCTCAACCAAAGGGTAAATTCAGTTAAGGTAGGGCTTAACTGTGTCCCTTGTGTCCACATAGGGATCCCAAGCCATCAGTTTCCTCTTTGTTCTCACCCTCCTAGGCTACCAACATTGAGAAGCATTGTGCCAAGATACCAATTGGCTGAACTTTCCTGTCCTCTGCTCCTAGCATCAGGGACTTTGAGTAGGGGGACACTCCTCCTGTACCAGCTTCACCTTACAATTTATTCATTTCTCCTTCTGCAGCTTCCTACCTAGCCTTTCTCCTCCTACCTAAAGGCTGTCCCACTACCTCCTGATTTGACTCCTCATGTAGCCTAGGGCAGACATGTGAGCTGTTCCCTCCCATGTTGCTACTGTGACAAGCTACAAGTGCCCTGTACCTTTGCTCTGCTTGGCTCTGGTCTGAGACACTTGCATGCCATGGTGAAGTGTATACCCCTAATTCTGGGAGTCCTGTGGGGAGAGTGAAGGTTTTCCATCTGGAAATTGACACAATCTGAATAGATTGTTGGGTGTAAATGTGTCAAAAAGGCTTAGTTGGATTAAAAGAAAGAAAAACAAACATTAAGAAAAGAATAGAACTGGGCATGGTAGCTCATGCCTGTAATCTCCATGACTTGGGAGGCTGAGGCAGGAGGATTGCAAGTTCAAAGCTAGCCTCAGCAACTCAGCAAGGTCCTAATCAATTTAGCAAGATCCTATCTCAAAAATAAAAAAATAAAAATGGCTGGGGATGCAGCTCAGTGGTTAAGCACCCCTGGGTTAAATTCCTGGTACCCTCTCCCCGCAAAAAAAGAAAGAAAAGAATAAGAAAGCTCTAAATGGGGGTTCTTCCTTTATATTCATAGAGAGTAAATAAAATTTAAATAATGGATGTTCTCTTCAGTATGCAAAAGTAAGTCCTTTGGAGGTAGGTGGGTAAATGTGACTTACTTTTTTTTTTTAATGCATGTGACAAAACCTACCCAGAAAACCAATGATAAAGCAATAGATTATTTTCCTGAAAAGCCAGGGGAAAGATAGGTATAGATTACAGAATAGACACCTTCCTCAGGACCATCCCTCAGAAATTGGTCGAGAAGGACAGCTCACTCTACTCCCTAGCCCTGGGACTGTCCCTGGTCTCCCTTTGCTGCCCAGCCCAGGAGGTATCTGTGAACAAAGCTAACGTCAGATCAGGCATGATGGAGAGTGTATATCCCTTCTCAAGACTCTTTATCACTCAGAGTGAGTGTTTTATAGCACTGCATAGAGGTTGCCATAAAACAACATTTTAAGGAGCTCAAGGCCATATTTCATCCATTAATGTCCTCTTGCCCCAAGAGGCAAAACAAACTAGCAGGTGGCTCAGGATTAACATCTTTATTACAGATGACCTCACTATTGTGTTCTCTATAAAGAAAAAATATTACAAAGCATTAACGCACTTTAACTATTAAATTAATACAGATTTACGGCTCATATCCGGATCTAAATTTCTTGGCTTGCAAGGTCGTTATTTTTCTGTGATTTTTTTTGACAACATTGCTAATGGGGACCAGAGCAAAATTGATATGAACTGTGATGGTGGATGCATGAATTCAGGGAGGCAGTGGGTTATGTCTCCACATCAATCACTCCAGTGGCAGTTTTGTACTAGAACTTACACAAGTATTTTCAATATTTGAGCAATAGCCACAGAAGGATATTAAGTTGAGAAGACGTGAGTAACAAGATTCCGATATTTACTTTGTCCTGACAAATGGCAAAACATGAACACTGAGCTTTAATTACTTGGAGAGGCTTTGGCACATCACTTCCCCTGCCACCTCTACCCCCAGGCTTAAAGTAGCCATTACATATTTTATCTCAATATGTTGCCATTGGATGCTATGGGTTGAAATTCCCTTCATGTCTGCTTCCTTCTAGGCTTCTAAAAGACATATACCCTGGTCACTAGTCAAATGGGAAACAAAGTGTGGATTATATTTTAATGGCCAGCAAGTATCCAAATATCAAAAGTTTGGTAAAAAAATGGATTGTGGAACGGAGCCTTTCTCCTTCCTTCCAAGTTTAAAACCTAGGGGCTCCAGTAATAAATGCACTAAGGAAATGAAAGAGAATTACTGATGGTGCCATAGCAGAAAGCTCAAGAGGGGTTAGGAGGGTATTTGCATGAGCTCCAATCTTGAACACAGAGACATTTTCCTTGGGTCATATGACCTGCAAGTACAGTGCACACATTAGTAACTTATCTGCAGGGGAGATATGAGCATGCAAGGTATATAAGGTATACAAGTTCAAAAGTGGCCCTTCCAGCACCATAGGCAGTAGAGAGGGGCGAGTCCTTGAGAGAAAAACCTATGCTTCCTCTGGGCTCAAGAAAAATCCTTAGGAAAAGGTGAAAAGTGGAATCTGATTATTTCACAGTACTTGCAGTTCAACTTATCACCATCAAGTCCAAGTTTTATGTATCATTTAGGATGAGACAATATCTTGACATGTGGGCTTCGAAAATACATAAACCCTGCCTTGGCTCCCTACAAAGTTCTTGAAACTATATATCCCCATCGAACAACAGCAAAGCCTCTTTACTTAAGAGCAGATCTACTCTTTGATATTAGCATTGGCTGTGGCCCCAAATCCTAACACTGAACTTGGCTTGACGGGAAGGAAGGTTACGTGGGCTGCCCAGAAATAAGGCTGGGTCCAGGCACCTCTCACAATGACACCTGGGAGAATCTGTATCTTAGAGGCAAAGCTGAGGATGGAACTTCCTCCAGGTCCCTTTGCAAGCCATGAAAGGCCCTTCAAAACTACCATCCCTTAAAAACAACAAAGGTACTCTAAAAATGGAATACAAGATGAAAACAGGGTTTATTTAGGCAAGAACTGACTTAAGGAAAGGAAACAAAATGTGGGATATAGGAAAAAGTGAGGCTGTCTTCAGTTTCAAAACCATCCCCAGAATAAGCTGCCACCTGAAGATCAGTTAGTTCCAGATCATGGAGTTCTTCTCACTGCCCTTGCAAGACCTATAATCACCCGCTTCATCTCCCTTTTTCCATCTCCATAATATGGAAGCAAAAGATCAATCAAAAGAGAATCCTCCAGAAAGCATTCCAATCATCCAAAAAATCTCAGCAGATGAGGGGGACAGGTACATGTGCCTGACAGGCCCTGATGCCTTTGGTCCCTGGTATCAGAAGGCCCCCTGAAAAATGAATGAAAAAATATTCTTATTCAGGAATAATATAGTGATGTGAGAAGTCACTGGGCCTGGTATTTCTTGATCTCTCCCATGAACATAATCCCAAGAGACTCGAGACTATTCTTTCCTTTTTCCTTCAATACATGGATATTCACTGGCATATAATAGGCAGCCATATTCATGGGTACTAGTTTTCACATTGATATGCACCGTCTGTGTGTGAGCATAGACTGTGTTGGGCCTTCTGTGCATGCATGGGTAATCAGATGCATACATACTTGCATATATACCTTGCAAGTACTCAGGTAACATGTATGCATATATGTGCATCAGTGATTTTGAGCATGAGCATGTAGGTCTTTTGTGCTTATCTGGTATATGATTCTGCAAGTGTGCACATCCATGTGTGTTGAGTATGCTCTGAAAAGCGTGCCACATGCATGCACAGGTGCACATGTAAGTTCTATGTCTGCATGTTTGTGTGAGTCTCGGTTCTCCAGCCCTACCACCAGGCTGTTTGCAGCCAATGTTGAGCCGCTAATGATTTTAATGAGAGTGCCTTCTGGATTCATATTTTTTTCATAAAATACATCACACTAAAACCAAATCAATGAGAAACATTAATTAGGGCCTTTGTAGATGCCTTCTGTGGTGGTGTTTTTCTTTTGAGAAGCACCAGACGAAGAATGCTGGGCTTTATTTAAGCTAAGTTGTTTGACATTTAGATGAGAGAAAAAAGGGGAAGAAACTAGCCAGCCCAGGAACCGTTTTTGACAGCTCTTTGTCATGCAAGGGAGAAAAAAGGCGCCGGCTGTGAGAGTCTACTTTGAAGCCCTGGAAATTTGTAATGAAAAATTTAAGATACAAGAGAGGCAGAAAGATGAGCTATTCACGGGGCTCTGCATATATTAACACTTGTAATGCAAACTAAAGGTTTGCTATGTGTTTTTATAATTTGGCCGCTAATAAATATCTTCCAGAAGTGCTTTGATTTTCTAAGCTTGGGTATAGAGTTCGAATCCATTAAAAAGTAAAAGAAACAATTGGCATTGGACTCTAGTCCCTGATTAGGGAACTGTGCACATCAATTATTACAGACAGACCACTGACTGATTTCAAAGGATACTGGAAGCCCTGGCACACTTGGAGGAAGACATGTATTTGTGGACAACTCCTCCACTGTGACCTTCCTCCATACCATCCTTCTGGTCAACCCAATCTAAGCACTTGACTCCTCCTCTTTCTTGACCTCCTAGGCATAATTACTAACAATTCCCCAGATGCCAGGGAATCACTGAGGAAGTTCCTCCAAGGCACCATCTTCACTATTGAAGGGGCAGCGTTTCTGTGATGTCAAAATAACTTGTGCAAATTTATGTTACTGAGGTAAATCAATTTCATCCTCCTAGTTCCTTGTGAAGCTTGATCATACTTCTCCTGCTAGCTCTATTAGTTTACTGATCTTTCTGCCGTGCAGCACAAGACATCGTTTCCCTTTGCTTTCTAGGTTTCGCAGTGTCTTCCTCTTCCCTACCCCTTTCTTCTGTGTGTCTGCACTTCTATCCCCTGGCTAACAAAAACCAAATATCTACACACACTCCTCAAATTCTCTCCTTTTTGTCCAACAATCAGACACACTACTTCTGTACATGGAAGGCAGGCTGAGCAGATACAGATAACATGTTCTTCTGCTTCACTAAATGACTTCAGATGAGGCTGCCAATCTTTCTGATCCTCAATCTCCTTGTTTGCATAAAATAAGAGTCCACTACTTCATGATTGTAGTGAGGATTAGAATCAGTATCTGTTCCAGGTAGAGGCAGGAGGATTGCAAGTTTGAAGCCAGCCTCAGCAACTTAGTGAGGCCCTAAGCAATTGCGAGACCCTGTCTGAAAATAAAAAATAAAAGGGGCTGGGGAGATGGCTCAGTGGTGAAGTGACCCTGGGTACAATCCCCAGTACCCAAAAAAAGAATCGGTATCTGCAATTTCCTAGTTTATTCTACATATGCACAAAACAAACACAAGGTGGTAGCAAGTATTAATATGACACTTGGCCTTCCTTTGAGAAGACCACTTTCTCTACAACCTTTTCAATTTAAGTTTGTCTTTCTCCCACCTCACATATCTGTGTAGCCAGGTGAACATTCCTCCAGCATCTCACAGACACTTTTAAATGATTACTCCCCAATCTTCACACGAAACCCTGATGCACTGGAGCTCATGCCATCAGATTTCTGTCCCTTTGTCATTACCATTAATTGCTTTGGCTCCTGGGTTGCCCAAGTGGCTCCAATGGCCTTGCAGCTTTTCCAATCAAAGCCATAACTTTGCACCACCTCTTGACTGTCTCAGCTACCCTTAGGCTTCAATGAGCCTTATCTACTCTTTTGTCAACTGCCCCTGTGGCTATAGTCACACAGCCTTCCAACTGTTCTCTCTCATCAAAGTACCTTAAATTACCAAATTCCAGTTTTTTACCCCAATCCCCTTCTCCCACTTCATGAGACATTCAGTACTTCAGACTCTTGAATGCTCTACTTTCTCTCTGCCCCTTGGTGATGTTATACCCACCACTGAACTAAACACACTGTGCCAGATACTACCACTCCTTATAACATGGGGAAACATGTATTATTATCATTCCCTTTTTTCAAAATAGAAGACTAGGGCTCATTAAGGCTAAGAGATTTGCCAAAGGCCATCCAGGTAGTCTGTTAGAGAAATAGGAGTCCAAGTGTTCCTGAATCCAATACTCTCTTTTGACATCTGAACTTGCTGCTTGCTTTGATGCTTCTTTCTGTAGCTTGAACCTTGAAGATGTTCACCTGAGCTGTTCTCTTTGCCTTCCTCAGTTCCTCCATACCTGCCTTACAAATCATCCTTTTTTGATTATTTCCCCAAATCACCAAATCTCCCCTAAACCACTTTCATTTACAAGATGGTATAAAGACCTTTAATGATGACCTGTTTAAGTGATTACTGCATCATCTGACTCACCAAAAAAAGAATAGGTCATGTTCACTTGGGAAAACAGCATCCTCCAGAAATGCAAGCAACTTACATGTATATTAAAGAGGGAAATTTTGCCTTCAAGAAATCCAAGGAAGCTGTCAAAGCCACCTACATGATAAGAAACTATCTTTCATGGCAATCCTTCCCTCCCTTAAGGGCCATTATGACTGTCTAACTACAAAGCACCTATCAATTTCCCACTTACTCCAGAGAACGTCTGGCTATAGAAAACCCCCCATCTCTAACATTGAACAATTCTTCCTTTTTTGAAATGTCCCCAAAATATTTGCTTTCTTTCAGCCAACCAAAGACAGCTAAATGCACCTGAAAATGAATTAGAAGGCCTCCATTGCTTTCAAAAATCCCATTTTAATAGGATGCTTACCAATCAGAGACTGTTTCGGCTTTTCTTCTTTTTACTCTGTAAGACTTACTTTCCTTTCTAACACTAACTCTGGGTTGAAAGGAGCTCTTTTGCCACAAGTTTATAAACAGCTTTGACTCGTTTTTGTGTCAGACTTAGTTTTGTCTTTGACAATGGATAAGAAAGGAATGCTCCTAGGTAACCCTGCAGGAAAAGGCAAATGATTTTCGGTGTGATGAAGATGCAGAGATCATTGTTACCCTGGGGGCTAAGTCCATGATATCTACATTTCCAGAAATACCAAACAGTAGGCCAGTCTTACTCATCCTCACAAGAAGGGGCATATGAAATCTTCAGAAAGCGACCCTAATTTTTTATGTGCAATGTGTCCACAGCAGCTGGCATTAAGAAGCAGATCCAAACTATGAGTCTAATAGGAGCCTCCTTCCCTAATCCAAATACTTTCATCTTTTAAAAAACAAACAAATACAAGTGAAGAATCCAGGACATAGAAGCCAGGGGTATGGGAGGAGCAGGATAGCAGGTTCCAGCTGGGTTCTAAGCTTTGGCCTCCACACCAAAGCAGCTCTGGGTACCACTGACATTCAGTGCCCAGTCTCAGGTCTGATACTCAGTGCTACTCGCTTGTACTCCTGCTAGTCTCTCTTAGGAAAATTTCCACCTTGAATACGCTGAACATTACAGATCAATCCCAGAAGATACTCCCATAGATTTCTTCTGATCCCTCAAGCAAAAATACCACACTGTCAGGTGTTCTTAGCCACTGCTTTATTTTTTTTTAGGGCCAGATATTTCTTTGTAGCAGGGGACTATCCAGTACATTTTATGATGCTGGGCAGCATCCCCGGTCTCTTCCCCATGGATGCCAATCCCATAACCACATTGACCAGTTTGGGTCAATCAAAAATGTCTCCAGACATTGCTACTTATCCTCACGCAGTTGAGAAAACTGAATTAGATAATTCCTCGAGCAGTTGTAAGAAAACTATGCAAGTGCAAATGCTTTATAGAATTGCATAAAATGTGAGTTATTATCATTCTCCCTTCTTTGATTAGCTAATTAGGACCCAAGCGCCAGGCATTTGTGTTCTAGCCTCACAACTCTAAATATTCAAGGGATGCTCATCTCCCCTATGTGTAGGGGTCCCTCTCTATGTATGGCATTAGCTCACTCTTTTCATCTTACCAAAATGTACACCACCCAGTGAATGGCAGGCCCAGCTGACTGTTCCCATGAGAGCCAATGTGAGGGACCAGGCAATGTCCCTGCTAACCCTAGTCACAGGGGATGCCCTGGAAAGGGGCATCTGTCAGGGACAGGGGAGCAAATTTGAACTGGCAATTTAAGGAGAGCTTAACAAAACAGCTACTTATAAGGATGTGAGTGGTTCTTATGTTCTTGAACAGAAGGTTTAGAGAGAGAAGACAAAGGAGTTCTCTAGGCCTAAGAACAGCTGAGCCCTACTATTCACCCCTAGGCCAGAGAGGGAACAGGCAGGGAGTGATTAATCAGAAAGTATAGCTGTGTGAGAGAAGATTTGGAGAAGAGCTATGAAAAGCAGCCAGCCCACAGCTATCCAGAGGGAATGAGCAGGAAATAAATCCCGTGATCCCACTCTTTTCTGGACCACATTCATTCCCCCAGTGCAGAGTTGGGGAGAAGTGGGTAGGTCAAGAGGCAAGAGAAAACCTTCAGCACTAGTGAAAAGAAGAGGGAAGGTGTCCAACAGATGATTTCTGGGCTGCTACTACGGCCAGTGCATAATCAAGTACATAGAAGAACCATGAGGGGCAAAGTCGAGAGCCACAGAGGACAGGGCTGAGGAACCAGCCAAAGTGAGCAATGGAAAGTGACTTGGGCAAATTTTAAAATTTTGAAAGTTGTAGCTTTATACTGGCTGCAAAGCTCCCTTCTGAAGGGATGAGTTTGGTTGAAGAAGCAAGAAATAGAGGAAGGACTTGTCCAACCAAAACTCCTGGAATGATGACTCAGTTTCCTGACACTGTTTTATAACTCAGGCCCCAACATCATTTCCTTAGATTATGCACCCTTTTGAGACAGATGTCATCTCATTTGTCTGTGTATCTTCTTCAGTGCCTAACACTGGACAATTACTAAATGCACTTCTGTGTGCAAATCTGAATCTGTGACCTCTGGGGTTCTCTTATCTGCTCTATTCAATCCTAGGATGTCCAGGTGTGTAAAGAGGTCACAAAAGCCACTGCCAAAGGAAGGGTCTTCCATTCTTTCACTCCCTGAAGCAGAGGTGAGAATCCTTCCCACAAAAGGTACACGATTTAAGCAGAGCCCCAGCTACTTCCCCAACCATCAGCTGGTTCACAGGGCATCTGGGAGGAGAGCAATGAGCAAAATCTTGGGGTTACAATGCCTCTTGTCCCCCAGGCTGGACAAACTTTTACCCAAGCCATGATCAGGGAAAGTTATTCAGCCGTCCTTCCAGAAGCAGGCCTATGAATCTTCACTGATTCAGCTGGTTGGATGACAGACATTATGTCCCCCCACGTGGTTACAGCCCCTCATTCTTCAGACACATAGCCAAGTTCTATGCCACCAAGTCACTCGACTTTCTGAGAGTATCAAACATCCTACAACCCTAACTCTGTAACAAGCCTGGCCCAACTGCCCCAGTCTCCTGGGTGGGGCACTTGCAAGTGGTCCTGAGACCACTGTCTCAGGATTCCCTTCTCCAGGTCTTTTTTTCTTAGGCAGGCAGCTAGGGCTGTAGCACAGATTGCCTCTACAAAATCTTTGGGTGTTCCTAGAATCCTAGGTTAAAATATTCATTGTGCTTTTACCCTGCACTTTGTATGATGTTGGTCATTGAGAAACCTTAGAAACAGTGCATTACTCCCAAAGGATTATAATCCAATAGGAATTTTTTTTAAGCATTTAAGTCAATCCAAAGTAGACTTATCAATGGGGATAATGCAGAAGAGAGACATCCCTTGCTGACAGGCATGAGCTGCAGTGACATGGAGGATGGTGTGGGTAGAACAAGGAAGGATGTAGGGAAGGGGCCACTTAAGTTACCATTGCCTTGTGAGCGGATGCTAGTGCATCAGCTGGGATGGCCACATCTTTTTAATCCCGTCTAATGCATAAGAGTTTCTTTACTCCCTTCCTGCTGTCTCTCCTTCTATTTGTGATCACTGGAACAATTTTAGGAAGGAGAAGATGTTCTGGCAATGTTGGTTAAATAACTCTGTCTCTGGTTCTCCATTTGAAGCCAACTTCTTAATTATGCACCATTGCCTGGACATAAATGCATTTATGTATATTAATTTTTGCTCCACTTAGCAGAGTGGTCACTTAATTGAATGTCTTCAGTTGTTTTATTGGGAAAAAAATAACCCATCCTCCCCCACCCAGCGTCCCTCCTTCCCACTTAGCTCCTCTGTTGTGCTGTGAATTTAAACACACTGTTGCTTTCCATCCCATCCATTTGTAACCCCAATGCCACTGCATTTATAGGAACCGATATTAAAAAGTAATATCCAAGACTAAAGTCGCTAGACTGTTTAGTAGATTTTTAAATTGAAACCAAAATTATACAGATTTTTCATTCTGATAATTCCACCAATTCACTAATTCTTTAATCTTTACAGGTCATTGAACAGTTCCACATTAATGAGATGTAGTTAAGAACAAATTTTACACTTTTTCCTTTTTTTTTCTTGAAAAATGTTTCCTATCATTTGTAAATTAGAAAGAACTTGTTCCATTTATGGTCCATTTATTTAAAATAATCGAATGCATGGGATCTGACTGAACACTGTGTGTAATGATGCTTTTAAACAAATTACCATTTATTTATAAGCAAGAAATAGACTTTTAAAAAGCACCCAGACTTGGTTGCATTATTAATGGTATTCTCCAGGCCCAACAGCTCTGGGGTGTGTGTGTGTGTGTGTGTGTGTGTGTGTGTGTGTGTGTACAGCACTAGTGTGGATTTAATTCCAGCAAGAAAGTTTAGAATTTGGGAGTAGGACCAAAAATGCTTCTGGGAAAGCAGCATATTTTCCATTTTCAGAGTTTCAAATGGAAGTGAAATCTAGATATGATGAGCCTCCATTCCAAAATCTTCCCTGTCAACGCATGGCTGCCATCACCAAGCACCCAAAAAGGACTCAGCTCTAACCCAGTGTGCTTCATGTGTCAGGCTGAAGACATGGCACAAACAGAAAACATCCATCCCAACTTCGGCAGAAACATGTGCCAGCACACAAAAGCCACCTCCTTCCTCCACCAGCAGCCCGTGAGTTCCTATTTAGAGAATAATTGCATTTTCATGAAATGCTGGAGAGTTAATTGCTTGGATTCAAGTATTGTAAATTACTATTATTCCTTACCACACTCTGCTGCAGGGAGGAAAATGTTTATCCTGTTAAGTGTTATTTAAAGAGCATGAGTGTAGAAGACCAATGAGGATGGCTGACTATGCTAGAAATTAACAGGGAGAGATTATTCCAGCTTCATCAGCTTTGGTCCTATCCATTCATAAAACCGTCTCCATTGTCTTTCTTCTGTCTCTTCGACCAACTGAAGAATATTTGGTAGGTGCTGCTTGGGACTCCAATATTCAACCCTAGTCCCATGGCCCTCCATTTCCAAAAAGTGTCAATCCTCAGAGATCACTTGCCAACACCAGAAAAGTCAAATGAATTAATCCTGCTCATCCATTTATTTTTTTCTTTGAGAATGGAATATCCAAGCCTGGAAGGAATTAAGGGAAAAAAATAGAAAACGAGAGAGAAAAGAAAAAGGATGAAAGAGGTAGAAAGTGGTGGGGGCAAAATAAAGCTCTAATGCCACAGGAATCAAATCCACTAACCAGAGAAGTAGGTAGACTTAACAGAAAAGAATCTGTGTTACACTAGGACTCAGTATTTAACTAGTGTTGCATGGTGTCACAGAGAGTTGGGAGTCGTGTGTCTGTATATACCACTCAAATACAAAGCAAATAATTAGTTGGAGGAACTGACACAATTTTCAACTTTTTCATTTTCCACCTTAGTTAGTACATTCATATGTAATAATAAATACACTCAAATACCAGATCACACAGAATCTCATACAACAATCTATATTTCACCAAAATCAAAGATAAGCAAAATCTCAGGAAAACGATCATTTTATTTTTAATTGACAAGTAAAAATTGTATATACTTATGCTTTATAACATGCTATTTTGATATGTGTATATGTAGTGCAATAACTAAATTAAGCTATTTAAAGTATATATTATCTCCCATATTTATCATGTTTTGGTAAAACTTCAAATGTAGTCAGCAATTTTCAAGTATACAATGTACTGTTATAAACTACAATTGCCGTGATGTACAATAGATCTATTGAACTTATTCCTCCTATCTGAAATTTGGGGTTCTTTGACCAAAATATTCCCAATCCCCCTACCCTCAGACTCTGGTAACCATTGTTAAAAATTTTTAAATTCCATGTGTAAGTGAGATCATGCAATATTTGTGTTTCTGTGCCTTGCTTACTTCATTGAGCATAATGTCCTTCAGTCCATGTTATCTCAAAGGACAAGAGTTCTTTTTTTTCAGATTTAATGGCACTCCATCACATGTGTATGTGTGGATATGCACAAATACTACATTTTCTTTATCCATAAGTCTGTTGGTATAAATTTAGTTTGATTCCTTTTCTTGACTATTACAAACAACACTACAATGGGCATGGAACACAGACATCTGACATACTGATTTCAAAACCTTTGAAATGATATTGCTAGTTAATTTGGTGAATCTATTTTTAATTATTTTAGAAACCTCAATCCCATTTTCCATAATGGCTGTATTAATTTACACTCCCACCAACAAATTACCAGCATTCCCTTTCCTCCATGCCCTTGCCAACACTTGCTATCTTAGGCATTGTAACAGGTGTAAGGTGATTGCTCATTGTGATTTTCATCTGTATTTCCCAGATGAGTGATGCTGAGCATTTTTTTCATATACCTGTTGGCCATTTGTATGTCTTCTTTTAATAAATGCCTATCCAGGTCTTGGAAGATCATAATATGTTTAAAATGAATAAGTTTCCATCATGAAGAATACTTTTCCTGCTTTTCTAACTTTGTCAAGAGTTAGAAACTCCCTCATAGCCAACACCAGCATTTAGAGACTACCAGAACAGGCAACATCAGTCAGGGTACCAAGGCCATTCAGCAGTGTCATTCATGAAGCTACAAATAAAAATTCAGGCCATCCAGATAGGATAAGTCTTGTTTTCACAGGGGGCTCCCATCTGCTGCCACCAAAACAGGCTTTATAAGATTCTTTCCTTCAAGTTAGCCCTATGCCTCAGTCCTCAACAAAGTAAAGAATTAATTTCATGCCTTGTTGGACATTTAGAACAAAGAATGGCGTAGGTCAGAATATATGTAATATAAAATGGAAATATCATTTTTGCAAAAATTATTGGTATATATCCCAACATTTAACCCTGCACAATTTATTGAAAAATCTAATAGTCCATGAATAGAAAAGTCATCCTTATCATATACTAAACTATTCTATATACTTAAGTGTGTTTCTGGGATTCTATTCAGTCCACTTATTACTACATAAGAATCAAATCATTGAAACTACCATGACATTATAACACTTATTAATGGTTGGAAATGAAAAGTCTGCCATTGTCTTTCACGCTTTGCAAAATTTTCCTAGTGACATAATTCTTCTGGATGAATTATAAATTAATTTGGTCAAGTTTCAGAAAGAAAACTCTTTTTTATTTTAATTAAAAAGACTTAAACTTGCAGATGAATTTGGAAAGGGTTGGCATCTTTTCCTATGAAATCTTCCCATCTAGGAACTAGAGGTTGCTGTACTTCCAGGTTTTCCAGCCTTCTTAATATACCCCTAGATAACATTTTGTAGTTTTATTCATATCATCTGCAAAATTATTCTTGTTAATATTAGTCTTTGTCTTTAAAAGATTTTCTTGATTTTTGGAATGCTCTCTCTTTTCACTACATTTTAATCTGGCATATAAGAAACCCATTTTTTATTATTTTATATCTAATCTTTTGCTGAAACCTTGTATTGAGTAGTTTTGTTTAGTTGGTTCACATGAGTTTTATAAAATATACATGTAAATTCTTTGTTAACATTTATATTCATTTTTCTTCTCTTACTCCATCAGCTAGAACAATGTGGAATAAGAGTGATGGAAATGGGAGTTATTTTCACATCTCTAATTCATTGGGATAATTGCAGTGTTTCTCCGTCATTAGGCATAACCCTTAGGAAGCTGTGTAACAAACCCTTGAGTGAGAGACATGGAAATAGAGTTCTCCCTGTCTCTCTTTCTCTCTCCCTCCCTCTTTCTCTGTTTTGATAAGCTCCTCTCAAAGTTTTGTCACTTAGCGTCATTGCATGAATGAATGTTCCACTATCGGTAAGTTTTGTTGTATTCTGAAGGTGTATCTGAGCAGAAAATGTTGAAAAGATGAGAAACTTGTGTTTCAATACTTCACTATCCATGTGATGGTTGATGTTCACTTAAGGTAAACACTCTAAAGGAATGTATCGTTGCATACCTACATTACTAAGAAGACTTTATCTATCTCAGCTTGAAATGGATGTAAATTTTAATGAAATGTGTGTTGGAGATCTAATATAATTATATAATAAATTTCCAAATGTTTAAAGAGTAGGTAATATCGTCACTTCACTATTGAGCACCACTTGCCAACATTTTGTTCAGGTGTTTTGTAGCTCTATTCATCTTTACACCCATAGTTAGCACCAATCCCTTCCTGTATCTCATGCTTCTGTCAATGGGACCTGTATTACACATGCTTTCCAATTTCTGTGCCTTGGCTCATGCTTTCCGTCATCTGTTCCTTCTTCATTTCCACACACCGAAACCCAAATCAAATGCCACTTCTTCCATGAAACCTCGCTGATATCATCTCCTCCCCATCTCCTTACCTTACCTCGATTCTGCACTTCCCTAATGACACTGATTTCTCTGTTACAAATGTCAGTTCCACTCACCTCTGCTGCTAGATGGTGATCTGCTTGAAAGATCTATGCCCAATTCACCTTTGTATTCCTCTCTGTATTTTAGGATGATGTGGAATAAGTGTCCTTTGAGAACCTGGACTCTAGAAACAGGTTGCCTGGCCTCCCTCCCCTCTATGTCTATTTCTAGCCAGGTGATCTTGGGCGTGTCATTTACCTTTTCTTATTCTCAGTTTCCTCTTTAACATGGAGATGTCAATGCTACCTACCATGGGGCAGAGTATTGTGAGGATGGTGAGGAAATTTATGCAAAGTATTTGAAGTATGGCTCACACAAATTTAGCCCCCAATATGTCTTATTTCTATAACCTACTAGAATATAAGCTTCCTGTGGACACATGCTTCCTCTGTCTTGTCATCTGCTGATTCTTATCACTTTAGCACACAGTGGGCACTAATAAAGATTGAATGAATGAATGGACACAAAGATATAATGATCTCGTGGGAGGCTGAGTTCTGAAGTTGGTTTTGCTTCTTATTACTTCACTCAGAGATGATAGATCCTGTGTGTCACAGAACCTATAAAGCTCCAACCTGGAATTTCCCTTTCCCTAAAAGCTAGATGCTTGCTTGATAGAAATATACAACTGGGACAGGAAAACGGAGTGAGGGAGCAATGCTTTGACAAACTGTGACAACCATTGTAACTGAGGTCACCATGAAAAAATTCCCTCTTTTTAAAGCATTATATGGTCTAGGTTCAATTTATTTATTTAATTAATTTATTTTGCATTCTTTGAAGGATAAAAGTAATGGCACAAAAGAATAAGCCAAATACCAGGAATAGAAATTAATCCGCTAGTAGAAAGGCAGTGGTTAGGTAAGGATCTTTAAACAGAGACCATTTTACTAGTCTGTGAACAGCTATATCATGAGTTACTTCACAACACTGGCACATAGAGTTGCTCAAAAAATGTTCAGTTTTGCAAATGATAAATTCGGGATTCAGAGAGTGCTAGTAACACATCTAATATCACAGTAATTAGACTGGGTAGTACTTGGTTTATTGTGGTATAAAAGTTTGTTAAATGGTATGTTTATATATTCCTTTCCCTAAAAATATTGATCCTCCTCTATCACAGAAGGTCACTGTTTTGGACAATAAGAGCAGATTTGAAAAGTATGTACCCAGAATGGGAAGGAGAAAGAGAATACCTACTTCTGTGTCAGACAAATCACTCTTAGAAGAAAGAATTTGAGTGGAAGTTCTTTGTCTAAATACCCATGCTTCTAACATATCAAATGCATTTCAATACATGAAGTATCTGTGCATGTGTATAATTAACATACAGCTTTTTTCAGTGATATGGGTGATTGTTTTATTTTCTTATTTCTATATTTCTACATTAGAATTAAAAACAACAGGTTACTAAAATCAGATTATCCTGAGATCAAATCATATATAATCTTAGAAAAGTAACTTCAACCCATGAACCTCAGTTTCCACATATCTAAGTAACTCCCTAATAGAAATGGAGTGATAAAATTAATTCAGTTCTGGCTCAGACTTAGGCACATAACAAGTGTTTGTCAAATGATAAACCTCATTCCCTCTCACTACAATCACATTTACCATCCTTATGAGTGGTATATACTTGTGTTTTAAGACTTTCCTTTCTATTGCTGAACAAGAAAAAGAGAAGGAAAAGAAAGAAAAAAGAAAAAACACTACTTAACACTTACTGCTTGCCAAACACAAAACATTGATGTGAAATGAATCATCGTTATAAAAGCTAAAACTACAAAACTTTTAAAAGAAAACTGCAAGAAACATTTATAACCTTGGGGTTCTAAGACACAAAAGGATGAAACAAAAAGAAATGATGAATTATATTTCATCAACTTTAAAAGTTTTTGCTTTCAAGAGGCAGTGTAAAGAAAGTTAAGAGGTAATTCACAGACAGAAAACATGTGCACATCATATATCTTGATAAAGGACTTAGAACAGATATAGAACCCTCCAAGATAATAATAAGGAAGCTAACAATCTATAAAATAATGGGCAGGGGCTGGGACTGTAGCTCGGTGGTAGAGCACTTGCCTAGCATGCGTGAGGCACTGGGTTCGATTCTCAGCACCACATACAAATAATAAATGAATAAAATAAAGATCCATCAATAACTAAAAAAATTTAAAAAAAAAAAAATAATAATAATAATGGGCAAAATATTTGAACAGACACTTTACCAGAGAAGATATGTGAGTAGCAAAAAAATACATGAAGATACTCACAGAGTCATTAGGGAAATGCAAAGTAAAAGAACAATGACACACCAAGGCAGGCCCACTGGCTGGACTAAAATTAGAAAGATATTCTAAGCATCAGTTGTTAGAATTACAACTCTCACAACTGGTGGGAATACAAAAAGATACAGATGTTTAGGAAAACTGGCAGCTTCTTTTCAAACTGGACATACAATGTTCAGCAATACTACTTCTTGTATTTCCCAAAGATAAATGAAAGTATAGGTCCACACAAAATCTTGACCATTAATGTTCATAGAAGCTTTATTCAAAATAACCTGAAATAGCCCTAAAGTCATCAACTGGTTAAGCAAATTGTAGCATATCCATGCAATGACATGCTTCTCAGCAATAAAAAGAGCTAAACAGCTCATACATGCACCAACATGGCTGAATCTTAAGTTTACCATGCTATGTGGAAGAAGTCAGGCACAATAACTATTCTGTATGATTAAATTTATGTGAAATTCTAGAAAAGGTAAAATCACAGTTATTTAAAGTATATCTGTGGTTGCCTGAGCATAGGAGTGGGATCAAGGACTTATTGTAAAAGGGGCACAAGGAAGCTTTTTGAGGTACTGAAAAAGTCTATATATTGATTGTGTTGGTGTTCACACAACTGCATTTATTCATCAAAATTTCTCATACTGTTATATTTCAAATGGGTAAATTTTATAAAACATTAAAGCTGATTATCGACTAATCACTAGCTATAAATTGGTTCATATCATCCACATGCTCAAAATCCAGCAATATCTTCCTATGATGCTTATAATAAACTAAAAAAATCCTCCTTATAGCCTACACTGCTGCCCATGACCCACACAGGAATTGGCTCTGACATACATTTTCAGCTCTGACATACACTTCTCCTGCCACTCCCTCTAAATCTTTTTTGCTCATATTGTCCTCCTTGGGGATCCTAGAACACACCAATGTGCACATCCTGTGTCAGATCATATATGCATGCCAACTCCTCTGCCTGGGACACTCCTTCCTCTCAGGTCAATTCCTCACCTCCAGATTGCAATTTAACTCCCAGGTTATCCAAGAGGCCTTTCTTCAACACCCTTTCTATGACACCACCTCTTCATCACTCTTCCTCCTCTGCTTTATTTTCTTCACAGCCCTAGCATTATCTGACATCATTTTGTGGACCTCCTTGTGTTCTTTTCCCTACTTGAATTAACTCCATGGAGGTAGAAGTTTCTTGGGGCCATATCTCCAGCCTATGAGTACAATGTGTGGCACATAGTAGCCCTCACTAAATACAGATTATTCAACAACAGAACAATGCACATAGAAAGATTCAGTCATAAAAACATATTGTTAAGTAAATACAAAACAAAATGAATTAAGAACTAAATTGAAGAAATTAAAAATAAAATAATTCTAAATAAAAACAGAATGCAATAAATTAGAAAATAGACTAAGAATTGAAGTAACAAATAAATCCAAGAGTTATTTCCTTAGGGAAAGATAATAATAAAGTAGGTAAACCACTGGCTTATTTACTCCTGCATAAAAGGAATAAAACAGATCATATAAATATATGAAATTAGAAATGAAAATCAGGGAACTTAGAATACATAAAAGTGAATTTTTTAATTATAAGAAAAATATTTCCTCAATAGTATCCAAGCATATTTAACAACAGAATTTCTCTGATTCCCCTAACTTAAACTTGGTTTGGCTTTCTTCAGACCCCTTCCTAATCACTGCCTCTCAGGAGACCTCATCCATCATGGTCCCTGGGCCCATCTCTGCAATATGACCCATGGGAGAGCAGGAAAGTGGTTGCCCTTGGTTGGATGATGCATGATCTGAGGATGTTAGTATAAAAAAGCAGTTCAGAGCTCAGGCTCTTGATTCAGACCATCTAAGCTCTGCCACTTACTATATGACCTAAGTTACTCTCCAAATCTTAGTGTTAATGGAAAAATAAGACCTACCTCATGGGGGAGGATAAGTAAAATAATGCAGGTAAGCTATTGTGCACCTAAGTGCTCATTAAATGTTAGTTGGTATTAAGTTGCAAGAGGGCTCTGAGTCTGAGTGGCAAGGGTGGGCTGTATGCTCTGGTCTGACCACTGAACACCAGGGGAAGTGTGTGAAGCCCAATTTGTCTCACCTTCCTGGCCTTCTGACTTGTGTGCCAGATAATGTTTTGGTCAATGATGGGCTGCATAGACAGTGGTTCCATAGATTATAATGGATGCCAGACATGGTGGGGCATGCCTGTAATCCCAGTGGTTAGGAAGGCTAAGGCAGGAGGATCACAAATTTGAGCCCAGCCTCAGCAATTTAGCCAGTCTCAAAGCAACTTATTGAGACTCTGCCTCAAAACAAAGACTACAAATACAAAGGGCTGGGGATGTAGTTCAGTGGTAAGTCACCTTTGGGTTCAATCCCCAGAGGTAAAAAAAGAAAAATATTATAAGAGTGTTGAAAAATTCCTAGTACCTAGTGACATCATAACCATCATCATGTACTACTACAACACATTACTTACATATCTGTGGTAATGCTGGTGTGAACAAACCTGCTTGAGATATGTATCCTTACACAAATACCGGTCATCATGTAATAATTGACTATAGTATTCAGTGCAGTAACACACTGCAGTCTTGCAGCCTATGAGCAACAAGCTACCCCATGTAGCTCATGTGTGTAGTAAGCTATACCATCTAAGTTTGTGTGAATGGATGCTATAATGTTCACACAATGATGAAATCAACTAAGGATTGTTTCTCAGAAGATATCCCTGTTGTTAAATGATGCAGGACTGCATTCAGTCAGTATTGGTTACCCTGACATTGAAAATACATCATGTGAGTATTTAACAGACATGAGTCGTCTTGGTTAGAACTAAAGCAGGCCTTGTCAGGGTATATATAGCCTCTTCTCCTTGGGGAACCTGGCCTCTACAATTTGCAGACTACATTTACAAAGATGTTGTCTGGTGCAAGTCACACTGCCAGCTTTCTCTCTTGAACAGACAGGAGAAACACTCCCCAAAAAAAATGTCTAGCAGGAAGGCTTCATTCAATGTTTATCCCCAGGCCACCTTGGTTCACCAGTTGGTGTGCACCTGCTCAGGGAAGACCTGGGCATATGCAAACCTGAATGAGGCAGTTGGCATCCCTTAGAGCTGCACAAAATTTATTTGGATATTGATGGGATGCTTTGCAGAAACTGAAGAAGAGGTCCACCAAAGCTTTCACAGATTGTTTCTTTTCACATCCAAGGACAAAGCAGCGGTGAACATGTCCTAAGACAAGTTCACAGACCCCTTGACTCCTCCAGTGCCTGAACCAGAGGAAACCTGCAAAGGAAAACGCTTTCTCCAAAGTGGGGACTTGGCAGCAGTGAAGTTCCAAATGGAACTGGGTTTATCATTCTCTGAGAAAGTACAGAGCAAAAAATAAAATAACCATTCAAGAGCAGTTATTTGCTCTTAAACTTGACTTGCAGGTTCTCAGAGAGTTGACTTAATGTTAAAGGTTGGAATTTAAATAAATGAAAGAAGAGAAAATACAAGAGTTGCCCTAGTCTAAGTCTTTTCTAGAATCCCTACCAAGGAGACTGGGCATTAGCAAATTAAGAACCATCAGAAGTGGAAGGAACTTTGGAAAGCATCCCTTTCATGCCCCTTATTTTATAGCAGGGAAGGTAAGGCCAGAGAAGGGGCCTGTGCAAGCTGTGCTGTAGGTCAGGGAGACGACCAGAATGGGAAAGTAGCTGTTCCCACCCCAGCACAGCTCTCCCCAACCACCACACCACAGGCCTACATCGATAGCTCAAAAGCTGCAGATTGTGAATTCAAATTACCTGAATCCCCTGGGAACTTGCGAGTACCAGATGTTTTACTTTTGTCCAGACGTGTTTAACTTGTTAGAGGAAGGTCTCAGGAGATCTTATGATAAAGTGCCTTTGAGGTGAAAGAGAAATGTGAACGGGGTAGATTTGATGGTCTGTGAATTTCAGGAGGGCGTATACATCAAGCAGCCAGGCAGTTGCTGGGTTGCCTCCAACTTTTTCTTCCTTCCCTGTGGCTAGCCACTGTCACATTTAGCCTTGGTTTCTTATGGATACCCACAACCCCTCTCCCTAGACTTTCTACAGTTGATTTCCAATACAGAAATCAGAGTGATCCTTTTCTAACATGACCAGTTTATGCCTTCTCTGGTCATGTATTCTGGTGGTGGACATACACTCTTGCTGAGTTCTATAGCATCTAACTCCATCCCCTTTTATATTGATAATTTTTTATAAATACCAAAGTTCTTCTGAGCCTGAGCTGGTGGATTCGTCTCCTTCACGTTTCCTCCTGATCATTACCTGATGTCTAAATAGCCCAAGCAGAAGCTGCCTTTAGAGGGTTGAAAGTTTCAAGATGGAAAGCCTGGGGTCTCTGCTTTTGCAACATTTGGAGCCCAAGACACCTACAGAATGTGGGGCAGGGTGGAGAGACATTCAGATATTACCAAACCTATAAGTTATCTTCAGCCGAAAAATCCAGGATAACTTAGAGAAGTTCCACTGCCCCGGTGCAGAAAATCAGAAGAGACTCTTGAGTGAGTGGAAGAGAGGAAAGAGCAGAGACGATTAAGGTAATAGCAGACATTTTTCAGAAGCCCCCCACCCCCTAAAAAAATCAGATATATTTGAAATCCAACATTGCATGGATCTGTGCAACAGAACAATCTGGAACAGGGATAGTCACAGCCACAACTGGGAACTTTAAACTGGACATAAATCAAGTAGTTGCAAGGAAAAAGGACGGAAAAGGATCTGTATTAATAACTATGTCCGCTACAATGAAGCAACAAATCCAGGCCATTTAGTAGAAGTCTTAGAATAGGAAGGGGCTTTTAAGAGAAGTAGATAAGATGGAAGCAAGCTGATAAATTTAGAGGTTGCGTATGGCAACAGAGCAGAGACTTGCTTTACCCACAATTGGCTAAGGGTTCCATCAAGCCATAAAGATAAGGACTCATGGTAAAACCTGCACTGCCTTAAACTTCAATAGATCCTTATTAAGCTATGGTCCTTCAACACTAGAGTTCCACTGGAGATGCTGGATGAAATATTGTTTCTAGAATCTGCCTCAACCAACCAGATCAGAGTGTCTACTACAATCTGTATTGTTACCAAAGAAATCAGGTGTTTCAGAGGAAGCTAGGGTGCACCTTATTAGCAGACCTTACTTTGAACACCTTGGCACTTTTGTGCTCATAATCTGATATAAAAACAATGCAACTCTGTGTATCCATACACAGCCTTTCATCAGTAATTGCTTTGGGAAAATAACCACTGCACTCATTGATTAACACTGGGAAGATGAGATTAGAGGTGAAGTGGGAAATGGTATTACTTTCATTATTTCAGTTTAGTTTAGCTTTTCTAACTATTTATATGTAAATCATATGGGGGTAGTAAGGTAGACTGAACAGGGAGCACTTAAGACTTATTGTTTGGTTTTCTCTTTATACTTTAAAAATGCAACTTTTAGGCACTGTTGTGCATGCCTATAATTCCAGCAACTCAGGAGACTGAGGCAGGAGGATCACACGAGTTCAAAGCCAACCTCAGCAACTTAGCGAGGCCCTAAGCAACCCAGAGAGACCCTGTCTGTAATAAAATACAAAAAGAGGCTGAGGATGTGGCTAGGTGGTTAAGTGTCCCTGGGTGCAATTCTCAGTACCAAAAAAAAAAAAAAAAGGAACTTTTAGATGTAATATTTATTCATTTAGAAATATTCTTTGAGTGTCTATATGTGCCAGGCACTGTTCAAGGTAGTTGGTACAGTGTTTGCAGGATAAATATACAATTGGATCTAGGCTATCTGTTTTGAAAAATAAATGTAATTCAACCTTCATACTTGATCGGTTGTCAAGTTTTACTTTCTTTACAGAGTTCTGAGTTTGAAAAACCCCTCCAGGTATGTTAGCTAAGTCATTAGGATGGAGGGAGGTCAATTGACAGGTATAATCATAACCCATGAGCCAAAGATATGCAGCCCAGGTGAGAGACACCTTTTCCCACCTTGCCTTAAACAGTGAGGTATGCATAGGGCTTCTTCTTTCCTGCTATGCAGCATGTTATTTATATAATAGAACCATGCCTGGTAAAAAGTGGAACTGAGATGAAATACTAAGCAACTAGTTTAAGGTGCAAGAGTCTAAATTTTTCTATTTTCCCCTCCAGGTTAGGAATAAGTCATTTAATTTTCTTCAGGGAGAAGAATCAGTGATGGAAGGTGAATGGAAAAGTTCCTGTTTGCAAAAGTTCCCCTCTTCCCAGTAGCACACCCATCTTCAAAATCATGTATCAAATTCCTCTAAACTAGTAGATTTTTAATGTATGCATTAAAAGAGATAATTTAAAGTTTTCTTCCATAATGCTATACAGAGCTCTCCATATTTTAAATTAAAAAATGAATTAAAAGAGCCCCCCAAATATTATCTTTATTATTATCACTAATTATATTATTTAACATTTAAGTGTTAAACATGTGCAAGGTGCTATAATTAGTGCATATAGCATGTTATTTAACCCTTACGATCTTATAAGTATTATCATTCTCATCTTTTAGAGAAGGAAACTGAAACACAGAGAAATTCAGTCTAAGATCCCACAAGATACTCATTATCAACCCAACTACTTAACTCCAAAACCTGCTATCTTACCTACTCACCCTTGGACCCTAATTCCTCTGTTGTAATGAACCTAGAACATTCATTAATGTGAGTTCCATTGGCAAAAAAAGAGAGGTGATGCAGCCAGGTCTGGTGGCGCACATGGGAGGCTGAGGCAGGAAGATCGGGAGTTCAAAGCCAGCCTCAGCAAATTAGAGAAGCCCTAAGAAACTTAGCGAGATTCTGTCTCTAAATAAAACATTTTAAAAAGGACTGGCAATGTTGCTCAGTGGTTAAACATCCCTAGGTTCAATCCTTAGTACCAAAAAGAGTGAGAGAGAGAAAGAGAGAGAGAAATGATGACCCTACATAAGAAAAGATCCAACCATCAATGTCTCCTATTCATAGCCAATTGAACAGAGAAAGGTTTCAAGCAAGACTTTACAAGATAAAGGCACTCTGTGAACAAATACCATCGTTAGGTTTCATAAGAAGCCTTCAGCTGTCAATCATCTGCTAGCACAGTAAATTGACACATTTTCCATTTCAACTGGTCATGTTTTCTCTTTCTCTCTTCTCCTTTCTATTTTTCTCTTTGTCTCCCTTTCTCCTCCTCTCCTTTCTTCCATCTTCTCCATTCTTCTTGTATTCAAGGGTCAAAGAATGTAAGTGAGCAAAAAATGTTATAAAAACTTAAGTGGCAGATTTAATTTTTTCAAGTCAAGTATATAACCCACATTTCTTTTTGCTTAATAATTTTTACAAATAATAATTTGTTCTTTTAATTTATTTCAGTAAATTCCCAAACTATCTTTTATGGGCCATCATTCTAGCAGATATGGATAGATAGATCCATATCTACCTATATGGATAGATACACTGTCAAATAAGTTTGAAAAATAAGACACGTCAGCACCTCCTTGTGGAGTTTTCCTGTGTGCATTAGCTTAATAAGACTTTGAGAAGTCCCACAGAAAAGAAACTCATTTACATTGGTTATTAATATTTCACTCAAAAAAATGTTTTGGGGTTTCCTATGTGCTAACCCATTTCAGATGCTGGAGATACAGTGGTAAACAATATAAGATCTCCCTACTTTTCTTCTAACAGAGCTTCTATTACAGTAAATGTAACTCAATGGTGCACTACACATTGTGACAATACCTTAGGAAGTGTGTCCCTTGGGTCACCAGTATTGGAAATGCCTTTCTACACACATGTATGAGTTATGTAATTTGAGTTTTAATTTTTTCTAGTAACACTCATATGGAGAAGGATATCCATTAATACAAGAAATATCCTTGGTTCTGGACATTTCCAGAAGATCTTTCTTTATTATTAGGTATACATGAAGTCAGAATGGATTTTGATTAATTGTACACAAATGGTGTACAATTCTCTGGTGTACAATTCTCTCATTTCTCTGGTTTTATACAATATAGAGTCACACCATATGTGCAGTCATACGTGTACCTACGGTAATGATGTTCATCTCATTCCACCATCTTTCCTGCCCTTATGCCCCTTCCCCTCCCCTCCCTCCATTTGCCCAATCAAAACTCCTTCATTTTTCTCATGCCCCTCCCCCATTATGGATCAGCATCCACTTATCAGAGAAAACATTTGGCCTTTGGTTTTTTGAGATTGGCTTACTTTGCTTAGCATGATGTTCTCCAACTCCATCCATTTGACTGCAAATGCCATAATTTTATTGTCTTTTAATGCTAAGTAATATTCCATTGTGTATATATACCACAGTTTCTTTATCCATTCATCTATTGAAGGGCATCTAGGTTGGTTCTACACTTTAGCTATTGTGAATTGAGCTGCTACAAGCATTGATGTGGCTGCGTCACTATAGTATACTGTTTTTAAGTCCTTTGGGTCCAGAAGATTTTTTTTCTGTCCTCATTAAAAGGTAATATATTTCACAAAATGCAGAATTTACAAAAGGAAAACATCTAATAGGACCTCAGTGAAGAAAAATCTTCAAATTAAGAATTAAAAATAAATCACATTGGCAGCCTTGCTTCTTTCTTTCCTTATAACTCCCCCATCAGATATTATAGAGGTATCTTACATAAACCTTTCTTCTAAAGGCTCTCTTTGGAGCAAGACATAACATTGAGTTCTTGTGCTATGATCTCTATAGTCTTCCTGAGATCAATAACATTTTCTGAGAACCTTGGGATTTGATTGGCTTCAGTCTATATCTCTGTCATTCCCTGTCTGGAAAGGTCTTCAGTTTTTAAATTGAATAACAGTAGAACACTTTCCTCTCTGCCCTCTGTTCCGATTGGTGAGAAGAGGTAAATCTGGGGTTTTGAGAGGGGAATGTTAAGTGCGGTGTAGTTAATTGTCGTTGGCAGCTAGAAATAAAAGAGGGTCATTGTGTTCAAGGAGTATAGTCATGAAGGATGAGAAGTTGACCAAAATGGCAAAACATGCCTTTTCATCTTCTTCCTGATAGTAACATCTACACAACCTCCACAGCCTAGGCTAAGGTCCCCCACGTTCACCAGCCAGGGGTTTCTCACCATTGTACTTGCTTTCAAGAAAGACCCCGCAGGATGTCCTTCAGGAGAAGGCGAAAGTGAACTTTTCCCAGGGCAGCACAGTAGAAGTAAAGTGTTAGAAGAGAGGCAGGAGTATTTTAGAGATACAATTAGAGGGCTGATCTGCTAAAACAGGTTGCAAAGACGTACCCTAGGCCCATGGCAATCATTCATCCAGTTTCACTCTGATGTAAAACTGGTGACTGTCCAGTGAGGAGTATCATTTTCAATATGTCCCTGAATCCCAGTCTCCAACTTGAGGATGAGATAACTGTGTTTGTGTGTGCGTGCGTACGCGCGCGTGCCCATACTTGCACACTAGGGATTGAATCCAGGTCCTCACACATGCCAAGTTAAGTGATCTGCCACTTTCATAATTCAGCCTCCTGACTTGCCAGTGCCTACCAACCAGATCCATCCTGTCTTTGCCAGAGTCTGGTTTCCAAGATGGGCAGCATTCAGTGTCGCTTGATTAGCCAGTTGTTAGCTTCCCCTGAAGTTTTATTAGAATCCTCAAAGAAAAACTAGACCAAAAAGAACACAGTCACTGAAGATGGCAGCAGAGTTCTATATTCTTTAATTCAGTCAGCCAGTCATTCAAAGACGGGAGCACAGGTAGAGCCCAGTGTCCCTGCAGGTGCTGGAGAGCAGTGGAGGAGGAGGCCCCGAGACCCCTCTGTCTTGTAGCTTACCATGAAGAAAAGTAGACATTAGGCAAATGAACTAACAAGACAATTCTGGAGAGTGATTAATGCTTTGATGAAAATCCAAGAAAAAAAAGTGAGACAGTGAGTGGCTTGGTGACTTCTGGTTCAGAAAGCAGGGCACTTGTACAGGCAGCAAGCTCAGTACGCACAAGGCCTCTAAGAAAGCAGGGCTCTGTGCTTGAGACCAGAGAGGAGGGCAGTGAGCCCATAGAGAGGAGGTTGGCTCAAGATGGACCATATCCTCCTGTAGGGCCTGGCTAGGGCATGGGAAGGCTCAGGTTTGAATTTTATTCTAAGTACAGTAGCTGTCATCATCAGATTTTTAAAGAAAGACATGATGTAATCTATTATAAAAATATTCTACTCTGGTGCTCTGAGGACAGGGGATAGTAGTATGGGTAGAAATGTAAAAAAAGTTTGAAGTCCAATTTTTTAATTCCCAAAGATTCTGTAACAAGATGGAGATTGCCTTGAAAGTGAAATTGTTAACAATAATAATACCAAAAAGACTTTTAAAACACATACATTTTGCACACAAATAACATAACACAACTCTCACAATACTCCCTGAAAAGGAAGAAAATCTCTATTTGCTCCAAAGTGTGTTTTCTTGTGTATCTGTAGGGCTGATAAAAGGCGTAATTAATCTACCTTTTCCCCTAGGATCTTTCATGAATACTTCACTGGTAATTGCTTAGGTCCCTTCTCAACAGGAAAGGGATTACCCAGCATGATATCCATTGCTGACAGGAACACACAAATTGCTGATATTGAAAAGATAAATGGGGTAAAAAATCACTCCCAATACTTCCTGCCCTGAGGGATGGCTGGGCCATTCAATGATGAGGGCAAAGACTGGAGGGGAAATACCCTGGACTTCAGGAGATCTTCAGGAACTCTAAGCCATGGTAGAAAGCTTTGACCTCTGGGATTTCAGTGACCACACCTAATGTTGGGGATCCTATTCTGTACTCCAGGCACAATTAGAATTACAAAGCCTGGAAAAATAAACATAGTATTATTTCTTCCATGACCTTTGAGGAGCTTCAGACTAGGATAACCAAAGCTTGCCTAGCAGAGGTCCTTCCAAAGCATGTTTTAATGAATAGTGATTACATCTAATAATTTCACTGATTTGATTCAATTTGATTGAATAATTTGATTCAATTATTTCTTCTCTTTTTCTAAAACAAGAATTTAAGGTAGCTTCTAGTATTTTGTTTAAATTTTTTTAAAAAAACTGTTGAAAATGGTGGGATTGGATCATCTTAAGGTGGCTCACATGCTTTTTGATTCTTTTGACTTTTTTTAAAATTCACTTGGTGAGTCTCCAGAAACCATCCACATGCAAAATTCAGCACTAATAGAGTAAGTTCATCCTAATTCTGAACCTTTTAAGTCCAAATTAATAAGGCATGGCAGTAGTTACATTGGTATTATTACATACACATCCCATAGATAAAAGATTTAGGATTTCTGGGATGTTTACTAAACATTAATTTAAGTTTAATGAAGCTGACATACAATCCAGAAGAAAGACCTTCCCAAATACTTGAGGGACCAACACCCAGTGAGAAGCACAGTCATCCTCAGAAATTCAGAAAGAGAAATGTGCCCTATGGTGCTCTTGGCTACCTTCCTCCCTCACAGAGTCAAGAGGAAACTCAAACATCATAAAATCCAAAGCTGATGTCTCAGAAGTTAAAAGTAGAATGAGGGTTGGTGGCAGGAGAGAGGGGGTGATGATCAATGTGTACTAAATTATATTTAGCTCAGAGAAAGAAATTCAGGTATTCTGTTGGACACAGGCATAGGGACATAATTAGTCCTATAACCAGGATCCCCTGACTCTGGGGTCCTTTCATGGCACAGCCTTTACTTCACAGTTCTTCAGGTTTCACACCCTCGCTCTGCCTAAAGCTGTCCCATCTTACAGAAGTTAGGACCCTCTAGAGATCCTTTGAACAGAGGTGACAAGAGACAACCACAGCCAGAAAGTACACAGGAGGCCCTAGCAGAGAACCTGAAATGATAGAAAGTTTGATACTTCCCAACCCACAGATTCACATGGAACTCCTCTGAGTTATAGCTGCTGGCTTTTGCCTTTCATGAGAGCTCACTGTGGGTGCAATTCTGCACTGAGTACTTTTGATACAGTATCTAGCAAAACCTTCCCAGAGGCTCAGCAAGTAAGGCAGGCAATTACTGGAGTGATTTAAAGATGGACTCCAGAGCCAGCCAGCCTGCATTTGAACTCCATCTGCCCTGCTTAATAGCTCTAAGAACTTACCTTCTCCACGTCTCAGTTTCCTCTCTGTAAAATGGGAATAATAATACAGCTAATCCAAAAGGTTATGACAATTCAGGTGAGTTCATGTGAAATAGTGAGAAAGTGCCTGTGACAATGGTAAGTGCTCAATACATGCTATGGTTATTATGGTCTGTTTTATAGATGAAAAACAAGACTAATAGAGAGCAACAAGTTTAAAATTGCACAGCATGTGGAAGAGTCACATCTGAGTGCACTCTATTTAATACCAAAACCTGTGTCATTAGCCACCCTTCTAGGCCAGCTCCCACTGAGAGACTTGAATATAATTTTTTCTCTAGGTCCCAGTTGGCAATCCATAGCAACCAGCAAGAAGGGAACTACAGTGGATTCCAGGGCACTGGAGCTGCTCTCCTCATCTTACTCAACCCACATTCCCATTTCTTTCCTCATGGGAGTGCCCAGTCTTGGGTCAAAAGGCGATGACTCTGACATTTTCTCAGGGAATTCCATCTTCCTGGAATTCCTTATCCACTTTCTCCACATTTGAAATCGTCCATTTACCCTACTTCCCCTTATAAACTGCATCACCACCCTCTCTACCCTGAGCAGAATTAGTCACCCCCTGAACATGGACAGATTGGCAATGAGAAGACAGTTCCTGAGATCAGCAGGACCAGGGTTTGAGCCCTAATTCTGATACTTCCAAAGTTGGTAATTTAAGAAAAGCAGCTTTCTTCCCATAGATACAGTTGTACCATCTGTAAAGCAGCATCTTCCTGGCTGAATTTGGTGGAGATTAACTAATATAATACACACAAAAAACAACCCCAAATATGATAGTGTCTCAAGAAGTGAGAGGCATTATGGTCACATTTTCTGTGGAATCTTGCCCAAATGTGTATTAGAGACTTAACATGCCATTCAATTATGTTTCACACACTAGACTGAGAACTTCTCAAGGTCAGGTTGATAGCACCTCCAGGACATAGAACATGCCTGGTATAGAATGGACACTCCAAACATGTTAATTAAATTGATTTAAACCATCACCAAAGGTAATGGTTTCAATGGGACTTGTTTACCTATAAAAAATTAGAGTAGACATGCAGTTATTTATTAAATATTCCCTGACTTCAGTGGTTTTCAAACTTTAGCAGATATCAGAATCCCTTGGAGGTCTTTTTAGAAGACCCATCCCTAGAGTTTCTGATTCAGTAGGTCTGGTTTGAAAATTTAAATTTCTCACAAGTTCCCAGGTGATGTGGCTGGTCCAGGGACCATACTGTGTGAACCACTGCCTGGTTAGCACATTCAGTAACAGCCTTAAGCATCATCTGACAAAAGCAATTCAATTCAGCTCAATTGAACAAAGTTTCTCTGAGAAACTAAAGCATGCAGGCAGGATGCAAAAGGCAGCCTTAAAGATTTTATTAGTGCAGTAAGAATAAGTCAATTTTGATCTGCATTTCTCTAATTGTTAATGGTGTTAAACATTTTTCCATGTATGTGTTGGCCATGTGTATTTCTCCTTCTGAGAAGTGTCTGTTTAGTTCATTTGCCCATTTATAGTAGCACAATTCACAATAGCCAAACTATGGAACCAGCCTAGGTGTCCATTGAGGATGAATGGATAAAAAAAAAATGTGTTATATATGTACAATGGAGTTTTATTCAGCCATAAAGAAAAATAAAAGTATGGCATATACAGGAAAATGGATAAGACCATCATGTTAAGCAAAATAAGTCAAATTCAGAAGGCCAAGGGTTGCATGTTTTCTCTCGTATGCAGAAGCTAGAGAGGAAAAAGGAAAAGAAAGGTGAGGGTGGATCTCCTTAAAACCAAAGGGAGATCAGTAAAGGAAAGGGACTATGGGGTGAGAGGTGGCAAAGGAAAGGGAAAGTGCTGGGGAGTGATATTGGCCAAATTATATTGTTATATTGTGTACAGGTACAAATATGTAACAACAAATCCCATCAGTACGTGCGACTATAATGCACCAATAAAAAAAAAGGGGGAAATAAAAAAAGAAGAAGTCAATTCATAAGTGATGTTAACACCATAATTTCCAAAGGCCCTTTTTGAAATTAAAGATCACAATTGAAACACTACTCTGGAAACAACTGCTGCAAGCAAGATCCACTGATAAATGCTGAAATTAGTCGAAGAAACATTGAGTATCTGCTCCAAATATTTATTTATCCTTGGGGTGTTTTATTGTTTGTTTATTCTGCATTGCTAGGGACTGAATCGAGGGCCTTGTGCACACTAAGAAAGCCCTCTAACACTGAGCTACACCACCAACCCCACTGGGGTAGTTTTAAAATTTGTTCAGAAATTGCTTGATAATCCTAATTCTAGGAAGTGGGGTAATTTCCCTCCCACAAGTATGGACTGTACTTGACAAGCCACTTCTAACAAATGTCATATGAGAAAGGAAACGAGAGTAGTTTCATATTGGAGAAATGTGATACCATCATGGAAAAATCTGATCCACCCTAATCAAGGTATCCAGATAAGAAGCAGCAGTGACAAGTTAGGTTAGGTTCAGGTATGATGTGATGAGGGGCACTTCACCTCTGTGGGGCCCTTTCTGAAGAATCTACAACCTCAGGGTGATCAAGAGAGAACATTAAACCAACCCAGTTTGAAGGAAGTTCTATAAAATAACTGGCCAGGACCTTTTAAAAGTTTCAAGGTCCAGGACAAAGAAAGACAAAGAAAATATCACAGATTAGAAACAAGGGAAATATGACAATTAAATGTTATGTGATTTCTTGGATTGGATTCTGGCATAGAAAAGAGACATTAGTAGAAAACTGGTACAATCCAAATAGTCTATAGTTTAGTTAATACTACTTGCTCCAATATTACTTGCTCCAATATTAATTCCTTAGTTTGGATAGTTGGCTGTGGTCGTGTAAGATGTTAACATTAGGGCAGGATTGACTAAAATTATAAAGGTTTCAAGATAGCAATAGCAGAGACTCTTCCAAGCATGAGGCCCAGCAAGACTGCATAGGTATATGGTTGTGAAATTGGCCCTGCATTTGGGGAAGCTGGATGGAGGGTATTGTCTGGAGTGCAGCTGAGCTGTGAGACAGAGCTGTGCTAAGCTGTCAGCTGTTGAAGTAACCAGTTAAGGCAATAAGTCACAAATAAAATAGTTAATAATTTATCCTAGCTATTGCTATTGCTATAACAAAATACCTGAAGATGGGTAATGTATAAAAAAAAGTAGTTTTTATTCATAGTTATAGAGGTCCTAAAGCATGGCACCAGCTTCTTCTTGGCTCTGGTGAGGACTATGTGGCCCATGGCATGACAGTGGTGGGAATACATGCAGAAAAGATCACATGACTTAGGAGTCAGGCTTACCCTTTCATAACAACCCACTGTATCTCTTCTGAGACCAGCCTCTGCTATGCCCTAACCCCTCACTAGGCCCCACTTCTTAAAGGTTCTACCAATTTACACACCACGTCACCGGGGACCAGGCTTCCAACACGAGCCCTTGGAGGCACACTCAAACCATATCCAGACCAGAGCAATTTTAAATCACTTACTGGGATAGTTCAAGCAGAAGGCTAAAACTGGAGAAAATAGCTACTCTCCCAGTTTCCTGTCTCACCACTGCAACTGGGGAAGAATCAAGTGGAACAGCACGGAGGTGGGATCTCACTGTCAAAGGAGCTCCAAGAAAAGGTTCCAACAGTTTTATGCACCCTGGGGTCAGGGGGAGGGTGAAACAAATAGTAGAAAAGTCCTGGGTATTGGGAAAGTGTCTGAGTCTCCCCTTATCACACACATGCAACCCATAAACAAATTTATCAGGGGTTTCCTGAAGATGACCTTGGTCAACAGTCTTAGGTAGAGACCCAGGAATTCCTTGTACCTGGACTAGGAATGTGAATGAGTAAAAGATCTAGACCAACCAGGGGGTCTGGAGACCTCAACTTAAGCTCCTTCCAGAGACTACACTGCAGTCTGTACATCAGAGTGGCTAAATAATAAGTCTGGTGGGGCAGTTCCTTGTGAGGTCTGCCAGGTAGAGCCTTTGTAATAATCTGTAGTTAGGCCAACAGTCCACACATAGGTTTTGTAAACCAGGAGCTGGCCTCTGTGGTATGTGGAAACTTTTGTACTTTTGCACTTCTTCTATAAATCTAAATTTAGTTCAAAATTAAAAGGTTAAAAATAAAAAGATCATCCTTCTCTCCATTTCCTCATTCTTCATCTCTCAGGTCTACTAACAGTGCTACTTACAACTGAGCCTCCTAAACTAGCTTCTTTTTCCCTCTTTCCATAGGGACAAAGAATCCCAGGGACCTTGGCAGATTTTGCCTTCTCTCCCTACAAGCAGACTGCTTTCCCAAATGCAAAGAATCAACTCAATTTCACTCCAGAATCCCTGCTTTTAACCACTGTGCCATCTAACAAATGTGACATATGCATTTGTGGAGATTTTATCAAGTATTATGAAATACAAACTTTTGGTTTCTGCTAAGGTAGTTGCCTTGATTTCCTCTCCTTCCATCAAAATTAACACTGAAAAACCTGTAGAAGCAAGAGGATATTACGGGTTAGTTCTCAGAACTAACAACAAAATGTGAGCCCCCTGAAGACAATGCCTGACATGTGTCAGGAAGAGGGGGGCTGTACAGAATTTAGCAGCGAGAGATGGGACCAGCCAAGGTTCAGGAGAGAGGTTTGAAGTTCTGTTCTCCCCTTGCTCTGTGCCGCCTTGGCCACGCCATCACCGGCTCCTCCGTAGCCCAGCCAGGCCAGCACCAGGCAACAGGTAAGCTCTGCTGGGATTGAATTGATGAAAACATTTTTTTTTTCAGTACTGGGGATTGAACTCAGGGGCACTTGACCACTGAGCCACATCCCCAGCCCTATTTTGTGTTTTATGTAGAGACAGGGTCTCAGCACCTCGCCATTGCTGAGGCTGGCTTTGAACTCCCGATTCTCCTGTCTCAGCCTCCCAAAGTGCTGGGATTACAATCGTGATGAAAACAGGTTTGGTCTGCTCCATCGCCCTTAGGCTTTCACACCTCCAGTCAGTCCTTCCCTAGCCCAGGACTAATGGACACAATAACATAAGGGAACACCATCTCCCCAACTTCACCCTGCAAGTTTAAAAGTGAAACCCCAACTAGTGGACCTGGGGCCTTGGACTTTCTGCCCTGGGACTTGATCTTCTTTCTCTTTAAATCTGTGAGGATAAGCACCTGACCTTGACCTTTTCCTCAAAACACATTACCGAAGTGGTTTATTGATAGCCTGAGGGAAACATCACTTCATAAACCAAAATAGCTAGATTTGAGTATGTAATTACTGTAAAGAAAGATAACAAATAGAACAACTCCCTGAAGTGGAATTACTGATAGAAATGATCCAAAACTGTAAAATAAACATGCTGAATACACTTAAGAAGATATGGGGAGAATTGTTAGCAATGTGAACGAAGCATAAGAAATCAATAAACAATGCTAAGTGGAAATATTCAAAGTAAAAAATATAACCAAAGTAAATACCATAATCAATGGAATAAATAATAAGATGAATTTGATGGAAGAAAAATGAATTAGTAAGTTGGACTGAGGAAATGATAGAAAATATAAAAATAACTAAGATATTAAAGATAGAATTTGGAGCCGGGCGCGGTGGCGCAAGCCTATAATCCCAGCACTTAGGGAGGCTGAGACAGGAGAATCGCGAGTTCAAAGCCAGCCTCAGCAATGGCGAGGTGCTAAGCAACTCAGTGAGACCCTGTCTCTACATAAAACACAAAATAGGGCTGGGGATGTGGCTCAGCGGTCAAGTGCCCCTGAGTTCAATCTCCAGTACCCCAAAAAAAAAAAGATAGAATTTAGTAGGAAAGTACTACAAGGGACTGAAGAACAGAGCATTTAACTCTGGGAAATATAGAATAGTCTTTTTTTTTTTTTTTTTTGTACCAGGAATTGAACCCCAAGGATGCTTAACTGAGTCACATCCTCATCCCTTTTTATTTGGAGACAGGGTGACACTAAGTTGCTTAGGGCCTCACTAAGCTGCTGCGGCTGGCTTTGAACTTGCTATCCTCCTGCCTCAGCCTCTGAAACATCTGGGATTACAGGCATTTGCCACTGCACCTAGCTAAAAAATAAGTCTTGATCAGAGACATAAAGGCTAGTAGGGGCTTGCCAGGTGGATATGGAAAGGAAACACATTTCAGGCAGAGGAAACCGATCTGTGCACATGTATAGAGGCAGGAATAAAAATGACAACTGTGATCTGGGAACAACACAGAGTTTCAGGTGTCTGGAGTGAAGGCTTTGAGAAGGAACTTCACGAAGGCTAATGTAGAAAGGTAAGCAAGGGTCAGATGAGGACACGTCTTGGGAGGCATGTAGTATAATTTCCCCCCATTCTAAATATGGGGAAACTGAGTCAAGATCAGACAGTTTAAGTGAGCTGCCCAGGTCAGGGCTTCCCACAAGAGAGCTCTTAACTCTTTCCTGTATCCCTTCTCTTCCCAGTCAAGGTTGATCTGTGGTTACTTAGCTTGGAGGTCTTAGTGTTTAGCAAAGTCAGTCAAAACTTTTAAAAGTAAATGAATTCAAGATCAGGTGAGTTTTTCTGAAGTGAAGGGTGGGGGGTCCATCACAATTGGTAGTTTATGGTTAAAATAAAGAAGATCAAGGCTTAAAAATAGAAATTTGGGAATCATCAGTATATAGGGGTAGGTGGAGTCATGGGAGTGGATGGGTTTGTGACAGTACCTACCTTGCTCCCCAATGCCATATCACATTGAAAAACGTTTTCCTTAGGATAGGAACCCAAATCAAGAGGAGGTGTCTTAAATTCCAGGTACCCAAAGAAGAATCCTTTTATCCAGAAGGCAGATGTTATTAAATGTTAGAGAGGTTAAGTGACTTATCCAAGATCACATAAAGAGTAAGGGACAGAACTGGGATTCAAAGGAAAATTAGGTTGGCTCCAGAGCATAGGAGATGGGATGCTGAGTACCCAGCAATGGTTCTCACTCTTGCTTTCTCAAAGCTTACTATTCAGAGTGGCTCAGCAAGTGAAATCTATGTTCTTGGTTCTAAGAAGCATGAGACTGGAACTGAGCCTTTGATGAGGAAGAGCAAATCCTGGACTTCAAGTCAGAAAAAATGAGTCCCAGCCTGAGCTCTGCCACACTTTCTACATGTCTGAGACCAAGTCATTTCTGCTCCATGGGGTCTCCATTCTCTCTGCATATGGGAGACTTGAGGATCCAGGTCTCTGGGCCTGGCAAGGAGGTTTTCCTTAGACCTCAAGCCCCACCCACCAGAGCCAGCAGCATCCGTTTCTCTCTTCTTGATGCCTTTCCTCCCCTCCATTCATACCAGCTATTTCAGCTTGGGCTTCCCAGCTGAGGGCCGGGTGTGGATTGTTTGAAAAGACATATGGCATCCCAGTGCAGCCGAGAGTCCAATCTCGAGGGGAAACCATTGTTCATTCATCTGGACCAAGTGACATTCTTTATGCAAGAATAACTCTTGATTAAAGGGTGAGTTTTAATGGAAACTAATTAGGCAAACTCTTTAGCCTGGGCATAATGATCAAATGAGCTGTCACACCATACCTGATACAATGATCTCACTCGCTACAAGATTTTATTCCTTAGCAATTACACTCCCACATGGCACTGCGTGCCGTTATTGCCTGGAGCACACATGTCAAATTAAAGAGCAACTTATGCACCTGATATTTAATTATTGCCTAGTACTACAGACACCCGGGGAATGTCAAAGTGAGCAGTCCTGCTTGGGAGAGACGAAAACTGAAATCTTCTTCTGCAAGGGAATGAAAAAAATAGGGATAAAATATGTATAGGCAACTATAGTTTCTTATTCAGCCATCTTACAATTCACGGTTACAAAACCTGCTCTCCCTGACCTTGAATAATTCACCAATTTTTTTTTTTCTTCATCCAGAAAAGTCAGCAGAAGGAGAGATGCAGGGGAAGGCGCTGGGGGCCCTACTGGTATTTGTTTACTTCCATGATTGATGTGTTCTGGATCTGGTCAAGCTGAGCTCTTGTGCAACTGATTCTTTTCCTAACAGGGTCTGACAGGAAAGAAGGTGGCTTGTAGCCTTGCTAGTGCAAAGGGAAATGTTTGCCCTCAAGGCCAAGTTCTCAGAAAGCCCCATCTTGCACTTCAGGCATACTTGGCAACAAATTTAAAAGTTGACCAAAGTTTCTCTCCAAGGCACTGTCCAAAAGCTGGAAAGGTGGGAAGATGTCAGGATCAGTCTCAACTTTGGCTATGAATTTAAATTATCTGGAAAACTTTTCAAACATACTAATGCTTGCAGTATCATTGCAAATTAAGTAAGCTACAGACTGGGGAGGGGGACTGGGTGATTTTTAAAAGCTTCTCAGATGGTTCCCTTGTTCATGTATTGTTAACCACTGGTCTGGACAGCAATAAGCCAGGCAGAGGGGTGCCTAGTGTCATGGGAGCTGCTGACAGGCTTCTGTGTTCTGTGCCTCTGTGCCTTTGCACATGGTGTTCTGTCCTCTGGAATGACCTTCCCCATTCCTCTATGTACCTGGAAAAACTCCATCTGTCCTCCAATATCAGGTGCAAATGTTGCTTTCCCCACGGTTTCTCCCCTGATTTCCTCAGGAAGAGTTACTTTCAGCATTGAGCCAGACTCAAGGCTTGCTGCTCCAAGAACCATCAAACCAAACTGCCCTCGTCTGTGGGAGTTCAAGAAGGGAATCCCTGTGTCTCCAGCAACCATCTGTGTCCCCCAGCTGAGCAAATTCTAAGAGTGTCTTGGTCCCTTTTGCTCCAGATAAAGAAATTCAATTACTAGTTATCAGAATTGCACCGCCTAATACTAAAAGGCCTTAATAAGAGTGCTTTGTATTTAGTAAACTGCACAGCTTGTGAAAACCCCCTCCAAACATCTGGCAGGAGGCCCAGCAGAGGTAAGGCTGGAACCTCTAATGACAGCAACATGTAAACAAGTGTTTTATTTCAACTGATAGGCATTAACTTCCAGTGTCAGCCTTATCCCCAGAGGTCTGGACTCCTCAGCCTTTCAAAGAAAGGCTTCTGGGAAACAACAGAGGAGGAGCTTGTGTACACCCAAGGATGGGGAGTGAAGGTGAGGCAGGATGCTCCTGATGAAGGACAGCTGATCTACTCTCCTTTCAGGGACTTTGATGCTGGATGAGGATTTACTCTCAACCATGCCACTGGCAGGCTGGGTGACCTGGGGCTGCGAGCCTCAGTTTTTCTGTCTGTCAAATGGAGTCCACATAGGTCTCTAAGTCCCAGGCAGCTGTGAGAAACTGCCCCAGCAAGTCTCCTGACAGCATTGCTTCACAAAAGGCCCCCAACAGAGGAGATTTCTTTCTCCGTTCCACCCTTCACATGTTCCTAACTGAGACCTGGACCAGTTAGAGGACCCCATTTGCTGGCTCAGTGTGTAAAGTCTACTGGACCCCATGCTCACTGGGCTGAGGTCTGTGGTGTTTGTGCAGATGAACATTTCAAGGAGAACCCACCGGGCAACAGCTGGGTCTTCATTCTCTCTGATTATTAGCAAGCACTGGTCCAGAGTAATCCTCCATACTCTAACTCAAATCCAGAAGCAATCCATCCCATAAGCACTAACTGAGTGAGTGCTGTGCCACACTAAGGCACTCTGCACACTAGGATGATCTAGAACTGTGTCTGCAGCTTGGGTGCCCTGGAAGGAGACACGGAAGCAGACATTAGCGGAAGCAGGTTGGTAAGGAGTGTGTTTAGGATCCACCCTGTGAGTGGGAGAGGTCATAGACTGAACTGTGTTTCCCCCAAATACATATGCCAAAGCCCTAACCCCCAATGCATCTGTATTCAAAGACGGAGCCTTTAAGGAGGTAAATAAGCTCAAATAAGGTCATATAAGTGGGACTTTAATTCCATAGGACCTGTGTCCTTATAAACAAAGGATGAGATACTGAAGATCTCTCCCTCCATAGAGACTCAGGGGAAAGTCCATCTGAGGACATAGCAAGAAGGCCGCCATCTGCAAGCTGGGAAGTGGGGGCTTCACCAGAAACCAGCTCTGCTAATATCTTGGTCTCGGATTTCCATCCTCCAGAACTATGAGAAAATAAATTGCTCGTTTAACCCCTGGTCAGTAATATTCCATTGTGACAGCCCAAGGAGTAGGACACAGGAGATGAAGGAAGAGGAAGGGGCAGAGCAGACAGTGAACTGTGATTCAGACTCACTGAAGACCTCAGCTGACTCTAGGGAAGCCAGTCAAAGCATCTTCAGTTGGAGTGAGGGGCTGGTCGGGCCCATAGACTCCCTGGATCCTCAGATGCTGACCACAGGTTGCCCCTGGAAGAGGCATAAGCCTGGCAGGGCAGTGCTCCTTGGCAAGGTGGACAGGACTCAGGATACCATAGCAGCCCAGCACAGCCCAGGTCCCCCCCAGAGATAGTGAGTGCTGTCCTTTTGCTAGCACTCTCCAGGAGCCAGAGCACTGTTCATCATGTTATTTGATCTTTACAATACTTCAGTGAGATGAGACCTATCTGACAGAGAAGGTTAAGTAACTTGTCCAAAGACACAGAGCTGGTAAATAAAGCGGAGCCTGAAGGAGGCCTCTTTTTCCCAGTGAACTACTCACATCTTGACATTGCTGCCCTCCTGCAGGAAATCTTGAAGGCTTCCTGCAAGAAGGATTTCCTGTCCTCCCCCAGCAGTTCATTGTCCCCAGGGTACCTTGAACCTCTCTCCTCAAGGCTTAAGTCATTTTTCCTTATAACAATCCTATCAGTGGACACTCATTTGTCCTTCACACGTCTCGGGCACTATTCTAGCTCTTTGCATATATTTTTAACTTAATCTTTTGTTTTCTGGCTTGAGTATTTTATAAAAGTAAATCATACATGCAAAAAAGTATACAATCATAATTGTTTGTTCAAATTTTCCTCAAGGTGTGCCTATGCATCCAGCACCCAGTGACAGAACATGAGCATTATTTTAAAGACTGTCCTCAGAGATATCATTTATTTTCTTTTTTGAGATGGGGACTCGCTGTTTTTCCCAGGCTGCTCTTGAGCTCCAAAGTGCAGATGATCCTCCTACCTCAGCTTCCCAAGTAGCTGGGACTACAGGCAGACACTACTGCACCTGACTCTTAGAATATTGTTTTTAAGAGTTTAAAATGCATGGTGGCAAACGTTCTTTCCATTTCCTACCCCTGTTATAGAGCAGACATCTATTACATTTCTGGTTGCATTGCTATTGGGTCACGGGCTTCCCTAGGTCCTGGGGATATGGTCCAAGTCACATCCCAGGAGTCATACTTTGGCAATGTCTTTCTGAGAAGCCCATAACCAACTCTAAAATGAAAAGGTCAAAACTCCCCTCACCACCACCTCCTTGAGGTGACATTTGAATTGAGAGCTGAATTGAGACAACCTCATGACACACTGGAGAACAGCATTTCAGGCATGGGGGAGAGTAGGTGCAAAGGTGCTGAGTAGGGCTAAGCTTGACTGTGTTCCCAGGGACAGGAAAAAGGCCAGTGTGGTTGGGCAGATGAGCATAAGTCAAGATGGAGAAGCGTGAGAAAATGGTAAGACCTGAGGAATAGGAGGGAGAAGGTAGACCATCCAGGCCCTTATAGGACATAGTAAGGGCTTATATTTTATTTCCAGCATAATGCAGAATCATTGGAAAGCTTTAAGCAAGAAGGAAATGCAGTGTGATCTAAGGGTGAACAGATCTCTCAGGCTGCTGAGTGAAGAACGAATTGTTGGTTAAAAAAAAATTGGGAGCAGGGAGACTCAGTTCACTTTCTGCCAGATGCCTGGCCTAGTGATTTGACTCCTGTTTCCAATCCCCAAAGTTTCTGCTCAGCAATTCAGATTTCCTAGTTCCTTCCACCCATTCCCCAGTCTCCCAAGACTCCTCCTGTCCTGCTGTTAGCCACCTCAGCCACCCTCCCAACTGCCCAGCTGGGTCTGCACAAGTGGGAAGCAGATGGGTCTTCCAGATCTCCAAAAGGCCATGGTTTGGCTTATAAATGTCACATGTAAAACCCAAAAGATCTTGCAAGATTCATGAAAGTATATGATAGTGTTCATCAAGTCCTGCAGAACAGGCACTCTGAAGATAGTGTTTGAGTGGATGGATAGATTGGATGTGCTAAATCCTATTGTCAGACTGGGACAGGGGGAGCTTCCATTGATCAGGGAATCATGAGAGAAGTTACAAAGAAGCTGCAGCCCATCAATCACCACCTTATTGTCCAGTTTTCATGCTGGCCAGGGTGAAGCTGCCCAGGGTCCCCTTCCTGGATCAGATGGAACCCATTGCCTACCAGACTGGTTCATTAGTGGCCTGACATCACACATCTGCAATTGGATAATTTCTATGTTAACTACTGCCTCCCAGCCATAATGAGTGCTCATAACTATGTTTTACATAAAGTGGGTTATGCATTGGCACAGAGCTTATAAAGGGGAAGCAGTTATGAACTGTGCTGCGGAGTCCATGATACACCCAGCACGGCTCCAATATTCATGTGGGATGGATATGAATTGACAAAGGATGAGTAAGTTGAAAGGAGAGGGTCTGTGGGCACAGGACTCATGGCAGACCAGGAAGGGTTTCTGAGATATGTCCTTCTCCTAAAGCATCCTAGTAACAACTTGTCAGAATTCAAGGCAGACTCAGCTTGACAAGAACATCAGGTCCAGGAGAAAGTCATTTTTGAAGCTCCTTTACATCTTCTTAATCTCTTACTCTGTCATATTTATATATAAGTGTATAATATTTGATTCTGCTTTTATTTTTAAAAAAATTTTAGTACCATCCCTCATGTGTGAACTTGGTAATTGGACAATAAAGGATTTTAGAGGGCTGGCATAAGGTCTCAATCTATAGACTTGGATTCTAGGATCATACCCACCATTTACTAGCAATGTTACCCTGAATCATTTACTTCACCTCTCTGAGTCCTGGTTTTCTCATTGATAAAATGGGAGCACTGTATCACTCATTTTGGGCAGGGACAGAGGACTGAAAATTAAAGCACAACAATCATAACACATCGAGACTGAATTTCAGGCACTTTGTGTTTAAATCTCTTAACAACCTTCCATGGGATGGGGAAGGGGCACTAGTGACATCTCATGTCTTAATGAAGAGACTAAGAGGCTAGCAGGTTGGCTCGCTTCATAGAACTAGTTAGTAAAGGAGCTGGCATTGCAGCCTGAGCTCAGAGCTAAAGAACCAGCCCAGTACTGGGGACAGAGTCAACTGGAAAAAAAGGTAGTGTCCCTCATTACGTTACTAGCTGCAGGCCAGCTCTGTGCACAAATCTTTGGTACCCTCACCAGACCTTGAGTATGGATTGAATATTAAGGGACATAGAGATGACACTGAGGGCCCAAGGGAAGCCAATGCCTAGTGCCCCCAGAAGCTGGATCCCCAGGTTACTGAGGGGGCAGAATAAGACTGAAGCAAGAATAGGAGGAAAATGACACAGAGGAAAACCAGAGTCCTGGACTCTAGTTCCCAACTGTCACCTGCCTATTGCAGGACCCTGAGCAAGGTCAGCTGCCCTCTGGAGCTTGCCAAGGCCAGTCTGGGCAAGTACTGAGATTCTAATGTGCTGAGTGTAACAGAGGGAGAGAAGCCAGGAAGCCCACACTGAAACGTGACTTAGACCAAACAAATGATCCTGGACCCCATTTTGCCCAGGTTCTCTTCCTAGAGGTCACTGCCATGTTCTGCTGGCCCATCCCCTTGTCCTAAGGGCAGTCCCAGGCTGAACACAGAGACTTTGGTAGATGGGGTCTGGGGGCCACAGCTATGGCCCAGCCTCCAGGGGTGAGCATATCCCCTAGTCCAGTTAGAGCCCCCTTCTGCCTTCAGTTGTCCCCATGTGTAAAATAAGGACATTGATTAAATAAATATTAATGCTTCTAACATCTTGAAAATTCTACATCCCTGAGCCTCACTTCACCTACAGCCATAGACTAATATCCTCAGGGCAGAGAGATTTCATTTAAGTCAAATGATTCCCTGCACATAACAAGAGTGAAACAAAGGCCCCCATTCTCTGAGTTGTTAGTACTCCCTCCCCTCCTCCCTCCCTCTCTCCTTCTCGCTTTCTCTCTCTCTCTCTCTCTCTCTCTCTCTCTCTCTCTCTCTCACACACACACACACACACACACTAGTGAACCCTCATAATGCTTATACAGCCCACCCCCACCCCAGTCATACACAAAGACACACACACAGGCGCGCAGTGGCACAAACACCTGGACTCTCTAAGCTGCTCCTTCCTCCACCCCCACTTTTGCTTACTCCCCACCCCCCAGCTCCCCTGCTGGGAAGCAGAGGGGGCCTTGATTTCCACTGTCAGTTACCTAACCTGATGGGCTGGTGCCACCCAATGGTCAGGATCGGAAGTGCAACCTTGGTTCCAAGTCCCAAAGGGGATTGGACAGAGTCCAGGGTCATTCAATCCATCTCTCTCGCTCTAATGAGGCTGAATCCAACCTGCCCTAGATGAATCAGGCTGTGGTCTTAAAACCTTTCAAACAAGTGTTTCCTTACATGATGCTCCTAGCTCTTTCCAAAGGTCAGGGGATTGCCACTGATACTCAGGGAAGCCTTGGGCTAGGCTAGAGCCTAAAAATATTGGGTGCAAACTCTGTGCTCAGCACCATTCTAGAAGCACTATCTGCAATATCTGTTTGATCCTCACACCTGCTGTCTTTGCAGGGTATATATTACTGTTTTTGTTTTAAACAGCTACAACCAAGAAGGATGGCTCTAAGACATGACTCCCACTCTACTCTTTTCATCAGCCATTTGGCCACCCTGGACTTCAGTTTTGTCATTGTACATGATTGATTCTAATCATTCATTCAGTCACTCATTCCTTCAGTGATCATTGACTGAGCACCTGTAATGGACCAGGATCTGTGTTAAGGGCTGAGAATCAGCATCAGGGTAAAGCCCCTGCTTTAAGTAGCTCCAAGACTTCTGGAATCAATAAACTTCATGTCCTAAGTTTTGGGGGGGGGGGTTGGTACTGGGGATTGAACTCAGGGGTACTCGACCACTGAGCCACATCCCCAGCCCTATTTTGTGTTTTATGTAGAGACAGGGTCTCACTGAGTTGCTTAGCACCTCGCCATTGCTGAGGCTGGCTTTGAACTCGCGATTCTCCTGTCTCAGCCTCCCTGAGTGCTGGGATTACAGGCTTGAGCCACTGCGCCCTGCTATGTCCTCCTAGGTTTCTGACTCTACAACCTTAATTGATCTTCTTTGCCAAACTGGATAAATGCCTTAAGGAGAGACCAAGGGTGGGGAAGTGAACAAGCGCTAGCCCCAAGTGACAAAGCACCCAGCCCACAGAGAAGGAGTGTGTGTCGATGTGCTTGTCCAAGCATCCCTGATCCACACCCTGCTCATTTGGAACTGCCTCACTCTAGGGTCCAGATACACTCAAGAAGGAAGTGGAAGAAACTGAGTTATCCAGCTTCAGAGAGGTGCCATTTGTGCCACATCAGAGAGGTCAGAACCAGAGGTAGAGATGCATGTCAAGAGCTGAAAGGAGAAGTGATAAAACAAAGCTTCAGCTATAATTGCACAGCCTGTTGTTTTGACATTCACAACCTCTGTAACCTGATTCAACCTCTGTTCCAGTCTTGTGTTTCTCCAGGTGTTCACACACAGATTCACACCACCCTAGAGTCACCTCCTATGCCCCAAACACCCCGCAGATTACCAGTTCCTAATATTTGCACTTTTTCTCACTAACTAATGAACAAAGAAATAAAATAGTGAAAGCCTGGAATGTCAAGCACTGGAAGAAATTACCTAGTCTAAATTTATGGATGAGGAAAATAGGCCCAGGGAGGAATAAGGACTTATCCAAGATTGCACAGCAAGCAAATGGTACAGTATACCCAATAGAATAATTCAGTCTAGAATTCAGGTACCTCTTTTTCTGTGAGAACCTTTTCCTACTTTTCTGTTCCATGCACATGAAATTAAACACTGAGAAGAGTGTACCTTAATTATGAAACATCTTTCTATCCTTTCTCTCTTCTCTAATTCCCTAGTTCAAGCTCTATGAAAAGATAAGCCCCTTGAAAAGAGACAATATCTTTACTCTTTCCAAAGTCTTAATTCTAGCACAATTTTTAGAGCATGTAAATGCTTAAATATGGATGGATTCATAGATGGATAGACAGAAAGAGGGATAGATGGATGGATGGATGGACACATAGATGGGTGAAGTCTTTTACACTAGATGTTTGTACTCACATCTTAACTAGTCCTCCTATCTCCCCTTATCCCACACCCTGACCTGTCCTCTTAATAAAGGAAACTCCTTATTTTCATTGTGCAAAAGCATTTGAAGACTTTCCTATCATGCAATGGATAAGTTAAGACCAGTATCATACAACTGTCTAAGTGGATATTTTACCAACCATAACAGCCTCAAATGCTACTAATCATCTAAACACACACATATGCATACCTTAAATTCCAGGAAATCCTGCCAACTTGTCATTCCCTGAGTAATGAATACAACTCCTCATCTCCAGGGCTTTCTTGTGCCATTTCCATACCCTCAGATTCCTTTTCTGCCAGCACCAGATTCAGTCAAAATCCCAGCCAGCCATCACATCACAATTCAAATGCCACCTCCATGAAGCCTTCCTAATTCCCCTGGTGACATTGCCCTGCTCAGAGCATGTAGTCCTTCAGATTTTGATAATCTCATTCTGCCTTTCCAGAGTGATCTTTCAAGACCTTTGCCTAGGCATCATAACTGGTCATTTCTTGCCCATCTCTCCCAACAGACTCTTGGCCACAGATCTGACACACAAGTGCTCATTCAGCATTTGTTGAGCAGGTATTCTCATTACACCATATGTTCCTCTTGCCCCTGAGGGTTGAGTTATATTTCATTCTAAAACCACTTAAGTTCTTTCCTCGATCATCATAAGCCGAAGCTGGACACAGTGTCTCCAAAGAGCTGCAGCACTAGGAAGGGCAGGAGTAGAATGGAATTGAGCTGAAAATGGTCAAAGCAAAAGGATCTCTCTTAGGTGCAAAGAGGGCCCAGGGACAAGAACTGGATCCCATGGATGGGAGACTCAAGAAGTCAAAATTTAAATCAACATAAAGATCTTTTTCAGGATTAGAGCTGTATGGCAATGGAATAGTCTGCCAGGAGGTAGTGAGACCTATGGTTCTTGGGGTTTCTATGTAGTGGCTATAAACAACTACTGAGGAAAGATCTGAGGCTATGGAACAGGGCATAGGGAAGCACAGCAATGGTCAAACCATGATTTCCAAGGTCCTCTCAGGCACTGAGAATCTGTGATTGCATCAAACCTCTAGGAGTGGCCCAAGCAAAATGATGGAAAGTTAGAGTTGATTCTAATTGCCCAGTTCTACCCCTGGTGTCAGTGCCTCTCCCACTCCGACTTTCCAAGATCTCTGCCACCACAGAGTTGCTGGGAGTAGAAGACGCTCTTGGTGCCCCCGTCAGGTCCCGAGTCCACCTTACAGACTGCCTGTGTCTTGGTGGACACTTCTCATAAGCACTGATTTCCCAGAAGTCCCAGTGGGATAGAGACCCAGGTGCCCAGCAGCAGCCCACTAGCTATAATGCAAGTTTTATTAGCTTCCCTCCTTTCCATGTCCCCTTACCCACTATCTACTGCTTTCTGGAATCACTTTCCAAATAACTCACTTGTACCCAAATTTTTGTCTCAGGGTCTGCATTGGCAGCTATCTTTGTCTCAGAATCTGCGTCAGAGCATTTTTCATGGTCAGGGACTAAAGTACACACTTTGCCATTATTCAGCCCTGGATAAGAAACCCAGTTCAACTTTGGGCAAGGTAATAAACATCTTTCAATGTGTAAATAAAGGATAAAAAGACCTACCTCCCAGATTTCGTAGCATTGTGACCCAACTCTCTATAGTAATTAACTTAATAATCTCAAAATGAGAGCAACCTGAATGACACAGGAAGGCCCTAAGTCAAAGTCAAGTGTCCTTATGAAAGTACAATAGAAGACACAGAGAAGGCCATAGGAAGGAGCAGACAGAGGGGAGAGCTGTGCTGACATAAGTCAAAGAATGTCTAGACCTGTAGGAGCTTGAAGAGGCAAGGAAAGGCTCTCCCTTAATGGCTTCACCTGATGACACCTTGATTTCAGATTGAGAGCCTCCACAACTGTGAGGGAATGCATTTCTGTTGTTTCAAACTACCAAATTTGTGGTCATTTGTGATCTTAGAGCATTCCTGGGAAACTAATACAAAGGTGTTATTGTCCTTGTTTTACAGACAAGGCAAATAAGTCTTACTCAGAAGTGAGCTACCCAGCATCACTGTCAGAATATGACAGAACTTGGACTTGAACCCAGGTCTGCCTGACAGCTTGGCACACTCTCAACCACCCTAGCAAACAAAGTAAGTGGTGTGCTGAGCCCAGCACATGAGAGATGATCAGAGAGGGCTGATTCATTCATTCTATCTAAACTCTCCCTTTCTGTTGCTCATTCTACACACTGACCATTGTTAGGTGGTCAGGAGTTAATCAGAGGACACTGTGCATGCCAGTCCATGAGCTGATGCAGAGCCTCTCCTGAAGTGGGCTTCCACCTGGGACATAATTACGCACGTCTAGAAGGTCCTTCAGAATCGACTTCTCTGATAAGTATTTCAGCACTATGGCAGCTGGTGGAAAAGATAGATTGGGGCCTGTGCCTTGAGTTAATGTCAGTCTGAATTGAAGATGCGCCAGCCTCATCAGGACAGATTCTTTAATTAACCTGCTAATCCTGTCAGGGATTGGGTTCACTCCCTTTCTCCAGAAATGTGTTATGTGTCTCCTCTTTCACCACTTTGTCATTTGCTCTATTTCAGATTCAAGGTGTCCTTTCAGCTGTGCTGAAAAAGACTCTGTCCTCCAAGTCAGCAGCTGTTGGAAAAGTGGCCCCTCAAACACGATCTCATTGCCTAACCATCACAGCTTTGCTCGCCCACAGCAGGTAATCAGCAAGTTCAGTGCAATACATACATACCAAGCAACTATTATGTACTAAGCCCCAGCATCGTAAGACACAAATGAAGGAATAAAACCCAGGCCTTGCCTTCAGGCACCTGCTTTAAGAAGGGCATAAAATGAAGCAGGTGACTGTTGTGTTTCCCCATCTTTTCCCTTGATGGTAAATCCTGGAAAATGATAATACTTTTAAAGACAGAAAGGGACAAAATCATAAGGCTGCTTGTGGTCAGAGGCAATGAGCCCAGTAGCTCCAGCTCCCCAGACCCCTCCAAGCCAACACACAAATGAGGGAAATGGCATCTCCTATCTTAATCCATTTTCTAGTGCTATAACTGAATACCACAGACTGAGTAGTTTTTAACAAATAGAGAAATGCATTCACCTCATGGTTCTGAAGTCTGGACAGTTCACAATCAGGCAGCCACATTGGGAAGGTCCTTGCAAGTGGGACGCTGCAGAGGCAACACTGGACTTCACATGGTAAGCAGCATGTCCTCTTTCAGGTCGCTCCTCCTCTTCTTATAAAGCCACAGTCCCATTAGATTAAGGCCCCACCCGTATGGCCTCAGTTAGCCTTAATTACCTCCCACAGGTCCCACTTCCAAATACCACAGTGAGATTAAGCTTCCACCCTCTTAATGCCTCACCATAGGGATTAAATTTCCTCAGGAGTTTGGATAGGAACATTCAGACTCCAGCACATCACACACTAGTAATCCATTTACCTTTTACCTATTAGAAAAACTATGCTACAGAAAACCATAGTTCCTATCTTTCCTCTTTGCCGGCATTTCTGTTCCACAAATGGATTCTGCAGCTAAAAGCTAACATTGCCAGTACTTTTCCCACTTGTGGAACATACTATGTGAATGAAGAATTTTTTTTAATGACAACCTTTTTTTTCCCCACAACTTTTTCTTTAGAACTTCAGACCCAGCTACTCCTGGATTGCTAGACCAGGTTCACAGGAAACCAAACAAATGGATCAGGAGCAAGGTATTAACGGGAGAGCTCAGAGGTAATTGATAATGTTTAATTCAACAGCTGATTCACTTACTTTATGCGAGGACTTAGGGAAGGGGAAGGATTACAGTTTATTTTCAGTTATATTCATTTAGAGAGAGAATCTTTCAAAAATCCATAAAAAGGGTCCAGATTTCCAGGATTTGAGCATTCTACAACTTGAACAGCTTTTGAAAATCACTGAAATAAAGCAAAAGCGAATTAATCTGTCTTCAAAAAAGAACAAACTGATACTCTGGAGATTATAAAACTTCCGTGTGATGAATGAATAGATGAAGACACAAACTTTCATCTCAAAAGTTATCCTTAGTTGTACTCAATATTAACCTACTGTTTATTTTCTTCACAGTAGAGTGTGTTGGGGAGAGAAGCAGTAATGACAACCCGACATCGTGCTCAAGGCAGGACAAAAAGAACCTCAGTGGTTCCCTGGCAAAAATGCACAAGATGGTCCCAATCAGGAGAAACGGTCCAACAAATGCAAAGTGAGGCATGGTCTACAGAACAGATGAGCCACATTCTTCATAAAATGTCAATATCCTCAGACTAAGGAATCTCTCCAGATAAAAGGAGATTGGAGATTTATAAAAGTTAAGCATAATCCTAAGTAGGATCCTGAACTAGGAGTGGAAGGAATACTAGAAAAGACATTGTTGAGTTAATTGGTGAAATTGAAATAATGTCTGTCAGTTATTATCAGTATTAAATTTCTCAATTTCGATCACTGTATTGCAGTTACATAGGAAATATTCTTAGGGAACACACTGGCATGTTCAGGAAGAAAGGAGGATATGTAGAGGGGATAAAGGAAATGTGACAGAATGTGACAAACATAGACAATTGGTGAACCTGGACGAAAGGATATGGAGGTGCTTTTGGTATTTTGAAATTTTTCTGTAAGATCAAAATTAAGAAGGTCAGGAAATTGAAGGGCTGCTCAGCAAATCATGACGAATCACATTTTGCATCTTCCCTTCTTTCTGTATTCTTTGCTGCCTTCACAACTTCCACCTCCCAAACAAAACAAAAACCACCTCCCACAGAAAAATTAATTCTGACATCCCCTAAGATAACAATGTTGGAAAGTACAAGTAACAACGTACAAGTAACAATGTTGGAAAAGTTCACCCATGCTCGGCACATTCATTGGTTGAAGAGAAGCGTCGTAGGTTGACTTATTTTTGCCACATTTCCTTTATTTGTGTGTTTCTTTCTAAACATTTCCTATACATTCCTAAACATTTATGTTGTGTTTTAAGAAGGAATTACACATGAAGATCATGTGTAATCTCCCTGTAAACCAAGTCTCTCCCTGGTTTGTAGATGGCCACTTTCCCTCTGTGTCTTTCTACATCACCTACCCTCTATGCATGTCTGTGCCCAAATTTTTCCTTTTTATATAGACACTGGTCAAATTAGATTAGGACTAATCCTCATGACCTCCTTTTAACTTGATGACCTCTGTAAAAACTCTAGTCCCAAATAAGGCCACATTCTGAGGTACTCAGGACTTCAGCATAGAACTTCAAACTATTGAAACAAAGCAAAACCTAATTAATCTGTTCTCCAAAAAGAACAATATGAATTTGGAGAAGATACAATCCTACCCATAAGAACCTGTAAATCTGAAGTTCTGGACTTCATTATCTCTAAAGTTCTTCTAGAATTAACACTACGGAATTCAAGATGCTCAATGTCCAATCAGTATTCAACTGGCCAAAACTCAGAACCAATCCATTCCAAAGATATGAAATTTCATTGTCCCAAATCTCTATTGAGATGAACAAAACTTTAGAGAAATCACATTAGCATCCCAGCTCTACTGTCTTATGGATTGTCAAGTTTGCTGAATGGAGATGTTCAAAGAGATCCTTAGGGCCTGACAGCCCCCAGAGTCTTTCTGGTTGAAGATCTTATGTGGCTGAAGCTTGAATGATTGGCAAATTCTTTTGAATCATTCTTTTCCTGAATATTTACTGAGTGCTTACTATGTGTCAGGAGCAGTATTACTGTTGACACAGAGGTGAACAAGACAAGCATTCTAGTGGAGCTTCTATCACTTGGGAGCAAATGAGGTCAGCTTATTGTGAACTAGATCTTTCTATTTAAGTGGAATGAAGAAAAGATGAGGAAGATAGGAAAAGTGAGTTAATTACTCAAACATGGAGTATTCCACCCACAATTAAGGTGTACCTTGGAAGAAGCCTGAAACAAGCTGTTGCTGTGTATCTACTGCTCCAGCCCTCAGAGGCTCGGTCCCCACAGGCCTTTCATTATGGAGCTTCTCCTCAACTCTTAGTATGATTCTATGGGATTCGCAAAGGTTGTTTTGATTCTGAGCTTTTTGTCTTACACTTTGGAACCATATACATATTCCCCAAGGTGAAATCAACTGACATGGAGTAATTGATGGATTTATGATCCATCCCAAGTTTAGTGGTTAAGGGTGAGAGGGAAAGTGAACAGCTTTCAAGAAAGAAATTGCGAACTAACACATTCTCTTTCCATTCCTTGATTCCCTAGACTGATGTTTGCTAGTTTAGGGAAGCAAAGAGCTGTGCTCAGAATAGAGACTCCAGCTATTTATGGTGCTGAAGGACTCAACATCCCCCCAGTATAAATTACAAGGTGTATGAAATGTAATCCTAACTGAAGGCCATACAAAATTTGGACTAAAACGAAATCCCAGCTTTTATCTAAAAAGCATCAGGCTCTGCCCCAGTCCCAAGTCCATAATAGGCCCTCGATTACAATCTGTTGGTTGAAAAAAAAAAAAATACTTTTCATTATGATGCATGTCCTCGTTTTTCTTCCATATTGAGAGTGACAATTTCCATTTGTGATGATCAGCCACAACATAGATGCAAATGTGCTAAGTAAAATTAGGTGTATCAGAGCGACTGTCTTATAAAAGACTATTCTACATCCTAACCCAGCAAGCGGGGAATTACTCCTGCTCTATGTACTATATGCAAATGCTCCGATTATAGCTAATTATATTGTTGCAAAGCAGAGCCAAGAAACTGCTACAATACTCCTAGTTTCCTTGGGGAGCATGCCATGAAAGGAACTTTTTTTTCCTCCTTTGTAAATTACACTATGATATAATTGGGTCTCGCTGTTCGTGTAACACTCCGCTCAGGGATAGCACAGGAGAAACGAACAATGTCTTACTAAGTCCCTGTTAAGATCATTAAATGAAGATCACAACACACTAGCAGGCGCCCAAATCTTAATGTGTCACAGTAACAAAACCGGGAAAAGAAAAAAGTGACAAGTTGCATCATATTATTTTTCTCCTACAATGGAGTTTAAGGTAATAAAGTGTTAATGAATTCGGCCTGTGTAGTTGGCATTGTGAAGGAACTTTTTAAGAAATTTTTAGTACATTGTAGGAAAAATTGTCATATTCTGTTAGGCAGCTGTTTGGAGAAAAGCTTTGACAGTGTATAATTGACTCTATTTTTACTGCATTTTTATATGGCATTGTTAGGGTTATATACTGTACTGAGTTCTGCTTTTTGCTTTTACACATTAAGAAATATTTTCCTTAGACCATTTTCCCCAGGTATCAACTAGAGCCCAGCTAGACAGTTAAAAGGGGCACAGCCCCAGCTTCTCCCCTAGGACACCTTGCTGGGAGTTATTTGAATTATCATGGGGATTCTTTCAGCTAGAAGGGACCTCTAAGATCAACCTGTTCATTCGACAGATGAAGGAAGATATGTTTCTGATATTATACACATAGAGCCATGAAAGTGGTCATAGTGGTCCTCGGGCTTATTCTAGGAGCTATGACTTTTTAAAAAATTTATTCTAATTAGGTATACATGACAGTAGAATGCATTTTGATTCATTGTACACAAATAGAGCACAACTTTTCATTTCTCTGGTTGTACACAATATAGAGTCACACCATATGTGCAGTCATATGTGTACCTAGGGTAATGATGTCCATCTTATTCCACCATCTTTCCTGCCCCCATTCCCCCTCCTTCCTCTCCCTCCCTTTGCCCCAATCAAGGTTCCTCCATTCTTCCCATGCCCCCACCCCATTATGGATCAGCATCCATTTATCAGAAAGAACATTTGCCAATTTTTTTTTTGTCAATACCATCTTGCCCCTGAAAATGGGTAGGTGGGTAGATGTTTTTAATTAGTTAGCTCCGGTGGCTCACATCACTGGGCTCCTTCTCTTCCACCATGCTGATGAAATGCTGCAAACACAACTTGACCATTTTATTCCTAAGATCTTATGTGTTTTAAAATGTAGTTTTATTTCTCTTTGATTCAAATCCATGTCTAAAATATCCCACATTTGTATTTTTCTTTCCCCTACATCTGATTGTAAAGATGTGATATTGTCTGCTGATTGAAAAGAGCAGTCAACAGCCTGTGCCAGCCAGCATGCTCTGGCTGGACATTAGCTACAGTGAAGACCACTGCCTTTTGAAGTCAGAGAGGTTTGTAGTTTAGTCTTGGCTGCATCACATGCTGTCCAGTGATCTCAGGTCAGCTAACCTCTTGGAGTCCTTTCCATTGATACAAACATACTAGAATATTATGAAGATTAAATGAGAATATGCATTTACAAAGCACTTAGCAATATGCTCCCCCCACACACTATGTATTCAATAAGTGATTGCTATAGCTGTTATGATCCATGATAGACAAGGTCCCAGCACATTAATTTTTTTTTAATAAAAAAGGCACTAATACTCTTTTCTTGACAAACTAAATTGATTCTGTGACTCTCCACCCGTTCTGCGCCTTCCTCTTGTCTATTCATATTTTTCTGTGAACTTGCGGTTGCTGCCAATGAGTAGTGCAAAATGGAAACTCAATTCATTTTAAAATGCATGTGTCAATGTCACAATGCAAAAAACGTACCATCTCTCAGGCCATTGTTTCCCATCACATACATCCCCAGGAAAAATGCACAACATGTATCTGGATTATCCTATGGATCTTAAAGAAAAGAATGCCTCTCTTTCTCAGTAGAGAGGTGATCATGTGTGTAAGTAAAACGATTACTTTTATAATAGTGATATTGATAGCTGCAACTTGCTTATAACATTGTTACATGCTCTTTGTCTGTCTTAATGGATTTACCCCTCATAGAAGCCCTATAGATAGGTGGTATTAGGATACCTGTTTTACAGATGAAAAGGCTGAGGCCAGGGAGGCTAAGGACTTGCTGAAGATGAGAAAAGTAGGGGGCTGAGCTGCGATTCACACCCAAGAGGCTTCAGAGAATATACTTTTATTGTTCTCTTATGATCTAACATCTAGCACTTATGGGCCATTTCTTATGAACTGGACATTCTGTGTTTACGATATTTCATTTACCCACCCTTACTTGATATCATGAAGTTAATAAAGGATAGCACCCAGCTCCAAACCTAGGCCCATCTGGTTCCAAAGTCATGCTGTTAGCATCTGGAATATACTAGTTCACAACTGAATGGCAGGTTTGAGAGGAAACTCTAGGAGACTCAACTAAAGTGCTACCTCCCTCAGAAATGCCTCCATCAACATCTACCCCCCTTTGTCTCACCTTGATGATGGTCCATGCAACACTTTGCACCTGCATCTCAAGAGCTGGTGTTTTTAGGTTCCATAATGGTGTCATGTGAGTTACTCCTTCATGAGTTTAAGTCACCTGGGGGCCAGGCTCTAATCTTTCCCTTCTTATATCTCTGGCATTTGGCACAGATTTAGGCACATTGTGGGAAGACTTCATGTGAGATCTAAGGAATGAAGGTACCACAGGAAAAGATATGAACAATCTTTGTACCCCAAATTCTCACCTTTTGTTCATGCTCTGATGATCTCTTCAGTAAGACAGGACCTTGTCATTTTGCATCAACAGCAAAACTCACATAGCAGCAGAGACAATGCCATGCTCAGAATAATTTCTAATGAACAAGTACAGAGTCAGGAGGCACACAGATTCTATTGCTTTAAGTTGTGCCTCGTGGGTCTGCTGGACAAGTTGGAGTCCCAAAAGATGAAAAAGGGGGTCCTCAGGGAAGGATGAAGTGGGGTCTCACGGGACGAGGTTTTGGGGTGATGGTCTGCGGAGTCACTCTACCCAGACTCTGGGGTAGGTAAACTGTTCTGCCGGAGCGAGATGCAGAAACACCGTTTATTCCAGAAAGTACAAAAGCTTATATATAGTCCCGGACCAATCATGGCCCAAAGTTACAAACAAAGGGGCACCGCTCTCAGGCAGTGCATAGAATGTGGAAAGAGGGAAGGGAAGAGTTGAAGGTATGGGGAGTGCTCTTACAGGATTTAAGTATTTTTTTTTATTATAGGACTCATCAAACCAGTGCATCAAGAACTGCCTCCTCCTCTGTATATAGATGCATATGGGAGGTCAGCAGGGCAATATCTGCTGAGTATGTGGCATACATATGCCACTCTAAACTCCTTGAAAGCAAGGACTCTGTTCATCAGTGAATCCCTCAAGCTCTTAACACAGGGAAGAAAGGAAGGAAGGAAGGGAGGGAGGAAAAGAGGGAGGGATAAATAAAACACTGTTCTAAGTGCTTCACATATGTGTTTTATTTACTCCTCATGGAAAGCCCATGGGTCAGATATGACTGCTCCTAGTAAATCAGCTGAGAAAAATGGACCTCAGAGTGAACATCACTGATGCCGAATCAGACAACTAAGAAATGTAACCCCAGGGTCCAAACTTGGGTCCAATTGACTCCAAATTCCATACTTCAATTATTTGTCAAATGAATTGACCTGAAATGCACCATCCAGATGATGATAATTGATTATCCTGACAAGACTGGAGGACCCCAGTGATTCCAAGGACTTCCTGCACAAAGGTCCCACTGGGTTTGAAGGTACTTCAGAGACATGCCTGGGACATAAAGACCCTTTCCTGAAGCATGTTTTCATCTCTAGGCTGCAATTAGGCTTAACCACCCAAATAGAGAGGATAGGGTGAAGGACTGGAAGGCACACTTGAAGAGAGCAGTCAGCAAGCTTTATTTGTCTGAGGAAGAAGACAAGATAGGGAGGGAGCTTGGATTGAAGTCACAGGAGGAAGAACTCAAGCTGAAGGTTCTGGAGAACACATGGCTTCCACACTGCAACCTCTGCAGGCTGCACCATGAAAGGAGGTTTGGGCTTTGTGTTGTCCCAAAAGGCTCACACAGGTTGAGAGTCAGTAATAATGAAGGGCCTTTGTGGCCAGCACTGAGGAAGAAGGAAGGATGAAAAAGGGCGGAAACAAAGGAGAGATGGAGGAAAGGAAGGAGCTGGATGGGAGGACAGAGCTGACTTGGGTTGGTCTTTATTTCCCATAACCTATCAAGTCCCAGGACAATAATTTCCTGTGAGGCTGGTAGAAAGATAGTCAACACAGAGTAGCTAGTATTATAGCTATTGTTGGAACATCTGATCTGCAAAGTCCCTTCAGCCCCAGGAGTCCCTGATTCTCACAGAGAAAGTGCCCAAGTGTGATGCTTCCCTTCTTCGTAGCGATCTTGCCGTCTCGCCTCCACTGCCCTCCACTGCTGTCTCTTCAATCTTTCCACCTCACCAATTCAAAATACTTTCCTAACACATGACAATAAAGTGAAAATAGCAAAAACCAATTCCCAAGTTTCTGCCAAGCCACCTAATCACAAAACTGCCAAAGTCAAATGCAGAAAGTCTTTTGATTAAAATTCCTCATTACAATAAAGAACAATGGACACAAAGCTCTAGCCCAAAGCTGGGAGTGCTATTGATCAGCTTGACTCTGGATCTATCTAGGCAGTCTTTCCAGAAATGGCTTCTAAAACACTGACCTTTCCCAGGCCTCCACAGTGGCTCTCCCATCATCACCAGAGACTGATTAGGCAGGCCTGGGCTTTTGAGGTATTCTTTCCCTGTCAAATGACAAAGGGTAGATTAAACCTAGACAGGTAGATGCCCAGGGGCAATCTGCAAACCAATGTGCCAGCCCTCTGGAAGGAATGAAGGTATGAAAATAATCCCCATCACAAGTTCAAATATAGCCAGGAAATGTTGCAGCAGAATGCTATTGTGCATCACTTATCTTTCTTTCCCACATTGTTCTTGGTCACTGGTGGTGCAACAAATACGCATACACTCTGTTGTACTATAGTATACTCATTCAAGAAATATTTATTGAACACCTACTAGGTGCCAGGCCAAGTTACATATGTGTATCACAAACCTACCTACATGACTCTATCATTACTAGGACTTAGACAGTATTTACTATGTATGTACTAGGATACATAAATACACACAATCCAAAAATGGAGGCACATATGTGAATCCACACAAATGAACATGCAACCACATGGCAGTGCAATATACACATGCAAAAGCATGCATATTACATTAGTCTTGATGCAAATAACAGAAACCCAATTTATATTGGCTTTCCTTAAAAGGGGTGCTTATTTCTAACAGAATTAAGGTGAGAGATAATGAAGCTGGGTACAAAATAAGGATGAAGCTGTGCCTTAGGATCAATTGAACTCAGAATCATAGACTTTATTAATTGCACAACCACTTTGGTCTCTATTTCTCTCTGTACTGGCTTCACATTAAAAGCCTGTATGTAGACAAACATGGGAAACATGGTCTTTCTCTATGTATGGCAAAAATAGCCACATCTTGACTTTTAGCCAGATTGTTATGGACAGAGATTACTACAAGTGCTTTCTGATTGCAAGATCAAAAATCCAAGGGAAGGGATGACTGACTTCAGTACCCACATGCTTTTGTCAGCTTAAGATAAGTTATGCTGCAATAACAAAAGAACTTAAAATCTCCATGACTTGTTCTCACAAGGTTTATTTCTCACTTATGTTATGTGTTTATTATGGATAGTCTGTGGCTTTTCCCCATGCCTTCTCTCTGGGCCCCAGGATGACAGAAATGCCTTTATCTAAATATCGTAAGTTTCATAGAAAAGGAAAAGAAGAGATGGCAACCCATGCAAAGAATTTTAGCTCAAATGTGGCAAGTATTCATTGGCCAAAATGAGTTATTTGACCTTGTCTGACATCAATAAGAGGATGGAGGCAATAAATATTTTAAAGTGTCATACCATCTACCACACCATCTCCCGACCATCTGTGACCAGCTCATGGTTACTGGAATGGACTTGTTCCTTGGCTAATTGTATCAGGAAGCAGGATCTAGTTGTGTGACTGTGGTGGCTCTAAAAGTAATGTTGAGAATAAGGAAAGGAAAGAGGCCCAAAAGGGAGTTACAGGGCAGATAATACCAGCAGGTTATACAGCTATCTTAAATAAACTAATGTGCAAATGCATTTGGTCTAACAAACCACACAGATGCACTTGATGACTCCCACACAGAGAAATACAAATACAGCCATGCACACACATATGCAAACATATGAATTTAGTGGTGCATATGTGTGCACACATACTTGCACAATGCACACCTTGGCATCCATTGTACTCTCATTTACATGTTAACTCACACTCACATGCCACCCTCAGGCGCACATGCACACTCTAGCTCAGCAGGGAGTGGCTGCTTCTGCTGGAGAGATCAAAGGCAGCTGCTCCCTCTGCATATTTAAGGAGCCCCTGCTGCTTCCCTGCAGCTCTTAGCTGAGCCCCCTACCTAGCCTAAGCCCCACTCTGGGAAATGCCTCCCACCGCCAAACTTTACCCCAAGGGAAAGGCTTGGGGATCTAATCACTTCCTTCCCTCAAGCCTTTCGGGAAGGACCCAAAGAGAGGCCCCAGGTAGGCCTGAAGGAGTGACCTGGCCCCAGTTGCAGAGCCCACTGCTGTAGTCAGGGGTATAGTAAACAGCCCCACTGGGCAGCCAAGCTCTGTCCCAGGAAGGAAGGACTGACATCAACCATTCACCAAGAACTCGTATTTCCTCTCAATGAACACTCATACTGCCCAGAGACTTGAAATAAGATTTGAATCTTTGTAGAACAAGTTCCAAACAAAGAGACAAGCCCCAGGTTGTATTTGTAGCTTTGCCATAAACTCATTCAGACCAGTCACTTCTCCCTCTGAAACGGTCTCTTAGAACTATAGAACTTCAGAAATGCTGGAAACCATCCAATCCTGGAATGGCCAACACCTGGCCCATCTCCTACCTCAACCCATACCACACCTCGGTAGATATTACTAATCCACCACGTTGCCCTTTCTAACCAACTCTAGATTCAGTCTCTAAATAGTTTTGCACAAAATACTCTTTGTAGAGATGCTAATTCATTAAAGGAGACACATGAAAGAAAATCTATCAACAGCCCTGATGTAATCAATCCTATTACTTCTTGAATCATTGAGGAAAATGAGGCTCAGAAGAGGGAAGACTCTTGCTAACCTTCCAGAAGTAAACTGGGAGGTTGAACTAGGTGAACTCTTAGGTCATTTGCCTCTTCCTCACACCCGGTTTTCAATCAGAAGTAGTAAACAGGTTTCAATCTTATTTGGCACCTCTGATCAATTGGCAAGGGCTACAGGAAGCATTGCATTAAGGAAAATCCATACATGACATCTGGGCTCAGTAGGAAAGAGCACCATGATCAGTTTCAAACATCTGCCATCAGCACAGGCATGCAGCATTGGATATCAGGCCCCATTCTAGGCTAAGCCACAGTTATAAGGGGCAAACCCTACCCTTTCCTGTCCAAGTAAGGTCATAATCCTGACCAGTTTACAAAGGGAAGTATGCTCTTCCCCAGGAGTACAGATACTTTAGGTTGACCCTTAGGAAATGTATAGAAGTCTGTTTAAAATGCTACTGCCAAGGAGGAGATATGTCTTGGGACCAGCAGCCAACCATCATTCCCTTACCATTCACGGGACCCTACAAAAGTTTCTATTGCTGGTTCAATCTGCCCATCAGAAAATATGAGCATAGTATTCATACTCTGACTCTTCATATGATAATAATACAAAATAATAATAATATGTTGAGTTCCTATTATATGTCAGGTATTGTGCTTGACTAATACACACAAATTTTCTCAACATTGCTACAAACTAGATTGTATATGCACAATTTACAGACGAGAAAACGAGTTCTCAGAGAAGTGAAGTGACTTGCTCAATAACACTTAGTAAGAGGGTGGGATTGGATCTAATATCCATTTGGTGCCAAATTCCTTTTCTTTGTAATAAATAATGCTCATATCTGTGTTGAATCACTGAGCAAGAAATACAGATGACTGTGTTTGGGGTGAAAGGAATGAGACCTTGGTGTTTTATCCACTGCTCACTTCATAACTTCATAACTTCTGCATCTATCTTTCTGTCAAATTTAAACTTAAGTTTACGTGTCAACTAGATTTCCAGTTTGGCAAACAGATATTGTAAAAATGTATTTAAATTGCTCAAGGCAATTTAAGATGACTCATTCTCCCTTTTGTTTAACCACAAAAGCATCATACCACCAATGAAGGAAATTTTTAAAAAGCAAATAAATACACAGAAGAGAATAAGAAATACTCTTAATTTCTTAATCCCTTGCCAGAAACAGCCATTGTTGACCCTTTAATATACAACCTTCTGGAATTTTCCCTTATATATGTTCTTCACATGGTGAATTCATACCACAATACAGTTTTTATGATCTACATTTTCTTTTAATGTTATCTCATCCACAGCAGCATCTTTCTAGCTCACTGGTTACCATCCACTGTGTGAACATACTGTGTTTTATTTCATTGATACCTATTATTGGCATTCAGATTGCTTTCAATTTAATGTCATCATCATAAAAATATTATAACTAATCTTTGCACACCTTTCCAGAGTGTAATTTCCTTACAATGAATTCCTAGAATTTGAGTTTTAAATCTAGAACTATCTTTTAGGGTTTTTTATTTCATTCAAACTGCTCTCTTATAAAAACGTGTGTCCATTTACTAATTCTATCATCTTCTCTAGATCTGTGCCCAAACGAGACATTTCATTTTTAAATCTTCACTTCTTAACACTTGTGAACATGAAAACAGAAGGATGCACTTTGGTGGGTCCCCACGGGGCACCCCACAAGGCAGAGGCATCAACTTTGGAAATGGACATGTTGATTTATTTAAGTGGACAAGTGTCAGCATCGCTTGAGAAGAAGGTGCTGATACACCAGATCACGTGATGACTCGCACACAGGGCACAGCTGGATGAGATGCAGCAGGCTGTAGAGCGCAGCCTCTCCAGCCAGAAAGCAAGCCCTGTGAGGGCAGACGTCACGTCATATTTGTCTCTGAAACATACTGGAGCCTAGTGCAGGTCCCAGGTCACAAATAGTCTCTCCTAAATATATTGTCTTCATCTCTGTCAGTGTTGAGATTTTTGAGGACTTATGGTACTTGGCCAGTGGTTCCAATGGAAAACTGGAAAGGAAGATGGCCTGGCTCAGGAGAGCTGGCACCAGATTTGGGTTCAGGTGTTCTGAGCTCCAGTCCTGGCTCCTCTACTTCTTTTGGGAAAGTCCTTTAACCTCTTTGAACCTACTGGGATACTAGAAAAAGCGATACTAATATCAACTCTGCAAAGCAAGGATAATTAAATAAGACAACATGAGTAATAAAGCCTGGTAACTAACAGACACAGTATTGGTGTTCTTTAGACAACAGGTGTACAGTATATACAAACACTTGGGGTTATTTTATGGGTGCCCCTCACCTGGGGCAAAAGTAAAACCTCAGAATTCATCAAACATTTCTCCCTTTAAATATCCCAACAAATGATCAGAGTTAGGGTTTTCAAGCAAATAGATCTGAGTTTGAATCCGGCTTTAGTACTTACTAGTTATGTTATCTTGGGTAACATATAAACAGTTTGAACCTCAGGTCTTTTTGACTGAAAATGGCAGTGATAATAGTGCCTTCTTCACACACACACACACACACACACACACACAAACCTGGTATGAAGGCCAAAGAAGATAATATAAATATAAGTTCCCAACCCAGACTGGAGATGTAGTAGGAACTCAAGAATCATCCCTTTCTCCTTTCTAACAACTACTATGAAGAGAGCTCTCCTGTTCATCAACCTCGGTCTTTCGTATTTTTTGGTTGTATAACAAGTCACCCCAAAATTTATTGGTATAAAACAACAACCATGCATTTAGCTCAGAATTCTGTGGCACAGCCATTTGGGCTAGGATCTGCTGGATGGTTCTTCTGCTGGTCTCTACTGGGCTTATTTATTGTAATAGCTACAGTCAGCTAGGAGTTAATGTCCTCCCTCACATGACTGGCAGATAGCTGAGTATCAGCAGGGGGAAAGAAGTAACTGGCCTTGGCTCTTTTCATCCAGCAGGTAATATTTGGAGCTTATTCATAAACGAGGTGGAGAGGGGTGTGTTTTCAAGACAGCAAGAGAGAAAGTCACTATGCCCAAGTTTGCTAATATCTTCCTGGCCAAAGCCACCATGCAGCCAAGCCAAAATTCAAAAGGTAGAGAAATAGATTCCACCTCTGGGTGGGGAGGAACTCCAAAGTCACATTCTAAAGGAAGGTACATGCTGGGATGGGAAGAATCTGGCTATTTTTGCAAATTTACCTCAGAGGGTAAGGGTTTCTTCAGGGACTCTCTACCCTATGGCCCACTTGTTTACCCAGAAAGTAAATTTCCTCTATGTATATCAGGAAAATTTTCCATAACTTTCCCAGGGTTCCCCACATCAGTGCCAAAATGGTGCCATGATCTCCAGCCTAGAAGCCTGCCGAGCAGAGACGGAGACAAAAGAACAAATGCTTAAATTATCTGATGAATGTCAGATACATTAAACTAATTTATGTAATAATGTAAGCACAGTGATGGGAAGGTAATATGAGAGACATAAATTATACATTATTATTGTCAGCTCTAGCACTTATCTTAGTAGCGTGTCAAAATACATCCTGATATGTTAACATTTATAGAAATGAACAACAAGTGCTTGTGCTCAGGGCTCTGGCAGTGAGAAGCTGGATGTCATTTGCATGTGTGCATCAGGCCGTCATTGTCTTTCTCAGGACTTACAAGGTAAGGAGGAGAGGGTGCCCTGTGTGTTTAGCTTTTCTAGAGAATTCTGGGCCAGATCCTCTTAGCCTGGGCTCTGGGTGTGATCAATGTGAGAATGTGTGAGAGAGCATCCTCGCGGGATCACCTCTTTGTTCCAAGTCATTTTACCTCTCTAAACCTCAGTTTCCACACCTCTGAAATGGTAAAATTAAAACCTGTCTTTGAAAGACTACTATAGGGGCAAAATGAAATTAGTTCTTTTTTACCAAGGTACCCTTCCCATGGGTAGTGTTGTTAGGAGGTGACTGTGAAACAATTTTAGATTTGGAAGCCTGAAGGAAGCCCACCCCAGCTAGTCCAAGCACAGGTGGTGTCTGCCTGACTGCTGTTTTGTTTATATCTCCATTCTAGGCACAAGTCATTGTTTGATTTTTCCCATGCCCTGTTGTTATCTTCAGACTTAGCATTCTTATGGAATGGCAAGTTCTGCAGGGAACTGTGGGTTGATCTTGGGTACTTTTAAGACCTGACCTCTGTGACAGGTAAGACTCAGAGTCCATGAGACTCTGAAATCTCTAGACATCAGAGGAATCTGTGAGTAGTACAGAAGCCCAGAAGCATGGTGCTGGAAGAGGATCTGTCTCCCAGGGTCAGATAGGTGGGAAATCATCCTCAGGAGTGAGCCAAAGGTGATAGCTGTGGGATGTGAACATACCCACCTCGCTTTAGGGCCTCCAGCTCAATCCAAACCAAGTCCTGAGCCCAGGGAGCCCAGGACAAGGGAACTGAGAGGAGAAGCAGACAGACAGAAGATCAGTAAAGAGTCCCCTGAGGGACATGATAAACAGCACCCTGGAGCTCATCATCTTCAGCAAGGACAGAAGTAAACTTAAGCTGTTTGAATCCTGCCTTATCTGTATCCATTGATCTGGACATAAAAGCAAGCTGACTCCAAGGGGGTGGGGAAGGTTATGACCCCAGAAGTGGGGAGTTGAGGAAGCAGAAGCTAGAGATGAGGTATGGAGGTAGCAACAGTGCTGAGGCTAGAACCCAGAACCCTGCAATCTGTCTCCCTCCTCCTCTCTATCCTCAAGACCCCCACCTTCTAAGCCTGTTATGCCTTCCTTGGGCAAGTTCAGAATACCTTCTAGACTTCTGTTTCTCCATTTCAAACATAAACCAAAGAGACCAGTTCTCTTCTGAACCAGCTATCTGGGTTGGGCACTTGAGAGTGGCACTTCCTAAAATATTGCGTCCTGGCTGCCCCACTGCCTCACCCTGGCCCTGGCCCTCTCCACCTCCCCAGGACCTGCATCAATGAACATGCTGGAAATTTTGAGAGAAATCCTCTAGGCCACACATGCTCTTTTTTAACACCTCTGGATATCTAATTCCACAAGCCAAAATAAACAAATCCTTGCACTCTAATAGTAGACTCCAAAGAAAAAAATCTCCGCCATCGAAATGTGACCTCCTTAAGCTTGGGATGTGTAAAAAAAAAAGACAAAAGGAGAAAGAAAGAAAATCTGGTGTCACTAATTACTCCAATGTGCATAATACTTGATATGAAGCTCAAAAAATGTTTGATGACTGGGAAGTCTTAAGTCCCTCTTGTTGGATGTATTCTCCTTAGTGTGGCCAAAATAACACATGACATTCAACTAGAGCGGAGGTCAGCAAACTATTATCCTTGGGTCAAGGATAGCCCCAATTCCTATTTTTATAAATAAAATTTTATTAGGACATAGTCATTCCTATTTGCTGATTTCTACAGCTGGCAGAGTTGAGCAGTTGTGTATACAGACTGAATATACTAGTTTTCTTTTACAGAGAAAGTTTGCTGATCTCTGAACTAGAAAATCATGGAATATACTCACTTTCAAGTGCAGCTTGCCATGTGAACAGATCCACAATGCTCATAAACATTCTCCTTTACTTCCTCTACAACATGGAGCCTTTGTTGACTCAGTTTGCCCAAGCACTGTGTTAGTATAATGACCACAGAGCCCTTCACCCCCTGAGGGGACAAGAAAGTGGAGGTGCCCGAGAAGCAGCCTCCAGCTGGTAGGAAGGTCAATCCTCTCTTCATCTTGTCTACAACCCCCCTGACACCCAAGCAGCAATATCATTTTCCCCATCTCCTAGCAAAGCCAAGCAACTTTGCCCACCCATTTGCCATTCGACAAAGTCTTTTAAACAGATGACTTTTAATAAGTTAATCCATTCATTGTCTGGAGCTCCGAAAACTGACATAAAAGCACAATGACGCCTAATTAAACTTGTTCTGTGAAAACTAATTTGTCAAACCCAGAAGCACAGTTCATAGATAAATGCTAATATTTGAAAGTCAAATTAAAGTTGAAAAGGTTTGTAATAACAGTTAATTAACTCTTGTTTTGTTTTCCTTCACTGCAAACTTGAACCAACTGCATTGCAGGCGCCTCTTTAACATTTTGGACCACAAAGATAAAATTCAAAGCTTTGAGATACGCCTTTGATGTTGGTATTCTCTGCAGATTTGATATTATTTTAAGTCTCTTTGTTTAAAAATTCATTTTTATTATCCCTGCATGAAATGCATGGCAATTCCCCAAATAACGAGCCATCAGTGCAATTAACATCGTCGATCGACACCAACGTCCTGATAATTAATACAGACGCGCTGCCTCCCCAGCGAGAACTGTGAGGGCTTGATTTTTCAGAGCAACTGTTCATTTACAGACTCAGCTTCAACCTAATGAAAATGGATTGTGAAACTTTAATGAACAAGACTTTGCTGTCATAATAATAAAGACTTTGAAACAACGCGGAGGCCTCCATAGCAAGCGTCTGGCGCTGTGCTTGTTGCTACGGTACATCAAACCAATTAAGCCATATGATGAATATTTACACCGAGTTTTTTTTCAACTCTATGACATAAGATAAACTCATAAAAGTGAGCATTAATTCTGCATCAACAGTTTCTGACATTACATCGTAGCAAAGACATACCAAGAGGCTGTGTCTGCCCACCTCTGTTTTGTCTTAATAAATGTCAACAAAGGATTAGAACGGTCTGAAAATCCAATTTGCATACACAGGTTGTGAGTATAAGTGAAAGGAAATTACCTTCCTTGAGGAGTGTGTGTGTACGTGTTTACTTTGCTTATGGCATGTGAATAATAGTCCTCATGGGCCACAATCTGAAGGTGCTCATCACTGTACTTGGAGGAATCTGTGCCTGCTTTGTGTATCTATTAGTGCGTGAGTAGTAGTGCACAAGTCATCTCTCTATTCACACATATACTTATGTATGCATCTATATCTCTGCAAATATGTATATGATGGTAGTTTATGGGTAGGTTCAGGTTTGTTTTAATATTTCTTGTATCCATTCAGCAGTATTTATTGAGCATCTAATACATCCTAGACAGTGTGGAGTTGTGATGGTTATGAAGTCTTTGAAAGCATCTCTACCCAGGAGCTATGGTCCAGTGGGGGCTCTATATTGTCAATTAATAACCACACACAGTAAAACAGGACAAGTGCTAATATAGGGGAAGAACAGAGTACTTTAGATGTCTGTAACTAGGACATATAACATATATTAAGAGAAATTAGCATAGAATTCTTCAGAGGAAGTGGCATTTAAGCTGGGGCCTAAAAATAAGGAGGAATTATCTAAGTAAAGAAAGGGAGGTGAAGAAGACACAATAGGTGCCTTTGTGCATATGTACACCTGTGTGCACCTGTATCAGGTGGATTTTGTGCAGGATCTGTATGCATGCCTGTGTGTGCACATATATGCACCTCTGTATACTCAGGCTGCAGCATCTGGAGATCATGGCACTCCCTGGCAGGCTACATCTCAAAACAAGAAACATCTTTTCCTCTGGAATGGAAATGGTAGAGTGGAGAGCAAAGGGATAAACTTCAGGAAGGACAAAGGTAACAACTCTGGACCTGGAAATCTATCGCCCACAAAGCTGATCTAAGCCAAGTTTGCAAGTCAAATCATTGCCTGTGGTGCTTATGTATAGAAGTGTAAAAGGTCCTAGAAGTTAATGAAAGATAGATTTACCCTCTGATTTGAGCCCGTGCTCAGTAGCTTCGAAATTTTCAAGCCAGGGATTTCCAAGCAATCTCCTATAAGTAAGAGTGTCAGCTATAGATGTCAACTAAACTACAGAAACTTCTGAACCTAGATGTATGCCCACCATACACAACTGCACATGCATGCATAGACACAAAAGATCAAATTCTCACATTAGCTCAGCAAAAAAAAAGAGAAAGGAAGAAAGTCAATGAGTTACCACTGCTGCTCAGCTGCCCCACACCTCTCAGATAAGCTATATCAAAGCAACGTAAGATTCCATAATTTGTTTTCCAGTCAGAGGATAGGTCATAATTCATACTGTTTGTTTCTAGAGCATCTTCAGTTATGAGGAAGGAAGTAATAAAGACCTGAACCAGCCAAAAGAGCTGTCACAAACCCATGTAGTTTATCCACAGAGAGCCCTTCAGGCATTTCCATACTCATGTTACTCATGACATTCTTACATGTTATTTCCTCAGCCTATTGAAGAGCAAAGGCAGTCAATTCCATTTACAGAGAAAAGCTCCAGTTCGCAGATGCACCAAGAGAAGTGATGATGCAGAAATTTCTTCTGGAATCATCCATCAGGGAGGTGAACAGTCCCACTCAGCTTCCCGAGGACCTTGTCCAGCAGTGCTTGCCATTCAGTGTCCCCCCTGCATCACCAAGAGAAGACCAGTCCTATTCAGCTGCCTCTAGTGAAGAAGAATATGAATATCTGCAGCAAGAATAATTGTTATTAGTTCTTTTTAGCTATACATAACATTGGATTCATTTTGAGGTTTTTAAAGAGTTTAATGTTCATAGGGATAGCCCTTGGCCATCCAGAAAGCGCAACTGTCCAGGTGTAGATTTCCTAGCACATACCGATTGCCAACTAGGCTGTTTCCACCAGTCATCTCAGAGAATCCTTATCAAAATCCTCAGGAGTAGGATTTATGACCCCCGTTTTAGAGGCCAGAAAATAAATGCAGAGAGAACTTGAGTAATAAGGGGTATGGACAGGTGTTCTGGCTTTCACCCTCTCTTCCTGGTACTTCTTACAGGGCAACAAGCAGACCAGGGTTCTAGAAATCTTACAACAGATGCTTAAAATCTTTCCATAATCAACCAGCAGTAGGTACTCCTGTCAGGCTTGAGCCTTAGCAGCCTGTCTGGGTCAGACACCCGCAGAGAGTGTCCCATCCCACTGGATAGCACCTCCTCTTCATCCTCAACGTTGGCACCCAGGACCCTTGTGAATCATCATCCCCAGGGAATTAAAGATCTGCAAAGTGCTTAGCAAAGTACCTTGGAAGAAGTGGCAATTTACTATTACTATTGCTACTGTTGACAACCAGAAATAAGTATTAGAATGCAATTAGCAGTGGGGAGCCCTGGAGCTCACCAAGACTCTACCCTGCCTTCTATGAACTTAAATTGTGCTGATATGAAAATCTGGGTTCTAGTTATAGTTCTGTCATTAAAGGCAATGATAATCATGAGGAGGATGGTGATGGTTTTGATAAAAAGAGCCACAGAAAGAGCCACCACCATTTCTACTGTGTTTATAAGCATCTGACACATTGACATGAATGCTTACAACCACCCTGTAATGTGGATACTATTACTTGGCCTCATTTTACATATGAGGAAACTGAGGCTTACAGAGGTTAACTAACTTACCAAGATTACAATAATTGGTAAGTGATAGGATTAGAATACTGTTGGTCCAAGAGTTTCTGATCCCTGGCTTTTAGCTACTATGTGGTGTTTTCTCATCACTAAATTGTGTGAGTTTGGGCAAGATGCTTCTCTCAGGACCCCAACTCCCTATGGCCCAGGGCTTTCATGGTTGCAGTAGGCTGAAGAATTGGCTTGAGAAAGACAGTGGAGGTTCCTGGGGAAGCCAAATCTCCCCCATTGGGCATACCACCCTCCTCCTCCCTGCATATGAATTCCCTCCTGGCTGCCAGGGCAGCTCTCAGGCTCATCTGAACATGCAAATCAGAATTAATTATTCAAGACCAGGCCTACTTTGCATACCAATTCCATTTTCTTCTGTGTGGGAAGGTTCTCACCCCTTTTAACAGTTTAGAATAATGTGCATCAGACCTTAAAAATAAAAACAAAAGTTAAAAAAAAAAAAACTGGAGGAAGGATAAGCTGGTTTCTTTTCCTGGTTGATCTCCCTGGCAGTGTGTAGAGCTTCCTGGCTGGGGCTGGGCTGAGGCTGGCTACAACCCAGGAGGGCAGAGATGCCAGCAGGACTGGATCAAGGACCAGGGGGTTCTTGAATTTCTAGATCATGGATATCTTTGAGAATCTAATAAAGCTATGGACTCTCTTCTCCAGAAAAACTGTAAACATGAAATGCAGCATAAAATTATGGGGTTTCCCCTGAGAATGTAAAGCTCAGTCATGAACCTCTGGTTGAGTCTAGAATGTTTCAAACCAGAACTATTGTCAGGATGAAGGCCTGTCTGATTCCTGTACAGGCAAGTGTGTCAATGAAAGTTAGGGAAGATGCCTGAGGCAGTGGCCCCAATCTAGTCAGACACAGTTTACCTGAGCTGCCTAGGGACCCCTGTATCTTGATAGAGACAAAAGTGGACCAGGGCTTATCTTAAGGCACTAGAGCCTTGATTTGTTCACATGAATGAATCATTTGTACATGCTTAAAGAAGATGTCTTCAACTACATTTCTGCAAAAGAAGTAAAAATGTTCTTCTAAATTGTAGTATTTTAAATGCCCAGACTATCAAAATAACTGCATAGGAACAAAGAAGAAAATAAAATTTTCAAGACATTTATCTTGGAATGGCATAGCAATGGACCCTAATTGTCTTTTTGGTGCTTTTCTATATTTTTTTAAATTTTTCAATAATAAAATTTTTGTCTTATGATTAAAAACACATAAAGTTGACATTGAAAATTTTAAAAGGAAGACCAATGGATAGTCCCTGATTGGTCTCTGAGAACAGAAACAAATGAATTCCATTATGATATTTAAAAAAAAATACCATTAAGAGTTAGATCAAGCCGGACATGTTGGAGCACACCTGTAATCCTAGCACTTTGAGACAAGAGAATCCTGAGTTCAAAGCCAGCCTCAGCAAGGGTGAGGCGTTAAGCAACTCAGTGAGACCCTTTCTCTACATAAAACACAAAATAGGGATGGGGCTGTGGCTCAGTGGTCAAGTACCCCTGAGTTCAATCCCCAGTGCCAAAAAAAAAAAAAAAAAAGAGTTAGATCAACATGTTGGAAAAGAGATGATGAGCCAAATATGAGAAGAGAAAAGAAAGCTGGCCAGAGAACAAACAGAAGAATTATTCACTAGAGAGAGCAGAGAACAGAAAGCAGGGTGCCCACACTGTCATCCAGCTACTCCCTCAACTCCCCCACACACAGAGAGAAAGAGAGAAAAAGTCACATGCTGGCTTCTGACACTCTCAGGAGACTTGGCAGTGATTCCATCCAGAGTCCAGAGTTCTAGGTCACAGCTTTAGTCTTTCCAATAAACCTCCCTTTTGCTAAGCTGGTTTGAGAGGGCTTGGTCTCATGTAACCAAAGAATACTTAGTGTGAAGCCAAACAGAGACAGTGTGTCTACCCCTGAGTGCCTAGGACAGCTGAGTGAGTGTGGGTGACATCTGAGAAATTATGTGTAACATCTGCATGGGTGTGTTTGTGTAACAGGCTGAGTGTGTGTAACATTCAAGCGTTTGTGACATCTTGAGAGAGTGTGTGTGAGAGATCAAAGTAAGTGTATGTAGCACCGGAATAAGTATGCATAGTTAGCTGGAGTCAATAAATGTTTAAATCTGTGACCTGTCAGTTGTAATTTTTATCAATTTCCCCTCCACAATCTGGTCTTATATTTAGCCCAAGAGTCCCATCTTTGCAAATCTCACCTGAGACCAGGATGGATTTTCTCTGGAAGCTTCTCTCTCCAGGTTCATAGACCAGCAGACAAAAGAGCAGCCAGTCAAAACTCCTCCTTTCCCTGATCTTCAGCCACTGTCTGCTGATTTTCTGCAGCCCCTTCAGAAGACTCTAGTCACTGATGAAGAAGCAGCTCCTTCTTGATCTTAGCTTTAGGCCAGGATCTCATTTAACACTCAAAACAACCCTTGAGTGCATTCAGAACAGAGATAACTATTTTTGTGTAACTCCAGATGCCATTTGCTGGTGGTTTGGCTTTGAAGGACCCTGAGCCTGCAAAATGGATAAGATATAACTCAGAAGTGCTGGGAAAGTAGACTTGTTCTGATGGCTTCTGGGCATTGCTTTTATTTGTACAACCAATGAAATGGAGATTGCTCCATGATAAGCCCTTCCTACTGGAAGGGCTTCTTCAGCCTTCTTTCATCAAGGCAGGATTCCCAGGAGACAGATGCCCTGGGCAAGCATAGCTTGTAGCTAAAAGGTATTTCTGAAGCTTTACCAGGAAAATGAGGAGACTCTGGAGGTATCCAGTGGACACAAGGAAGGTATCTGATTTAGCTGAAGCCTAGAAGAAGTATCTATTATTTCAACATGTGATGAGGCCACTGGGGAATGGGCATTGACAGCTGATCTTGCTTACTTCCCTGCTGGCCCAATGAGAACTAGTCAGCCCCTGGCGCCATCTTGCAGTGGCCAAAAAATTGTGTGGATTAGCTTCTAGTATATTCCCCCTATATACCCCCCTATCTGAGATGTGAATTCCTACAAGTAGGCTTGAAACTTCACTGGGATTTGTCCTCTAAAGGGAACTCTCTGAATCCAGCCTTATCCTCACCCAGGGTTTGTCTAGAACAATATCCATCCTTGGCACCTCATTGTAAGTTCATCAGAGTCTTTCCTGGGAGCAGGATTTTAGGAGAAGGATGTGGGGAGTATATGCAGAATCTGGCTAAGGTGGGAGACAGGCAGAGAATGTGGAAACATAAAAGTGGCAAGGTGGAAGCCCAGAAGATGAACTATACCAAGATTTCGATTTGCAGAAGGCCAGTCTATTCACCTTCAAAGTGGTAATCCCTGTGGCAGAGCCCTAATGAAATGATTTCTGGGTGTTGGGCACAGTTTAAAGCACTTCTTATATATTAACTTGCTTAATCTCTTTTCTCCCCAGCTGTTGGACTTACTACTTGCACCAATAAAGTAACTTATGGGCTAAAAGATGACCAAAATGGGTTAGATGTCATAGAGAGACAATAAGAAAAATGAGTATCCCAGGGGATAAATCCTTTGTGTCACTGATACTAATTTAGAAAACGTCTTTCTGCTCATATTCTCCATGACTAGTTTCAGTAGATCTATTTTATCCTGGATGACTTTTTCCCACTTGGCTAGGAAACCATCAAATGAAAAATGGTAGATTTCTATTAGAAATAGAAGACAAAATCATAAGCACCACTATTAATGAGGTGATTTAAAAATATATATATTCAATCAAGAGTAATTGAGGCTGAGCATAGTAAGTCATAGAAAATTATAAACTATGCCCACTCCAGGGCATGCCTGACTATTAAAATCTTTTTCACACCATTGCCTACAGAAAGCAGCTGGGCACTATGCCACCAGGGAGGTGGCAGCAGAATGGCCTCATTCCCTAAACAGGCTTGCAAAGAAGAGGACAATCAGATGGATTGCTGAATCAAACTTAACTCTTTTTATGCCATGCCAAATGGATTTTTGGACAAAGAACAGTTAGGAATTGATTCCTCAAGAGCAAGCCATGATGAAATGGCTTATTTACTGGAAAAACATTTATTGAATAAATGTGTTAAACATCCACTATGCACTTCTGCATCAGTTATACCACTTAATTTAATTCTAAAGTCAACTCTATGTAGCCTATTTTATTCGATCATGTGCACACAGGCAGAAACTAGAGTTCAGAGAAGTCAAAGAGATCTGCACAGCATCATAAGAGTTGATCCATAGTGGAGCTGCCATTGCATATACTTTTTTGATCTTTATTTATTTTTATGTTTATGTGGTGCTGAGGATTGAACCCAGTACCTCACAGATGCGAGGCAAGCACTCTACCACCGAGCTACAACCCCAACCCTGCCATTGTATATTTTTAACTCCACTCCAGAGCTCTGTCAGCATCCCACAGTTACCTACCTTGTGCTGCATCCCCCAGCCATAGCTTGAAAGAGACCAGTAAATATCAGTTAACTAGAATTTCTGGCACCAGAAAATTTTCTTTAATGTCCTTTCCCTTTTTACTCACAGTTAGAAAATCTATCTCAACCTTTGTCATTGATAAGCTTGGAACCATGCCTACATCTTTTTTTTTCTGGTGCTGGCCAATATGGAGTACATGGTGAATCACAATATTTTTAGGAAGGAGATACTTGCAGAAATGATCTGTTGGAAAATATTTCTGTCTTTGAACAGTGGTCTTGGAAGCATGGTGGGAACCCAAGGATCAGGATCCCCAAATTTCCAAGTTCTCCTATCCAGCCCCTATATTTTTGCCAATCCTTTCTTTGGCCCTGCACCCCTCCACCCCACCTCTTTCCTGAATTATAGATTAGGACTTAGAAAGAGGGACATTACTGACTCGGCTGGTGGGTGGTCTTAGTATATATCTTTTGTTTCTAATAAATTCCTAACATGATGCTACAAAACCAAAAGAAAAAGCCAAGGAAAAATAAAATTCTATTTAGGTGATGTGTTTTTTGATTTGGTAGGACCTATTTTGTCAAAGTTTGAGACCACATTGTATGTCGAAGGAACTCTGCACCAAGCATTAATTAACAAAGGTTCCAGCTTCAAATTCACCCTTTATTACATGGGGCCATCATATTTATTCAATGTTTATTTCACCTCTTTAAGTATCAATTTCTTCATCTTCAGGTAGAACTAATGATACTCACCTACTTCACAAGATGTCTGTGTAATGAGTATGAAAGTATTTGGAACATTTAAAAGTGCTGTAAAAATCATATATATTTTGTGTTTGTGGCTTGTCCCAAAGAATCCCAATCTCTGATAGATGCAATTCAAGCATTACCTGGGCCATTAATGGGACAGCCTGAAACAGCCAAGGCTTTCAGACAGGCTGAGGTTGGTTCAAACGGTGACTCTACCACTTACTAGGTGAATACCCTCCAACAAATTAAATCTCCTCAAAGAGCAATGCTCTTTTCTCATTTAGCTGTAGAGAAGACAGCAGTGATGTGATGGCAAATATTTAACAATCAGAATTCTCAACAATGACAAAGCCCTGGTTTTAGTATTTGCTGGTTTCCATGGTGTAAATACTCTCACAAAGGCAAAACTTCACATTACCAATATGTCACAACTGAATGCCAAACTGGGAAAAGACGTGCACAATTGGCTCACAAGTCAGCCTGACTCACATCAGATGAGTTCATGGTTATAAACATGCAGAATAAGTGTCCCACTTACTAGGATAAGTATTCATTCACCTTACTTTGCTTAGACCCTGTCCTCCAATGCTCAGAATCTGAGGCAGACACTGAAGCAAGCTGGAAGAAAAAAATCTACAAACAGATTCATTGCTAGAGTAAAGAAAATGAGGGTCACACTTGAAAATATGAGGCATCTTGGTATTGCAGTAAGGACCATATAACTAAAGGAAGATAATCAGAAAAAAGGAGAATATTTCCCCCAAAACCTGGACAAAGGTCCTGGAATTGATACCCATTCATCCAGACCCCCTTCATTTCATCATCTCCTAGGAAACTGGGGTTGTGAAGGACTAGTTGCCTAGCAACAATGCCTACCTCTTTACTCTTCTATGCACCCATGTGTCCTGACCTCTAGTGACGTTCCCTCCCCAGAGGCCAGAATATATCTCAGCAACACATCTGTCTACTGCAGGCTCCCAGGTAAGATCAAGGACCATTTAACCTGAGTACACTTGCCCTAGGAATCCAGAATTCTCTCTGCTGTCACGGAAGAAAAGTTCAAAGACAAAGAGCTCAGACCAGTAGCCAGGAGACTTGGAGTCTATTCTCAGTTCCCTGCTGGACCAGCTGCTGTGGGACCTTGGAAAATTTGCTTGACTTCTCTGAGTTTTTGTTTCTTCATCAGCCAAACAGAGATTTTCTTCAAATCTGTACAATGGGATTTTCTTTCATCTGCAGAAGTCCTACTGGGCTTCCACACAGGGTTATCTTCAGGTCCATGTGTTTGGCCCGTCCATCCTCTGAAGTACATCAAGTGCAAGAGGAGATGATCTTTGATGCCAGCAGTGCTGGCATCAAAAGACCTCCAGCCTCTCCAGAGTTCCCTAAACTACACTGAGGCATTGGCATAGGAAACCCAGAGATGAGTGGAGCCAACTCTCCTCTAGGACAAACAGGTGACACGTTCTAGTGGACTCTGAAGAGGATATATGTTCCTGCCCTTAACCATTGCATACCCATTTGTTCAGGCAGCCCAGAAACCTACCCAAATCCTGCCAATTTTCTCTCCAAGAAGGAAATTGGCAGCCAAGGGGGAAGTGAGCAGCTCTCAGATTGGACTTGATTAGGGACCAATTTGGGCCTGTTAGCCAAGTCTCCAGTATCATCTCAGCCAATTACTGGCCTAGCCTGGCCTGCAGCTGGCTGCTCCCTTCCAAGCTGGACACTTTCACTTCCAGCAGAGCTCTCCCCTGTGCCCGAGGCAAGAGACCAGGGTGACTGTGGCCCATTAAAAAGAAAGCGAGAGAAATAACTCACTCAGTAAGGTAATAGTGTGGGCGGGGTTTGAGCTGCTGCCTTAATTTTAAAAAAATCCCCAATAAACAGTCTTGTGGCTTGTGTATAATAAGTATGGGAATTTATAAACTCTCCCCAGCTATGGGGCTCTGATGACTATTAAACTTTGCGTCTGGCAGAGGAATTTCGGCTTGATGGGCTAACAGCTCCTCCATGTCTGCCAAACCAAACAAGCTGGCAACCCAGGAGGGAGGCCGGGGAGTCCATACTCCGACTGCCCCTCACACTTGCAAGGTTCCTTGGAGCGGGCCATCCCCGAACCAGGGCTGGCCGTTAGGAACAGCAGGGTGTGCCTCAAGAGCCCTTCCTGCTCCTTTCCTCTGGCTCCTGCCTCCCTCCAGGACGCATCCCTGGTGAAGAGGGTCAGCTGTCCCAACATGCTTCTTTCCTGGGGGCGGGTACTGCCCGTCTGTCTACCCGCCCCCATTCCTCAGCCTGGCCCCTTCTTACCTTGTTTCCGGGCGCAGCACTTAGGGAGGCTGAGACAGGAGAATCGCGAGTTCAAAGCCAGTCTCAGCAACAGCAAGGCACTAAGCAACTCAGTGAGACCCTGTCTCTACATAAAACACAAAACAGGGCTGGGGATGCGGCTCAGTGGTCGAGTGCCCCTGAGTTCAATCTCCAGTACCAAAAAACAAAACAAACAAACAAAAAAAATTGTTTCTGGCTACCTCCTGCGCCCCACCTCCCCTCGGTGCTCTTTTTGTTCAGCCTCTTTTCTGCCCGCCTGTGTGCTTCCGCTGCACTCTGCTTCTCGCCACCCCTGGTGTAGGGTTGTCATTGAGAGCATGAATCCTGTGCTGAACCTAGAGTTGAAATCCCAGCTCTGCCACTCACCAGCTGTTTAATATGGGGCAAGTTTCTTCATCTGTCAGGACGCTTGATGCCTCCACTATGAAATGGGGATTCTAACCCTACCCCACAGGGTTATTGTGAGAATTAAATGAGGATATGCATGCACATGTGTGTGTTTGTGGTATTGTGCTTGGGACATAGTATTGTGTAGCTATTTGTTGTTATTATCCTTTAAGACACATGTCAGCAAACGACCACCTGTAGGCAGAATTTATCTGTTTTCATAAATAGTTTTATGGAGCACAGCCACAGCCCCCTACATATTGTCCATGACTCTTTTCCTGCTACAGTGGGTAGAGTGAGCATTTGTCCCCGAGACTGTGGCAAAGCCTTAACTGTTTATTATCTACTTTTTGATGGAAGAATTCTGTTGACCCCTTATGACTTGTATAAAGAAGATGCCAACTCTAATACCCCATCCTAGGCTGTGATGGTCACTCTCCTTCATGTCTCTTGTCCCCTTGCCTTTCTCTTTTGCACACTTTCCATAGTATCTCAATGACCCGTTGGGGTATCTGCTTCCACCTTTGACTGTGAGCCCCTCAAGGTGAGGAACTGCATTTTCTTCATTTGTTTTTCTCCCACAGAGCATACAGGATGAATTATGAATAACAGATGACCCAGGGAGGGTCTCCACAAGGAGACCCAAGCACAAACCTAGTAACTGAGCAGTGCTGCCCCAGGAAGACCTCAGCCTTGTCTTCTTATCTGTGCTCCCTCAGACAGAGCCATTTCAGAAGGAAACAGCTTCAAAAACACGAGCTGACAGGGAAGAAGGAAAGACAACCTTGATATCCACACACATTTTCAATATTACTCATTTTCAGGGTTTCAAAATCTCATTTCTTCCCCTTCACTCTTTCATCGACTTCAGCAGAGTGCTCAGGGCTGGCTTGCAAGCCACTCACACAAGGTGTGAGGGAATAGGAGGCAGCGAGGTAGAAATAGGACTGAGACTCAAGAAACACAACCAGAAATAATGTCCCCAAGTCATGGGGAAGCTGAGAAAATGGAACTATGACCAAGACAGGTTTCCTAGAACTTTTTTTCTGCTTAGACTTTGGTCAAGACAAGCAAGGAAGCTAAGCTTGAAGATAAAGATGGTAGGAAGAAGGATCCTAGGACTTTAGGTACACTCAATGTCACATTCATATCCAGAGCTAACTCACAGTCTTCAACTACTCAGTCTCAGACACTAGACCTGGAAAGTTTTCTATGCAGCACAGAGGAAGGAAGTCATTTAGCTAGGGGCAGGAGAACAAACAAAAAAGGAACCTCAGTCCCTGCCTTCAGGGAGTCCATCATCTAATGACAGGTTAAAACCAGTAGGATTGTAATTGTCCTTGTAAACCTGAGTGAAAACCCAACCAACAAGGTGTACAACGAACCCCAGGGACTGGATTGGATCCTATTACTGTGAAATCTCAGTTTAACCAAGGATTCCCAGCCAGTGACGTACTTACTGTAAGCAATATTTAAAACAATAAAATCTCCCATAACAGGAAAAGAATTCAAAGAAGCCCTTGGGGTCTTTGTAAAAAGGTTTGGCTTATATAAACACTCGCCTCGTAAATTAGGTACCAAAGAATACTGAGCAAAAAAGATCAGGTGAGGTGCAATTTTGACAGTTACCAAAAGGACAAAGGGTAGCAGAAATCCTAGAACCAGAAAGCACCATGATCACAGCATTTTCTGAAGCACATTCCTGAGGATGTTTCTAAATATTTTACCTAGGCAATTTTTTTTGGTTTGTTTTTAAAGAACGTCTTTGCAGTGAAACTCTTAGTAAGTTTTTATGCAGTGTGATTCTTACAAAGGGATAAAACGTACATGATTTCTTATGTGTTTCACATTTATTTGACCAGGAAGCGTCCTTTCTACAAAGCATCAATCAGCTCTCCCGTGCTGCAGAGCACAATTAGGGATAAGGTGATGCCAATATTATGAGCTCTTTGAGGAAAGAGTGACTGGTCGTTTTTCGTATCATGAGTGCTTAGGACAGAATCTGGCACAAACTAGATGCTCCAATTAAGCTCAACTTAGAACACCAGGCTTTTCCAGCCTACACTGGGCTAGTGCAGGTGCTTGTCCCATCAGCTCTGGGTAAAGGCTACTCTTCCTTGAGAGATAATTGGGTCACATTCTTCTGAAATGGCAAAGGCCTATGGACCCTGATATGACCAGCTAGCTCATGACTACCCCAAAGTAGCCGTCATACAAGGAAAATGTCATGTATCAATTTCATCTGAAATAGATTTTCCAAGCTGGTATCATTCTAGAAAATGTTTTAGCAGAAATGTTCATGCCAGATATAAATAAGTTTCTAATGATCTCTATGAACAAAATTCTATAACACTTTTGCTATTCCTTTACATACACTATTAAAGTGCCTGAAAATTATAGAAATTATTTTATCGGCTACATTAATTTCCTCTTGAAACATCTCAACATATCAACTCAAAATTAAGCATCAGAATTCTGCAGTTGCATTTAAATATGTTAATAATCATAGATAAACAAACCTAAGGCTGAAATTGTCCACAAAGAATGGAGGGCAGCTTGTTGGAGGTTCACAAACACAATGTAGCATAATTATATGCTAAAACACTTAACCTTGGGAACACACAGAAAATTTACAAAGATCAATTGCTCAAAAAAAAAAGAAAAAGTTTTTAATCAAATGAGAGAGTTATCTAGTAAATGGTTAGAAAATTGATGGGAATTCCTTTGATAACACCATTTTGATTTGATTAGTTGTACTATTTTTATATCTTTAGTAAACAGGGTTTGATTATATCACCGAGCTCCTTTTCTGCAGAAATATTACAAACTCATTAGTGGCTAAGAAGAAAATGTAGAAGGAGAATTCAAAAAACACTTTTAAAACCACAACCCACCCTGATCTCTCCCTCTCCTTGTTTTCTAGTCGAATTAGTTTGCTTGGGCTGCCGTAACAAATACCACAGATTGGGTGGCTTAAAATAGTATTTATTTTCTCACAATTCTGCAGACTAGAAGTCAGAGATAGTTTCTTCTGAGCCTCTCTCCTTGGCTAGTAGGTGCCTCCTCTTCTGTATCTCCACCTGGTCTTCCCTCTGTGGCCATCAATGTCTGAATTTTCTTTTCTTATAGGGACACCAGTCGTACTGGATTAGGCATCTCCCTAGCAATCTCATTTCAACTTAATTTCCTCTTTGAAGGCCCTGACTCCAAAAACAGTCACGTTTTGAAGTACTAGGAATCAGGACTTCAAATTTGGGGGTTGAGGGGACCAAGCCCTGAACTCTTTCTCTGGTTTAACAAAATTCTATTGCTGCCTTTGAAAATCACCCTTATAAATTTACTTTTCTATCACTTGACTCAGTCACCCATACCAAATAACAGCTTCTGTTGGTTTCTTTTCTCATGTTTCTCTTCCTCAAGTCCCCATCATCCCTCATACAGGTTCTTACAACAGCTTTTCCCTTGGCCTCACCTGACATCAGCAGCCAGAATGACCTTTCTACATGGAAATCTTTCAACTAATTCCCTGCTGAAAATCTGGCTGTTTAAATACCCCAGAGTTCTAAAACGTTGTCAATTATATTTCTCTAGATTTGACTAAAGGAAAGAATTAGAATATTGTGCAAATACATACTTGTGAAGATTTTTGTTACCAGTTGTTTACAATGGAGAACATTGAAATCACCCAAAACTCTAATAACAGAAGTTGGTTAAATAAATTCTAGGAGTGTATCCATGCATTAAAATACCATGTGTTTTAATACTACAGAAAAGATAAGGCCATGTTTATTGACAATGAAAAAATATTTCATCTGTTAAATTAGAAAACAACAACAAAAATATGAATAAATAATGAGGTGTACATATATATTTTATATGTATATGTTCTTATTTAAAGTAAGAATCTGGTAAGATGGATGAAAGATAGAGAGAGAGAATGAATAATTATCTTGATTGTGTGGGGTTTAAAAAAGTGAATTACCTAGCCGGGCGCGGTGGCTCACGCTTGTAATCTCAGCACTTAGGGAGGCTGAGACAGGAGAATCGCGAGTTCAAAGCCAGCCTCAGCAACAGCGAGGCGCTAAGCAACTCAGTGAGACCCTGTCTCTACATAAAACACAAAATAGGGCTGGGGATGTGGTTCAGTGGTTGAGTGCCCCTGAGTTCAATCCCCAGTACCAAAAAAAAAAAAACAAAATAAAAAAGTGAATTATCTAATTCTTGAAAATAAACATAGATTACTCATGTAACAAACATTTAAGCTCAAAAGGCAAAAATTCTGCCAATTCCTGCCTTCCTCACAGACGTAAGTTCAAGCTTTTTAGCATGTTATCCAAAGATCTTCACCTTAGAGCCAGGTGACTTTTGAGGTATACCTCTTGTCACCCCACCCCATCCCCACTCCACTACTGCACATGCCCAGGAATGTCCCACTGTCTCCCACTTCTGTGCCTTTTCAGGTGTTTTCTCTCTGCCAAATTACCTTTTCCCACACTCTTAACTGACAAACTTCTGTTCCATTGTTAAAGCCCCTATCAAGCATCACCTCCTCTGTGAAGTTTTCCCACACCCTCAGGACACAGCCGCTCCTTTTTCCCCACAGTTCTTTGTTTATGCTACTATCACAGTTTCTTCCATTTTGATAATTTTTTTAATGTTCTTTTCACTAGTCTGTGGAACATCAAAGACTATACAAGGTGTTAAGAGTTAAAAAGCCCATGAAATGTGGGTCTCCTTGGCTAATGTAGAGCAGAGTGGGAGCACTGAAGGATGCTGAGCCCCAACATGAAGTGGGACTTCGTAACCTTCCTAATGACCTTCCTTCGTGACCTTGCTGCAGACTTTCAGATAGTGCTTCATGGAAGACTTCCTAACACTGTACACACTGCCAACCATACTCGGTAGGAGGAGGAAACCAGCTCAGAAAACCAGCCTCCTCTGATCCGGTTTCCCCCATAAGTTGAGAACCATTGAGAACCTCCCAACATCATTCACACACATCTCACCACCCAGCTCTCAAGTTACACAGTCTCACTGAGTCAGAAGTGGACTCCCCAGCTACCTGACTCATTCCTCACCCCCTGCCATCATCTCTGCCTTCCACAAACTGATCGCTGATTGCTGCCTCTTGAAATGAAGGAATATTATTGTTATTCCTTCTTCATACCATAGCAAACAAATGCTAGCACAGCTCATCACCTTGGTCCATGTGTCCATATCTTAAAGATTTTGGTCTTCTCTTTCTACCAGCTTTTCAAGTCTCCTTAAAATGAAAGTACAAGAAAAGAATTTACTCAAACAGTACAAACATTGAGTCTTGGAATGGCTTGTGGATCCCATGAGCCCTACAAAATCACCAGATCAATCCTTTGCCACCACGAAAGAGAACAAAGAGTTTTCTTCTCCCCACTGGCCAGGCAGCCTGCAGAGACTTCTATGGACCATGGCTTCAGTTGTCCCTAAGGAGCCAAAGTATCTGACACCATTACCCTAGGGGGCTGGTCCATGAGGAACAGCTGGGCATCAGGTCCAGCACCCTGGTATGAATTGTTTTGGGAGCCACTGGCAGTAGTTCCAGTCATGTATATGTGACCATGTATATGGGACCAAGAAGCAAGAAGAGCAAGGAAGGGTCATTGGTCTGCCATGCAACCTCATAATCTTACCTTGCCCTACATCAGAAAATCAGAGTTGAGAGGTGTCCCTGGGGAGTAGATGTATAAGGAGTTTTCGGGGTAGGAGGCCTTCTTTGCACTGTGTGAACAGGAGTGAAAGGGTCTCAGACTAGGGAGAGTTTACCCTTGCTTTCTTCTTGCCCCATGGCCCTCTCCTCTCCAGACCTCTTTTAGGAAATTTGTCAAGCCACGCTACTCCACTATCTCTCCTTAGGGACCCACCACACAGGCCCTGCAACTCCCTGAGTCCTACATACACGTAGGAAGACTACACAGAGAACAGCCCCTGAACCTGAAAGGGAACTGGAGAACTGTAAGAAAAATAATAAAGTAAATCAGTTTAATGGGAAACACAACAAAACAAGGTATTGGGGTAGTTGTTTGGCAGTAGTCTGTACAATGTGTGACTCACTGAATGCCAACAACAACACTGTCAAGGTGTTATTGTCTCATGTTAAAAAGAGGAAGCTGAGACTTCAAAAGGCTGCCTCTCAAAGATTGCTTGATCCCTGGTGCTCACCTGAATAGGTAGGTGGGGCTCAGACCCTGGTTTATAGACTTCAAACTTTATTCTTTTTCCAGTTCCATGTGGGTGTTCAGACAGTTGATACCAGGAATCACAAAGAGATTAAATAGCTACATTGGATTTGTGTACAATCTGTACGGGAGTCTAGGACTGAGCTGGGGCAGGTTGAACTCTCAAATCCCATGGGCTTAGTTGTAACAGACCTCTTGGTTACATGTGATAAATAACCAAACTCTCTGTATCCCCTCCTTATCCCTGGGTTCTAGAGACCTTTCTGCTGCACCAAAAGATGGACCCAAGGAAGTTGCTGTGTTTGTTTGTTGCAAGGGAGAGTTTCCATGTCCTCCATTGGAGTTCCCAGGTGAGCATCAGAAGCAACATGTCAGAGGCTTCCTTCTGGACATCCATCAGCTCACAATTGCTTTTTCCAGTGTAGTTAACCACAGAGGAATCCTTAAATGGCTCAAAACCAGCAGCTTCCTCACAGAAAGGGACATATCCCAGGAAGAAAAGAGACTGGATATAGGATAGCAAATAAAACCATAGCCATGGTATCAGGCAGACCTGAGTTCAGATCATTGTTAATTCAATCATTTTGCCTCTTTATGTTTCATTTACCTCAACTGATAAGCAAAACGTTAATAATTCCAACCTGAGGGGACTTTCCACGAGATCTAGTGAGATAAGGTATAAATGAGGCCAGGGACACCTGCCCTAGAGTCCAGCTCACTAATACAGGATCATTTTCTGGATATTGAGGAGACACACTGAGCTCTGTGTTTAGAAGGAAAAACAAATCTCTTTGGAAAGTCATTCACTGCAGCTCTTTTCTATTAAAAAAAATTAAGAGTATTCAAATTATTTCTTCATTTGTTTCACAAAGAAAGGGTTCATGGGAACTGCCTACCTCCACAAAAGGTAAGCCCTTGGATGTGTTTTGTCGTTGTTTTATTCCATGTGAACTGCTATCAAAAGTTTTCACAGACTGGGTGGCTTCTAAACACCAGACATTTACTTCTCACTGTTCTAGAGGCTGGGAAGTCCAAGATGAGGCCGTGACAGATCCAATGTCTGCTGAATGTACCTTTTGGAGATGGTGCCACCTTACACGGAGAAGGGACAAGGCAGGTCTCAGGACCTCTTTCAAAAGGTCATAACCCCATTCGTTAGGCTGGAGCTCAGGATCCAGTCTCCCCTCAGGGTCCCCACCTTTTCATACCATCACCTTGAAGGTTAGGATTTCAACCCAGATTTTTTTTGTAGGCGGAGAAGGAGGGAAGAGACACTACCATTCGAACTGTAGCAGTCATCTTTCTCAGTCTCAATTTCCTAATTTTTTTTTTGAGGGAGGGGGCACTGGGGATTGAACTCAAGGGCACTCAGCCACTGAGCCACATCCCCAGCCCTATTTTGTATTTTATTTAGAGACAGGGTCTCACTGAGTTGTTTAGCCCCTCGCTTTGGCTGAGGCTGGCTTTGAAGCCACCATCCTTCTGTCTCAGCCTCCCCAGCCACTGGCATTACAGGTGTGCACCACTGTGCCCTCCTCCCTCCCCGGCCCGTGGGCTTCAATTTCCTAATTTGTAAAAACAAACGCAACCTTCACAGGACTCCTCATTATCTTCTCTCCCTCCTCACTTCCCCACCCTAGAGTGAGCTGTCTTCTTCATTCTCCAAGACCAACGAAATATCTCCAGGCGTACTGCTGAATTCTGCTAGTCCCAGCAAGACTCCCAGGGAAGAAGGAGGTTACTGATGAGGACTCTGGAGGAAGCCATTATCTACTTGCCAGCAGTTGACAAACGGCTTTCAGAGCAGCATCAGCCCACTCAAAACCTCCCTTGTTTTGAGTGCTTATTGAACATTTTACAGTGAGACAGTGTATTTCTTCATTGAGTTAGACCATTCAATAGAGTATATAATGTGCACAAATCTTACGTGTACAACTGGATGAAATTTTACAATACACACTTACAGTATCACTACCTGGAAATAGGTATTTTCCAGTATCTCACAAGATTCCTCTGTGCCCCTTTCCAGTGAATACCAACCACCTTTAGATAATCACCATCCAGACTTCTAGTGACATAGTCTAGTTTTGTCTGTTATCGAACTTAACATAAAGGAATTATATTCTATGTGTGTTATTGTGTCTGGCTTCTTTCACTAAAATTAAGTCTGTGGTATTCACTCATGTTATTGCAAGAACAATAATAGTTCATTCTTTTCCATGGTCCTGAATTTTATTTGCATCACCCTCTCCATTCTCTCTCTGTTCTCTTATCTTTTTTCTTCTTCCTGAACATGCTATGCATCCTCCAGCTAGATGTGTTTGCACAAATTCTACCTTTTTCTTAGAATATCTGTTTTAGTCAGCTTTTTCACTGTTGTGACTAAAAGACCTGATGAAAACAATCTTAGAAGAGGAAAAGTTTATTCAGGGGATCACAATTTCAGAGGTCTTAGTCCATAGATAGCTGGCTCCATTCCTTGAGGCTTGAGGTGAGGTGGGACATCATGGTGAAAGAGTGTGGTGGAGGGAAGCAGCTCACAAGATGATCAGGAAGCAGAGAGAGAGACTAAGCTCAGTTCCACAAATGTATACCCCAAAGATATGCCCCCAATAATCCCCTCCTCCAGCCATACCCTACCTACCTTCAGTTACTACTCAGTTAATCCCATCAGGGATTAATTCACAGATTGGGTTAAGGCTCAATCATTTCTCCTCTGAACCTTCTTGCATTTTCTCACTTGTGAGCTTGTGGAGGACACCTCACATCCAAGCCATAACAACATCCTTTTCCCTCTCCCCTCCCTAACTCCACTTCACCCTTTAGACCTCAGACCCAATCCTCCTTCCCTAGGTCAAGCTTTTCCAACAACCCTCTCCCCCAGCTGAGGTTAGACCAGGCTCTCCATTATATTCTCAGATTGTTCTCTTCACTGGCTACTCTCAGCTTTCACCCAAGATGGTTTTCTCTCTGAGACCAGGACCCATGCATGTTCTTTGTACATCCCTATCACTGTAGGCACTCAAGTGTTTCCTGAATCAATAAATCAGGAGTAGAGTGCCCAGCTCAGTACCTCTAGGCCTTGAGGCCTGGTGTTGTCTCCCCTCCTTTCCCCATGGTATCATGAAGTCCAAGTCCATAGTCTTGTGTTCTCTGCCCAGGTAGTTCCAAACTTTGGAGGTGGCCCTGGAGAAGTCACCTTGCTGCTCTTTTATCAAAATGACTTTTGAAATATTTCACCCAGAGATATATCCTTTTGAGATGGAAGCTCTGGCTCATGCTTCACAATGGATTGCAGCATTTCTTGAGTCTTCTTTATGGCTCTTCTAAGAGGGACCATCAAGAAGGGTGTGAACAAGAATATATGTATAGGGGACAAAAAGAAAAGAAAAAAAAATGGACCAGGACAAAATAAAATGTGAACCTTGGTTTTTTCAAGGTGGCAAGACAGGGCAAAATATTCTTCTCTGTGTTTTACTGTAATCTCTAAATTTTCTATATTGAACATGTATTGTGTTCATAATACAGCATTATGTTTGCAGAAACAATAGTCCTGGTACATCTTTAGTAATGCATGAGGAAATCTCAAGTTGCATTCTATCATTGATTCACACAGTAGTCCCACAGCCCAGGGAAGTGAGTGCTTTTGGACAGCCTGGTGGGAAGTAAAGGGAGAGAAAATGAGAGGTCAGTCTCCTTCCCAGATCACGGGATTCCCACCTGTCTGGCAACTGACCAGAAAGCGTAGACCCAAATAAGCCAGAGATAGTGCCTTTGCCCAGGAAAGCTCCAGGGGCCTCAGGAAGACAGTTGCTAGGCCTAGAGACAGCAAAATGCTAGTTTCCAAGTTCTTGCAAATATTTGAGAAAAATTTTCCTGGTCTCCACTCTCCAATTGGTTTGGTTTTTCTGAACTAAACCTCCCCTCTCTCTCTTTTTTTTTTTTTTGTACCAGGGATTGAACTCAGGGGTACTTGACCACTAAGCCACATTCCCCAGCCCTATTTTGTGTTTTATGTAGAGACAGGGTCTCACTGAGTTGCTTAGTGCCTCGCCATTGCTGAGGCTGGCTTTGAACTCACGATTCTCCTGTCTCAGCCTCCTAAAGTGTATAAACCTCCTCTCTTGAGCCAACAATCCTCATCTGATGTGATTTCCAGCACCTTCACCTGGGCAGCTCCCAGTATCAACAACTATCACCCTTAAAATGCATTGCCATGAGCTGAACACAGCATCCAGATCTGATTGAACTGTGGGAGGCTGTATTAGGGCCATCACCTCCCTGGTTCTGAACACTTTATACTCATTAGTGTTAAGATAATGTAGAGGTTAAGGGTAAAGAGTCTCAACCCAGACTGCCTCCTTGAAGTCCCAGCTTCAACACAGGTTGTGTGACGTTGAACAAGTTCATTGACCTCTCAGTGCCTGAGCTTTCTCCTTTAGGAACTAGTGATGATGATGATACCTCCCTCAGAGGGCAGCTAGGAGGATTAACATGGTTGTTCCATGAAAAGCACTCAGAAGTCCACCCAGCACAAGCTGAGCTATGCAAATACATACTGTGATTACTTTGCCACCAAAACAGCACCAGCTTTTCGTTTTGGCCCTTCTGTTTTGTTTTTGTGATGAAGAAAAGAGTTTAGCTTCTACAATTCCTCACTGACTGATACTAAGATTAGAGTTAAACCCCTCCAATCTTGGACTTCCCCCCTCTAGGAATCGTGTCATTGATTTTCAAACCTAGAGGCAGCAAAACGAATTTGCATTTTTTTCCCAGAGAATTTCCAGAGGGGAAGTGAGAGACAAAGTGAGAGAGGGGCAGAGAAAGAACAGTGGCAGAGAGGAGGGAGAGAGACGGAGACAGAGAATTGTAACAGATTGAAACTGCTAGCCTGGCTTCTGGAGTGAGGGCCGCAGAAAAGCTGTTCATTTCCCAGCTGGGTTTTGTTTTCTTCTTTTTTTTCCCTCCCCCCTTTTCCATTTGTGTTCACACTTCCCCCTCTTGTGGCTCATCAGAAAATCACAGGTACTCCTTGTCTGAATGGTTTGCAAAACTAGGGAAGACAGGCTAACAACTCTGAGCAAGTCAGCTGGGTCAAACTCTACCTGAATCTCAGGATGGGGAGGGGAAGCCAGGCTATGTAGTAGCTGTCACCTGTTCCTTATCCAAGTGCCATATGAGCCAAGAGAAACTTCTCCTTCTCTCACTGTTAAAAGGAAGAAGAGTTCTAGGAGTTATCCACAGTGCCAGGTCCTCTTGAGCCTACTCTCAAAGACTTGGGGGAAGACTTAGGGTAGATTCATGCAGGGTCAGTCAAGGAGGAAAGAAAAACGAGATGCACAGACGAGTCCAAAGGAGTAATGTCTTCATCACTGCTCCAAGCCATGACATTGGTCACACCGTAACCTACACCAAAAGTGCCCACTCTTGGGAAATTCATTCTTTTATGTCAATTTGACCCCAGACCCACATGCCCAGTGGAAGGGAGCTGTCTTCTCCTCTGCTCAGCACCTTATCTATGACTAATGTGGCATTAGTCTCGTCTGCTTTCTATTGTAGTTGTGTCCTCGTCTTATCATCCCAGGGGACAGTGAAAGAAGGAAGGGAAAAAACAGGTTTTGTACATGTCCAGAGACCCGCCTCTGACATAAGGTACTCTGTCTAGGAGGTGTACAATCAGCATTTGACTAGTGTGACCTCACCCATGTGCAATGGATGTCTCCATTCCACAATGGAGGGGCCAGGAGAAGCAGGGTCTGAGGGTAGAGTAACCCTAAAGGGCATCCAGACCTTTTCATAGAACTTTCCAAAGATAGTTACTTAGGTCTCCATTTCATGTTTATAGGCCCCCTGCATTTGAAAATTATTAAATGGTCTCTACAACTTATTTTCAAATGTTTTAGAAAAAGAGAAAGGAAAAAAAAATAAGAAAAAGGGAGAGGGGAGGAGAAGACAGATATGAAAGAGGAAGAAGGAGAAGGGAAGAGAAGAAGTAAAGAATGAGAGCAAACAGATAAAAGAGGAGAGGAAGATGGTAAAGGTAATTACTGGCGAATCTCATTGCAAGAGACATGAGTATCGGTCTGTTGTGGTTCCATGTGAATTTAGGATTCTTTTATTCTATTTCTGTAAAGAGAGCCATTGGTAATTTTGATGGCAATTGCATTGAATCTATACATTGTTCAGGGTAATATCGTTATTTTAAAGATACTATTTTTTTCTGACCATGAATGTGGGATATGTTTCCACTTGAGGATAAATGCAAAAATGTATTTAATATAGCTTGCAAGTTTAAAAATAAGGTAAATGTCAGGGTAAGAAATAAAATCAAGACACAAATCAAAATTACTTTCTCATCCAAGAGACCATGGATGGGCTTTAGGGGTTTCAAACCTCAGGATGTTTAAAGCACAAGTTCAATGTTAGTGCATTTTTCTATGTAGAAAAATACCTTTCATCAGATTCCCAAGGGGGTTCTATACCATATATCCCCCCCCAAAATGTTAAATGTAACCTAGAGGGAAGCAAAAGAATTGTTAAAACCAGGCACATGAGACTCAGTGGCAGTTGAGTGACAGCCTGACCTGAACACATTTGAGAGGAAAGAAATACCTTGAAGATCATGCAGTCCAGACCTCTACATCCAGATGTGGAAGCTAAGCCCAAGGAGAGGTCAGTGACATCGACTCCAACAAATTTGACATGTTTCACTGGTTCAGTGACAACCAGGCCCACAATGCTTCCCTTGCACCATGGGGAATTTCCTTCCCCCATAAAAGCCAATCTGAAAAGCATTGCTAGACAATGGCCATCTTGTCAGCCCTCACAGACAAGGACATGCATCTTTGTTCTGAACCAGATGACCACATTCTAGCAGAGCTGACTGCAAAGGAAGCTTTGTTGAGGGGGTTACAGGCATCTCAGTGGGACCAGGGACACTCTCAGCTGTGGAGTAGAAGGAGCAGGCCACTAACTAAGATTGATGGATGGTGCCAACCCTGGCAGGCTGAACACAATGCAGGGATGGCCAAGTGGGGGAACAAAATTAGTTTGCAAGATTAGAACGTATTAACACAAGTCAGACAACTGTCATGTCACAGCTCTTCACTGTAATGCTGATTGGCAGGCAAGCATTTCTGATTCTGATGGCCACGGAGGCGAAGCGTCTGCAATCTGTCTCGCATGACATCCTAGCGGCTGGCAAATCCCCCCTGCTGGAGAAGTCAGCTTTTCTTAGAAAACTGTGTCCCCTGGGTCTTGTTTGGCAGGGCCCAGGCCATAGGTGCAGGTCAAGGTGGGAGAGGGCAGGGTGGATATAGAAACTGTCAAGAACTGCAGCTGAAGGGAAAAGGTGGGCTTTCTTAACTCAGTGCAACAAGTACTTTCAGATACCTTGCCAGCCTGGTACCAGGAGGAAGATAGCAGGAAGATGCAAGAGGGACCATAATCCTAAGGAAGGTTTAAGCCCACTGGGGAGGCTAGACCTACACACATGGCCAAGTTCAATAATGATGTAGAGCAGGCCAAAGTTATCAGGCCCATCCTTTGGCTCAGCCTCATCCTGCTGATTCTAATGAATGCCCGCCCACTTATCCTTGCCCCAGTCACACTTCTCTGAATCCTACAGGTGATCAGTAAATCAGCATATTAATTTTCATTACCTATCCAGCTAGAAGAGTTTGGAAGTAAGACCAACATACACTCAAGTCCTGGGTGGCATGTATATTAGTCCAAGAAGGGTACGGTATTTTACAATAAAAGAGAACCCTAAAATGCCATTGGTTTGACACAACAAATGTGTATTCCTCATCTCTGCAGCATCAGCTAACACCTCCCCCATAGAATTCTTCCCCTCGAGATGGTCTAGAGATTTAGCCTGCTTCAATCTATGGCTCCTCCATTTCAACCTGAGGCCACAGAAGGGAAAGAGTCAGTGAGTAGGTCACACATCAACATCTTTATCCTTTGGTCCAGAAGTAACACACACATATACAAACACACACACACACACACACACACACACACACACACACACCGGTCCTGCCCATGATCCATTGGCTTAAACCAGCCACATGGCCTTGACTAACTTCAAGTAGTCACTGAGAGGGAAACAGATTGTCATTTTTTGCCACAACATGTGAACACAGAGCAAACATCCTCATAGTCACTGAATTTAAGAAAAAGAACATTATTGTTTTAGTTGGCTTTTTCACGGCTGTGACTTAAAGACCCCACCGGCAAAATTGTAGAGAAGGAAAAGTTTATTTGGGGGCTCACAGTTTCAGAGGTCTCAATCCCCAGACAGCAGGCTTCATTCCTCAAGGGCTTGAGGAGAGGTAGAACATCATGATGGAAGAGTGTGGCAGAGGGAAGCAGCTCACCTGATGATCAGGAAGGGGAGGAACGAAGGGAGAGAGAGAGAAAGGACACTCACCAGATACAAATATATACCCTATAGCAACACCCCCACTGAACCACTTCCTCCGGCCATACCTACCTGCCTCCAGCTACCACTCAGTTAATCCCATCATGGATGAATTCACTGATTAGTTTAAGGCTTTAACCCAATCATTTCTCTTCTAAACCTTCTTGCATTGTCTCACATTTTGGGGGACACCTCATCTAAATCATAACAATTACTATTAAATGTGTCCTATGTGCCCTTCTCAAATGCCAGCCCCTTTCCTTCTCCCAGAAGCCATCACCCTGAATTTTTTATTTGTCACTTTATGTTTTTGTTATCATTTTACGACATACGATTGTTTCTTCAAACAACATATTACTCAGTTTTGCATTTTTGATCTCTATGTAAATGGATCATACTGCCATTCTGTGACTTCTTTTGTTCAGCATTCTTTTGATAAGATTTATTTATTTTTTCTGCAACTCACTTATTTTTCACTGTTTTATAGATTTTCACTGAAGGAGTATAATGAAATATTTATCCCTTAGTCTTTTTTTTTTTTTTTTTAAACCGAGGATTGAACTCAGGGGCACTTGACCGCTGAGCCACATCCCCAGCCCTATTTTGTGTTTTATGTAGAGACAGGGTCTCACTGAGTTGCTTAGCACCTCGCCATTGCTGAGGCTGGCTTTGAACTCGCAATTCTCCTGTCTCAGCCTCCCTAAGTGCTGGGATTACAAGCATGAGCCACCGCGCCCGGCTTATCCCTTACAGTCTTGAATGGACACTTGGGTTGTGTCCAGGGTTGGAGGTTATAAAGATATGATTATGTGCTACACACATCCTTGTACATGTCTTCTGGGGGACTTGAATGAAAATTTCAGGAACTTATCTAAGGTGGAATGTCTGAAGTAGCGATGAAAAGCAAAGAAATTGGTGAATATGTGAATCTAAACAGATTTTGAATATGTAAGATAAAATAATAATGTCTCATGGGTTAAAAAAAACAAACAAGGATAAATATACCAAACAATATCAATTCTCTGGCAATAATTGATTGAAAATAAGGCCCTGGTAATGTTTGGAAAGGTGGTAAATATATTGTTTAATTTTTGACTTTGATAAGCTAATTATGCATGATCTATTTCTTTTGATATAATCATCAAAAGAAAAGAAGTTAAGTAATGATTTTAAAAATACAATGAGGAGGAAATGCTCAATTTTTAAAACAAGAAAAATGAAAGAGAAGAAGCATGTAAAGATAAGACACATCTAAAACACAAAATAAGGAGGTAGGTAAAGATGATTATAATAGATGTAAATAGGGCCCATTTTAAGACAAGTGTGTCAAACTGATTGTTTTAACAAATCAAACAGCATAGAGAGACCAGAGAGACCCCAACAGTAGCACGGAGCCCCTAGGCATAGTCTCTGGGGACTAAGGTATGACCCACATGGGAGATGAACACTCAGGCTATGAGTCAAGGCTCCTGGGACTCCATAGTAAAGACTGACTGTAGTAAAGAAAACCCACACTCCCCAAAACTAAAGTGAATGTTTAAATGGAACCTAGAGATAAATATGTTGCTGGTGAACTGGCACTGGGTTGTGAGAGATACTTAGAATCCAGTATTAATCCAAGGCTTTGGGCCTGAGCTCTTGGAATTGTGGCTGAGATGAAGATGACCACAGAAGCACAGTACCTAGAAGTGGAAGGACATCCCATCCTTTTCTCTGATCTAAAGGCCTTCCATCTCATGAAAAGTAGTTATGTATATGTCTGTGGGGAAAAATTTCAGAAAAATGAAAAAGCTGCTGCTGAAAACCTAAAGACCATTCCTCTCAAAGAAGTCCTCAACGTTGATTAATTATATAAACATGCCATGACAATGTTAAATTTTATGAATGCTGGTCATCAAAAATTTGGCTCTGGAGAATTTGAGAATAACCTGGTCTAAGAATGTAGTGTAGGATAACCTTGGGGAGTACCACTTAACCAAGCCACAGTGACGGCAGTGCCCTGGAAACTTACATCCCAGCAGCCCTGACCGAAGCAATCTAATACCATTTGGAAGAGTCCTAGAGAGATAAAGGAGGTGCAGAAGGTATCTGTAAAGAAAAGCTTCCTGGGTAAACGTGAACTCTCTTGTACTGAACTTACCAAGGAATCAAGTCTGACATTGCCATGGAATCAAGTCAGGTTGACAGAGGCCAACCTGATTACAGTGTGGAATACTACAAATATATTCCTGGAAAATCCACAAATCTTAAGTTATACACAATACTTTGATTTCCATGGAGATTAGTAAAAAAGACATGAACAAAAGAAATAGACAAGAGGATGTCATGTGGGATGCTACTCAGAAGATGATCCTGGGCTGGACAAGGCCCTGGGTTCCATCCCCAGTGCCACAAATAAAGAACAAAAGAGTATAATGTCATTTATCCAGTGCAAAACATTGTCTTTACACAGCGAGGTCTTCTTCTTCACTTGTTCTAGAAGGAATTTCCATAAGAGTCTTTGAACAAAAGGAAATAGAACCCAAAAGATACCAGAAATTCTAATAAGCCACAGATGGAGAAAAAAGGAAACATATCACCCCTAAGGATAGACAAAAGGTCTCCAGAAGATGGAGAAGTTGAAAACATTACACTGTAATTGCCTAATGGTAGTTAGGAGGCCTTGGTCATTTGATTACAGATTAGGAAAAGATTAATGCCTCATAAGGAGACAGAACATACAGGGAAAGCCAAACTTTCTCATACCTGTGACTAGTAGAACATTTGATAAGTTACTTTAATATAGAATAAACAGAGATTTAATCAAAGTATTCAATCAGAAAGTATAACTGAGTATTCTGTATGAGCACCTGGAAGGAAAACAATTTTACTTTGCTGATAAAATAATAACTGCTAATGAAATATATATGCCTTTGAAGATGAAATTGTTGACATACTGAGTATCACATCATTGTGTCACAAGCAGTGACTGCTAGTTAATTGGGATATTTTATTATAAGGAATTCAGATTCAAATGAATGCAAAAATATAAAAATCACAGATTACCCTGTATTTCTCTGTATGAATAACAGATGTCACATTTTCTGTACCAGTTTAAGATTGGTATTGTAGGTATTTATGGTAATTCTTATTTTTAAACAGCATTTTTTTAAGAAACTAAAGCTATATGAAAAATTGCCACAGTGCATAAGCTGTTCATATCATCATGAAATTTCAGCTTCCATGACCACTTCAGAAGGGTTGGGCTAAGGTTATTATATTGTGCTAAATGCTGCAACTGAGTAATTAAAATATCACATAGACCTTGAGTAATTGGGTAACCCAGACAATTCTGGTATGAACAGAAAATAGCTTGGAGCATAAAGTACTTAATTTCTTAATATCTTAGTAACTCCTATCTCTGCACCATTGTTTCTTCTGGGTGACTGAAGACAAAACCCTCCTCACAGGCTCAGGTATGGCTAATATCTCAAATCATTTGTTTTCAAAATTATCTGATATTTTAGAGACTTCTCACTTGCGACATCTTGATTTTTGGATTCTTAAATCTATTTACAACATGAAAAAAATTAATGATTCTTAATAACTAAATATGATATCAATCTAAATGGAGCAGTCTGAGTACATTCCATGGTCATCACCCAAAAGATATCAGCTGTGTTTTAGTTTTTATTATGTGTTGAAAGATGATCTAGCAGCAAGAAAGGATTTTCTCACTACATTAGTTTCCTTATAGTTGATGAATAGCTGAATTCTGTCATTAATGGGAAGGTACTTTTTGCTTTGGGTCAAGAGGTATTAACAGGAACTGGACTTGACTTGCACCTAAATTAAGTGAAAACTTGAACTAAATACATATGTCAATTGTTTTCAAACATTGGACATCTCTGAGAGAGGAGGAGCAAAGTGAGACTTTGATTGTTATTACCTGGTACTGTTTCCAGGCCATGATGCAAGGAGGTGTGATGCAGCCACAGCTGGATAGTCTCCCTTAAGTGAGAAGATGGAGTTGAGCATTGGAGACATGAAGGCCACTAGAATACAAAGCACAGACATACTATCAAGAAGAGAGGATTATGCAGAGAAGGATTTCTGGAGATCAGCAGGTCCCTCTCAAGTTTTCAGTTGCATAGTGAACAATGTAGGCATATAAGCAAACTACACAGAACTAGGGAAAGAACTACTCAAAAGCATTAGAGTAAAAATGTCTAGTGCTTACACAGAGTGAAGAATATTCTGTTCCCATCAGTCAGAATGGAAATAATCTCATAATTCATAAGATACAAATATAAAGTACTAATAAAAGCATTGTCTCAGTAATGGAAAAACTATGTCCAAAAACTAAAGACTAATCTGGTTCTCCTTAACCAAGTTATATGCAATCCTAGAAAGACCAAATTATTTTCAGATAACTGAATCACATTGTAGCATAAAAATAATTATAGGTAGACAAAAAAACAAAAAAACACCTGTGCCCAAAAGGTAAAATTCACAATGTCTTGCATTCAATCAATAATAATCTGGTGCTCAAAGAAGCATAAAACTAGGATCCATAATAAAATTAAAAAATAATCATTAGAAGCTTATTTCAAAATAGCACAGATAATAGAATTAGTATAGAATGATATTAAAATGGTTCCAATAAACATATATATTCAAGAAGAAAAAGCACATACAGAAGATAGAGGAAATACAGAGCATGTAAATACACAAAGGATATTTTTAAACTACTCAACTTGAACACCTAGAGTTAAAAATCTGAGATAAGAATATTTGAATGACACTAGGAACAGATTAGATATTGTAGTAGAAAATATTATCAAAATTGATAGCATAGTAATAGAAACTACCCAAAATACAACTCAAATTTTAACAAAAACTGGAGAAAATAAAGAGTCTGAGTAAACTGTGGAAAAATTTCAGTCAGCCCAATATGCAAGCTACTAAGATCTTTGAACAAGAGGAGAGGGAATAAACCAGAAAAATATGTTTGAAGAAATAATGGCCAAAATTTCCAAATTTGATTAAAACAATAAACAAACCCAAGAAACTGATAGAATCCAAATAACAATGATAATAACAAAAACTAAATCAGGGCATATCATAATATGATTGCTCAAAACAAATGACAGAGAAAAAAAGTTTTAAACCGCCAGAGATAAAGACACATCATTATTATTATTATAGAGAAGCAAAGATAAGAACGGCAGCAGACTTTTAACTGAAAATAATGTAATCCAGAAGACAGTGGAGGAAAAATGAAGTGTGTGAGAGAGAGAAACAAAAAACAGTCAACAAAAATTGTATATCCTATAAGAAAAACTTCCTCAAACACACAAAAATGAAAAGACACAAATGCATGCTAAAAGAAAAGCTAAAGGAAATTCTTCAGACAAAAGAAAAATGGTAATAGATACCTGAATTTATACAAAGAAATGAAAACTGAAGGCCACAGCATGTATATTTCACTACATTGATTAACAGAGACTCTGATGTAGCATAAAAACCCTTCTTCTATGAGTGTCTTCCCATCCTGCACTCTTTGACCAAATCATAAAATCGTCATTTTCTAAACTAACTTGGACAATTCTGTGAAGAGATTGGGGAAATGAATTGGGTATTATAATTGGAATGTCTTAAATATGTGAATAAAATTATACATTTCTTTTGAGACCTTTTTCCACTTTATGATGGAAACAGTGTACAAACTTCCCATCTGCTATGTGTGCTAGAGCATTCCATTGCTTACTAATTTTGTATATAATTATAATAGTGTACTCTTATCAAAAGGATGTACTTAATAAGATATATTCTAATTTGGACATGAGATTTTATATAGCCCATGATAGCAGATGAATTATATGGGAAAATTATCAACCTTTCTTCTGACTTCTAGGTCTACTCAGTGAAGAAAAGTTCTACTTGACTTTCTCAGCTCACTCCCTGCGTGATTTAGTGATTCATTCTTCATGAATGATCATTTTACTGGTAAGTCTGTTTAATTAACTATGTGTAACAATAAGTGATGTGAAAAATTGTTAAAAGTCCCCTGAAGACCAGTAAAATTCCTAAGGCATCTAGAAAAGTTTCTCTTCTGGTGTGTGTTCATGCCATTCAAATATTCAATAACTTGCAAAGCAACTTTTTTGAGATCACATCATGCCATCCATTGTTTGAGTTCCAGTCCTGATTAAAGATGAGCACAATTGTGATGTGTCCCTTTGACTTGTAATTTAAAATGTGAGTCAATAACTGATTTGGAGAATGCAAAATGTTTCCTCTACCTCTTCAGGAACATCTGGAAGTATATGAATCCACTGATGCCTTTGTGTATTTCAATGCTTCCTTGATGACAGTTATCCACATCCTTTCTTTGGCACACTCCCTATGAATGACTGTGCCATTCGTCATTGTAGCTGAATCCAACCCTGAACTTTCCTTTCACAATAAATGTGCCCAGAATAGAAGCTGGTAAGGGACTTCCTTTTATTCCAATGGGGACTTGAAAAAAAAATCTGCCTCTTATCTGTTCTGATGTAGTCTAATTAATTGTGCTTACTCTACATATTCCGAAATCCCATATCATTGATATAAAAATTGAGATATCTCAAACTTCTCTTGGTTGAAAAAAATCAAGAAATTATCTGGACACATTATGCTTATTATATGGTTCTTCCCTTTATCCTATGGAATTAGCTGAACTAACTCATAAAACATCTTACTTTGATTTGAGCCCCAACTTTTCACTCTGATGCTGCTTTGGGCCTTATTTGGGTATGATAAAAGGTAAAATTGTGTTGTTTCCTTTTTCTACTCTAAATAATATAAATGTGCCTGGAAATGCTTATAAAAAGCCTTAAACTTATCAAACTGAGCTTTGAAGAACATAAGAGGTTGCCTCATTGGTCTTTTCTCTTTTATCTCATCTTCTATTAGTATTGGAATATCTCATCCCCTCATTAAACATGTAAAGATTCTTATGAATCAAAACAGCACATCTTCTATTTACTATGAGACTATAGGTTAGAATCCACATAAGCCTTTAAAAGCAAAGATCTATCTCCTCCTTCAGTTAGAGATTGTGTGGAAGAGGAAGAAGAGGGCTGCCGGAAGGGGGAAGTCTGAAAGATTTCTAAACTTGAGAAGAACTTGAGATCCTATTGCTGGCTCTGAGTTAGAAAGACCCAAGTTTAACCACCAGAGAAGCCTCTAGGACCTGAGGGCTGTGCCAACCAACAACCAGAAAAAGAAACAAGAACCTCAGTCCTACAGATGCAAGGAACTGGATTATGCTAATAACCTCAATGAGCTTGAAAATGGATTCTTCCTAGAGCCTCCCAAGAAGTTTCAGCAGAGAAACCAGTTGAGCCTATCTGGACTTCTTACCACAGAGCTATGGTATATGTATGTTGTTTCAAACTGTTAAATTTATAATAATTTATTATGATAACAAAAGAAAATTTATACACAGTATATTAACAGCATCTTTTCACTTAGAGCTTCCAGTTTTTCTTTTGAGAAATCAACTGTTGTCCTAAAGATCATTTCTTTTAAAACAACCTAGTTCTTTTCTTTGTCCACTTTCAGGATCTGAACTTTGTCTTTGATGTGCTGTAGTATTTTTTATACGTATACATGTAGGGTTGGGTTTTTTTTTCCCTCATTCTGCTGGGGAACATCATCAGTTTCTAGATGGAGAAATGATGCCCTTCAGTGTTGGAAGTCATTGAGCTCTTACATCTTTTGGGGGAGGGGAGTTACTGGGAATTGAACTCAGGGGCACCTGACCCCTGCACCACATCCTCTGCCCTATTTTGTATTTTATTTAGAGACAGTGTCTCACTGAGTTGCTTAGTGCCTTGCTTTTGCTGAGGCTGGCTTTGAACTTGTGATCCTCCTGCCTCGGCCTCCTAAACCGCTGGGATTAGATTACAGGCATGTGCCACCATACCTGGCTCTAACATCTTTAAAGAAATAATGAAGAAATAATGTGATTTCTTCCCAGTTCTCTTTTACCTCTTCTTCTGGAATTTCAGTTTAATATATGTTGAACCTACTGACTATATTTAATTTCTCTTACCCTCTCTTCCTCATTAACCATTAGACTCATGGCTGTACGATTCTTTTAACCATGTCTTCTAGTTCATATTCACCATTCAGCTGCTTCTAGTCTACTTTTAAACTACCTACTGAATTCACAATTATTTTACTTTTATTGTTAGTTTTGTTGCTTCTATTTTAAGCCCATTTAGTCATTTTTTAATGGTCCTGGTCTTCTCAAATCTTATGACTCCTCCTTTTATTTCTCCAAAATTAAATATTTTATTTATAGTCTGAATCTGATGAGGTGGATATCTATACTCAATATAGGCCTAGTTCTAAAAATTTTTTTTTGATTCTTTCTCAGAGGTTTTATTTCCTTTCATTTCTCATAGATGTTTTGGACTATTTATATGTTTTAAAACTTGTATCAGTGAAAATGCATTGAGGCCTTTGAAATAGTTTTGTTTTTTTTTTCCATAAAGAATTGTATTGTCATCTGATTAAAGTGAACTTTAATCAAAATACTTGGCCTGCAGTGTTCTTTGTTTGTTTGTTTGCTCACTCAGCTAACATGAATCCAGACTGAAAATTCATATGAGGGCCATCTTGTGGCACAATTTCCCTCCCTTGACACCAAGAGTCAAGATAGGCAGTTTTCCTTACAGCCTTCTGGGTCAGATGTTTGGATTTGTTTCTAGCTCACCCTTATACTGAGGGTGAAATCCTTTAGAGCTCCAACTTTTTTCTGGGGCTTCTCTTTAGACTATCTACCTCCAGCTGGTTTTTATCTACCTCCACTTTGTATTAACTCAGTGGTGGCATTCAGGGCTCTGAAAACTACAACTGTTTTTCATTTGGCTTAGCGTATGCCCTCATGCTAATTGCCCTCCTCTTGGGTTTCTACTTTCACTAGGTTCAGGATATCTTATTCTCTTGCCAGCTTACTGAACTCTTTAACATGATGTATAATTTATTTACTGTTTTCAGTGGGAGTCAACTCGAGGATCTTGTATCTGTCATACTGCTAGAACAGAAACTCTAGGAACCCTGTTCTGAAAGATGAATTCCCCAAGAAGAGGTTTAACTACCATCTGCCTCTTTTCCTCTCTCCTGGGTACCTTCTGAGGAACTAGGACCCAAAAATATGAAAGCCTTGTTCTGTACTCCAATGATTAGATAGTCCTACTTCTCTGCTTCAGGCCGATAATTCTACCTGTCCTCTTCCTGAGGTCCAATTCCACTGTTCACCCCATGACAAATATCTTGCCATCCCTTCTCTGTAGTTCTGAATCTTCCTCACCCCCATTCTTCTAACCCAGACTAGTCTAGCCTTATTCCCATAACTACATAGAAGTATAAAAGTAGATTTCACTATATATCTCTGACTGCACTTGATTTTTAATTGACCATTTCCTTTTGGAGAGTTTCACCCTATTTTCTCAGAATACCATATCTCTCCCAATATTCTTTGGTACAAATACTGCAAAGTTCTATAACTTAACATGTGCAAGAACTACATGCTGACAATAGACCCCAGAATGCTGCATGTGCTAAGAAAGGAAAAAGCTCAAACTTCAGAATCAAAAATAGTACATTTTATCTTCCAGATCTTCCATTTGCAAGTGACTATTCAGATTCCCTCAGTCTCCACTTCCTCGTTCATAAATATATGCTTTGTCAGGTTATTGGAAATACAGTAAATGATCTATATTGTGTCTAATTCACAATAGGTGTCTAATTAGGTATCAGATAGTTGGAACAATAAAAGCAAAGTTCATGGAGTTTGTGTGGTCAGGACTGTGTTACTTACTGTGTACTTTGAAGACCAAATTTGAGCAATTACAGAAAGAATGAGTTGCTTCTATTGCATATCAGCTCTGATGTAAAAGTTAAGGCAACAATAGGCAAAGACAGGACACTGAAGGGCCTGAACCAAAACACTGAAACTAGAACTCAGGATGCTGCAGAAGAATAGAGTTTGTATCAGAACCAGGCAAACAATACCTTAGGGACAAATGTGAGTACTTTTTCTTACACTTCTCTTGCCTCCTCACTACTGGCAGAGATTTCATATATATATGTATTTATATATATATATATATATGTATATATATATAAAATATTTATATATATTTATATTATATATAATTATATATACCCACATACACACACTATATATTGTATATCTATACTAATTATATATATACTATGTATAGTATATATATAATTAATAATAATGATAAAATAGTAGTAGAAAGCTAAATCAATTCCTTAAAGCTTTTAAGGAATTGACTCATATAATCCTAATAACTCTATGATGTAGGTATTGTGACTATTAGCATTTTACAGATAAAGACACAAAAGCACAAAGAACTTGAGAAACTTCTCTAAGTTTAAGCAAGCAACAGAGAAGTTTGACTTTAGAAGCCACACCCTGGCCTCTTTGATACATGGTGTCCATAATGTGAGCATATTTTTCTGCCTCTATCAGAATTCTCACCAATTGAGACCTGCAGGAAGTCACTATCAAAAGAGTTGACCTGAAATAAAATCTAATTTCCATCTTTGGCCCAGAGATTCCTGACTTAAGGCCTTACTCCAGTGAGGCATTGGTGGCAGCACTAAGCACCAGTATCCTTAGTCCATTATTTGTAGCTCCTATATAAAATTATGCTAAATCAACTCATAATGAACTATTTGCAATGCTCCCAGAGCAGTCTGCCCTTGCCTCAGTCATGGAATCTCTAATTCTATCATACTTATGAGTTTGTATGTCTGGCTCCAAGCCTGGATGCGCATTTCTCAAAGGCAGGAGAAGTTCCTTATTTTTCCATTTATCTGTCCCCATATTTATCATGGCCTCTTCAACATCAGTGTGATACAACAGCCATTCGAATGTGCAAATAATGAAAGCAAGAATAACCAGCGCTTTGTTTTGTAACTTCAATGTGCTAGGCTCTGGGCTAGATACATCCCATATACTATTTCTAACTCTTACAACAACTGTGTTAGCTCAGTATGTTTCTCATTTTGAAGACTGAGTGCAGAGATGGTAAGTAATAGTCTTAGGTTAAATAGATAGTGGCTGACCAGTTGGCATCTGAATCTAGATGATGTCTATATGTGCCTTCTGTCTTATGAGATCAAGGAAAGACACTAGATAAACATTTACAGGATGAATAAATTATATCATACATTTCATCTTGAGAGTGCTTCTCAACTGCATTCTGCTACTGTCTTTTAAAGAACCCAATCAAGAGCACAGAAGGTAGATGGACCCGATGGCATCTGTAGTCACTATCCTGTGTCCAGGGAAGGCAGAGGTTGGAAACTTGCCTCTGGTTTCTAACAGAATAGAAACTGAGCAGGGCCCAGGGCCTTGGGAGTTTGGGCTGGCCTTTCTCAGACATGTTGGGTTGGAAAGGTTTTCTCCACTGGCCCATGAGTGTGGAATCCATGCCTGCCTCAACCATAAAATCAAAGCTCTATATATTTGGCCTTCAGTTTTTGCCCACTGGTCATTCTGTCATTTCCACTTCTAATTCTCATGTCAAAGTACAGAGAGGTGGTTCAAGTATGAACGCTAGGATTATATGTACTTTCATTTATATATATGTGTGTGTGTGTGTGTATATATATATATATACACACACACATATGTTTATTTCTATATATATATATTTTTACCCAGCAATTATAACCAATTATAGACAATATTATGTAAGGGAAAGAGCATAGGCTTTGGAATCAGACAAAACTGGGTTCTTATCCTGGATCTGCTGTTTACCAGTCATGAAATTTGGGGCAAAATATTTAACTTCTTTGAGACAAAGTTTATCATCTGTAAAATGAGCATAATTATATCTGTGAGAATAAAATTGTGCATGTAAACTATCCAGCACTTCAATAAATGCTTCTCTCCTCTCCCATCCCTTTTTCTGAACAGGAAGAATCTTAGAACTTTCATCTAACAATGGACAAATAGAAGTGGAAGTTGCTTAAAAATCCAATTTCAACTGAAATCATACACTTCCTACTTGTATTGGAAGTATAGGGTAGAAGAGATAAAAATGTCAGTATTTTTGCTATGATCAATAGTTCCTTTCTAGGAGAAAAAAAAGATGTAATTCCATGATTATCTCTAGAAATAGCTTTCAATATTTATACCACATTGGAATACTTTGAATTATTTTAAAGATAATCCACTCCAAGAAAAATGTTTCCTGCCAAACAAACTGCAGTTACTAAGTAATTCATTTTTCCTATTTTTATTAAGCAACAAAAGTCTAATGGCTGACGGAACGCTTGTGAACAGGCATCCAGCCTCAAGCAAAGAAACTTGGTGTCCATCTGAACTGCCTCCTCTCGGTTTGTGGCTCTGTATTACATCTTTACACACACACCGCCGCCACCACCGCCAAAGGTCCAAAGAACAAGTGGGATTCGGATTCGATTCTGGAGAGATGTTTAGACGATTAACTTGCATTTAGGGCCAAGTGGACCAGGACCTGAGCAGATTTTATTTTCTGCTTCACAAAGGACAGAGCAATTGCTGAGTTGGGCCCTGAATACAAGGACTTTGTTTTGCATGGTTACCACATGGTCCCTTCCTCTCTCTTTGGGATTTGACAAGCAAATTGGCATTTGTGTTGCTGAGACTGTCATAGAATAGTGATTGTTAATTATACCCTAGATGTCCTACTTCATTCTGCCATGGATGTATTATGCTAAATGTGTGCAGTGAGCAAAAGATCTTAAATTTGATTTCAAGTTGCATATCTCAGCCTGCTGCCAGACCCGCCCCAGGTCAGAGAGCTCCTAAGAGGGCTGTTGGGCGTTCTCTCGCTCCAGAATCCCTGGTTCCAACTTAAGCCAGGAAGTATTCAAAGGGTCCAGCAGATGTCAGTATGAATTCTTGAGTGTGTCCAGGTTGAGTATTAACAGATCTAATTACATCACCCACCACCTGGAGAGCTATCTCCAGAGGGTATAGTGTGAGCATTAGCTTCAGTATTTTCCATAAGGATCCTCTCCCCTAATTGTTAAAATTGTGACCTTACATCTCAACCCCAGAGCCGGATGAGTGATACAGTCACAATTATAACACAATGTCAAAAGATGAGACAAGCGAATAAGGAGGCTATTTCTAAAAATAAATTTTTCTATGCCTACTATCTGGGTTCCTCTGTGCAGCCAGTCTGAATTGATTTCTAGCATCTTCAGTCTGTGACTCAGGAGGCTGTCCCTTTATAGCCAAAGTCGGGCAGGGCTTCAGGTTGATTACAGCTTTAGAATCAGCAGCAGACACATCACCATGCCAGACATACGTGTGCTGATATACTCCTTTGAATGTCTTTTTGATATATTTTGGGATATTTGATATATTAAGAAAAGTACAGAGAATAATATAACAAACAGCTGAACAATCACTACCTAGATTTAACTGACATTTCACCATATACACTGCAAGTCTTTTATTATTGATGAAATTAGTCTTATATACTCCTCAGTCCCATTTCCTTCCCTCTCTCCCCAGGGGTACACATTCTCCTGAAGTGCATGTGTATGCCACCTGTGTGAGTTTCCCAGATTGCCTTAACAAAGCACCACAAGCTGAGTAACTTAAACAAACAAAATCTATTGTCACAGTTCTGGAAGCTGGAAGCAGACAGAGGTGTTAACAGAGTCATATGCTCCCTCTGAAGGTGCTAGGGAAAGATCTGCTCCAGGCCTCTCTCCAGCGTCTGGCGTTCTTGGCTTGAGCAACAAAATTCCAACTGTACATGACGTTCTGTGTGTGTATGTGTGTTCATGACCAAGTTTCCCCAAAAAGGATAAAGACACCAATCATATTGGATTAGGGGTCCGTCCTACTCCAGCATGACCTCAGGTTATCTAATTACATCTGCAATGACCCTATTTCCAAATAAGGTCACATTCTGAGGAACTAGGGGTTAAGACTTAAACCTATGAATTTTAGCAGGTTAAGATTCAACTCATAACACCACTCATGAATTAATTTTTTTACTACTTATGATTTTTCCATGAACATATTATTTTGTATATATCCAACTTTTGTATAAATGTATTGTGCTGTGTCTCTTTCATAACTTTCTTTTTACCCAATGGCATTTTTGAGATTATCCGTAAGATTTTGGTACCGCTAGTTACTGGTGACGAGTTCTGCTCCTTTACATGTTGAAGTCTGAACATTAGAGAAGCACACCAAGGCAAGCATTTAAGCAGGGTTTATTTAAAAGGGGTAACAGAGACTTCTCTCAGGAGGGAGAAGGGGCCATAGTATCCTGATATCCTGGTTTCCCAAGAAGTACACGTTTTGCCTTTTTATATGTCCTAGGCTTCCTTTGTTCTCCTACTTTCTTCCCTTATCTCTCCTTCCTGCCTATGTAACTAGGCCCAGGATGTTTGGTAGGATGGCCAAAAAGGTGAAAAGCACATAGATAGTGGAAGGGCCCAGGTGGAATGATTTGGGCAGGAAGTGGAAGTAATTAACAACTCCTTGGGACAGGTTACCTTAGCAACAGGTTGGAGCAGGAGCAGGTTTAGCCTGATAAGGGTGGAGGAGGGGCTCTGAAGACATTAGCATTTCAACATCTCTTCAACTTCCCAGACCCAAATTGGCCTCCTTAATCCAACCTGACTCGACTTACCTGTCTACACTGACTGCCTGTCTCATTCTGGCTTCAGTTTCACTCTATGAACTTACCACTATCAATCCTTTCTCTATTCTAAAATTTTAAATATCTACAAGGCTCAAAATGCCACCCAATTAATAAGTAATAACAGCATGTATCTTGGTCTTAGGCTACATGAGCTCTCTGGTTCCAGGCCCTGCCAAGACGATGTGAGTCTAATTGCATTTCAAGATCTTTCAATTCCATGATTTCAGGCCTCAGCAAGCTCATTGTTAATGAAGTTTCAGGCTGCAAGGGGAGAGCCACTTAACTGTTAGGAGAGGTCATTAAACAACAAAGAAGGAAAGGGAGATGTTTTAATGCATGAATAAGTTTTAAAATTGAGTTTGGTTTAGGAGAGTCCTGGGATAACAATTGAACATGTCAAGCTAAAGGGACAGACCCTTAGGAAACCGGTGTGGAACCCATTCCCTAGCTTCCCTGGACTGGTCTTTAAGAAGGAGACCTACCCCACTGTCCTTTGATCATGAGTTGCAGTGAGAAGTCAACCCTGCAAAGAGGATTTAATGGGTAACCTAAAAGCTACAGAAAGACTCCCAGTTCCTCCAGCAATGAACAGCCTGCAACCTCCTGGGCGTATCTGGAGTCTCCCTTTTGCAGGCCGTGGAGGACTTCAGATCAGCAAAAGGAAGGACGTCTCTATTTTAAAGACAGAAGATACAGCTTGCCTGAGGTGGGTTTCTATGGCCAACCTCAGGGAAGAGAGGAAGGCCACCAGCATTTCCAAGTATTCCACAAAGCCATCAGACTTAGTGCTAAGAGACGGACCAGGAAATGGTTTTGCCGGGCAAGTTCTTGGAGAAAGTGAAGACACCCTCTGGTCACTGGGTCAGAACTCCCAGTGTGGATGGAGTGGTCTGGGCTTCATGAGGAGCAACCCTAGAGGAAGAGATGCTGGCCACAATTGTCCAGGCTACTTTCTTCTTCTTAGATGGTGTGACATCCCAGCATGAGCACTCTCTATTTTTCTGTACCTCTGTCTCTAATTACTTTATGAAGAATTCACAGGGGAAAGCTCCATGTCACTCTCAAACAATAGAACCTTAGAGATAATGCTAGAAAATTAAATTAGAGTTGTCTTCTGGAGGTGACAAAAGATGAAGGTGATTTTAAGGAAAGACCTTCACTTCCCTTGCCTGCGACCTGGACCTTTAAAATATCTTATTCAAAATTTGGAGATTCTCTCCAAAGACCTCCATAGCCCCAGCACTTTGGGAGGCTGAGACAGGAGAATCACGAGTTCAAAGCCAGCCACAGCAACGGGAGGGGCTAAGCAACTCAGTGAGACCCTGTCTCTACATAAAACACAAAATATAGGGCTGGGGATGTGGCTCAGTGGGCGAGTGTCCCTGAGTTCAATCCCTGGTACAAAAAAAAAAAGTTCAAACAGAAATGAGGCAATGAAATTATCCCAGATGGGTTCATGTGTTGTATTCTTGAAGCAAGCAATCTAAATGGGACCCCCCAGATGGGCTTTTAACTTTAGTGATATAGGTGAGTTCATTATCACATTTTAACATATTTAAATTCTAAACAATAAAATTTCAAAGACCACTGAAATTAGCCTGCCCCTTCCCCACCTCTTTCCTGGGGGAACCAGTGGATTCAGCAGAAAGCTGGGAGCAGAAGAGCAGCCAAATCTTGCAAAATGGAACTGATAGTCCTGAAAGTTGCTTTCTTCCACCTCCGCTGAGGGCAGAAACCTGAGAAGGCTCACCAGCCTGCAGTGTGACTTGCATAGGACAGCTGTCATCCAAGGTCCCCAAGGCCTGAACCAAAGGGAAAATTGTGTCCATTGTCATTTCTGATGGTGGAAAATGCCTGCAGTGGGAATGATTTGGTCTCAGGATGGAAAAGAGAGGCACCATGGCCTTTAAAGAAAATACCATGTTAACCATGTAAGTAAACCGATAAGATTCTTATTTCTGCACGATGCCAAAATTTGAAACTAAGCACATAGTCCTTTATGGATTTTTCTGTGGATTTCTATTTGGACTTCACACAGTTTCCTTTGATGTCTCAAATCTGAGGCTCTGTCTCTCTCTCATACACACATATTAATGTATAAATACCCTCTAATTTCTGTTTCCACAAATCACATAGAACTCCCAAAGTCCGTATAAGAAATCTGGATAAAAATCACAGTGAAGGAGACAATAAGATTAGAGGCATAATTAGAATCTCTACAAAAGGATCATTGAAAAACTAACAAAAAGATATTTTAAAGCAATTGTTCCCAAAGGCTGTTGGTGCTTTAAAAATGGAACATCCACTCTGTGTATATTATCCACTTTGATTTGCCTTTGATGCTTCACTTTGAAACTAGAACAGGGAATAGCTATTTTAGAGATGTTCCTGATGTTTATCAGGAATTGCACAGGATTTCTATTTTCATTGTTTCATTCCCATTCCTGTTCTCTTTCTCCTTGAAATAATTTTCATGTTTATTACTATAATTTTAATGTGACTGAAAATTGTGTATCTATGCATATATGTTAATTAAAATGTAAGCTATTTTTTTTTTTCAGATAAAGTTTGGAGTTTTCCAAAGTGTTGTACTTCCACTACACTTTTACTTTGAAGATTAGATATGGTATTTGAGCTTCTGTGTACATAAATTCAATAAAATATGTGTGCGCCAAGTGGAACAATCATGGGCTTTGGTCAAATTCTGTTTTTTATTGTTAGTTACGTGATCCTGTGCAAGACAGTCTCTCTGAACCTCAGTTTCCTTACTTGTAAAAAAGGAATCAATAATAAATGCTTGGCAGGGTTGTTGTAGATGAAAGACCCAAGCTAAATAAACTCCATGACAGGCTTCAGACCCTCCAGAAAGACTAGTAGGCCTGAGTTTAGATCCCAGGAAAAGCCACACATTGCTCAAGGCTAAAGCCACTCTCAGACCACCTTCAGATCAGCCAATCAAAAGAGGTTAAAAATTATACATCTGGCATTCCAGAGGTCTGAGTCAGGGTCTAGGAGACTATAGATAGTTACTTTGTACAAACTAGCCAATCACTCACCGCCTGCCCAAACCCCACGTGGGCCCTTTAAACTCACCTGTAGTTGGTCATTTTCAAAAGATTCTCTGAGGTCATGATTGGGTCCCACCAAATGTAATGAACATCCCCCAGATTCTGAATGGTCAATATTGTCACCATAGGTGCTGTATGATTGTAATTGGTGCTTGTGTAATGATGCAATGCATACGTCACGTCCACTGCCACCATCTGTCCCCTCCCCTTATAAAAACATGCTCAGCCATTGTTCGGGGCTCTCTGCATGGACTGCTGCGTCGGTGAAGTCTGAGAAACCGAGCTTAAGCCCAAATAAAGGCTCTTTGCTTTTACATACATGCCTCGGTCTCCCTGGTGGACTCCATTACCTGGGCATAACAGTAGAAATCTAGTAGAGTGGTGTGTGTGTGGTTCCTGGCATACAGCAGGTGCTCAAACACGGCAGCTATGGATGCAGTAACTTATTTCTCAGATCAAATTCCAGCTCTTCCAATCACTTGTTCTGTAATCTTAGTTATGCCTCTTCAGTCTTAGGTGCAGGATGTCAAGATGGCCCCAAATGGTCTCTTAAATCCCTTGCAGGATTAGTAATGTATTTCTAATATACTGTGGATCTACATTTGAAGTGCAGTCAAGTATGACCAGGTAACCTGAAGATATGCAAAAGTTGGACTTGGTTGATTTTAACTACAGCCATGTTCATAAGCACCTGCTATCCGGCACTCTTCCAAGTATTAGCACATTTAATCCTGATGGCAACTCTATAATTAAGCCATGGTTAGTATCCCATTTTACAGATAAGACAACTGAGGCTTAGTGAAATACGTCACACAGTAAGTGGTAGAGCCAGGATTCAAACCAAAACAGTCTGCAGTTTTAACCATGATGCTTTACAGCTTTTCTGAGGGGGTTGGCCTATCTGACACTAATTCATCGCCCTCCAGTCTAAAACAGAGGTGATTCCAGCACTTGCTAATTTTTATTTTTCTTCCTAAGCCCAGAGCATCCTCTCATGACATGTTTGCTGGAGGATGATGGCTTTACAAAGACTTAGAGCCACAGCTACCTTTTAGTGTCTGGTGCTAGGTTCCTACTTTCTTTCAAACTAGCCTCTGAAGTCAGAGGAGTGTGCGTTCTATCCCTATATCATATGAACTTTGTGATTTTGACAATGCTACTTACCCTCCCTAAGCCTCAATTTCCCCATCCATAATAGAGTGTATAAGTGGAAATATTAATAAGAGCACCTGACCCATAAATGTGAGAATGAGAGGAAATACAGGGTAAAATGACTGTATGCAGAAGGCACTAAGTAAATAGGATCAGCCTTGGTGCCATTCTTTGGAATGGGATGCTCTCCCCAGGGTCTCTGTTATTACTTCCTGTCTATGGCATTCCAGAAGCCCAGAAGCTGCTCATTTATATGAACAAGTTTATAGTCCATGCTCCAAGGCTACTGTGTAGTTGGTGGGAATCTGAGGGTCTCACCGGCTTAGGCTGAGTGCCATCCAACTACTGGCTCTACATTTCATAGTCCAGGGAAGGAAGAAGGGACATTTCCCATCTTCTGTGAATTTTAACTGGAAATTCTAAGCAGAGCTTGATGTCATAATTTCATTCCTTTTGAACTTCCTCTTTCAAAAGTTCTACCTTTCTGAATAACTATTCTATAAAGGAATTTTTAAAAAGACCCTTCAAGTCTTGCCCTAAGTTCTCCATTCTGTATCCAGCTCTCTTTTCTTGTTCCTCTTCTTTTGCTTCTTAATAAGTTTCCTTATATATAATACCATCTCACCACACTGTCAATCTGTAGGCGTTACAAAGACATTGTGGAAGGGACAGTAATTATTCTGAGGTTTAATATAGCCAGAGACTAGACAAAGTTGCAGTTCCTTTGAGGACAGATCCTGTCATGAAGGACCTTACAGTGAATGCTTACACGGTGCCATTTGCGTCTCCAGAGGCTTTGAGTAGGCTCTTGGTTCTCTCGGTCTTAGATCTTCCTCCCTTATTCTTTATTACAACTTTTATTAGAGATTAGACTTACACATCCACTTCTCCCAGCCCTCTTTACCCAAGCAGAAAAACTCAAAGGGCATTGAACAATGTCATTAAGCAAGAAATATGTTTTCTTCCATTTGGTACGATTTCTTTGGCTTCCCTTTTGAACTCTTGTCTCTTGAAGTCAGGATTGGGTGATAATTGTCCCTTCAGCCATCATCCTTCTAACACATGCCACACCACTGATGATCATGCTCTACCAGAACTGGTGGCTGGCATGACTGGAGATGATGAGAGGGAGACAATTGGAGGGGTATATCTTCAGTTTGAGATTCTTCATTTTGATGGGAGTGTTGCCCAAGTTTATGAACGAAGTTCTGAGGGATACTGATATACCCAGCTCCTCTGCCCCACTCTCTCCTCAAAGGTCTGATTCTTGAGGAGTCCATCACTCTGGTCCCCTCTGCAAAGTACTTTCCATGGAAGGCACTGGCAGAAGATCAGAAGGTAGGAAGAAAATATTGAGGTATCTCTATCCTTGTGCCTCTCTGCCCAAGTTCCATGTCTCTGGCTGAGTCACTTTAGTTTCCCCTGAAGCTCCTCTATCACCCCAGGTCTCAGTGAACTTTGATGACACCGTTATATCACTTGACCCTTCTGCCCACTGTTGGTAAGGGCTCACCTTTGTTATCTATCTCTTGATGTCTCAGCCTTCCTCAATAACTCCACTGCCTAGAAGTCTCCAACCACTTTCTGTACTAAAGTTTTGTTATTTGAACAATTTAAGTTCTGTTTTCTACCAGGACCCTAGCCAATATGCATATGTCCACACAGCAAGTGTTACAAGGTAGAGATTTCAATATATATATTCCCCAAAGAGCTGCCCTTCTCCTTTAGTCTCTTCCAGTTCTGTATTACTGACCAATTAGTCTGGTATTAAGAAATGTGCAGAGCTTGGACCTCTGACCTGAGAGGCTGTTTAAGTCCTCCTGTGTGCTTCTGGGAGAATCATTTGCTTCCTCTCAATACAAGCCTCAGTTTCAACTGAGATGAAGAGTTAACTAGATCAGTGAAGGTTCACAGTCTATGCAGGTTCCCAAGATCCTTCCAGGAATTTGTGAGATCAAAATTGTTTTCGTGATAGTACCAAGAAGTTATTCACCTCTCTTTTTGTTGACATTTGCACTTTGGTGCAAAAGTAATGGTGAGTAAAAGAAAACATTACCATGATCAAGGTGGTGGCACCAAACTCTACTTAGAGTCATTGTATTCTTTACACACTTAAATTCTTTAAACACCAATTTCACTTAAGAACATCCTTGATGGAGCAGTAAAAGTTATTAATTTAATTAAACATTGACCCTTTGGTATGTGGTTTGTCTTTCTAATTTTTTTTTTATTCTGGGTGATAAAGTGGGAACTTAACTTCAGGCATTTCTACTGTATGCTGAAAGAGAAGAAGTGTCAGTTTTAAGAAAAAGTAGTTACGTGATTGTTTGACTTGCAGAGTATGCTAGTTGCTTTGCCCATGGAGCACTATTTTTATGTGAAAGATTAATTGACAGACAAACTATGGTTATTAAGACTGAGGTATTTGGCAGATACTTTCTTAAAAATGAACAAAGTGAGGCTGTCTCTTCAAAGAAAAAAAACTGACAGTATTTGCTGACAATGATAAAATTTGAGCCTTCAAGCTTGATAGCTTCCCCCAATTTAAAGACTTTTCTGATGAGATCAGTCATGATATTAACAAAGTTATTTGTTATTATATAATGAAATGTGTCAACATCAGAACAACCTTCATAACTCAGTGAGATAAAGCAAAGACCTTATTCCTAAAAGTAGGAGTTTTGGATAAGGTCAGAAGACCTTGGCTTGAATCCAGGGTCTGCCATTTACTTTTTACTTTAGCTCCACTGTCTCATCTGTAAGATGAGTTTTCTCCATTTCTGAAAAATGGGTATAATAGCTACCTGAGTTGTGAAAGAACTGAATAAATAATATATAGTAGTAAGTATTTACATATATTCGTGAGTTGATATATAGGTTGATATAAAATAAGGCTGTGGTAAATATCATACAAATGCTTTCTATCCTCCCCATAATCATTGTAGGTAAAAGGACAGAGATATCACTTTTCTATATAGGTCTTCAGGGATACTACCAGGTGCTGATCCCAGCACTAGTTACTAGCTATGACCTTGGCAAGTGATTTAAAAATATGATCACATATAGTGTATTTGAATATATTAATTAATAATTGTGTGATTATTATGAGGAATAATAGACCTGATATATTAAGGTAATTCATGTAGACTAGTAATAGGGAATTCAAGAAATGTTTTTCGAATTATATAAAATCATATCACAATATGATTCCATTAAACCTTTCAAAAGGATTCACAAATTTTTATGATATTTTCAAGCTGTGACAGTGGGAATTGGCTCTCTGAAGAAATCAAAAGCTCTGGTTTGTAGCGCCCGACTATTTCTGTCCCCACCTCAGCCAGTTTCAGGCTGCCAACAGTATTTCACAGAACATGGAGGTAAGAAGAAATTCTCACAATTCTTCCTGATAAGCCGGTATGAGCCAGCTCCAACACACTCCTGCTTTCAAACATCCTTCTGAAGCGGGATTAGTCAATAAGCCTCATCTCAAGATTCTATTCAGCAGGAGGTGAAAGGAAGTTATCCAAGAGCAGAGGAATCAAAGGAACCTGAGTTTCTGGTGACTTTGGAAATAATTTTTAAAGTCATTGTGATTTCTCATTAAATTACTCGGAACTTAACTCACGTCTGCACCTACGAAAGAAAATAATTCTCTATACACTTTTAATAGTTGGAAAGGTTTTCACAGCATAAAATCTTGGGAAGCAAGAATTAGGTTAAGACAATTTAATCAGAAAAAAAATCTAAGACATAATCTGTATAATTTCATTTATTAAAGAAGAAAACTTGCCAGTATATTCTGTCCAACTGTGAAATTCATTTTAAATGTTTGGAAAGAGAAAATCTAACTTTAAACAAAACTCCTGGGCAGTTAAAATACTATGGTTCCAAAGTTTAAAAAATCAGGCAAGATTATACAGTGAGAGCAGAGAAAACAGATGAAGTGAATCACCCATGACAATCTGTCACAGTAGCTGTTGTGCATTTCAAGATCTGCAACTTAAAAGCCACAGAAGTCAAAAGATAAAAACAAAAACCAATTCCCAAGGACCACCTACTGTTTGATGATGTTGCTAGAAGGTTTCGCCTTCTGTCTATTTCATGTGAAAAATAAATTAGGTATAAATAAGGAGGTGAGGAGAGCTGTCATGTACTCAGGTATGTTCACAGGTGTGTACTTGGAGCAGTATGAGAATGGGGGAATGCATCTTCTCTCAAACGCTCACTACACGAAACTCTCCTCCATGTTGCTGCAGAGTAAGAAGGAGTCCACAAGCCGGGGCTGGACCAGCTGCTGGAAGTCAGAGTCCTGGAGGCCTTCAGGGCAGACCCCAGCCAACCTACGCAGGGCAGCCTGGGGAGGAAACAGATGACACAGATCAGACAGGGCCCTGGTCCGGGGCGTGTAAATCCTTTAGCTGCACTGAGAGATGTTTCAGGAAGTGGCACATTTAACAGACAATCTGACCTGACCATCTTGGCCATCTTGCACCTTAGTGACCATTTTGTAATTTGGTTACTATGATGTCCTTATAACATGATCACCTGGTTTCATTTATACCTTGGTCATTAAGGAAGATGTCATCTTAAAAAATCAATGATTGCCAGACACAGTGGCACAGACCTATAATCCCAGCAGTTTGGGAGGCTGAGGCAGGAAGATCAAGAGTTCAAAGCCAGCCTCAGCAAATGTGAGCTGCTAAGCAATTCAGTGAGGCCCTGACCCTAAATAAAATACAAAATAGGGCTGGGGATGTGGCTCAGGGGCCAAGTGCCCCTAAGTTCAATCTTCCGTGCCCCTTCCCCCAAAAAACACCAAATTACTGATCTTAATAGTTTTGTCATCTTAGTTTTTCTTTTCTTTGGTCCTGGGGATTGAACCCAGGGATGTTTAAACACTGAACCATATCCCTACCTTTTTTTCATTTTTTATTTTGAGACAGGATCTTCCTAAGCTGCTTAGGGCTTCATTAAATTGTTGAATCTGACCTTAAACTTGTGATCCTCCTGCCTCAGCCTCCCAAGCCACTGGGATTACAGGCATGCTCCACTGCTTGACTCATCTTGGTTTTTTAATCATTTTAGGAAAATTGTTATTTTAAGGAACTGTCATTTTAAAGACCTGGGCTACTTAGTGGCATATGTAAATTCAAAACGTGTTCTTTCTAGAGACTGGAACTGTTAGCAGCATCAATGGAATTATATTATTGCTTTCAGGTCCCTAGAGTCATCTTAAAGCAACAAGAACTATTCATTTACCCATAAATGCAGCAAGGTCTTATGCAAAATACTATGGAATGGGAAGAAAGAGGTAAGAGAGGGAGAACATAGTCAAAGTCCACAGATTCTGCCACTGAGAAATAAATTCAAGTCTAGTAAGAGGGGTGAACTGCCCCTTGCCCTCACTGACCACTGGATATGTGATTCCGCTTGATGTACATGTGCCCTTGCTCATGCTCTTCCTGTGACACAAAGTCCCTCACAGTCTTTCAAAGCCAGCAGATACATCCATTCTTGTCACTTCCTCTGTGGAGCCTTCTGATTACCTCGAAGGAGAGATGTTCTGCCCTGCTCCCTGCACACAGAGCCCCTGTGCTGACCTCAACCCTCTCATACTTAATCAGAACTGGTTTTAAGTGTTTATCTCCCACACTAGACTCTGAGCTCCTCAAGGATAGGAATCTTGTTTTATATTTCTCTGTATCTACAGCAGGCAGCCCAGGGTTGACACCTGTTTGCTAACAAGAATTAAACAAATGAGGGGTTTTAAGACCAACCTGAAACACTGGTTGAGAAATCAGGCGAAGAGAGTGAAAAGGAAGGATGATTTGAGCTGGTTTGGGGGGTCACAGATGTTGTCAAGTCCAAGCCAGATCGTGCATAAGGTCTAAGTAACTATTGACAGGAAGTTAACTCCCCAGACTAGTGAGTCCTGCCTCTCCTGGGGTCTGACCCACCCCAAGAGCTAAAGAAGCTAAACTCCATAGAACTTTCTGATTCCTCTTGGCTCCAACCGAGAGAAATAATCCTATTGTCCCTAAGATGTGGAAAAAGAACCAGGGAGCATTCCATAGAGGAAACTATGAGGCCGACCATGCATTTTGCATCATCAGGGGCAAGAATAAAGTAGTGCAGGGGGAGACAGAAAGAAACAGAGAAAATGGACACATCAATAGAGCACATAAGATAGCACAGTAGACAGAATCGAAAAGAGTCAACAGAGAAACAGATCAAGAAGGAAACATTGGAATGGAGACACAGAGATGAACTTGGTGAAAGGAAAGGGAGGGGACTGAAAGAATGATAGAGAAAGAAATAGTGACAAAGGGAGACCTTGGAGGTGATGGGAGAGAGGCAGGAGGTGAAGAAGCAGAGAGGAAAGGGAAGGGGTAGAGAGGGGGAGAGAGGGACGGGGATAAAAAGAAGGGAAGAACTGAGAAAAAAAAATGCTAAGAGAGGAGGCCACCCCAGAAAGGGGAGAAAAGGAAAAACCAAACCAAGACTAAGACAGACAGAAAACAGGCACCCACATCTCCCCAGGCTCCTCAGAAAGTCTGCAGGACGTGAACCCCATGCCAGTGTAGCCTCCAGCACCCTCAGAGGACCCTATACCCTTCCCAAGCCTTTCTCTCAACCTCTGCTTCCCCAGGAGGGCTAACAGCCATCTCAGAATCTCAGTCCCAGACAGCCTGGAAACACCCAAGTATTATACGAGCCCAGTAGCCTGCTGACAGCTGCTTCATTAAGGAAAAATCAATTCTATTTGTGAGAGGCGATCTGTGCTGTCACTTTCCCAGACACAGGAAACAATCACTGAAATTTACTCCCTCCACCTGAAGAGAGCCTTCAAAACTGGAAAGAAAGCTGGGGAAAGAGCAGGAAAAGTAGCTCCCGACTCTGTTTTCCAGGACAGGATCCAGTTGCACCCATTTCTAGCCAGGGACCACACTCCTAGGTTGGAACTCTTGTGGAGCCAAGCCATGGACACTTACAAACACTGGTGGTTGGGGAAGGAAGGAGGAAAAGTCTGGCAATTCCTAAGTCAGATAATAAGCAGTCACCAAACTCATGGTCCTGTGGAAATACAAAGAGCTAGGAAAAAACTATTATCCTAAGAAGGTTCCAGGCAAGAGCAGGTAGGAATACAAACTGTCCCCCAGAGTCAACAGTGAGACCAGGACCATGAGAGAGGAGGAAAGAAAGATGATCAGGAACAAAATAATAAAAAGCCAAGGCCTCCAGAGTCAAATAGGTCTATGTTTGAATTCCAGGATCCTGGAACACAGATAACACAACCCGCCTCAGGTGGGAAAGGCAGAATCCAAGAGGAGAGACCAAGGAAATATACTGTGTGCTGCCTGTCCCTCCCACCACAGAGGGCACCTGGAAAAGTCCACAGAGGAGAGGGATATAGATCTGAGCCTTGAAGGATGAACAGGATTTCCATGAAGAGTTGTAGAGAAGGCATCTGCTTGGAGCAAGAGCCAGGACACAGTTCAGGGTACCATGGCTTGGTAGAGTCGTACAGGGCCTAGAGACAGTGGGAAGCCATCAGGCCCTGGGGCTGAGTAGGTGGACAGTAGCCCTTAGATAATGAGGAACCATAGAATCCATGGGGTTTTCATGGGAGTGTCATGATTGTCAACTGTCATTCAGAAAATTAACTTAACAGGGATGGATTAGGGAGCAGGCTCCTTACCACCTCCCTAATTCAACACCTAGCTCATCCACAAGAACAAATGTAATCTCTTTTCTTTTTGAAAGTCCTTTGAGTGATTCAAGATAGCAGCCAAACCCTTTTGTGTGTCCTCCTTCAAACCAATAGTAAAAATGACAATGGAAATAATAACAAGCCCCACTGTTGGAAAGGAGCTTAAAAGCTTCCAAGTACTTTCAGTGCTCCTAACATTTCCTCCGGGCCTATGCAGTGGAGCAGTGAAGATAGTAGCAGTTGGAGCCAATAGTGTTTGCCTGCTAATAATTTTTACTTGCTAGATCAAGCAAACTTAAGAAGGCCTATGAACTTGGATGAGAGTTACATGTTTATTTTCACTAACCTCTAACTGAAACTTAGAGCAACAAACCATAAAGTATTATGGCTTATGAAGATACCTTCAAATATCATTTATAGCCATTGCTAGTCAACATTATAATACTCATTAGACTCCTTGCTAAAGCTTATTTAATGTGTTGATTAAAATGCATGTATTAATGTCATTTTTAAATATTTTCATACTTAATTGATTTTTAATTCTCTGTATTTTAGATTTTTAATTCTATGTATTTAATCTTATACACTTAAAACATTGTTCTGAGAATAATATTCACCAGACTGTCAAAGGACAGAAAGCATTAAGATTACCCTATATGTCCCAGAATAAGAGCCATAGGAGAACAAAGATTTTTTTTTTCCCACAGCTATATCCTCAAGGCCTAAAAGAGTAAATGGCACACAATTTATTCAGTAAATGTTTATTGAGTAAAATGCATAGCACTTTGACTTACTCAGTGTCACACAGCTCATTGATGGTGAGGCCAGGACAGGTCTGTCTAACTCCAAAGCCCCGCTTTTTCTATAGTTGCACAAGGCCCATCAGCAGCTCCCAGAAATGAGCAGGGCTCAGTCAAAACATGACAGGGTGAGGAAAGGGCTTTACTATGACTCAGCTTGAAAGATCGTTTAGACCATTGTTTCTCCGGTGTGTTCACTGAGGATCGACGATTTGGCACGATCTACAATCTGGCACTTTCCTCTGGAGGTCAGTGGCCCTGTCTATACAATGGCTTTCCTGCTACTGGAGGTCTCCAACTAGAAGCTACTCTGCTCTGGGTTTCTCTACAGTCCCACTGAGAGAAGTGTATAGACAAAGCATGCACACACTCCCCCTCTGCCACTGCTGATTATTTTATGGTAGGTCCCTCCTATCAGTGAGTTGAGTGGGAATCTCCCCGAATATGCCTGCTCAGGTTCAAGGTGAAGATTCTAGTGGCTAGTTGAATGATCCTCCCTGTCCTGTCCTATTTCCTCCCTTCCTATCCCACAAAGCAGGGGGAGCTATAAGGTTGGAACAGTCCAGCAGAGGGGGAAAGAAGACTTTTCTCATAGTCGCCATATCAGAACAGGTAGGAGACATCCATATCCTGGCTCCCATGTCCTGCAGACACCATGACATCAGTACCACCATCCAGCCTCCTGCCAGCCTGCCACTCTGGTTTTGATCTGCCATTAAGATTTCCCTAAACGGTTACTAAAATAGTGATGGTGGTACAGGAGGCAGTTTCTCAGCCCACATCTTTCACATATATGAGCTCACATGATTTTCATCACAATTTTTCATTAAGAAAAATAAGTATTACAATTGTAACCATTTTAAGAGCTAAAGACCAGAGAGGTTTGAAGCCTTAGTTAAGCCAAGTGCAATATAGCTAGCTCTCCTTGCCTCCAGTCTGTGAGCCTGAAGGCCAGGGGGAAGCTGGGGGAAGGCTGGGAACTCACCAGGCAGGCCACCAGCACAGCATCACTGCTGTTCCTCTCTGATGGGGATCTGCAGAGCTCAATGAGACGCGACATACCTGTGTGAGACATAGGGAGAGCCTCATGTCCTGGACAAGAAGGTCCAGCCAGGCTGATCCAGAGGTGCTGGCCCTGCCTCACACACAGGGCCCCCATTCACCCCTCATCTGCCAAGGAGGGGGCTGAACCCACTTGGAGAAGAGCGTGGTGGAGACTTTCTACTTCAGCTATGAACAGACCCTGATCAGGGCCAGGAAGAGCTGGAGCATCAAAGTCAAACTCACAAGTGCCAGGACCCTGGCCAAGACTGAGCTTAGTTAAAATGCAGTGGAGGTATTACCCGTCACTCTGAGAAAGAACTTCCAGTTTATGTACTTCTGGTTTTATCAGAACTGTTTAACATTTATGTCAGTGCCAGAGAAACTCCCCAGCTATACTTTTCCCCCTTAATTGCCTCTTTTAGTCAGAAAATGGATTGCAGTTAAAATTACCAAAAACTAAAGACTCTACTAATGTTTCCCAGGACTTTCCTGAGGAAAGGTTACCACCACAGCTGAAGACTCCACTCCCTGTTCAAACATTCTTAGACCTCCCCCGCAAATAAACATGGTCTACTTCTTGTGCCTGCAAAATGTACTTGAAGCATCGCTTTTATGATACTCCAATGTAGATATTTTTTTTCCATACCTGTCACTCCCATGAAGCTATAAGCCTGAGGTCAGGACAGCATTGTATTCGATGTTATATACCTAGCATTCAGAATATAACTTAGCATATAAAATTTAGCTTAGCTCTGAACATATTTGTTGGAGAAATAAGTGACTAGCAATGAATGGGTGATTACATGAGTGAATTAATGAATGAGTTAATGGCAAATAAGCAAATTAACAAATAGGAATGAATTAGTGAATAAATAAACAAATGAGTGGATAAGTAAATGAATGAGTAAAAATTAACTGAATAAGTGAATAAATAAGTAAATGAATGAGTAACTGAAAGAATGGGGTCCTAATTAACAAAGAGTCCGCAGGAGAGTGGCTGTTCTGGCTAACTGTTGCCTTTCCAATTCTTCTTTTTTTAGTTCCAAATTATCAACTAGACCAGGGTCTGTATCCTGGGCCTCTAGCATACCCCAGCAGCTAGAGAGAGGAGCTAACCCCAACTAGTTCTTGCCCTGTGTCCACTGATGCCACCATGAAATCAGAGCTGTTCCCATCCCCAGGTGCCCGTCTCCACTCCAGCCACCACTCACAGCTGAGCCGCACGGCTTCCCGGGCCACATCTGGGTCTCTGCTAAGACGAGCCAAGGTCACTGCAGCTTTCTGCTGTACTCTCTCGCAGGCTGCCACCTCAGCTGGGGTCCCAGATCTTGGCTTCTCTGACAGCATGCCCATGATGAGCTGGACTCCTGGGCAGGAAGCAATAAACAGTTGGTACCCACGGTATGGCGCCTTCCCCACGGGACCCTCTGGACGGATGTCTACAGGGCTCAGGCAAAGGCTGTCAAATGACTTACAGGGTCTCAACCAGAGGGTGTACACCAGACACAGCCACCTCTTTTCCTATTCTATAGGGGTGTGTCTGTTTCTATGTACCAAGTCATTGTACTGGGAAGAGACATTTGGAGGACATCTTCATTTTTTTAATGCTATTCCTAAGCTTTTATGACATGCCTGACACTGTGCTAAGTGCACTGTAAATGTGTGATCTCCTAAAACCTCCCAAGAGCCTCATGAACTATGTACTATTAATTCCACATTGAAATCCAGAGAGAGAGGCTACATCTTGCCCAGAGTCACACACTGGGTCCTTGGGGGAGCTGGTACTGGAATTCAGACAAGTTACCGTCTATCACCTCTTGGCCCCTGAGGCTGGCATCTGAGACAGGTCCAGAGGTTACAAGTCCTCTGGTAGAGGGTGACCCAAGTGTAGGCTGGATAATCACCAGATCAAATATTTTAGAGCAATTCAAACACTGCAAGAGATGGACCAGCGAGAAGGCAAGATTTCAGTCTACCAAAACTCCTCCCACTGTCCCTGAATTAGATCTGTCTTCTGATTTTTCTACCCACATACACTCTCACCTGGCAGCCTTTGCCCACCCTGTCTTTCTACAAAGGATGCCCATTTCCCTTTTATTCTCCAACAGCTCACATCCTGTGCATTTGTGGCCAAATCTACCTTCTGTGTGAACTATTTCCCAACTGCCTCAGCCTGCACCCACATTCCATAAAAATCCAGATTCTTTATTTCTAAAGAATTACCTCCTTTTTAGATGTTTCTAATTTGTTATTTTTAGATATACATGACAGTAGAGCTATCTTGACGCACTATACATGCGTGGAGTAAAACATCTTCTTAATTATGATGCCATTCTTATGGCTGTACATGATGTGGAGTTTCACTGGTAGTATATTCATATATGAACATAGGAAAGTTATGTCTGATTCATTCTGTCTTTCCTATTCCCATTAAACTCCCAAACTGACAACAGTAGGCCCACATTTCCACATGGCAAGGAGCTTATTAGAAGTTCACTCTTTTAGATGAGATGGATCCATCCCTGGTAAGTCTACTTTACCCATTTTTATTACTTATCTGGACCCTGTAAGCATCCAAGTTTGCAACCTGTGGCTTAGATCATAAGCTCTCGGAGCCCAGCCTGTGCAAACAGGCTTCCTCTGCCCAGACCTAGGAGTTCTCCTATCTTCCAGTGACCTCTAGCTGCATTGCCACAATGATGGATCTCTCAAATCCTGCCCCACTTCCGCAAATAGTCCCCTCATCAAACTCTCTTATGCTAAACGTATGAGACTGCCTCTGCTCCCCAAAGAGCAAAGAGTTTGAACAGTGCTGATTCTATGCCAGATACTCTCCAGCATACTTTCGGGGAACCCTCACATCATCCTTAGCAGGCAGACATTACTATTGTTCTATTTTGTAGGTGGAAAGGCAGAGAGGTCAAATCATTAGCAAATAACTGAGTTCAAGCCCATGCAATACAGTTCCAGTTCTCACACTGTCAACAACTATGCCACCCCTGCTCTGGGGCATCATTATATTGTGGGTGTTACACCCCTACCATGTAATCACTTTTGTCAGGGCAGACCGCCCTTCTGGATTGGGAGACCCTCTAGGACAAAGGCAGGGACTTATTTAAATGTTTTCATTGTCCACCACAATGCCAGGCATGGTAGGTCTTAATAAGTGGGGACTGAGCAAGCCAAGCACTTTGCAACTGTAAAACCCTCTCTAGATGCCAGATATTCCAACCTCAAGTACATAGGCCTGCGGGGCCCACTCCCATTGGCCACTTGAACATTTAGACGAAGTGCTGGAGGCCGCGGGCACAAATGATACCACACAGCCTCTCCTCTTGGCCTCAGCTGGCTCAGCACAGTTTCTCATTATTAGCTCAATCACAGAAAATTAACACAAAATGATGTCTTTCAATTAGTATTAGAGCAGTGGGGGGTGGGGAAGTGTATGTTTGTTAAGATGGCAGGGCAGCCTGCTAAAAGGGGAGCTTCACAGGAGCAGCCCCCCAGCAGCCAGCCCAGGCTCCCAGCTCTGCCTCATTAGCGTCTCTGGTCTCCAACTGTCTGCTAATTGCTCCCTTATTTCCCAGTCACAAGAAGCCCTTGCCACACCACTCCCTGCTCCCAGCTGCAAGGCATACACCTTGTCCTCTGGCACAGACTGACTAGATCAGCTCCCAGGCTGAGGACCTGGCCTCGCCTCACCTGGACCTTGCTGAAGACCTCAGTTCAAGGTGGAACAGGGGGCAAGTGGGAGAAGAGAAGCAGAAGAGGCCTTAAGGCTGCCGACCTGCTCCCTGACTCACCCCTTCCACCCTCTTCAGCTTTCTACTGAAGCCAAATCAGATGACATAGGAACAATTTTAAGTTGGAATGCATGCCTTGGTAGGAGTAGATTTTTACTTTTTGGATCATAATGAAATATCTGCTTTCTCCTCATCACTTTAGTTAAAATGGCAACCACCACCATGACCCCAATTCTGGGACCATTTGTCCCCTTCCCTGCTTTTTCTCCTTCATGGCACTATCACCATCTGGTATTCTCTATCTTCTCCTTCGTTGTCTCTCCCGGTAGAAGTTAAGCCCATTGTTACAGTCTGCATATGAAGTGTCCCCTGAAAGCGCATGGGTGAGACAATGCAGGAATGTTCAGAGGTGAATAATTAGATTATACAAGCCGTAACAGTGGATTAATCTACTTGATAGATTAATACTTTGAAAGGACTACTGTACTGAAGGGTAACTGTCAGGCAGGTGGGGTATGACTGGAGGAAGTATGTCACTAGGGGTGTATCTTTGGGGTTTATATTTTGTACCTGGTCCCTCCCACCCCTGCTTCCTGGCCACCATGCCCTTCCACCATGATGTTCTGCCTCACCTCAGGTCCAGAGCAATGGACTTGGCCAACTATGGACTAAACCTTTAAAACTGTGAGCTCAAATTAAACTTTTACTCTTCTAAATGATATTGTCAGGTATTTTGGTCACAGTGATAAAAAGTTAACACATCCATGAACGCAATCAAGTATTTATATATTGGCCTAGTTGTACAAAGAAGCACACATATATATACTCCTAAAAATGTAGAGACATGTACATATTTATGTAGCTACAAATAGGAAGACATTCACATAAACATAAAGGTATGTGGTCCTATACACCCAGGTAGTTCATACAACATGTCCATTGCTGACAAGACATACCGTTCTCCTGAACAATGTCAGAAGCACACTGCTCCAGAACAGACATGTTTGCCAAGATGGTCACAATCTGGAAAATAGAATTGAAAAACTAAGAAGACAGCCACACAATATTCAAATGATGCTCACCATAGACACAGCAGCTAGGGCTACACAGTGTCTCTGTAGTCCAGGACTCCTTATTGTTCACTTCACCCATTACTTCTATGGTATTTTTTCCATCATCCTGCCACCCAGGTACAGTCCCCAGTGACAAATGCCCATTCACCAGTATATGGCTCTGGAATGGTCTCCAAGGACCCCAGGACCTCAAACAAAGAGAACAGCATCATCTTGGATGAAGCTGGGACCCAGATGTCTTCTGGGTCTCTCTGGACCCAAGTCCTAAGATGCAGAGAGACTGGACAGGTCACTGGTCCCTCTGTTTCCTGTGTACTGGCTTGTCCTCCTGAAATTTGCCCCTGCCCTGGATTAGGTCCCCCCATCTCTCTTTCCATGAGTCTGACCCCTACCTGCCTTCAACATGAAAGGAATGAAGGCTAAGGTCAAGGTAGACAGCATTCACGTGAAGAGGCAGCACTACACCCCAAGCACCAGGTATTACAAGGAATTGAATGAGAAATTTCATAGTCAGCTACATTTTATAAGTTTCACTTGTTGGTCATCACTGAAGGACAAGGTCTTCAGTAATGGGTCACGGACATCAGGCAGACAGCCAGGCTTGGTTACAACCTCACAAGCTCTAACCCAACCCACTGCCTGGCAGAGTCAAGGGAACTCAGCCAACTCACAGCACAAAAGTGAATTAAGGAATGGGCCAGCAAAGGGCTCCATACTGTACAAGGTACCAGAACACTACTGCAATTTATTGAAAATGTGCTATTTATTGACAAAGACCACCTGTAATAATGCTCCTGAAATTAGCAGCAAAATGAAATTTTGCCCTCCTCCACAAGAGCAGACAGTACTCTCAGGTGATAATTTTAAAAATAATAAATTTTGAAACACTCCTTGCGGGTGTAGGCCTACTCTCCTGAATGCCCCCTCAAAGCCTCAGGCACAGTTTAAGCAGATGCCATGCCTCCACCTCTGAGACAGCAATTGACAATCTCCAGAGGACAATTCAGGCTGCTTAAGTTCTGAAACTGTATAGCAATTAGATATTTACCAAGAAAGTATTACCTAGACTATTAGTCTAATATTGGCACAGTACTCTAGAAAATAAAGCATGTAAAAATCTCTTAAACAGAAAGGGAAAAGCTTGCCATATTAATAGAACATCTCCCCTTTCTCCTCTAGTTGCATGTTCAAAAGGGACACTGCATGCTGTGGCTGCTTTAGCATCCCTGTATCAGCCTCCTTCCAACTCAGACCTGGCAGCGTCTGAATGGGTAAGCATGACTGAAGTGGGAGTACAGGAGAATGCCCCAAAACCTTCATCCTGAAGCCAACTCTGCAGCACCCAGTATTTTATGAGGGAAGTGACAAGCTCATGTTTGTATTTTAGAAAGACAGAAGAAAAGGAGGCTTCACTCCTGAAAGTACTTTTTTCTCCTTTCAGGACTGTAAGTGTTAATGGGTTGAGTGGGAGGAGCTGTAGGGAAAAGTTGAGTTAAAGATGCAGTCAAAAAGTGGAAGGTTCCCCAAGATGCATAAAGAGCACAGGCTTAAGAGGGAGGAGCTACAAGTCCATGTGGGATTACAATGTACCTGGTTTCTCTGAGCATAGCTTCTCTCTCCACTAGAGGGGCTGCTACATTCCAAGCACCTCCAGCCTGGGTTCTCAGAGACACTTGCTTGACATGCAATTGCTTGACTTAAGGAAGGAAGGAAGGAAGGAAGGAAGGAAGGAAGGAAGGAAGGAAGGAAGGAAGGAAGGAAGGAAGGGAGCAAGGGAGGGGAGAGGAAAGAAGAAAAAGAAAAGAAAACCTTTGTCTGAAGCAGTGGGTTCATACATAGCAATTATCCTCTGTGTCAAAGGCACCAGGTAGGTCTTTGTGCCAGACTAATTTAGATCCTGTTAATGAAAATTACTTCCTCTTTACAGAGTCTGTACCCCATGTGGTTTTCTGAGGTGCAGATGAAGTATTCAATTAAGCACAATTTGAATAAATGCCAATTATGCCCTGCTTTGAGTCTACCTTTTGAAACATCCTTGTACGCACTGTGATATGGATGGGAAAGAGGTCACTGGTTCTCCTTGCAATCAAGCCCATGCCTGGGATTTTAGGGACAACTGGTTTACCTGGCTGGATACAAGCTAGCAAAGCTGTGGGGGGACAGAATACAGGAGCCAGGCAGACAGCTCCCCCTGGCCCAGGTTCATTCAGTCCAATATGATGGTGTTCAATTAAGTCCTACTTCTCTGCATAATCCTATTCCTCCTGTTCCTTCTACAGTTATTTGGTGAACACAGAGGATATTACCCTTGAGAGAGACCCTAAGGAGAGACAGTGTGGCTGAGTGACTAAGTGCATGAATTAGCCCCGGTTTAAATCCTGGTTCCACCACTTAGGTTCCACACAACCTTAGCCATGTTACCTAAATTTCTGTACCTTAGTTAATGAAAATGTATGAGCTTGTTACTGCTGCTATAACAAGTCACTACAATCTTAGTGGCTTTGAAACAACACAGCAGTCCTAAATGCATTTTAAGGAGCTAACATCAAGGAATTAATAGCTCTGCATTCCTTTCAGAGGCTCTAGAAGAGGATCCATTTCCTTCCCTTCTGGCTCCCAGGGGCTGCTCACATTCCTTGCCTCCTAGCATTGCCTTACTCTGACTCTGCTTCTCTGATCACTTGTTCTCTGATCCTCCTGCCTTCCTCTTACAAGAACCCATGTGATTACATTATGCCCACCTATATTACAGCTGAGACCTATATCAAAATCCTTAATGAGTTTCCTTGTGCAAAATGCCTTTTGCCATGTAAGGTAACTTATTCATAGGTTTTTGAGATTAGGACATGGGCATCTTGGGGGGGGGCAGAATTACTTGACATATCACAGGGAATTAAAAAATATGTTATACAATTGTAATGAGCATTCAATGGGTCAATGTTTCATCAAGCAATCAGAACATCTGTTAAATAAAATGATCATAACCTGCGCCTGGATAGCCGAGCCTGAAAGGACCTGGCATTGAAATACAGGGTCAAGAAGAACTAATCAATATAACACCTGTGCATATGGGGCTGAGCACTGTTTTTGCCAGAAGTGAATAAGAGATCACTCCTGAAGGGAAGAAAGGCCTTAGAGCTGGAGGAGCCTTTTGGACCAGAGGAACAACCAGTATTATACTCACTACCATCTGTAGGTCCCAAGCTATTAATAAACTAGGCAAAGGACTCTTTTAGAGAGGCCCTGTAAGCCTCACAGCACTAGGGAGCAGGTATATCCCAGACCATATCCTCTGTGCTTGCTTTGCCCTTGACTTGAAGGGATGGGTTTCTGGAGCAGATCAGAACTGGATATTGTGATCCTGGGCTCCCAACCCCACCTCCTAGCCTTTCTGGATAAGTCAATATACAGCATGTATCTTCATGTGCCAATAAAAATATCCACCTCTTTAAGTGACTTACAGTCCTTATCGCCCCTCCCACACTTTGTATATGCCCGTGCACAAATGGAAGCAACACACACTACATGCTAATTCACATATGTAATAATCCCCACCCCAAAGGTGGGTACAGGATAGGCATGGCCAGCGAAGCTTCTGTTGGATAAATGAGGTGGACTCAGCTTACTGGGATGATGGATAGGTTCTCACTGTCCAAAGAGAGATGGACAAAGCATAGATCCAAAATCAAGAGGCTCAGCACAGCATTGGCGTCATCAGCAGATTCATTACCGGAAGCCTCGAGGGGCATTTAATCTCCTAAGTATTTCAGGGAGTGGTGAGCACTTCAGAGCCTAATTCATCTTCTTTGTCTTCATTACAGAGAGTCCTCTGATCACCTTAATCCTCCCTCTGCCACAGGAAAGAGCCATTTGTTTCTTTAATGGGTGTGCTCTCACTAGCTAAGTGGTTGCTCAGAGCCAGGGCAGAAGGTGAAGCCATCCTGAGGACAGTGGGTGACATGCCTGGCTCAGAGAGGAGGACAGAGAAAACTCCTGACTCCAGATGCAGAGAGAACTGCTATCTGCCTACAGCGTACCCACATCCTACCCTGAGCCCTCTCCTTCCCAGGAATCACTGAGGCTTCATGAGCCAACCAGCTACTCCTGGTGAACAGAAGGGAGTCTCAGAACCAAGCTGGAAGAAGCATGCCCATTTTACAGATAAGGCCACTCCTCTCTGGAGGTTCCCACTCAGTGCTGTGTGCCAATAACATTAATGCTGACAGTGGCTTCCATTCATTTAACAGCCTCTATGTGCCAGGATCTATACCCAGAATTATATTCATTAGTTTAATTCTTATTTCAACTTTGCAAAGTATGTATTATCTATTCCCATTTTACAAATGAAGAGAAAGAGACCTAATTACCCAAAGTTACATGATCTTTAATAGCAGACAAGCTTTGAGGCTCAGGTCATCTGACTCCAAAATCCCTGTTCTTATTGCCTCACTACTGGATCTTATATGAAATGACCAGAGTTAGCCACAGGAGTGGCACTTGAAGGAGAAAGGATCTGAGGTCATGTTAGGTTGGTATGACTAGGGGTATCTAGCTTAAGAAAAGAATATAAGGCTGGGTGCAGTGGCACATGCCTGTAATACAAGAAGCTTGGGAGGCTGAAGTAGGAGGATCACAAGTTCAAAGCCAGCCTCAGCAAAAGCGAGGCAGTAAGCAACTCAGTGAGACCCTGTCTCTAAATAAAAAATAAAATAGGGCTAGGAATGTGGCTCAGTGGTTGAATGCCTCTAAGTTCAATCTGGTATCCCCCCCAAAAAATAAAAATAAAAATAAAAGAATATAAGGAAGATCACATAGGATGGACCCTCTAGCCTCTTCCCCATACCAAGGGCTATGAGTACAGTAGACATTGGCCATCACCCTCCTCAGGAGACAGGGTGGCCACTCTTCATCTGTTCACACTAGCACACCTTTTCTCTATGGGGGCTTGTCCAGCTCTAAGAAGTAATACATTGGGCTGGAAAGGAAGCCATATCATGAATGGCTTAGAAGGCCCAGTTGAGGATTTTGGATAATTCACTATTGGTACTTCTCCTTGGAGCACCAGGTTTGAAAAATAATGATATTCACTGTTTATTAAGAACTTATTAGGAGCTAAACACTATAGCAAGTCATTAGGCCCTAACATGTATCATCTCACTCACTTTCACAAAAGCCCTGCAAGGTAGACATCAATGCTCCAACCAATAGGTGAAAAAAACACATACCAAGAGGTTGTGACTAGACCAATGTCACTCAATTAATAAATGGCCTGTGCAAGATGAACATCCAGTCTCTGATCCCACAGCTTCATTCCTCCTCCCCTTCCTGTTCAGAGATGGCAGCAGATGAGTCAAAGATCAAACCCTAGGTTGAGCTAGCATTTAAATGCTAGCTAGTTATCTGCCAACCATGTGACTTGGGATGAATCCTCTTAAGCCTCAATACTCCTGTGCAATGGAACAACTATCACCAGCTTAACGGTGTTATCAGCACTCTCATGTACAAATATGTGTATGCTAGAAATTTTTATTTGGAAGTTTCTGTGGAAGCTTCCTTTCCACAGGTGATTCTGAGAGTAGGAAATGATGGGTCAAGTGCCATCCGGCTTCTTCCCTTCATCCCACAAGCACTTAGGGAATTCATCAAGGGTGGGTAGAGGACCTAAGAAATCCTGGAAAAGTACAGAACAGGGACCATGCCCTCGGGGTGAAATTTTCCCATGAAATAACTAAAGTGGGATGAATATCATTAGACAAGTCAGCACTATATTGTGAGGTATGGACTCTAAGAAGGTTATTCCAAGGAGCTAAAAGTACCAGGGAAAACTTCCCTGGAGATGCTAGGGTAGGAGCTAGAACACAAAGCTAAGACTGCTTTAGCTAAGAGGTGAGGCTGGAAGGACCAGATGGGGTGAGGGATTGAATACTGATAGGGATGAGCTGGGTTGGGAGTGAGGGAATCATCTAACTTAGAGTTCAGGTACCTGGCAGAATTTACAGAGACCTAAAATCCATCCTGATCCACTCACTCCACCTCTTGGTGGGGAAAGAGGAGGCCAGGCATGATCCAAGGTAGAATGCAATAAAATTCCAGAGTATCAGAGCTCTGACAGGCTTTGGAAGTTCCTCATTCAATGTCTTCAAACACTTTTAGAAGTACAACTTTTATTTCCCCAAACAAAAACCTACCTGGAGTTCAAATGTATAAAACCACCTGTCACAGAAGCAGAAGCTGAAGCTCAGAATCGAAGTCTGCCCCAAGCCCCGCGTTTGTGTTCCTGATTGTGTGTGTGTGTGTGTGTGTGTGTGTGTGTGTGTGTGTAAGCAAAGAAACGATTCTTTGCAGGGTACAATGTCAGACGGGCACTAATATGACTGGGATACAGACTTAGAGGAGGTCAAGGGGATCTGCCCATGGGTCTCTCTGCCTCTCCAGGGAATACAGTCTGAATGGACACAGAGGAAGGCCTTAGAATCGTTAGGATGGACAAAGTGGGAAGTTCATACAGAGGCTTCAAAGTCAATGAAAGGATGTTGAGAACATATTCACCTTCCCCTCCACAGAATGCAAAACCCCAAGTTCCACGTACCATCAGGCCATTCCATCCTCCCCTACCCCAGAAACTGAGCACTGGCCTCCTACCCTCCATCCACATGGTGACAGGCCCTGGGCCTGGTCCCTCCCAAGCCTCTCACCTGGTCCCGGGTGTAGGGTGTGTCCACTCTCTGCTTGTCACCGCAAGCTTCCAGGAGAACCCGGATGGCATTCAGGTGCAGAAGCATCTCACAGGCCATCGTGTCAAAGAAGGTAATGTTGGCAAGGGCCGCAGAGGCCAATAGGAAGACTTCTCCAGACGAGGCCTCTTGGCACAGTTCTGGATGGCAGAGAGGAAGAAATCGGTTTCAATGCCGAGTGCTTTCATCTCAGTTACCTCATTTGGTTCTCACAATATCTCTGGGAGATAATTTGTGTGGGTGTTGTAATACGCAGTTTTACAGATCAGGAAAGGATTTACTAGAGGAAAATGTAATCCATCTACATAGGTGGCAGGGCTGGGACTGGAAAAGTGGTGTGTGACTCCAATTTGCTCATTCACCAAGTGTTATTGAGTGAACACCATGTCAGACACCACTGGTATTTTGGGATGGCCTGATGCACAAAACAGATCACATCCTCTGCTGAGCTTACTCTACCAGTGGGTCAGAGAAAATGAATTTTAAAAAATTAACATAAATAATTGCAAATTCCGAAAAATATGGAGAAAATGAATGAGTGCTAAGACAGAAAATAGGTAGGATCCACTGGGATACATAAGGAAGGTGTCCCTAAGAAGGTGACTTCACAGCTGAGACCTTAAAGGAGGAAAGGGGCCAATCATGAAAATATTTGGAGTAAAAGAATGTTCTAGACCAAAGGAACACAGGTACAAAAGCCATGAGGCAGGAAAGAACATCCAGCCCATTCGTGTCTTCAGTAATGTAAATGAAACTACTGCTAAATTTTCCTTAAGGAAGAGACCAAAGTTAAAACACAGAGACTCTGCCTCTCCAGCTGTCATCAGCAGAGCTTTATTATTTCTTTTTGGTCCCCGGGCAAGGGTCATCTGGCTGCAGGAAAGTCCTACACCGAGCTCCTGAATGTTGGGTTCTTTCTCTCTGATCCTGGTGGCCATAGCTGTGCACTAACCAAATTCCCCCACTTATCATTTGTAATTGCACTAACCGTCTCTAAACAGAACAGGGCCTCTCCCTCATCCTCTGGCACATTCCCACATGGGCTCCACAGAACCTGCAATGGGCTCCTATGGCAGGAGGAGGCAGTGTAGGGCTCTGTCCATGGTGCTGCCCATCCCAGTGGACCTGACTTCTGACCCGCAGCTCTGACTTGAATACTAATCAAAGTGCTTTAGTCCAGGACCTCTCCAACTAATAATACTCCCAACAAAACCATAGGAGTAAAGGCCACACTTCAAGAAAATAGCCCCAGGAGAGACAGTTCAGCAGTCAGAGTTGAGCTATATTCCATCTTGACCCCTAGTTCTTGCTTCCAGACAGAGTCTATGCTGCCAGGTTCTGACACTACAATGTCACTACTTGGCACCTTCCAGTGAAATCAGGACTACCCCAAAAGGGACAGATAACAGCATTAGTCAAACACCTGTGGTGCACTTTAAGTTCTGAGCACCCTCAAGGTAGACAATGGTTGTCCCTGTTCATAGATGTGGAAGATGAGTCTCAGAGAACCTAGCAGTGCTGTTACCATTTATACAGTGTTGCATAGCTGTAAAACTGCTATACAGCTTTTACATCATTAAGTCACTTAATTCTTATAGTGATCCAACTTTTCTATGGTAATGGGGATTGAATCCAGGGGCACTTTACCACTGAACTACATCCTCAGGGTTTTGTTGTTGTTGTTTTTTCTTGAGACAAGGTCTCGCTCATTGCTGAGTGTCTTGCTAAGTTGCTGAGGCTGGCCTTGAACTTGTGATCCTCCTGCCTCAGCTTCCAGTCACTGGGATTATAGGAGTATACTACCACATCCAACAACAATCCGGTTTTTATTATAAATTTTATAAATGAAAGAACATTTGAAGATTCAAATGTTAAGTGTTTTCTTGAGGCCTTCTGGACAGTGAGTAATGATCAGAGGCTAGGATCAAATGCAGGTCTGTCATCCAACTCCTGTCAGGCTAACCTCTCTACATCTAGGCCTTGGTGGAGCCTACAGAAATCAACTGGCCAACTTTGCTGCAAGATTTCTTCTAGGTCCAAACACGCACCTTCATTCTCATGCAGTTGCCATTACTGCCGACACAGCAATTACTAACACAACTGTCTAAGTGCCTTTTAATTTTGCTGCACACTTATTTGAACTACAGTCTGAGTCACCTGGGATGCTAGGGAGATTAAATTAAGGATTCCAGTGACTCATTTATAAATGTTTCCAGGGAATGGCAAGAAATTGGAGGGCTATCTCCCACTCTGGCTTTCTGCCCAAAACATATATTCCATCTGCTGAATCTCAGAATGGGCTCTGTCATGCATCTTCATCAAAATGAAACAAATAGGAAGACCCATGCAAGGATAAATCCAGTCTGGGCAAAGAAGCAGGAATGGGCACATGACAAAAATGAAAGGTTATTTGGACTATATATGTTTTGGTTTATTTGTTTTATTATTTGATGACATTTACAAATTGGGAGATTTTGCATATAACTTAGAATTTGTGCACTATCTTTAAAAATCTAGGCCTTTCCTACATGGCCACAATCAACTGGAGTCCATTTGATACAGATCCCTTTATTCTCCAAACCCCTTTATTCTCTTCTTCTATCCAACTGTCTACAGGAAATGCAACTCTTGTATTTCCTGTGGGGCTCTGATGAGTATTTGAGTTCGAGACTTCATGCATGAATCCTAATACCATTTGGGGCCCTTGAGAAAGTTCCCCAACCTCTCCAGGACTATACTTCTTCTCTTATAGAGTGTGCATTGAACTTGTGGTCTCTTGAGTTTCCCTCTGGTTAAGACCTTCAGTAACTGACTTCTGTGTTTTGATTTGAAATTGATGTGGATGTTGCTAAATCAATCTCTCCCAGCCTGGCCTGTCGATGCCATTGCCCCTGTGACTACGATCAGCTAGGAAGTCAACCTAACTTAGGCCCACAGTGTGTCAGTAAGATTCTATAGCTAGAAGTCCCTTGAAAGAAATGGATTGCAATGCCTCATTTTATATATTAGGAAAATTATAAAGTGAGCTTTACAATATTGCAGTATCCCATCATTGCCTGCATGAGGTTGCTGGCCAATAGTGTTTATTAAATAGATGAGTGAAAAGCCAGAACTCAAACCTAAGTGTTCTGACTCCCAGCCAGGTTCTACGCTGTCCCTAAATACATGCTATTCTAGATATTCCCAGACCAGGTGACCTCAAGAGCTAACCCTACATTTTCTGATTAATTTAATTTTCTTCCAATTTAATAAGATGGATATATAGATGGGGACAGAAAAAGGAAGAGAAGAAGAAATATAGGTCACTACCAGCACTTTTTTAAAGAAAAAAGGTAGTTTGCAAAACAAGTTCCCTAAGGATTGTTGTCCAGATGAATCCTAAGTGTCTGCAATTTAGCAAAGAAAATCCAGAGAAAGAGAATATTCCAGAAGTAGCCTATGATTCTCCTGCCAGGAGTAGATATGTCTGTACAGAGGTCCTAGAAGAGTCCATGCTTTTAATGCCTTATGATATGAGACCTATGGTGGGATTTCCTGCAACAGGGGGTGGTGAGAATGTTGTCTCTGCGATGTCACCCACACCAGTCATCACTGCTAAATTTGTTGGGTATGATGAGATTTTAGGAACAAAGCCCATCAGAGTCTCTCTGGAAAACCTTCAGGTCCTCACTTCTCCCTGGACTCCCTCTGAAAGGCCATTTAATCCCAACCTGACAGAAATTCAAGTTGCTTCTTAGAAGACTGCATGCCATCTTAACAGGAGACTTCACATTGGAGCTCTTGGAAGCCTTACTCTGTGCCATTAATGGTGAGGCTTCAGCAACTGTGGCCATCTATGCAGGTGACATTTGCGATTTGGTGAACAATAGACAGAAGGCTTTCCTGAAGACAACTGTTCCAATGCCCTCTCACCCAGAGGTCCCCCAACCCAGGACGACTCACTGACAAGAGCTGTCACGATCTCCTCCATGCTCTCCAGGAAGCTACTGAGGTGCTGGGTGAAGGGCAGATGAGGGGAGGTGATTTGGGCCACAACAGCTGCAGCCTCAGCCCGTGTGGCCTCTGAGTGGCTGTCGTCAGTCAGGATGTCAGCCAAGCACAGAACACCGTCCACCTGCAGATGGAGAGAGGTAGCTTCCTGTGCATCCTGAGAGGCACCACTGCTTATGACGGTAGTGAAATAGACTCAGACCCCCTACATGGCCTTTGCTGGCTTCTCAGAATAGACCAGGACCCAATGTGCAGCCAGGATGATGCGGCCCCCTGATTGACCCAATCTCTGACACCTGCAGGTCTCTCCTTGAGTCCAGTAGAGATCAATAACCTTCCATGGGCTTTGAAAACACAGACATCTAGCTAGGTATCCAGGGACTAGACATTGGTCATCCACTACAGTAAAATGTAGTATAAAGAAAAATTACCTAGGAATCTCACATCCTCAAACTCCAATCTTGGTCTCTTCCATGCTGCGTGACTTAGCATTAGTCACTCAACTTCTCTGAGACTGTTTCCTCCCTCTTCAGCAGGGTGTTGGGAAATTAAAAGAAAAAGATCAGGCAATGCCTGATGTAGAAGAGGTGTTTGAAAAATGCTGGCTCCTTCCTTTTCTTTAGAGTTAGCAGTAGGCTGAGCTCAATGTGTTCCATCCCTCCCTAGTCCTCCACCATCTGCCCCATAGAAAGGGGGCTGCTTCCATGGAAGCTCAACCAGAGCAATTAGGTCTGGCGAGACATAACTGCCAGGTGAAGACTTCCATTTCTCAGCTCTACCTCATAAGACCTGCTCTTGTTATAATAATAGCTTTTGCTTATCAAGTACTTATAGTGTGCCAGGTTCCACACTAAATGGAGTGTGTGTTATTGTACAGGTGATTCCTTGCAAAAGCCTGCTGAGATCAGACAAGGAAACTGAGACATAGAAAAGGTTAACTGACTTGCCCCTGACAGTTAACTCTAAAAGTCATTGGTTCAGGAGTTGAACTCAAATGGTCTGATTTCAAAACCTGGTATTATATAGAAATATATTGGAGGCAAAGTTCAGTTGATGACAATTGTGTGTATGTTACTGATGCTGTAAATTATTTTTAACAAAGAAAATTGTATCAAAAAAAAGAAGCAAATGAGTTTTTAAACAGGACATTATACTTTCATCTTCAGAAGTGGCACCTGAGCTCAGAACTCAGCCTTCATAAAGGGTTTAGATGAGACTTGGAGAAACAAGGGGCAATATTTGTCACAGCTCAGCAGTGCTACTGTAGTCCCTAAAATGCCCCTGGACACCAGCCTGCCTGAGAATCCTGCTACCAAGCACCAAAGCATCCTTCCCTGATCATGAGTGGGTGGTAAGGCTGGGGCAGGGGAACAGGAGGAGAAGCCTGTGCTGACACTCCCCACATCTGCCTCTGCTCTGAGCCTCCTGTCCCTGTATTCTTACTTCCTGCCATTGAGCTCCAGTGGGTCTCCAGAGGTCTGACTTTTGTTTGACTAATTACCACCACTGAGTTCTGTGCCTGCCTTAAATGGCTCTTGGGAGCTGTAAGGTCCATTAGCTGTGAAAGCCTTTGGCAATCTCAGACTCAGAGGAGACAAATGTGGAAACAGGAGCCTAGGGAACTGTCCGTAATAAAACTCACCTGGATGTGCTTAATAAAAGTGAACAAACAGCAGCTAGCCGGCCCCTGGCAGGACTGGATCCATGCCAGGTGCTTGACTAACAAGCCCTTGGAGAGGGGCCTTATTTGGGCCAAGGGAAGGAAACGGGGGTGCTCTGGGCCTGGAAACAGAAAGCAGCCCTACTGCCAACATAAGAAACCTTTTAATCACCTGGCCCTCATCCCCTTTCCTCCTTCCAGTACAAATCAAGTCCATTGCTAAGGAACTACAGCATCTCTAATGGGGACATTTCTCAATCCATACTGTCTCCCTGATCTCCTCTTGGTTGCACATGAGGTTGCTATCCTGGTTCCTGATTCAGTTGGCAATACCAGTCAGACCCAAACTAGTATCCTCTCCTGGTCCCTAGCACATGCTTGGAGATAGACCAATCTGAACACATCCGAGAGCCCAAGGAGTCGATGGTCCCCAGGGCCTGGTGCCACCCAAGACTAGGGCACCAAGCCTGCTTCCCAGCCTAGAGTGTTGCTGCAACTCCCCTGAGCACTTATTGTGTTCCAGGCCTTGGGCTGCAGCAATGGCGACCTGTAGGGAGGTAGCACTGCAGAGCAGGAGGTGACTCGCATCCACAGATAATATCATGTGGCTGTGTGGCTTGGTGCTCTATAGAGAGGCCTCCTGGAAGCCACCCCTAACTTAATACAGCCCACACTCTAGCAGGGGAGGTGGCCCACTTCTGGGCTCCCATGCCACTACGTCTCCTATCGTCATCATATTTATCACACTGAAGGGCCCTGTTTCTCCAAGTGGGGTCAGTGGCCCAGCTGCATAAAATTCACCAGATTCCTTAAAAGCAGAATCCTGTCCCAGACCCAGACCTATTCTACCAGAATCTGGAGTTGGCCTGGGAATCTGCTTGATAACATGGCCACACTGAATTTTATGCTCCAGCAATTTGAGGAAACACTACTGTGATGTGGTTCTCAGCTCTTGTCTGCCTGGCTCCCCTGTCCCCCACAGTCCTGCAAGCCTGGGGACCACAGCTTGTTTGCTTCGGGCTGCTCCAGGCCTGGTATGTGTTGGGTTTTCAGTAAATGGGAAACAAATGCAGGGAAGTAAAATTTGACCTAAGACTTGAGGACACACTGTAGACTTGAGGTCTCCCTGTAGACTAGTAAAAGTAGAGAAATGGAGATGCAGATGGGAGGATATTGGGAGCAAAGACAGTTAGCAGAATAGACCGGCACTGGAGGAATAGCCAGACACAAAACATAAATTCCACAGATGCTCGACCCCAAGAAAATGACCACAGCCTGATGTGGACCCTGATTTTTTTGTTGCCCTTTGATTTCCTAGAGGATCTGTGGGGTTCTGGTTTTACAATTACCAATTGCCTATTGTCTTGAATTCCTTCTCAACTTGTTAACTATGCTTCAGATCTTGTCTAGTAGGTACTACTTATGAAATATACATCCCTGTGAAACAGTATATACACATATATGTATGTATATATACTACATATAATTTACAAGGAATAACAAATTATAAAATGAACACTTAGATATGTACATGTCTACCTAATATCTAGAAATTCTAATCTTAGAATTAAAATCAAGAGAGCTCCCAGACACTTTTCCTAATCTCATACCTCTTTCTTTCCCCTGCTGGATAGGCCATTGCCCTGAATTTTATGTTTATCTTTCCTTTATTTTCTTCAGAGTTATTGCTTGTGTATATTGTTTAGTTTTACAAGGTTTTGTAACCAACACAAATGGTATCATACTGTATATACCAATTTGCTTTCTTCCCCAGATAGATTGTTTATGAAGCTCTTTCCTATCATTGCACATGGCTATGGTCCATTTATTTTCACTGCTGTGTGGTATTTTGCTATATAAATTGATTGCAATTCATTTATTCATTTTTCTGTCAATGGGCACTTGACTGGTTTCCCAGTTTTTGCTACAATGGACAGTGCTTCTAAAAATAACCTTCTAAAATGTCTTCTGGTAAATAAGTGCCAGTTTCACTAGGGGTCTCAATCTAGGAGTGGAATTCCTAGGGCATAGAATTTACATTTTTTTACTTTGTTTTGCAACATGATCTGAGTAGCAATACTCTCAACAGAAATATATTAAAATTATTTAACTTCTTGTCATTTCTTGATATTTTCAATCTTTTTAATTGTTGGCAATTTAATGGGTATAAAATTGTATTTTGGGCTGAGGTTGTGGTTCAGAGGTACAGCACTTACCTTGCATGCGTGGGGCACTGGGTTCAGTGCTCAGTACCACATAGATAAATATAATTGAGGTATTGGGTCCATCTACTAATAAAACTTTTTAAAAAATTTTTTTTAAATTGTACTTTAGCCTGTATGTCTCCACATACCAATGAGATTGAGAATCTTTATATCATTTTGCTTTGCTTTGTCTTGGCTTTTGTTTATTGCAAGATGGAGTACCTCTACCATGAATTAACTGTTCATAAGTTTTGCTCATTTTTCTATTTGGTGGCTTTTCATAAGGGTCAGGTTTCCTTAGCCTTTGGTTCTGATGCTACTGACCTGCCACTTAGCCTGCTGCCATCAGGCTGCTACCAGTCCAGGTTGATCTCTGTATTCATTGGCATCTCAGCAATTCCAACTCTGTGCAGCTCACCACCGTGGGGATGTAAAATCCAAACTCAAAATGGAGTCACTCTGGTGCTCAGGCTCATACGTATCTGCTAACCTGCTTTTTGTGCTTCTGTGATCAATGCTTTGCTATGCTTGCTTCTCATGGATGGGGCCAAACCACAGGTGCCAGACCCCCTGGCCAGTTACCTAAAGTTCCAGGAACCGAAAGGGACATAAGAGGCGCAGTCACAATTGAACTGTAAATAACTATAGGTTGAGTATTGGCCAAACCCTGTTTTCCTGAGTCATGTAGCTAGCCCACCCTATAATAACCTCTGAAACCTTCATTTCAGAGTCACTCTCTGAAGGAAGGGAGAGCTGACCCCAATTGATTGGCCTGTGTGCCTATTTCCTCAATAAACATTGCTGCTTCTGCAGAGTTGTCTGGGCTGCACTTCTTGAGGAGAATTGTGGGTTGAATGCAACAGGGAGCCACTGAAGGACCTCACACTCCTGAGCTGTGGGCTTCCCAGATGCTGAGCCAATTCCTACAGCATCAATATATGCTCAGACACTGGAGTCAGCATCCTGCCTCTGTCCTTTACTAACTGAATGATTTTATTACCTACTTTGAACTTCTAAACATTTGGATGATAATACCAATCTCAAAAGGCTTTCAGCTTTTCTTTTACAATGGAGATAAAAATAGCAACCTCAGAGGCCTATTAGAATCATTAAATGAGAGACTGCACATACCATGCCTACCACACGGTGGCGACATCATTCCACCCATCCCCACCTGGTCTTGTCATCTCTGCTAGAACTGGGGCCCTGACTCTCTCTCTTCATTCTGTCTGCTCTTGCCTCCTTACTGGACTTCTCTCCAACCCTTTCTGCAGATCCCTCTTGGCCTGAAACTCTACTGAGTAACCTTTTGGGTAGTGTGTTAGTAAGTTTCCCATCACTGTGACAATATACTTGAGAAAATCAACTTAAAGGAAGGAAACGTTTACTTTGGCTCACAATTTCAGGATATGATTGCTTGGCTCTGTTGTTTGGGCCTGTGGTGACACAGTACATGATGGCGGGAGCACATGGCAGAGGGGCCTGCTCTCCTCATGGCAGCCAGGAAGCAAAGAGAGAGAGGAGGAGCTATAGCCCCAATAACCCCTTCAAGGACACTCTCCCAGTGATCTAACTTCCATCCATTAGGCCCTACCTCCTAAAGGTTTTGCCACTTCCAATAGCATAATGCACTAATAACCAAGCCTTTAGCAAGTGAGTCTTTGGGATCATTGAGATCCAAACTAAAACAGGTAAGGAACCACAGGCAACCCACTTGTTTGGATATCTTCCAATCATGCATCCCAGAACTGAGACTTTTTAAAACAGGAGAAATACCTAACTGACTAGGAAACAGAAGATGAACAATTAGAATCCCTCAACAGGGTAAACAGTGAAAATCAGCACCATCTCTGAATTTCTAGTGTCAGCAGACATTTACTAAGTTCCAATATTATACAAGTGTTGAACCTAGATGAAGTCACAATAAATAAGACACACAGAGAAAAAAAACTAACACAGGCAGACAGAAGCAAGGAGGCAGCAGGGAGGTGGCAGGCAAAGAATCAGAGGCTTACAAAGATTTTGGAGGTTGTGTGAAGCAAATCTCAGCCTCTCAGTTCCTCTCTTTGCTGGCCTCTTACCCTCACCCCTGCTGAGAATTCTTCTCCTCTTGCCCCTTTCTCCTCCCGGAACTGCAGGATACTAGGCTTTTGGGGTTCATCTCCTCCAAATTAGCTACTTCTCATTGCTTGCTCTCGTAGCCTCCTTCTTTTGCTTCCAACTAAACTAGTGTCAGATGTCACTGCTGACATACTCTGTACCACATTAGACAATGGACCCAAACCCAAGTGGCCTTAGTTACTCACCACCATGACCCTCAAACCTAACCTTTCAGCCTCAACCTTCTTGCCCAAGATCCACACTATAATTCTAAACTGCTACCAGATCATTTTGTGCTTAATTCCAAAAATAATTTGCCTGCATTTTCCATGGGCACCTCAAATTCATTTAATTTAAAACAGGAATGGTCATCTTCCCTGTTTCTCTCCTCATTCCTATCTCAGATCCAAGTCAGAAGTCACCTGCTTCTCCCAGAAAGAAGTGGTCCCTGCCCTTCCAGCTACCACTCAGGTGTAACCTCAACTACAATGATCTGTTACATGTCCATTCCCTCGAATATAAGAGACTAGATTTGAGTCCCTTAGGGCACCTCCTACAAGGAATCTTCTCTAGGTCCTCAGCACCTCCCTGCACATAGCTTAAGAGCTATGGGATGAATGATGAGAAATCTCAGGCCCAGAGAGATGGAGATTACCCAGACCACATAGTAAGTTAATTCCAGGGCTGGGAATCCAATCCTGGTATTCCTACTCCTTGCCCTGTGACTCCTTAGGAGGAAAGAAACTGGTGAGAGATTAGGTCAAGCAGAGGCAGCTTAGCTTAGCTCCTATGATGGCCTTAGGAGTAGCCCAGCCTGAGACCAGCTTCCTCAAACACTGGCCCCATGTTAGGAAACTCTCCATCCCCAAACCACCCACGTCCCATCCCTAGTCATAAACTTTATGCCAAGACAGCAATCTAATCAAAGCACTTTCACATCACTAAAGAAATTGCTGCTGGAAGCACTTATAGATAATTAGCTTTTACATGGAGTGGGATGGGCCAGGGCCTGAAGCCAGACTTTCCTCATTGGGTGGGTGTGTATGTGGGGATGAAGATGGTCTGAGCTGGTCATCACCTGGGCAGCAGGGCTAATGCACCTAAAGTATAGACGCAGAAAGAGCTGGAAAATGTGGAGATTCTCTCCAGGGAGTTGGAGAAGGAACAGGAAACCCATGCAGCTGAGAAGCCCAAAGTGTACAGAAAACATCAAGTCAGATTTATGAGCAGCATTCTCCTGCTGATTATTGGAAATGCGTCAGTGGCGGCTTTTATGCAAATATTGAAGGGACAAAGGCTAGTACACAAAGGCTCATCATATATCACTGGTGCCACTCTGCTGCTTCTTAGTTTTGTTTTGGGGGCGTTTGCTTTGTTTTTGTTTAGGGATAGGCAGAAGAGTTGGTACTGGCTTGTAACAAACAATTACACAAATGAAGTGAAAACTCAGTCATAGGGGAGGCAGAACAACTCAGAGATCCCCAAATTTTCTCCTTCACTTTTCTGTTCACTCAGTCACCTAAAGTCTGCAAAACAGCACAAAACAAGTGGAAATTGCAAAGCAGTTAGGCATCCTGCTGATGAGTCCAAGAAGGATGAATCAGTTCATCTAGGGTAGAGTCAGAAGGAAAAATCAGTGATAACTCAGAGAAGGAAATAAGGGTCATGAGCAATAAAGCAAAGACAGGTGAGGGGCCAAGGGACAGGGCAAAGCATTTGGTGGAATAAATGAGCTCATGGGTCAGAGGCAGAAATTGAAATGTAGAGTATGAACCAGATAAGAACGACTTTTAGGATAAAGTCTATGACAAAGCAAGGGGTTAAAGGCTCCCTTTATGAAAGGAGGAACTTGTTTTATGGAGTGGCTGTAGGCTGGTATTCAACAGAAAGCTACCGAAGCTAAGCAGGCCCTCTGGAGGATAATACCATCCTCCCTCAAAACATGTCCCAGACTGCACCATGCCTGCTGTTTCAAACAAGAGTCTTCTGCTAAAAGCTAAGTGCTAAAGTGGGTAAATATAAACAGTAAAATGTAAGAGATCGGAACAATGGATGGAAGGGCTTATATAACCAACTTGGTGGGCAAGTCAACAAGGTAGAGAGAAAAAGATGTATAGGCAGAGAAAGCTAAGTTATTTAGATGGAGAGAAATAGTGACTTGAATCACTTAAGAGTATAAATAGAAAATAATTTCCCTGTGAAGCAGATGATTTTCCTTGAAGTGGATTTTCAAAGAGATGCTCTGAAGGCATTTGGGAGTGGGTTTGCCCTTGGGTTAGGGCTTTTAGGCATATGCTGATGGGAGATCCCAAGTTTTCAGCAAAGCACTGCAGTGCCCAGGTGGAACCTGAATTGAACCCAAACTTATTCTAGATCATTGGTCCTCAGAGAATTAGAATCATCTGGGAAAGTTTTAAAAATACTAATATTCAGGATTCATCACCAGACATTTGAATTTAATTGGTCTGTGGTAAAATTTCGGCACCATTATTTTTTAACAACTCTTTATGTAAATTTAATGGACATCTTGTGTTAAGCACCAGTGTTCTAGAAGAACCTGTGGTACAAAGAAGTTGCAAAACTTTCAGAGTGGAAAAAGCCTGGCTACTTGCTGACTTGGCAAAATGAGCAAGTTATTCACTTTCTCTGAGTCTCAGTTTTCTAAGACTTAAAATGATAATAATAAAATACTCAATAATGAAATAGTAAATGAAATACCGATAGCGTTCTCCCTGAAATTAGTAACAAGACAAAAACATCCTACTTAACATTGTACTAACCAATGCAATCACATAAGAAAATTAAATAACTAGGCCTAATGATGGAAAAATAAGAAGCAAAACTGTCATTCTTTACAGATGGCCTGATTATCTACATGGAAATTCCCAAATAATTTCCCCAAAATTAAAATTTATAAGTGAATTTAGCAATCTTGATGTTACAACACCAAAATTGTATTTTCTACAGATTAGCAACAAAATCAGAAAACTTTAAAAACACCATTTCATTACCATATAAATCATAGCTAGGAATAGATATTTTTTTAAAAAAATATGAATGCTGAAAACTCAAAACATTGTAGAGAAAAATTAAAGACAGACCATGTTAAGTAGAGATATGTACTATATCTCTATACTATGTTCATTGATTATGATAGAATATTGTTTAAAATATCAATTATCTAAAAATTTATTGAGAAATTTGAAGTAATACTAATCAAAATCTCAACAGGTGTTTTTGTGGTCATTGACAAATTGATTATAAAAAGTATATATAAATGTAAAGAACTTAAGAATTCCCAAAATAATCTTAAAGAACAACAAATTCGGAGGACTTACATGACCAAATATCAAAATGTATTAGACTACAGAGACTCAGTGCCATATTGGCACAAGGATGGACATAAAATACTAATGGAACAGAAATATAAAGTCCAGAAACAGAATCAGCATTTATCACCACTTTCCTTACAACAAAGGCATCACTTCAATTTAGTGGTAAAAGAATCATCTTTTCAAGGAATGGCTCAATTGGGCATCCATAAAGAAGAAATTGAACCTCAAACACCACTTTTAAAATTAATTTGAAGGTAATCATAAGCCAAAATGTGGAAGGCACAACAATCAGGCTCCTTGAATGAAATATAGGAGACTATCTTTAAGATTTTAGATAAAATGGTGATTTCAAAATCAGCACAAATTAACAAAAGTAAAGATCAATAAATGGACTTCAACAAAATTAAGACTTTCTATTTATCAAAAGATAGAATTAAGAGAATGAAAAAAGCAAACCACAGGCTGATGGCTGGCAATATATTTTCTCACAGGATCCATCTCCCTTTTCGCTCTGTGTGTGTGTGTGTGTGTGTGTGTGTGTGTGTTTAAATATATATATTTTACAGGTATTAGGTGGCTTGTGAAGTAATTTTTGTAAGATGTACACACATACACACATATATATTCTACATATAAATATATATATGATGAGGGATTTGTATATCTATTCTTAATTTATAAATCAATAAGAAAAATAAAAACTACCCAATGTTTTTCATGAGCAAAATTCTCATGACATTTCATGTCATGTCAATTCTCATGACAAAAGAATAGAACCAAATGGACTAGAAATAATATTAAAAAGTACTCAAAAGCATTATGCATCAGGAAAATAAAAAATTAAAATCATAATGAGTGACTACCCATGGAGATCACAGGCAAGAGACTGCATGCCCAACTATCACAAGTTCACAAAAAACTTCATTTGTGTTTTTGAAGCAGTCCAAAGATAAATAGAAATGCTCCTTTGGAAATTGTGTGTTTATTATCTGTGCATGTCTTTCCATCTCCCCTCCCTTGCTCCCTCTCTAAGTTTCTTCCTCTTTCTTACAACCCTTCCCTCACCTTGTCTCTGTTTTTGTGGACAACCAATGTGCCCACCACTTGCTGCCAGGGACAGCAGATGCTGGTTCCTGATCCATGATTTAAGGACTGGCTGCTGTCCCTATGGACTATCAGTGCCAGGCTTTTTCCAGGAAAGGGATCCTCCCTAATAAAATTCTGCCCAAAAACCTTTACCTATAATCTCTCTCTCAATCTCCTATTTTCCCTCCAGGCCCCAGAAACTTCTTTCTCCTGCTCTTCTCTAAACTAACACTTGCCCCACTCCAGAACCCAATGCTGATGGCCACAAGTGCCACCTCTGCACCTTTTCAGGTCCCCTGAGTGACCCTCACTTCCCTCTGGACACAGCTTCCCTCTCCCCTGCACTAGCATCATGTTTATATCTGACTTCTTATTTATTTTCCGTTCTCACTAGATTATTTGGGTCCAGATAAGAAATCCAGACATGGGGCTTTTGGAATGACTGAGTCAGAAGGGCTCTAACCTCATCAGTGGGTAAATCCATTTGATGGATTAATCATTTGAACGGACTACTGGATGGTAACAGTAGGCCGCTAGGGCATGATTAAAGGAAGTAGGTTTTTACCTGGTGTCTGTACCTTGTCCCTAGCCCCTCTCTGTCTCTGCTTCTGCTTCCAAGCTGCTGTGAGCTGAGCAACTTTTTTCCACCATGCCCTTCTGACATGATATTCAGCCTCACCTCAGGCCCAGAGCAATGGAGCCAGCCCACCATGAACTGAAACCATGAGTCAAAATCAATATTTCCTCCTCTAAGTTGTTCTTGTTTGACATTTTGGTCACAGCAACAGAAAGCTGATTAATATAGTGTCCTTTCTGAGGGTTCTGACAGGCTTTCCATTACCCTTGCTCCCACCTTATACAGGGGCCTAAGGCTGCCAGCAGAGGCCCTGCCAGGCTGTTTTGAATGATATCAGATATTCTGCATTCTCGCTTCAGCCCTGTGGCCAGCAGAGGGAATGACATGGGTATGCATGTGTGCACACACACACACACCAAGCCTCTAGACTCTAATTTACAAACAGTATTTATTCAGTCATGCACTAAACAAGATTCACCTGTGTGTGTAAGTCATTTCCCTAATGGGATGAAGTAGTGGGCAGTGTCACAGTGCCTCTTGGTGCAGGAGGCCAGACAGAGCTCTGGGTCAGGCAATATGGAACATCTCCAGAAGTGGCACCCATACAGTATGAGCACCGAGAAGGAAGGAAAGTGGTTGGAAAGGAGCTTGCAGCTAGATCTGTCACTGATATCAACAACTGGAGGTGAAACACTCCTGTTGGGATATTCCATCTGAGGCAGTGGTGCCAAGCAAAGAAGCCCCTTGGGCCTTTAGTGAAGATATCTGGAGGGAAGGGAGAAAAAACTCAAACCTTTGGAGCTTTGACTCATTCCTCCCCCTACCTGCAAAGCAAGGCTTATCATTCTGATTTTGGCTGAGCTGAAATAGGGCTCAGGGATGCTTCAGGGGTGCAAGGTTATACACATAATACATGATGAAGCTGGACATCAGACCCACATCCGTTTACCAAAGAGCTAATGAGCTGAAGCTGGAAGAGCTGCCAGACTGAGGGGTTTGGATTTTTTCCTGGTGGGAATAGGGGCCTAAAATGGTTTGTCCTTTAAGCAAGCACAGGGCTGACTCTCTGGGGAAGACTGAGTTTGAGCCAGGTTACATTTCAAGATTGTATACACATTGCTTCTGGAGGAGTCTGGCTTCCCAGAAAGACACCCCTGTTGGCTTTAATTTTAAAATCCTTTTTCCCCTTTCCTCTCTTCCCACATGGGAGTTATCCTCTGGCCCTAACAGCTGGTCCTGGCACACAGCCCACCATCCTCAGCAGCTCCAGGCAGCTTGATCAGACTGCCACTGATGTCCTTGTCCACCAGGGGCCGCTGTTGCACAGCACATGCAGTCCCGCCAAACCCCTGAGGCTGGAGCCTGCTCTTGCAAACTGACTTGCCCTTAGGCACCCAGACTGCCTGGCTGTTGCTTCCCATTACCAAATTCGACTTAGACCTGTTGTGTAGGGTGCAGTCCCTAGCCATCAGGGCCTTTCTTCAGTCTGGACAGTACTAAAGCTTATAATCTTAGGGATGCTTGTGAAGAGAGGAGAGAGGAGGCAGGCAGTGTGCCTGACACTGTCCCTAACTCACATCTGGCCTCCTTAGAAACCTCCACCCCTAACTTTAGGGCAAATGAACAAAAGACTTGGCACATAGGGACTCCTCCCCCTTACAAGGCTGGGGCAGGTGATGTGTCCATTCTCCACTCCTCTCTGCCTGCCAGCCAGAGTTGGTGGCACAAACAGCTGACCTGGGGCTCTGGGGTGCTCTTCACAACCCTGGCCTATTTCAAAAGCAGTAAAAGGCCAGTCCCAGGGCAAAGGGTAGGCATGAGAGCTGGAGACAGCTTGTAAGCATAGGTGGGTTGAACTCCAAAGAGTTGGGAAGGAAGCATGTCTGACCTCTGTCCAGAGTAGTCTGTTTCCCTCTCTAGGAGCTACACCTGGAAGAAAAAGGACTGGCTGCCAGTCAGATCAAGCTAAGACTCCTTACCTGGCATTCATAGCCTAGCTGCCTCCATTCAGCCTCACTTGAATATTAGGACTCATTATAACAAGACAAAGTCACTGCCTTGCACTGGGGTCTGTAGGCCTTGGTCAATGGCCGCTTTTGGCTAAGGGAGAAGAGGAGGACACCTACAAATGGGAGCAAAATGCAGGGCCCTCAGTCGGCTCTGTGCCTCCTGGTGCCTAACTTTTCTAGCCTCAACTTGCTCTTCTATAAAGTGGAGTGGAAGTGACCATCTCTCCCCGCTTTCCTTACAGAATGCCTGTGAGAATCAAACAGGCAAAGAATGGGGAAAACTAAGTTTGGTGCAAAAATGAACTATTTCTGCCCATCTGCAGCTATACAGGGAGCAGGCAGTGCAGAGAGACTGTTGTCTAACAGCAGCTTGAACTGGAGGGCCTCCCAACCACCGTGCAGCCCCCTCCCTCCTGTTGGAATGTCTGGTTTTCTGTCTCCAGGTCCAGGTCTTTCTGTCTCCGTCTCTCATCCAGCCCAGAGAGTCTGGAGTGAAGAAGCTGCACAAAGATAGACAGCAATTTTCCCAGCCCTCACCCAACCCCAGGGAGTTTCTTGGATTTGAAATTGAGCCTTCCTCCCCTCCCCCTGCTCATCTTTAATTTCTCTATTGATTTTCATTAAACTCTCCCCTTGGCTCCAGCACAGGGTGAACTAAGTCCTTATTTGAAAAAAATAAAACAAAGAGGATGGGTGGAAATAAATGGTGCTCTTCTAAAAGCAAGATTGTCTCTGGTCTAAGACTGGAAGAAGAAATTACCAGAACTATCACGTGGGGGGTGGTGTCCTAAGTTTGTCTGAACACTTGGCTTGGAGTGTCCCCCACCCCTTAAAGTCCTAGACCCATATGTTCCTGCCCTTCAGATGCTCACCCCTCACCTACCCGTTCCCAGTCTATCTCCAGTCCCCAGTCCCCTCCAGCCCCCAGTCCCTTCCAGCCCCAGTGCCCTGATTTTCCCTTTAACCACAGCTGGACCTCTACCACGGTCCCTGCAAAGTTGTCAGCACTCAGGCTGTTTTGGGGGCAATGTAGAGTTTCCCTAGACCACCTTGAAAAGGCCAGGGAGAAGGAAAGGGAAATAGACACAGGCAGAGTGCTTCCTTTATGTAGGCACCATGCTGGAACCGTACCATATTGTCACTACATCACCATAGCAGCCCACAAGGGAGGTGTCACCCCCACTGTACAGAACAGAAATCCAAGGTTCAGAGAGAAGTGGCTTGCTCCCCTAGCCCAATTTCAACCTCCCCCGCAACCCTGCAGTCCTCCCCCTTGGTAATGCCAGTGAACCTGGCCAGTTCCTGTCCTCCAGAAAGGCTGCCATGACCAATCCACCTCAACAGAGTTGGGTCCATCTGCTCCCATTAGACAGTGTGACTCATGGGTCCTTCCTACCTCCTTGGCCCTTATCTTCTTCCTTAGTCTTCTCCCAAGTATGGTTCAGAGAACCATATTTCAGAAAACCCAATTCACTGAGCAAGCTGCTCCTTAAAGACTTGGCCTATTCTCCAGCTGTGGAGTTCCTGTTTTTTGGAGAGAATACTTTCCTCTGCTTTCCTGGAGGCTACTTGGGAGCACCTCCTTGGTCCTTCTGGACCCAGCTCCACCAGTGCTTCCTTGGTACTGCTGGCAGAAGCAACCCAGCAGAGGTGAGGCCTCCCTCCTGTGGTCTCTCATGGTCATGGGACAGTGTCCCACTATCTGCTGCTCAGCTTCCTTTGCCTGGCCAACCAGGTCGCTTGGCTCTCCTCCCTGTACCAGCTAGAGATGGTGAGGTTAGGACTTTGGTCAAGAGCAGCAAGGCCATCTGGATTCAGATGCAGGGACCTTTCTGGCGCTCTCATATATCCAGTAAACCAGCACAGCAGTAAGGTAGACAGCAGCAGGGCTCTGGCAGGCAAGGCCCAAATTCTGGTTCCAGCGCTCACCATGTGATTTCAGGCAAGTCACATAAACTATCTGAGACTTCCTTGCCTTGTCTTTTAGATGCAGATGTTAATGGTGCTCATCTCCCAAGGTTCTGGTATTCATGCAGGGGAGTAACAGGCCAGCCCAGGCTAATCCAGCACAGTCAGCCCTCAGTGTCTGAGGGTCCCTTCCTCCACACCTTTAGCCCACAGGGTCTGACAACTACTTGGGCCAGCCATGGCCTAGGAAAAAAATACTAAAACATTCTGCCTTTGAGCAGCATAAGAAAAAAAAAAAAATAGCCTCTATCCATGCCAACTGCAAAAGTTTCCATCTCTTTCCTGAATTGAAAACTTTCTGCTGCACAATCTAGGAGTCCAGACCAAAGTGAAGATGCTGGGGATAGGGTAGGCATTGTCTGGGCAGCCAGGACCAGACCACAGAACACAGATGCAAAGGAAGAGGGGCATTTTGCTCACCCTATTCACATGTAGACCAACTCACAGGAACAGATAGAGAGCACATACTCCAAATCTTGTAGGCACCACAACTGCCCTGGGACACATCATGCCTTTCCATTTCTCTACCATAAGAATATTTAGCATCTTTGGTATCTTTCCTTGAAACTTGGTTGGGAAATCCACAAACATCAGCCCAGCCTCCCTACCCCTGCAGGTTAGATTCTCTGGGAGCTCATCTGCAGGCTGAAGCAGCAGCCTCAGCCCCAGCAAGGGAGTGGAGGTAGAGAGTGGCTGGAATGTCATATCTCCCCAGGTAGGGCTTGAGTGGGGGCACTGGGGCCTGTCAGAACACCACGTTGCTTCTTCAACTTCACCCTACCTGGTGACATACTGACCCAACAGCTGCTTGGACTTGGGTTTCAGTTTCCCTACTCAGGTCCTCTAGTCCTTAGTGGAGAAGGCTTGCCTGGGTACCCAGTGCTCCACTGCTCTTGAGCCTCTGTCCACCATGGACCTGGCTCCTCTTCCCTTGGCTGGGTCCTGCAATGGACCAACCACTCCCCGTACTGCCTTGCCTGCCCATTGCTATGTTCTACCTACCCATCAGGCTTTCAGTCAGTGATCATCCCACTCAGGAAGTGCCAAGTACCTGTTTGGACCCTGCCATTCTTGATCAGTTTCATTAGTCCCTCTCCCCTTTACCTCCATATTGAGACCCAAAGTCAATCCCCCCAGCAACCCCAGCTGAATGGTATCTGGAAGAAGGCAGGGTGCTGGAGACTTGTTCTATAAAGAGACCCAGATGACCACCATGAGGCCCAGCCCCATGCCCACCTGGCTCAGGGACCTCAGGGCCCCTCAGCCAGCCACACTTACCTTCTCCAGCTGATGGACACCCTCTTCCACGCAGCAGATGGAGGCCAGTGTGCGGAGCGCCTGGGGGTACAAGCACCGGAAATTGTCCTGTCGGCAGACCTTGAAGAGTGCCACAACCCCACCCTCCTGCCAAGAAAAAAAAAAAATGTCACATGACCTCACCATGTGACCTTCCCTGGTACTGACTCAAGAATAACTGGCATCCCTCACTCGGTAGATAAACTGTGGAGTCACCCCACCACCACCACACATATACATATGCACAGAAAAATGTGGGCTCCTGATGGTCCAAGTTGGAGGTGGGATCACCTCGATGCTTCTGGGATTTGGGGACTAGAGGCCCGGAAGGACATTTTGCTTGGGCTAGGATTGACATGGGTTCCAGACACCTGGCCACACCCTATCAGCAGCCCCCAGTGGAGTAGGCCTGGAATCATCAGAATCGTGTCCTAGAAATAGACCAGAGGCAGGTGGCGGGAAGGGAAGACTAGAGGTCTAGTGCTAGTTCTCGCTCTGCCAGCAAATCCCAAGCTTCTCCTCAACAACTCTGAGTGCAGACAAAATGAAGTTGATTTGTACCTTCATACCAGTACCATAATTTATTCCCACTTCTGTGATGGGGGGGAAAACTGAAGTACACATGGGTAAGGTGATTCACCCTACATCCACATCACCCTTCCAGGCAGGAAACTGGGAGAGGGAGCTCATCCTCCAGGTGCCCTGCCAAATGGTCATATTTACTCTGTAATAATCACTGGAGCCCGCTTTGACCCTGGGTACAACAGATCACATAGGGGACTCACCATACCACCCAGCAAACCAATGGCAATTCCACCTTGTGCCTCCAGAGCAGGTGAGGCTGGATTCCCTGCATCTGGCTTTACCTCTCTCCCTCCCTCTTTCTTTTCTGGGGCCTGGAAAGGTGCCTAGAGGTGGCAGCACTAACAGTGCATCAACAACTCTTCTGAAGCCTTGGGAGGCTGGCCTTGAACCTCATCACTCCTGAGTCTAAGCTCCTTCAGCTGCCCCCAAAACTGAATAAAATGTTACAGGAAGAAGGTAAGTTCACAAAAATACCATCTCCCATCAGATATTTGTGCCACACTCTATTCCTGTGCTGAGGGTACAACAGTGAATGACTGAAAGGAGAGCAAAAGAGCCACTGGCAGAGGAAGCAGTGACCACTGCAGCCCAGCACAGGTGCACCAAAACAACCCAGGCCCAGACCGTCCTTTCTCTCCACTCCCAAAACATGGGCTCATGTGCCCTTTCGGCTTTGTGTGTTTTGCTGCGCATCACTGCAGGGACTAGGGCGAACATGTCCAACTGTGGAGAAGTGGATCGTTTCTGACATTTTATAATCAACTAACACTGATCACAAACTTTTATAACCCTCCTTCCTTCTGGGGTGGTTGATTTGGTGGAAAAGGGGCATGCCTTACTGCTGGTAAATTTATTCATGTATTTGAAGATAATATTAGTTTATTTTATGTCAAACACTGTGCTGAGCACTGAGCAGGACTGCCTCAGTCCTCGTCCATCCTGAGCTCAGAGTCTGGCAGGGAAGGCAAGAAATTCTAAAAGCAGATTCACAGTTGGGTAAAGGTGCAATGAATGAGGGAGGGGATACAGGGTTAAAAGCATGCAGAGCAGGAGGCCTTCACTATCTGGGAGGGGTTTACAGAAAGGGCAAGACAAAACCATTCTGATTCTAAATGCACATCACTGCTACAATAAAAATATGTCTAGCCTAAGACAAGAAGCGTACCCCTCCAATTCCTTGTCCCATAATCCTTTACCTTTACCTTCTCACTTGCTCACAGGACATCTGATGAGGGTTCTCTATAAAGACTTTACTCAGAATCAAAGAACAATCAAGTTACTCTTTAAAACGAGAAGAAAAGAAACAGGACTCCTAAGGTCTCCCTAGCCGGACCTGCCATCCATTAATAGCCTCCCTCCAGATTAAATATCTGTGCATACATATGAATGTATATTTATTTATTTTTAAATTATTTATTTTTTAGTTTTTAAAACAAAAAGAATGCATTTCAAGTCATAGTACACATATGGAGCACAATTTTCTATTTCTCTGGTTATAAACAAGATAGTCACACCATTCATGTCTTCACAATGCACCTGGGGTAGTGACGCCCATCTCATTCCACCATATTTGCTACCCCCCATGCTCCTTCTCTTCCCCCACCTCCCCTTTGCCCTATCCAAAATTTCTCCGTTTCTCCCATGCTCCCCACCTCCATCCCCATTAATATCAGGATCCACTAATCAGAGAAAACATTCGACCTTTGGTTCTTTGGGATTGGCTTAATTCACTTAGCATGATGTTATCCAACTCCATCCATTTACCTGCAAATGCCATAATTTTATTCTCTTTTATTGCTGAGTAATATTCCATTGTGTATATACACCACAGTTTCTTTATCCATTCGTCTATTGAAGGGCATCTAGGTTGCTTCCACAGCTTAGCTATTGTGAATTGTGCTGCTATAAACATTGAAGTGGCTGCATTACTGTAGTATGCTACTTTTAAGTCTTTAGGGTATAGACTGAGGAATGGGAGAGCTGGGTCAAATGGTGGTTCAATTCCAAGTTTTCTAACAAATCACCATACTGCTTTCCAGATTAGTGGCACCAATTTTCAGTCCCACCAGCAATGTTTGAGTGTGCCTTTTCCCCCACATCCTTGCCAGCACATATTATTGCTTATATTCCTGATAACTGACATTCTGACTGGTGTGAGGTGAAATCTTAGTTTTGATCTGCATTTCTCTAATTGCTAAAGATGTTGAACATTTTCTCATATATTTGTTGATGGATTGTATATCTTCTTCTGAGAAGTTTCTGTTCAGCTCCTTAGCCCATTTATTGATTGGGTGGTTTGGTTTTTTGGTGTTAAGTTTTTGAGTTCTTTATATATCCTAGAGATCAGTGCTCTATCTGATGTGCGTGTGGCAAAAATTTGCTCCCAGAATGTAGGTTCTCTGTTCACCTCATTGATTGTTTTTTGTTTGCTGAGAAGAAGCTTTTTAGTTTGAATCCATCCCATTTATTGATTCTTGCTTTTATTTCTTGTGCATTAGGAGTCTTATTAAGGAAGTCGGGGCCTAATCCAACGTGATGAAGGTTTGGGCCTACTTTCTCCTCAATTTGGTGCATGGTCTCTGGTCTAATTCCTAGGTCTTTGATCCACTTTGAGTTGATTTTTGTGCATTGTGAGAGATAGGGGTTTAGTTTCATTTTGCTGCATATGGCTCTCCAGTTTTCCAGCACCATTTGTTGAAGAGGCTATTCTCCAGTGTATGTTTTTGGCACCTTTGTCTAGTGTGAGATAGCTGTATTTATGTGGGTTTGTCTCTGTGTCTTCTATTCCATACGATTGATCTACATGTCTATTTTGGTGCCAATACAATGCTGTTTTTGTGATTATAGCTTTATAATATAATTTAAAGACTGATACTGTGATGCCTCCTGCTTCACTCTTCTTGTTAAGGATTGTTTTGGCTATTCTGATTCTCTTATTTTTCCAAATGAATTTCATGATTGTTTTTTCTGTTTCTATAAAGAATGATGTTGGGATTTTAATTAGAATCACATTGAATCTGTACAGCACTTTGGGTAGTATGGCCATTTTGATGATATTGATTCTGCCTATCCAAGAGCATAGGAGATCTTCCATCTTCTAAGGTCTTTTTCAATTTCTTTCTTTAGTGTTCTGTAGTTTTCACTGTAGTCTTTCACCTCTTTTGGTCTTTTCATGTTATCCCATAATTCTTGGATGTTCTGCTCATGGTTTCTTACCATCTTCAGTCTTTGGTCAACTCTATTTTCAAGATTAAATATTTTGTCTTCATTGTCTGAAGTTCTGTCTTCCAAGTGATCTAATCTATTGGTGATGCTTTCTGTTAAGTTTTTAATTTGGTTTATTGTTTAATTCATTTCAAGGATTTCTGTTTGATTCTTTTTCAGAATCTCTCTTATTGAAGTAATTTTTTGCTTCTTATATTTGACTATGTAGTTCTTTATCAAAATGATCTTTTGCTGCCTGTGTTTGCTCTCTTATATCATCCTTTAATTCACAGAACATTTTAATTATGTACAACTTGAACTCCTTCTCTGACATTTCTTCTGCTGTGCTGACCATGGATTCTAATAATATAGTATCTTGGTTTGTTTGGGCACTTTCTTCTCTTGTTTTTTCATGTTGTTTGTGTGTCTTCCCTTCTAGCACTGCAGATCTGAGGTGTTACAGTCTTTATCCTATAAGCTTATAGATTCCCTGCAGGGTTCTAATACCTCTCCTTAAAGGGGGAGTCCAATATTAACATATCACAATACAAACAATATATAGCTTTAAACCAAATATCTCCTAATAGGACATTTATGGCTTTGTCACAATATACAGAAATTATGAGTTCAATTAGTATTTACAATATAAACAACAGGTTTGCACAGGGTCTACAGTTTCTGCTGGTGGACAGCAGAGAACCAGGGGTGGGGTGTAGGATGAGATGTTAGGAGGTAGAAAGTGAAGATATAGTTATTCGATCTTAGAAAGCATGAAAGAAGAATCTGAAAGAAGTTGGTAGGTAGTAAAAAAGAGAGAAACATTTGGGGAAGACAAGTAAGTAGAAAGAAAATAGAGTACAATAAACAAAGAAACAAAAAATTAAGAAAAAGAAAATAAGTAAAAATAGAAGATACAAGACTATATAATACAACTGTAATATACTAATCAGATATCCCAGTCCTCAGTAGCCTAATGCATGAAAAATACTTGGTTTCATTACTGGGCAGTGGCGTTGGGCAACGTGTTCGAAGATGCAGCTCTGTGGCGTGCTTTGTTGAAATAGGAAGCTGTCTCCAGATCCTGACCAGTGTCCCCAGGTGCAGGTGAATGGGAGAACTCCACACTGGTAGATGAAGGTCCACATGGGAGCAGCAGCCAGGGGTCCTGTGTGGAAGCATGGGCTTGGGGTCCTGCATGAGTGGGCGACCAAGGGTCCTGCACAATGTGTGAGTGCTGGAGCCAGGGGTCCTGTGCAAACACTGGGCCCTGGAGACCTATGCAGGCATGCATATGGAATTACTGCGTGGAGGCAGATGTCAGGATCCTCGAATAACTCGCAGAGAAACAGTATTCCCATTGCTTTAATCCCAGGTCATGGAGAGACTGGGAACGCAGCTTTCATCTATGCCGCCATCTTGGATTCCCACTTGATGTATATTTATGTGTTTATGTTTAATCATCTCAGTTAATATAAATATCATTTTAATAATAGATGACAGATGTTTACATCTGGAGCAGATAATGAAGAAACGATGCCAAAGAGCATGAGGCCAAATGCCAGGATGAATGTGCAGCCTCCGTATGGCTCAGGAAGCACTGAAACCAGCACAACTCTGTTTACTCCCTGCACATATTTGCACTGGATCCTCATTACATTCTTTCCCAAAGGTGAGAAAGGTCCTTATTTGCATGTTTTGCTACTGGGAGAAGAAAGAGAAAACTCCTGGACCTGGTCTAAGGGGATTCTGGTTCAAATCCTGACTCTGCTGCTGCTTAGCATTGACTAAAAATGAGTCATACCAGCTACATGACTAAGCAGTAAGGGGAACAATGAAGCCATTGTAGGCGGAAGGACCTGGTCTTGGGTTCTAGACAGAGTTGGGAGGGTCAGGTTAGACAGAAGGCTTTCTGGCTAGAAGGCTGCCTCATGGCCTCATCAAAGATGTACCAAGGGTTGGGATACGTGGAAAGTCAGAGGAGGAAGGGGCCACAGGAGTGGAGGTGAATTATCTCATGGACCACACTGGAGCCCCCATTCAGGATAGGAGTGTGGCACTCACCCAGGAGCAAAACTGGGAATTGCCTGAGCTAACAGATCACACTGTTGGCTGGAGCTTGTTTAATTTTATAGAAAGCTCTGGGCTTGGAGCCGAGCTCTATAACAAAATGAATTATTCAGACAAGCTTGGGATGAGCTGTCCAAAAGCTGGCAGAGGCCACTCATAGGGTGTGGAGGCTGGTGGTAACAGGAATAAGAGAAGAGCTGGGGGATAATTCTGATGAAGCACAGGGTAGTTTTCTGTGCTGGGCTCGGGAGAAGGGATGGAGTTAGCCACCATCATCTCAGGGAAGACTGGGCATATTCCTTGGTCTTCATAGTATCTAGAGATTGAGAGGACAGACTTCAGATGGGTTGCCCAAGTTCCCTCCTGGAGGGAGCTTAAGTAGATGAATGACCTAAAAAAAAAAAAAAAAAAAAACCCACAGCAGCCCCCAAAGATGTGGATGAGGAAGGCCACTGGGAGAAACTGCCCACATCTGTCACAATGTTGGGCACATTTACTGAGCATCTGAGGGGAGGATGCTGTGCAGGTGTGCAGGGGACTCCCAGATCCTGCCTCACCATCAGGACTGGACATCTTCACCCAGTGATTCTGCTGGAGGAGCTAGTGTAGCATCTTCCAGGCTGGAAATAAAGTTGGCATCATGCATCTTCTCGCAGCTTTAACACTTTGTCTATTGTATCCCAAGGACCAGAGACACAAGAAGGCTGAGATAATGATTTGGAGTCAGCACACATGGTGAGAATCCCATCTCTGCATTAATGTGTGTGACCTTAGATATTCTTTACCTTTTCTCCCCCTGAATCCCTGTTCCCTTGCCATAAAGATGGGAATTATAATTCTAACACAGCAAAAGATTGTTGGAGTATCAAATGAGATAATAAATAGATTGAGTAAGTAGCAAAGGACATGGGAGACATGAGGGAAGAAGACAAAGGGGAAAAAAAGGGTGAGAAGGAAGGAAAGGAGGAGGAAAAGAGGAGGACCTGCTGCTGAGTGGGGGTTCAGAAAATAACCAAGAGCTCAGCCTTTAGTGCTAAATAGCCAGATCCCGATTTTGTCACTCACCAATCACACGGCCTTCTCACTCTCTCAGCTCCTCCACCCTTACCATGGCACATAACCTGGCACATAGTAAGTGCTGTTTACATAGTACTTTTTAAATAGCACATTTTAATGTTTTTTTTTCCTTTACTACTCTAGCTATCATCACCACCATCACCATCAGAGTTGACCATCTCCAGCCTTAGAAATTTCAGTCCCTCCACTCCTCTCCCACTCCTGCCAGTGCCTCCCCGTCCTCACTGTCAGCAGCTTTGCACCTGGAGTGGGCCAGCTGATCACGGTGTTTTGCACCAGCAGCAGAGCAAGAGGAACTACTGATTCAGACAGACTGATCTGTTGTAGCAGAGGCTTTAACTGGAAAGGGAAGGACTCTAAGTTTTAGCCAATGAAGCTGCTGAAAAGGAAACAGCAGTGTCTCCAGAGCTGGACAAATCTGGTTTCAAGTGTCAGCTGGACAAGGTACTCAACTACTGTGAGTCCTGGAGTCCTCACCTGTAAGTCAGGGTCACGACATCATCTCAGAGGGTTGAGTATAGACAAGATGTGGTAACTGTGCAGAAAGTGCCAGTACAGAGCCTGGCACATGGGAAGCAACCAAAATACAGCAATTCTTATTGTCATTATTCTGGTTAATGCTCAATAAGATTCATGTATTCCCTTGGGTAGGCTCCAGTGAGGTGTGGCCCATTTAACAATCAAAGGATCATTACGAATCTTTAAAACTACCGGTTACAGCCCATGAAAGTTCAGGGATGGTGTTGGGAACATGGGGGATGTTGGAGTAGCAGAGGAGTGGGTGGAATAGGTAAGGAGCCTCTAGACAGAAACAGAGGAGTGATGACTAAATGTGGAAAATAGGTCACCAAAGCCTTCTGTTTAAAAATGGATTAGGGTAAAATTTAAATTGCTTCATTACTTTCTCTATACAAATACCAGGGAAATCAGATAGCATGGCAGATTTGGGAGGTCTCTTAAATATCAAAGAGTTCAGCCTCTTCAGGTTGACCTAGCCAACCTCCTATAGTGAGCTAATGGCAGAACTGAGATGAGAGGAGACTCTAGTCCCTTCCCAGAACTTTGTCCCCTGCTTCCTACCACTGGAAATGTTTGGGATCAATCTTTAACCAGAGGAGAGTCCTGGTCCTCAGAGGAGACTAACTCTCTGCAGGGGGCCAAACACCATCTTTGACTTAGGCACAAATGCCTGTCCTCTCTCTCCTCTCCTGAAAGAGGAACACAAATGAAGGCAGGTGGTAGGAACATCCATGTCAAGCAGGAGGTGGAGATGAGACTTTGAGAACTCAGGCCCTGGAGCAAAACACCAGAGCTTCAGAGCCCATGCCAAGTGGAGTCTCCTTCCCAGGAAACTCTAAGTCCTATTCTTCTTAAAACAAAACACTTCAGGGTCTATTCTGCCATTCAGAGTAAGTCTCACCACTTCTAGGCTTCAGGTCCACTCCTGGAATCCAAACTCAGCTACCATTTGTCATTCATTTGGAAAGGGGAAAAATATTGCTCCAAAAGAAATTCAGCTACCTTCTACTTGAACCTAATCATTAAACAGGGATTGGTTGGAGCAGTTCTCTGGTCCCCCACAGTGTCACAACAGACCTCTGCAAACTCAATCCTCTCAACCAAGCTGAATGGTGGAATAATAGAATCCCTGAAGGCAGCAGGACCAATGCTACCTTCTCCAATCCCCTTTGCCCTGCCCCCAATACCACCATAAGCTTTATGAGTCTCAACTAAATACCTCCCAAAGAGAGTAGTGGCCCTCAACACAAGAGGCAGGGAATCAGAAATAACCTAAAAGCTAAAATATCTACCGCAGGCCCTACTTCAGACCAATCAATTCAGAACTTATTTAAAGCTCCCTCATGATTCTAATGGGTATCTGGGGTTGAGAATTTCTGAGTCAGGCTTTGGCCCCCAAATCTGAAGAGCCAAAGACTGAACCACAAGTCACCACTATGGGCTTTGGACCATGAATTTCGAACTAAAGAGACCTGGTTGATAATTCTGACTCCACTCTTTATCAGCTGTGTGACCCTGGACAAGTCTCTCCAATCATGATCTCAATTATAGATGGACATTGCTCACTTCACAGGATGGCTTTGTGTTTCCAAAGAAATAAGGTTTACAAGGTATTAAGTAGAATGCACAGCAACACTCAAATGTTAGCTGTTACTATTATATATAATTCACTTCTTCCCTGACCAAAGTTGGCAAGCATTTACCTTGGTTCTTCTAAATTTCTTTAAAGGCTTAGAGCAGTGATTCTGAGTATCTGATAATGCTTCCGAATCACCTGTAGAGCTTGTTAAAATGTTGATTCCCAGGTCTTACCCCAGGTCCTCAGTAAATCTCAGGTGGAAGGAGAGTGAAAGTATCTGTGTTTTCCACAAATATTGGGATTGTGATGCCTGAGAGTCACCCAGCTGGAGCATCTCCCTGTGACTGGTGTCATAAGTGTATTGAAAGACACAACTTGGCTCCAAACAGGTTCCTCATTCTATGTCCATTGGTTATGTCATTTCTCACATGAAAAAGAACAAACAGACCTTACTTTGATCCTAGAGCTACCAATTGCCTATATTGTACTCTAAAGTTTTGGAGGCCATAATCAAGGGCAAATAAACCAAAAAGCCAATCAAGTAGAGCCCCTGTTGTAATCTATGAAAACCACTATCCTTTTTTATCTCATCTTTTCCTCATGTAGTACTGAAGTGGCTATAAGGCATTTTGGGAATCCAGCCAGGAGCTGAGTAAAGGGATTTGTTTGGATGAGACCCTTGAAAACACATGCCTCTGAATTTGAAGTGAAGGTCATGTTTGTAGATATCTTCCCCTCCTATTTCTCCTGATAACACTACTAATAATTATTATGGGTAGAGGTTGTAATGGTGACAAGATTAAGAGATGTGAATAGGGCTTAACTCTATAGACAAGATGGAAAACTTTCCTTTGAACTGGTTTGAGACACCACATTTCTTATATCCATGATGCCAGGAAGCCATATAAAGTCAATCCATTTTCTAAAATGCTACATGCCAGATGGTCTTTGTATTAGTGCATCACCCTGTGGACACCAGGGACACCACAGCTGTCAAGAAGGAAAATCAATGTGTGGAGATGGGGAAAGAAGTTGACACTGCATAAAGAAAATGATGGAGTTTCTGGGGATACTTTTTTTTTGTTTGGTCTCAGGTTGAAAATGAAATCACAGGGGCTATCTACCTATTAAAGATGAAACATCGGGAGCAGTGGCACACGACTGTAATCTCAGCACTTTGGGAGACTGAGACAGGAGAATCACGAGTTCAAAGCCAGCCTCAGCAACAGCGAGGCGCTAAGCAACTCAGTGAGACCCTGTCTCTACATAAAACACAAAATAGGGCTGGGGATGTGGCTCAGTGGTTGAGTATCCCTGAGTTCAATCCCTGGTACCAAAAAAAAGTGAAACACTGAGGGCCAGTTAGGAGAGGCAACTCTCCCAAGGTCACACAGCAAACTAATGCCCAGTCAAGATGGACTTCTTCAGCCAGCTGTTCCCATCCACCCACTGAACAATTGAGCTTCCTCTCACTTTCCCCAGACTTGTCATTCTGGTCCCTGACCATGAAGCTCACCTTAGCTATTATGCGACACAAAGGAGCCCCCTCCTGGGTCAAGCTGAACAGGTTGCCTGTGGTAGACTCTGTGGTGTAGATGTTGTCCGAGGCATCAATTTTTCTCACCAGAGCCTAAGAAGAGAGAGAAAAGTAAGCTGGTTACTCACCACCATGTACCTTCCACTCATCTTCCTTAATAAATTATCAGTGGGCCCGTCCTCCCAATAGCCATTTTGGAACCTATGATCCTGCCCTATCCACTATGCCACTGTGGGGTCACCAAGGCTATGGTTTGGGGAAACACATGAATGAGGGTGACATTTGAGCTATATATCAGAGATATGGATCATTTCAAAGCCTTGGGAAATGAGCAACAAATTCACCCCATCAGAAAATCAGCTCTCAACATTGATAGGCTCAGCAAATACCATTTTGTTGTGCTACTGGCTTCCAGTGAGAACAGCAACCATCAGTTAAATAAACAAGTTGAAAACCAATGAGTTGCTACAATTATAGTCAAAGAATTTGCCCATTGTGGACAGCTATCAGCCAATGGTGAACTCCAGGTAGATGATAGTTTTAGCGGTTAACTCAAGAGGATCACTCAACATAGCTTACTGCTTGGCAAACATTTTCATTGGGTGTATAAACTGGCCAAAAAAGCCACACTGGGAATTCTGTCACCAGATGAGTAACTCAGTAAGGCCATATTGACCAAGGTCAAAGGATTCTAGGCTATTGGTTGAGAGGGGCTAGAAATGACCAGATACAGAACTAAGGGAGGCCCAAGAGAGAAAGCAAATGGAAGAGTCATTAGTAAATAAGATATGAACATTTATTCCTAGAAGAGTTTAGCTAATTTCTGGGGAAAAGCTCTTTATGAATCTTGAAACCACTTCATAATCAACCATTAGCTATGGTGCATGTGACTCATTGATTATGAATGAATCCTACCTGCTAATTAATGCCAGTTGCTCAAGTTTCTCCTAGAAGGAATGGAGATAGAGATATTAGGGAAAGCTGCCTGTAAGGGCCTCAAACAAAAATGCAAGACCTGCAGAGCTGGGTGCTTTGAGCAGCCTCTTATGCAGTTTCAGTTGCCAAGTTTATTTTATAATATTACAATGAGATTGTTTTCAAATAGCCCTGGTGTTATTTAAAAAAAAAGGTGGTGGGGGGGAGGAATTAGGAGATCTGAGTTCCATCTCCTGCTTGCCTTTAACTCATTATGTTGATGCCGTGAGCATGTGCTTTAAAGCATGTACTCTGGAGTCAAACTGGATTCAAATCTGGTTTTGCCACGTTGGTCTATGTGCCCTAGAGTTCAGACTTTCTCTGCTTCGATTTCATGTGTAAAATGTTGGAAATAACACTGTCTATCTCTTAAGGTGATTATGACAACTTAAGATTGTCAATATATAGTAAGGAGTTGTAAGGTGCCAGACACATGGAAGCAAAATAAAATTGTTAGCAGTCATTATTTTGTGATCTTGAGCCTTTAGATAAACTCACAAGATTATGGTTTCCCCACTGTTAAATGGTTAAAATAAGAGAGTGTGAAGGTTAAGGTAAATGGCTCTCCCTTTTTCTCCTTTATTCAAACTCAAGCATGTTTTCACACACACACACACACACACACACACACACACACACAGCATGCTAATCCACTACAGAGTGCAGCCTAAGATTGTGTATTTAATAAAACTACTTTAAATATAAAAATTATTCTCTAAGATTTGATGGATGCCTCTTATACGAGATTCGACAAAAGTTAAGTAGCATTAATAATTAAGGTTTGTCACTACAAATCTCTGTAATGAGCATACTTCTTAGAATCCTTCCCTATTGTTACCGTAAGCAGCTACACATGTGATACCAATGCTCACATGAAAATGCAGATTTCATATATTGGGGTCCTGTACCTAAATGATAATTACCTAATGTTCCTGATTAGTGTTTGCACTTGAAGCAAATTAGCATTACATTAAACAATTCAAACCCAATGTCTTTTGCAATCAGCTGCTAATATTAGACCATTTATGTATGAGAATAATTTTATGTTAATGTCTATACACATATATACAGTAATTACACTCCAGATATATCTTAGTGAATCAGATCTCTCTCTCTTTCTCTCTCTCTCTCTCACACACACACAAACACACAAGAGTTGTAAGCATCTTTTCCACAGCATACATTTGGAAAGTTATGAGATCAGACTCCTCCACTGAAATCTTTGAAGTCCTAAATATTACATCAGGGCTTCAGAAGTCTTTTGTCCAACCCTCTTTCCACAGTTGAGAAAACTGAGACACAGAAACCTGACCAAGGTCAGACATGTGGTCTGAGGAGCGGGTTCAGGTGGGGGGGACTGGACCCTGTCCTTTGTGAATTTGATTTCCTTTTTCCATCTCTAATGTGGACAGGATCTCAATGAAGCTAGTGGAGATGGAAGACTGAGGTAAGGATACATCCAGCTGTATAACCACTTCCACCAATAGGAGAGTTGTTCTGCATCCTGGATTCCTGTTCACATTGAACACTGTATGGTCACCAGAGTTCCTGCAACAGGAACGCGAGCTGATGAGACCTCCAGTTGCTGCCTTCTGGAATCCCACCATGTTCTTGCAGAGATCACACTTCCCTTGAGCTACCACTAGCTGAGACTGAGGCCAACAAGACTATGGTGCAGGAGGCTCCTCAGAGATGACTCTGGCTTGGTTCCTTAAGTATCTCTTCCTACTCAATCTTCCCTCCTTTTCCTTCTCAGATGTTAGAACTGGAATACAGTTGTCCACACCTTCATCTGCTCCGTTATTCCCTTTATCCTTCGCAGGAATTGCCTAACCAATCTTATCTTGGTGTCTGCTTCATACTAACACAGTTGTAAAAATCAAGGTTTTTATTTGTTTCAGAAAATCAAGGAGAACTTATAGAAATTCAAAGAATATTCTTTACTCCATATCATGAAAATAGCAGTGATGTGACAGAAGCAATGTAAGGAAGATAGACTTAACAGGCTGAGTGACAAATATTTTCTTAAAAGACTGACCGGGCAGATATGAAACAAGAAATGGTAATAATGAATTCTTTAAGACCAAGAAAAAAGGAAGAAGGAGATTAAGAAGATGTGTGCAGTCTAACTGCTCTAAATGAGGAACTAGAAAAGGATGACATATGTTAATTGTTTCTTAGAGTGATAACAACCCAGTGAAGTCTATCAGAGGGAGATTAAACTCTCAAAGAGCAGGAGGGAATGAGTTTCTCAGAAGGAGCCAGGAAATCATTGTGAAGCCTCTACCTGAAGTTTTAGATAGAGAGTTCATAGACATAGAAGAACAGCACATTTATGCAAAGTTACATAAAATGTAGGCAGATTTGACAGGGTGTGGTAGATTAAAGATGGCTACACATTCTTTTCTACTCCTCCCACAGAGAGAAGAGTTCTAATTCCCTTGAATCTGGGTTGACCTTTGTGCCTTGATTGATAAACAGAAGCCAGCCAGTAGAAGTGATGTCCTTGGAGTTCCAAGGCTAGGTAAAAGGAAGCCTTGGAGTTTCCACACAGGCCTCTTAGAACACTCTTTTAGAAGGCCTGAGCTGCCGTGTAGAAAGTTTGATAACTGAGATTGTCGTGACTGGCATACTAGAAAAGCCACGTGTAGGATCCCCACCAATGCTCTCAGCTGAAATCGGCTTTCCAGCCAACCTCTCCAAAGCACCAGACATGTGAGCGAGGCTGCAGAGGGCTCACCAGGCCATCTTCCAGCTGAACACAGGCTCTGCTGATACCGCGTGGAATGGGAGAATCATTCAGCCCAACCCTGCCAAAATGCTTGAAATCATGAAATATAATAAAAAAGATTGTCAGTCAGGTGCGGTGGCGCAAGCCTGTAATCCCAGCACTCAGGGAAGCTGAGACAGGAGAATCGTGAGTTCAAAGCCAGCCTCAGCAATGGCGAGGCGCTAAGCAACTCAGTGAGACCCTGTTTCTACATAAAACACAAAATAGGACTAGGGATGTGGCTCAGTGGTCGAGTACCCCTGAGTTCAATCTCCAGTACCAAAAAAAAAAAAAGAGAGAGATTGTCATTGGGTCTCTTTAATGCTTTAGTAGAGTTATGAAACATAGGAAAATACTACAAATCCATCATGAACTCTTTAAAGGACTACCCGATATGTCTCTGGTGAAAGTTTTGGAAACGAGGATATAGCATTGCCTCTGTCCTCAGGAACATGCTAGAGAAATGGAGGAATTGGGGCTCTGAGGGAAACCACAGAAAGACTACATGTACTGAAGAGGAGCTAGGCAAAATAATAATTGAATCTAGGCCCAGATTTGTTATTGGTCAGACAGTAAAATACCCATTGGGTGAGAACATCCCATTTAGGAAAGTAAGTGTGGATAAGTTCTCTTAGAACAGGAGCCTTTTGGAAGACCCAGAACTTAATTGATTTCTTTCAAGAGAAATCTCCAAATCTAGAAGAGTTTGTTGGAAAAACAAAATAATGTGTCAGAAATCCAAGGGAATTAAACAGGGAAAGTTGCTCAGATGCACATGTCGCATCCACTCTGAGTTAGAAAGAGACCTACGTGAGTAGGAAAGTAATTGTTAGAAATTCAACTGAGTCTCCCCAAAAACATTAGTGTATGTTAACAGAGGGAAAGAGAACACTGGAGGCACAATTAATCACTGAAAAAAAAATGTTGTAGCAGAAATAAATTTTATTCAAGGTTGAGATGTTCAGAAAATGTGGAAGGATGGTGTTCTGAGAACTGCTGGCCCCAGGTGGTCCTCACTAGACCCATGGGGGCCAGACTTCAGGAACTTCAGTAGTGACCTCAGTTCAGTTTTCTGCTAAGGATGATTATTCAAATGTAGAAAGCATAGGAAGCAGGAGACTCTCCCTGCAAGACACAGATCTTAAGATCTAAGCAATTCTCCAGTGAGAGGCAGGGGCAAGAGCCATCATGAGTGCCCTGTGTATCCAATATCAAAAGAATATTTTCTCACCTGTTCTTAAAAGAATTTTTAAAATTATATGTTCCCTTTTTAATTTGAAAGCTAGCATTTTTGAGCATTGGTTTAAAAAATACTGTTGGAAAGGATATAATTTGCAACAGACTGTAGATGTTAACAAAAAATAAAGCCTATATGTCACTCTTTTGGATAAAAACAATGGAATCTAAAACAACTCGCTAACATCATCATTTATTTAAAAATACATAAATGATCTCTTTCTTTAACATTTAGCATCTTCTCATTTCATTATTGAACTTATATTCCTAGTCTACTTTTACCTTGGAATTTTTCCTTAATATAATGCACTTAAGTTTTAAAGGGTTTTATTGATCATCCTTCTGATAACCATTGAAATTTGAAATTGTATTTTATATCCTGTTATTACAAATGATTTGTAATCATAGATATTAAAATTTTATTGTAAACATATCTCTTAGATGAATAGGGATTTTTATTATTTAAAACTTTTAAATTCATTCAAGTATCCACAATTAAATGTTGATTGAATGCTACACACTTAGATGTAAACGCTGAAAAATTTTATTCCCATAAATCTATAGAGAGGAATAGGAGTTTGTATAGCCCCATTGCTCAGCCTCCTGAATTATGTAAAAGCACAGGGATCTGTCATCAAATCTTATTTCTAATGACCTGGCAGCTGATAAATCCTCTAAATTGGTAAAAAAATCTGAAACCACTGGACTTGTAAAAGCATTTGTTACCCAATCATTAGTCATTCACTTTCTCAATTTCTGGGAAAAATTCCAAAAGTGCTTTACCAAGATTTATCAAATAACTATTAATTACATCTACCACTTTTTTACTTAGAGCTCTTTGGGTCACCCAAATTATTCATAAAGAATTGGGAAAGTCAAAACATGCATTTTATTGTCAATACTACCTTAATAAAATATTTTATGCTTCAAATGTTTTATCTAAACCTTGAAGCTCCAACTTTTGCTAATTTAACAGAAGGAAAATATCCACCCTATAACCTGCTTGGCAAAGAGAGTCCTTCTAGTCAAGCCAATCAGCCACATCAGAGTTAACTTTCTCTCAGTAAAGATGTGCCTTCATTTTTAATTAAAAAAAGTTTTGATATATGTTCCAAGAAATGTTAAAACCACCAACAAATAATTATAAAGATCATTCTCTAAGGAAAAATGCTTACAAATATTAAAATAATGTAGACCTAAAATAAAGTTTGATTTATTCATGCACATTAAGAAGCCAAGATAAAATAATTCACTGAATTTGTAATAATGCAAAGTAATCTGTAGCTAATATAAAATAAAGAATATAAAAGGCATAATATTTCTTCAATAAATGGGTTCATGCATGTATTGAACTTTAGTTCTTAATTAAATAAGAACTGAGAATTTTAAAATCTGAAACAGTTCAATAATTTCAGTAGCTCTCATGATCAAACTTCTCTGTGTACCTAAACAAGGAAAAAATTATATGCTGCATAAATCTAATGAGCCAAGCTGCTGGTAATTAATTATATCTTTTTCAACATGAAGTAGAAATTAGTATAAATATTTTTTAAAATATTTAACAAAAGAGATTTTGATAGTTTAAATAATGTGCACCAAATCTTAAAAAAACCATGTAAAACATATCTGCATTTATCTAATATATCTTGAAAAGTCTGATTGTTTTCAAAAAGATTCCAGTTACACTTAAAATAATCACTATCATTAACCTTTGTGATCTTTGGCTCTTAAAGATAGTTTTCTTTCCAACTAATGTTACAATCTGTGAGTAGGTGTGAAATATAACTGAAAGGAATCGCTTTCATTTGAATATGTGCCTAAAAAGGCTATTTTTAGTTTGGTATGTCCTGCCAGTCCACTCTTTGCTGAGTTTTAAGGAGACTGTCCCTCAAGAGCCACATACCATTTGAGAATAAGTGAATGAGAGAGATCAAATAAATGAGAAACTTTCATAACCACTCCTCCAACCACACACTCACACACTCTACCAACTATCTAAATTCAGAAAATCCCCACACTGGGGAAAACACACGATTTCTAATGCCTCTCAGAAATATGTAGAACACAAAATTAATTCGTGGAGGCCTTAAGGACTATATGGTTCTTGAATGAAGGCTTCTTCTTTGCTTGAGGCCCCACTCCCACCCTATAAAGATCATTTATAACTATTTATAAGTGTTTTTCACATTTCTTAAAACATATCAAGGTTTTTACATGGCAGAACAATGCATTGTAAGAACTGGGATGGGTGATGAGCACCTCTTTCTTTTGGAAAGTAACAGAATGGTTATTTTTTAAAACTCAGTGTATCACTGGGAAGATCATTTTAGGGAAGAAAACAAGTGAAAATTGAATATCTGGAAGAAATAGATTTCCTTAAAATTATATGTGCTTGCATTTCTCCTGGGAAATCTTGGGGAACATGGGGGATGCAATACATTTTAAGTGGTTTGAGATCACTGGTCCAAGTGACTTCCAGGAGCCCCAATCAATGCAGTCCAATCAATGCAGCAGAAACAAGGTTGATAGGAAGCTGGACATTAAGATGTTCTGGATACGCTGGATGGAAAAGAATGCAAATCAAGTAAATTGAAGTACAGTAGTTGAAAATTAATGGATGCAGGAAGAATAAAATGTATCAAATATCCTTTAGTGAGAGCAGAGACATTTTTCTCGCGCATATGGTGAACATGGTATTATAACAAACCTGTGGTGGCTGCTTCCCCCAGTGACAGCATGGCACAAATCTTCGTGGACTATGGACAATGGAAATAAGCCAACTGACAGCCTTCCCAGGCTGCAACCAAAACTGTATATGCCACTCATTCTCTTTTTCTCAGTTTTTCAGTCAGCTATTTTGCCACTGTGACTAAAAGACCCACCCAGAATGATTGTAGAGGAGGAAAAGTTTATTTGAGAGTTCACAGTTTCAGAGGTCTTAGTCCATAGAAGGCTGGCTCCATTCCTCAGGGTTCGAGGTGTGGCAGAACATCAAGGAGAAAGAGGGAAGCAGCTAACATGATCAGAAAGCAGAGAGACTCCACTCTCCAGATAAAAATATATACCCCATAGCCACGCCCCCAATGAACCACTTCCTCCAGCCACACCCCACCTGCCTCCAGTTACCACTCAGTTAATCCTATCAGGGATCAATTCACTGATTAGGTTAAGGCTATGACTCCATCATTTCTCCTCCAAACCTTCTTGCATTGTCTCACATTTGAGTTTTTGGGGGACACCTCGTATCCAAACCATAACACTCAATATCAGATGAGCATCTCAGGCCTTAGACAATCCTAAGGATGAAGTAAAAAGTGTTGCCCGGGGTTTCTGTCCTCAGAATTGAGAACTGGCCTATTTGAACTCACTGTGAATGTAGGAGTAGTGCCATGGTCATATTGTGTGTCTTTGGGCCCTTCAGTTATGTCTGGAAAAGGCAGCTTTCACTGAGAATTCCTAAAGGAAACCTCCCCCACTTACTGTGGAGACAGTCTGAACTGCAGCTATGAAGGACAACAGACCCCATAGATCAAGACCCCCCTGCTACAATGAATAGTCAGATTAAAGTTTTGTGGGGTTCTGTTGGTTGGTTGGCTGGCTGGTAGTTTGGTTGGTTGATCGATTGGTTTTTGTCTTTGTTAACTTTATTTTCTTCAAGGGAGTTTTAAAATAAAATAGAGGTCACGTGTTTTTGAAAATCTTTATTTCTTATCTGGAATAAGAATGTTTGGGTTATCCTTATGCTGCCGTTTAATCTAATTGCAGATTCTGTTTATCTATACTGAGTAACAAAATCTGAGAGTGACAAATGGAATAGGAAGCAAATGTTAAACAGTAATTTCAGAGCTCTGTAGAGTTCATTTAATGACCAACATTCTGACTCATTGCCAAATTTTCTGAAAATAAAATCTAGATTGTCTGCAGTGATTCCACAAGGAGTTGGGGTTGTTACTTGGGGGAATGACTTCATGAAGGTGGAAAAGAACTGCCTCACAGACTGCAGGTCTCCTCTCCCACATCCCAGCCACACTCCTACCACAAGCCTCTGTGGGCAGCAATACCACCTCTGCTGGCTCCTTCACTTGGATGCAGGTCACTTCATTGAGAGGGGAAGGATGAGTTATCTGATGGGTGAGTGCGGAAGAAGGAACCAGGTGGGCTCAGCTTGGTGCCTGCTCTCTCCCCTTAGGAAGTTCCTCTGATCTGACCTCTATCATGAGATAGGCCCAGGATGTTCAGTGCTGCCTGGAACAAGGAGGAGAGACTAAGCTTTGAGATGAAGTTTAACAAGCTCATTTGGCCCCAGAGCCAAAGCTATGTTCTCATATCAGTTTGATTCAAATAGAGGTGGTATTTTAAGGTAAAATTAAAATGATAGAGTAAATGAATGGATGAGTGAATAAACCAACTATCCACATGAAACTGAGTCAAGAATTCAAAGATACAGGTGAGAATTGATTCATTTAATACAGAATCCCCTAAGTCACCTTCAAGTAAACCAATTTATATAAGCTGAATATCTTCTTGTGTTCCACAGAGCAAACACTTTATCCACAGGAAGCCTAATAATAAATACTAGTTAAATTTTCACTGGTGACCCTCTCATATTTTTAAGTCTTAAATTCTTCTTTCCTTACTGAATAGTTAGATAGTCTTAATAAACAATTAGGAGATTAGGAGGCTCTTTTAGCAAAAGATGTTGGTTCCTCTTAAGGCAGAGTAGGTGAAAAAAGCAGACAACCCAATCCAGAGAGCATCAGCAGTTACTCTCATATTCCTTCATTAACCCTAACCTCAGCTTACTGTAGAGATGAGGAAACCAAGGGTCAGAAAAAAAATAAGTAACTTGCCCAAGTTTACATAACTAGTTAGTAGCTATCTACACTCCAGTAGGTTATACTCCAGTAGTTAGTGTATCTACACTCCATGCTTGGTCCACTACCCCACAATGTCCACACTCATAAAATTGCATCCTATCAAGAATGGAATAAACCTGCTGGGTGTGGTGGCACACACCTATAATCTCAGAGACCAGGGAGGCTGAGACAGGAGGATCACAAGTTCAAGGCCTGGCTCAGTAACTTATGGAGGCCCTAAGCAACTTAGTGAGACCCTGTCTCAAAATAAAAAATAAAAAAGGCTGGGGATACCACTCAGTGATTAAGCACCCCTGGGTTTAATGTCCAGAACAAAAAAAAAGAAGGAAAGAAACCTTAAAAGTCATTCAGTCCAACCTCTATCTATAGCCCATCTTCTCAGCTATGGCTTGCCCATCTTAATGATGGACTGTTCCTAAGGCAACCGCTCCCATTGCTAGGGAGCCCCACTACTTCACAAACTTGTTTTTACATGGGACACCTTATGGATTAGATCCACTGGCCCTTGTCAATGTTCCCTTTGGGGCCCCAAAGCATAGAACCCTTTAGGAACCAGTGTGTATTCATAGATAAAGAAACTCCTGCTTCTCCAACTATTTCTCATAAACCTTGATCTTGAGCACCTTCCTATCCTCATAGGAACTTCCTTTGAGCACAGATATTGTCAAATACCCATCTAAGGCCTGGGACTGAACATGGTAACATTTCAGGATGAGGAAGACCTGTGCAGAGTAATGTTAGGTTATCACTGCCCTTCTAATAGGCATTATTTCACCATTTATTTTTTTGTATGTGATTGGAAGTGGGGAGTGGGTGGACTGTTCCTTTACTTAAGAGCCTGCGTGGCTCCCTAGTGTTAAAAAAGGTTTTCCCAAATTGCATTTCCTGAAACATCAGCATGCCAGAATAAGTAAACAGGCACTTTAATTAAAAACAACCACATTGAGATTGAGCAAGTTTAGAATGTACTGCTTAACAATCTACATCAGATATTATTCAGTTTACTAGAGATACATGCATGACAAATATATGAATGAAATAAATAAAATTCTGGGATACAGAAGCTATAGTTCAGACAAGAAATACTATGAGTGTATAAGGACATTTTGGAAGACTTGCAATGCAAAACAGCACATCATAGGAGAAGTTCTGATGCCAAAAAACTAGGCTTAGTTTCATTATGTCAAGACACCACCGACATAGGATCCTGGTGTAATCACTAGCATCTTGGGAAATAGTGTTTGAGTCACCAGTTTGGAAAACATGCTAACAACACTAAACACAAATTACTCTGCTTTCAGCAAATATACTTCCTGACGCCGCCACTGTTCTGTGTGGAAATGTTCTAATGTACAAAGAAGCTGAAGTTCAGTCAAAAAAATAAAAGTAAGGGCTGGGCATGGGAAACTCAACCCATAGGACCCGGGAGGACACCACAAGGCATGATGGGAGGGAAGGGGGAACATGCCAGAAAGAAGGTCATCAGGAAGAAAACAGATATGCAGGTACATAGAGGACAGACCCACCAGAGGGCAGAGGCCAATGGGGACCAAACAAAGGAATAGCTGATCCAACTCAGCTCCCAGGCCAGACATCAACAACCCAGGGGGTCAGATGTGCCAGAGGCGCAGAAGATAGCCAGGATTAGGGTTGTCTCTTGTCCCATTGGCATAAGATTGCCAGGAAAGTAGGAGCACCAGATCAGGAATTCAACCCTAAGGTCAGAATGAGGAAAAAGCAAGATTGTGCTCCAGGAAATCACATATACAGTCTACAAGGTGCCAGTAGGCTCCTGACAGCCTCAGGGAGCTTTTCCCAGGATGCTGTGACCTAACGCATCAAAGATGCCCCCGCCACCTTTGCTCCCTGGTTGAGAGCCCTGCTGACTAGTTCTGAAGCCAGCTGGCTTTCACTCACAATCCTACTTCACACCTCCATTTTAGTCCTTTTTATTGAACCTAGCACTTCCAAGCAAGTGGCACAAAAGTGGCATTCAAAGCAGCAGCTGGTCCCTGCACAGAAACTCCTCCAGGCCCCTCACCTTAACTTCACCATTTCTACTTATCATTCCTTCAATTTCTTCCCCACCTCAGGCCCCCAGGTCACACTGGTCCAGTTGGAGGTATGAGCCCCAGCTTGAACCACTGCCTGCCCTCCCTGTGATTGTCAGCATTGGCTCATCATCCCGAAATGCCTACCTAAGTGCCCCAGCACTCCAGCACCTTAGCGTCCCAGCACCCCAGGTCTCAGGATCCAGTGCCCCAGTGCCCTAGCACCCAGCTTCTGATCCCTGCTACTCTGTTTCCCAGACTCTCAGACAGGGTTAGAATTTCTGAGACACTCACACTGACATGGGGCAGGCCCTGTGTGACCCAGCAGCATGGACTCAGGCAGGACTGGTAGGTGGTTCAAGCCAGAAGAGCCTGGGACCTGCACAAAATGAGCCATACATAGGAAAGAAAGGAAATTCTGGGCTCAGTAGAGAGGCCAAGTTTGGAAAGAAGCCCACATGGAAAGAGAGTTGTTATTTATGGGAGGCTATTATTTGGTGGTGGGAAAAGAATGGCAAATATGTAACACAATATTTCTGTAACTATAAATAGCATGTAAATACCTTTCATAATGAAAACCTTATGGAATCTGCTGCACTGGGTGGCTTTAACATAGCAAGGGGCAAGGGAGGGAAATAACATGTATTTAAGCCATACCAAGTGCTAAGCACCTTCCACATGTTGGGGGCCTTCCTCACACTTTTCTTCCAGGGAAGGTGTTTTGCTTTAGATCAGGAAAATGAGGTAGAGAGAAATTAAGGAACTTGGCCCACAGTGAACCACAGTTTGAAAGTAGATCTGTCAGGCTCCAAAGCCCACCTACTTTCTGGAATCAAGCATGAGCCTGCCTAGATACAGGGGTGGGACTGTGACCTTTATAGAATCTTCACTATTGCCAGGACTTTCAGAATTAGCTTATTAGTCCTTGCAGGTACCTTAAGTCTTTCATGATAGTAAGGATCCATTGCATTCATGGTGATCAATGAATAATTCAGCCGAGAAGATTTAGGGTGGGGGTAACAATACTGAAAATATAACTGAGAAAGGCCAGCCTCTTCCACCACCTTGTTGTGTGACCTTGGATAAAGCTCTTTCCTTTCTGTGTTCTACAGTTGTCACATCTAGAAAATGCAGAGTTGGGTTAGATGCTCAGGAGGCCTCAGTCCACCTCTAGCAGTCCTGGCTCTCAGATGCCAGGGTTAATTTTGGTGGTCTGAAGATGTCTCCCAAGAAAGGCCATTTGGGCAGCTTCCTCCAGCTTGGCTCAGCCCCTCTGTCCTCCTTCCCCAGGAGTTCACATGTGTGTCCCTCTGAGGCCCAGCTTGCACTGACCTGTACCTCCCTTGTCAGGGCCAGCTCCAGCAGGTGACCAAAGTGCTGGCCCAGCGTGCTCAGGGTCTCACTCACACAGGCCTTCATCGACTTCAGGATATGCTCATTCTCAACCTGGAGGCACCTGGGAAGAACAAACCAGGAAGTAAGACACTGGAGGGCACATGTGGTTGGCCCAGAACCTCTATAGGGACCAGATCGGGGCCTGCTCCAGGCCTGGCCCGTGCAAAAAATGGACTAGAGGGAAGACAGCAGCTCCAAGGCAGTCAAGACAGAATATGCCACACCTGGTTCATCCTCTGGCCCCTTAGTAGGCAGAGAAGTGCTGGTCTGAAGTGGAGACCAAAAGTCTCTGTCACCAAGAAGTAAGGTCATCAGAAAGTAGCAGATCCACCCCTTGGGGCTTCTCCCTTGGACAGTCTGCTATCATTGCAGCTAGAGTCTGTGTTCTTAGTGATGTTGGGAGCAGGAAATGGAGGGGAGAATGCTGAGAGGTTACTGGAGTGCCCTGTGTCACCAGTGCTCACTCCAGAGACATAAGACAATACCTGTGGCCTTTTAAGAAGTGGCTGCCTACAATGTGCAGAAAGAAGCCTGGAAGATTTTCTTCCCAGATGGAATAACAGGTGGATCAGACTCAAATTTACCCCTATTACCTGAGCATATTCCACCCAGGAAAGCCAAAGATCCCATAACCTTCCAGGAGCGCCATGGTGAAGGTTTGTCCTGCAAGACCTGGGGCCAGGAAGGGTAAGGGAGAACATCAGTGCACACCTGGGAGTGTGTACATGGGAGGTTGAGTGTGTGTGTGCATCTGAGTGCAAATATATATAAGTTTATATGTGTGAATTATGAAGAAGAGGGTGTGAGTATATTCCTGTGATTGCGTGAGTGGGTGTGTATATATCTGTGCATGGGGAAGTGAGTGTCTGTGAACATCTGTGTCCACATGTCCATGTGTGGAAAGGTGAGTGTCAGCTTTCATCTTGCTTTGACCCTCTCCTGACTTTGAGGACTAAGAAGATTTTCCAAAGCTTGAGAAACCTTTCCCTTGCTACCAACTCCCTGAAAATCCTCCTCCTTTCAACGTACAGGCCTCTCCTCTGCCTTTTACCTTACCTTGGAACCTGAAAATAGGGCAGAAAATTTCACGGGGATCTTTCAAGGTTTCTGACCAAAGTCAGGAAATGGAAACTCCTAGATCACCACCAGGCCTCCCCTTTCCCACTTTCCCTGCAGGGAAAGATGCCAGTTCCTTCCCAGGCTAGAAGATGGACTGGCAGACGCTAGGAGACCCAGGGTCCAGATTTACCTCTCTGTGACTGCTGAGAGCTCGGAGCATTTCTCCATTAGCAGCTTCTCAACCTGTAGAAAAACAGATCACTGTTATTCAATTCAACAAGCACTGGCTGAGGACCAAGTGCTGTGTGGGCACTCTGGGGCAACCAGGTGGAACATCGAGTAATCCAGCTTGGCATGTTCACTATAACACTGTGAGTGGCAAAGGAGATCACTGTCAGCTGCTTTGGGAGCACAAGAAAATAAAACTGAGCAATTATTTATACTGAGGGATCCTGGAAGCTCCAGGGAGGAAGGGACATTGAAGCTGGGCTTTGAGAAATGAGTAGAACTTGGCTCTGAACAAAATGAAGGAGGGTGAAGGGGCAAGCACTAGTGTGAAAAGTGACCGAGAAAGAGGGAAATCATGATCAGGGGCATTTTCAGCATTCCACCTTGGGCTTCAAGAACGAGGTTCAAATGGGCTGTGGAATCAGAAAGACCTAGGTTGAATCTTGTCATCATTCACTGCTTAACTTTAGGCAGGCTTCTTAGCTGCTTAGAGCTTCTGTTGCATCAACTATAAAATGAAAAGAGCACTAATATTTCTAATCAGTTATTTTAAACATTTTACATGTGATAACACATTTATTCCTGACAATAAGTCTGAAATAAATGTTACTATTATGCCCACTAAGATGAAGTAAGTGGGGCACAGAGAAGCTAAGTAATTTGCCAAGGTGATAAGGCAGAGCTGACATTTGAACCCAGACAGTCTGGCATTCAAGTTGGTGTATTTAACCATTGTGTAGCTCCTTACAGGGATGGTGCCAACCTCAAAAGCTGTGCAGATTAAATGGCATATATGTAAAAACACCTAGAACGATGCTTGCCCATAGTACATACTCAATAAAGGTCCATGCTGTCTTTCTTCCCTGATTTATTAGAAAAGGAGGAAGGCCTCTGGCCAAGAATTGTTCACACTCCACAAACTCAGGTCCACTCTTCTGGAAGCATACCCACTCCTAGCACCCATCCAACCCCACCCCAGAGCAGCTGACCTGACCCATTTCCTGGGAGGAGCTCCTGCTGATCGCGCTGTACTCGTTGACCATGGAGCGCGCGTGGCATGTCAGACGCACGCTCATGCTGTGTACGCGCGCCCAGCGGTCTTGGGCCAGCTTCTGCCCAATCCTGCGCAGCTCAGTGCTGATAACCCAGCCCCGCTTGAGCAGAAGCTGCAGGGGGTCTCCGGGGCTGGGACCGCCCGCCAGGATGAGGTCACTCTGTGCATCCTCCTCCAGGCTGATAGGCTTCGCCTGCAGGACACACATGCACTCACACTCGGTCATGAGCTTCAGGTCCTCCATCCAGCGCTGGACCGAGTCCACCTGCATCAGGTGCAGCCTGCAATCAGGGAACAGCACCAGGATGACTATCAACACACCACTGTTCCCAAAGGTTTTGATGCCAGGCTATCATTTGGTTACTAATCTTCAATTGTATATACTCAGCACTGTTTCTCACATTCACAAGGTCAATCCTCTCAATTATTTTTCATTATCTAATAGATCCATGTATAAGATAATAAGACTGAGGCACAAAGTTTTGAAGGCAGGTGACTGACTAATAAACCACAGTCAATAAACTCTGATAGTAGCACATGACCTTTACAAAAAAAGGGGCAATGGATCTCAAAAAATAGTTATATTAATCTCAAATAATAGTTATATTAAGTGAGCTATGGTACAGCTCTGTGGTTATATAGCATGCATTTAACTTAAAATAATCCTCTCCAGGAAGTTTATTATAAAGACAAATATGGACTAATACAACAGGAAAAGTAGTTTGCAAAATGTAAGTGCAAACAAATCTATGACAATAATATTAAAAGCTGTATATAGGAAAAGTATTCCAAGGAAAGACTTAAAATGCTAAAGGAGCTTTGTGGCTGATGAAACTAAAGGGTTTTTTTTTTTCTTTTTTCTCAACTCTTCTCTAATTTCCAGTTTTTTTGCAGTGAACATGTATACCACTTGTGATGGAACAAAATTAATTTATTTAATCCAATAGCATGATAACATAGATTAGATAGATTAGATCCTGAGATCTCAAATAAAATTCAATCTAGAATTCACATAGTCAAGTAAGTCAGTATTATCAGATAACCGAGGAAGCACTGAGCACTTGTTGATGTATAATATCATATACGTGTCAGGCACTGTGGGAAAAAAAGAGATGAAGACACCAAGCTCCAAGGAGCTTTTGATCTCCCTAAAGAAGCAAGAAGTAAAAAGACAAGAACAGATTTTAGCATCATTTCACAACCACATAAGACACGCATAGTTAATCACTAAAGCTGCACTTACGGTCCTTTGTCTTTGATTAGTCTTTCTGTGGCTAATCTTCCTCAAGCCATCCTCCACCTGCCACTGTTCATTCACTCATTCCACAAACATGAATTTGGTGCCTACAATGTGCCATTTCTAAGACCTAGGCTGTAGCAGAAAACATAATCCTTCCCTTATGAGAATTATATTCCTGTGAGAGGACAGTCGATGTTCAACATACATAAGCAATGTAGGTAATTTGTTGGAAGAAGTAAGTGCTAGGAAGGAAAAGAAAAAAGCAGGAAAAAGGCTAGAGAGTGCTAAGGGTGGAGGGGGTGCTGGGCACTGCAATTAAAAATTAAGTGGATCAGAGGAGGCTCATTGAGAAAGGAACTTTTGGGTAAAGACTCGAAAGATGTGAGGGAGGGAGCCATGTGGATAACTGGGGGCAAGTTGTTCCAGGGAGAGAGAACAGCAAGTGCAAAGGCTCTGGGGCAGAAGGATCCTCAAGATGTGCAAGGAATGGCAAGAAGGCCAAAGTAGCTGGAGAAGTATCTAGAAGGATGGGAAATGAGGTGAGAGCAATGGGGTGGAGGAGGCAGGCTGTGTAGGGCAAGGTGAGGATCGGGCTTTTGTTCCAAGTTCAGTACAGTAAACACCAGGCACCAATGGGGCCAGATACCAAGTAGGTTTGAAATGACAAAGGCATGGTCCAATCATCAGGGTCAAAGTCATCGTCATGTTTACACATATTTAATGAGAAGGAGCAGGACTTCCTGAACGATGCAGCTGTTTGACTATAAGGCTTTTAAATGTAATTTTTGACCACAAGGCTTTTCAAGTTTGACTATGGAAACTGTATTTGTGGTTTCTTATAGGAAATGGCCTTTCCAATTGTTAAAAACAAAAACTGTCCAATGACATTTCTTGCTTCCCTTCATGAAAATAACTATTTTATTTTGTAAAGAATTTGAACATATACATATATGTTCATGGAGGTGGGGGATCACCAGAAATCTGAAATCACACCACTCTGCTTCTTATTTTATCTTACAAACTCACTTGACTTTATATAAGTGAGATCATACCCCATACACTCTGTGATTGTAGCCATTTCTCATTTTCTACTCATTATCACACTCTTTTTTTAATATTTATTTTTTAGTTGTAGATGGACAGAATATCTTTATTTTATTTTTATGTGGTGCTGAGGATCGAACCCAGTGCCCCACACGTGCTAGGCGAGCACGCTACCACTGCGCCATAACCCCAGCCCTCATTATCACACTCTTATCCTTGTCTGCCCGACCCTGGCTTCAGCCAACTCAAGGTAACCTACTAGGTATCAGTCCATAATTTTCTTCACATACACACATTCCTTCCTACACAGATTTATATCTAAGGATATAGACATTTATAGGGTTTCCTGAACCATTGCTCATTTCATAAATATGACCATAATATATACATATCTTGCTGCATTTTTATTTTCTTACTTAGCAAGGAAATCTATCCAAGTCACCCAGTAGACTCCTAAAACATTATTCTCAATGTCTGAAAATTATTCTATGTTATTATTCTATGGTATATATTATTCTATGGTATAAATTATTATATGGTATATATATACCATGATTTATTAAACTACTTTCCAAGGTTGAGAACTCACTTTTTATCCAGTTCTTGACTATTAAACACAACAATAAACACCCTCATACATGTGCCCTTACATTTTATGGCCTACATTCCTGGGAGGAGAGCTGTATTCCACAGATTTGCCAAATTAGCTAGCTTGCTTGCTTGTTGCTTCCTTCCTTCCTTTCTTCCTTCAACTAAATATAGTTGAAAGAGTTAGTAGTCTTGGGAAATTTATTTAACTCCTCTGAGCCTGTTTCCTCATCTATTCAATGAAAATGTTGAGTGAAATGATCTCCAAGATCCTTTGTAGTTCTGAAAATCTATCCTCTAACAAAATTTATATAATTAGAATACATGCCTTGTCTTCCTTCCTTCCTTCCTTCCTTCCTTCCATGTTTCATATTCCCCCAACACTGTATTAGGACTCTACATAAATATTGAAATGTGTTACTCCCCTGCTTAAATCCTGTGTGTCCCCCAGAGCACTGCCCCTGGTAAGCCGAGACTCCTGAGGGAAGGATAGGAGGGGCCCATGGTCTGCCCCAGCCTCCCTTTCCACACATCTCCCTTTCCTATCCTCCCCCAGCTCTTGGCTCCCCTGCCATGGGCGCACTCAACACTCCAGGTACATCCAACCTCTCTATTTCCCAAATGTACTACTCCCTTTCCCAATCCCCTGCATCCTGGAACGTGCCATTCTCTCACCTTTCCTTCTTTCCTACCTGACAAGCTCCTATTCACCCCGCAAGACCTACCTCTAATGTTGCCTTCTGTAAAGAACCTCAACCAGAGCTTGTCAGCCCCCAACTCCAGGGTCCCTGCATCCTCCCTTGGAGCACTAATAACACTCAACTTTAATTGGCATTTATCTGAATTCTCCAAGTTCTATGAAAGACAGTCCCTTGTATCTGGCAAAATGCCAAGGCCTGACATATATCTGTTCCTCAGTTGATGAATGCTAGTGCCTTGGGGTGGTGAGTGTCAGGTACTGATTGCTAAACCTCTCTACACATGCAGAAGACTTCATATGCCTCCGCCACTCAGGCTACACCAGAGTGCCCCAAGATGGACACAATGGGGAAAGGGATCCAAAAGATGTAATATCATGATCATCATGCTCTAGAGCCATGGAGCCAGGAGACAAACTGACCTAGGGGTTTTAGGAAGCAACAAATGAACCAATCAATCATTCAGTGACTCATTCACTCCATACACAATTTGCAGTAGACATCTGTTGCTTTGTATTCTAGCATCCCTTCCTCCTTCTACAAAAACAGAGATAACTTACATTATTGACTTCTTGGGGTGGCTGCTCACCTACAATTTCTCTTTCCTCTTTGGGAAAGGCTTCCTCTCCTAAGCATAGGGGTGCTCCCCAGGGGCCAAGTCTGGGCTGGGTAAAAACGCCCCTGGCCCCTGGTTGATCCAGGCATAAGCATCTGGATCAAGCTCCACTAACTCCATTCCCTCTCCAAACTGGAACTTAGAAATCAAAAGTCATAGAGATGGGGGATGTTGGCTCATGCTAATGAAGGCAACTACAATTGTTCCAGGAGAAACTTCAGGATCCTTTGTGGGTTGAGGAGACAAGTCTAAGAGTAATTGCTGCTGTTGTAAGCAAAAGGGCCTTTTCTAAACCACAAGTACACAAGTAGCTAAACAGAGTTGAGTTGGTGCCATCCCTTAGAGTAAAAGCGTTTTTTTGGTTTTTGGGGTTTTTTTTGGTACCAGGGATTGAACTCAGGGGCACTTGACCACTGAGCCACATCACCAGCCTTATTTTGTGTTTTATGTAGAGACAGGGTCTCACTGAGTTGCTTAGCGCCTCGCCATTGCTAACGCTGGCTTTAAACTCATGATTCTCCTGTCTTAGCCTCTCAAAGTGCTGGGATTACAGGTGTGCACCACCACGCCTGGCAGAGTAAAGGTCTGGAAGCTATCCCTTCCAGATGGAGATCATGGGAAGAGAAGAACTGCCTATGGAGTGGGGTATGATCTGTACATATCAAGGCAGTGTGAATAGATTCCATGATCTGGTAGTCAAAAGGACAATGAGTAAATCCCTTGCACTAGAGTTTTACTAGAGAAAAGAGGGAGCAGTGAAGAAGAAAGACACAAAGGTAAGCCAGGGCCCTGATCTAAGCCTTAGACACCAAGGCAGGAACTGGGTATTTATGCTGAAAGCCCTGAAAATGTGTTCCTGAGTGATAGACCAGCATAACATGTGTGGAGACTAGTGGAGTTATAAGATAGCTAAATCACAGCACCTGGGATTAGCACCTGCCACTAAAGAACCCCATATGCTGGGGCAAGCTGTCAACATGCCTTCCTGAGGCAGACCTCTGGGATCTTCTGAATGGAAGCACTCACACCCCCTTACCTCTGTTCTACAGGGATGTGTCAGCTTTCCATGCTGTAACAAAACACCTGAGATCATCAACTTATGAAGAGGAAGGGTTTATTTTGGCTCGCAGTCTCAGAGATTCTACTGCATGGTTGGTTGGCCCTGGTGTTTTAGGGTCTGTAGCAATACAGCAGATAATGGCAGAGGTGTGTGGTAGAGGAAGCATGTTCACTTCATGGCAACCAGGAAGCAAAAAGAGAGAGAGAAGAGGCTGGGGTACCAATATCCTTTCAAGAGTGTGTTCCTAGTGATCTCACTTCCTTCTATAAGGCCCCACCTCCCAATAGCACCATAGCTGGGGACAAACCCTATAGCACATGAACCTTTGGTAGGACATTTAAGATCAAAACTTTAGCAATGGGTAAGGAACAGCCCAACCCCGCAGCTAGAGAAAAAGAGCCAGGAAAAGGAGTCAGAGCCACTGATTACCTCATGCCTAGGCCCATCCTGGAAGGTCATCTCAGATCCAACACTCATGTGTTTGACAAACCCTTCACCACCAACGCTCACAGGAGGCGTACCCAATTCCTGTTCTTTAAGAACTCAAAAGAAAGTGAGACTTCAGAAGCTGTGTTAATTAAAATCCTAATCGATTCATCACTCTCCTAGTAGGAGAACTGCAAGAACAAATCTATTGATTTCTCCAGGATCTGAGTGTTTGTGCCTGTGGATATGAACTCATCTGGGTGTCTGTCTATATTTTCTGGATACCTATATCTGTGTGTCTGGTGTCGGTTTGTTTCCCTATCTGTGCAAGTGCTCAGATGAGTTTGTGCATGTTTATAGGTTACATCATATAAACTTGATGATTAAAAATGGTGTGAGGTGGGCTTCAGCGACGTCTGCACTGAGTGACTCACTTCTGAAGAAAAGACTATTGAAAGGGAGGAAGAAAGTAACTCTGCAATGGAGAAACCTGGCGGATGCCACCTTAACCTCACCAATAGTAAGTCACATTGACAGCCTGGACCACTGAATGTGATATAATAAGAAGGGGACCTCACTCAGAGTTATTCCTCCCCAAAACACAGAAACCTCAATTTCATGAGACAAGACATCAGACAACCCCAAACTGAGGGATGTTCTACAAAATAACTTAACTAGTACTCCTCAAACTGTCAAAGTCATCAAAATGAGGAAAACTGAGAGACTGTCAGAGATCAGAGGAGACTAAGGAAATGTGTTTGCTAAAGGTACTATGATTTGCTGGGAGGAATCCTCAAACAGAAAAGGGGCATTTGTGGAAAAACTAGTGAGCTCTGAATGACGTCTGAAGTTTAGAACAGTAATGGACCAGTGCTGGTTCCTTAGCTGTGACATATATAATGTAAGACATTAACCATCAGGGAAATGGTGTGGCATACACAGGAACACCCACTACCATCTTTGCCACTTTCAATAAATCTACAACTATTCTATAATGTGAAAGTTTTTTTTGTTTGTTTTTTTTAAAAAAAGGAGTGAGGGATGGGAGAGGTCCAGATGACATTTTTCTCCCCAGGAAGAATTGCACTTCCTTGCTCTTCCCCAACCAAAACTATAAGCCGAGACTGTCAGCTGTCTCTCTGGCTTTCTGTGGTGAGTCCCACAGGAGGAAGCCCTGACCTCCACTGAATGAGTAGGTGGAGCCTGGCTGAAAAGCCAGGAGTGGAGGCTTCTTCAAAAAACCTGGGTGATAAAGGAAAGGAGGTCCCTGGGTGGACTGGGATGAAAGTTGTTCTTCAAAGAAAGGAACATGGCAGTCGGCATTGCCATCCATCCAGGGCCCTATTATCTGCCTTTGAACTCACCAATGGCTGAATCTCAGGCCAACCACATGGGCCTGCTCCTTCTGCACTTGACTACCTGTGGGGCTCTCCCTCTGAGGCCTCTGACTGGTTCATTGTACCCCTCTCCCTCCTCAGTCACCTGAATAGACAGGCCTTGAGCCCAAGCTTCCTGGGGTTCCTCTTTTTCTTCTTTTTCTGAAATTCTTATTGAAATTTAACATTTGTACAAAAAAAGTGAACAAATCACAATGTCAAGGTGAAGTTTGGTAAGTATTCATAAGGTCAACACATCCATGCATCCCAGATAAAGAAACAGAATTATCACTAGTTCTGCAGAGGTCTCCCTTGTGCACCCTCTGGTCACTCCCCAAGAAGGATAGCCAGAATTCTGATTTTTGACAAAATATATTGGTCATCTTCAAAATAGAGATAATAAGCTTTCCACACAGGGTTGATGGAAGAATCAAATTAAGTGATGAATGTGAAGCGTTGGGTACTCTGCACCGCATAAAGGAGAAGCTCAAAAAAGTTGGTTCTTTGCTGCTCTTCCTCATAAGTCACACTTTAACGCCCATAATCACAGTTATAAATATAATAATAGCTAGAATTTATTGAACAGATTCCCCATGTTGAGCACCATGCCAAGTGCTTAACATGAGCCATTTCATTTACTCCCCAGAAAAAGTATCTAAGGTAGCCATTATTAGAGTTCCTATTTTACAGATGAGAAAACTGAGAGGCAGAGCAGTAGAATCACCCTGGTAAAAAATAGTAGCACTGACACTAAAACCTTGATCTTTCTGGCTCCAGAGTCTACTCTTAGCCTATATTCTTGATTGGTTCTCACACTGCCAGCATAACAAAGGAGGGAAGCAAGGAGCAGGCTGAAGCAGCCTGACAGAGGGAGACAAGGAGGACTATTTTCCCAAGCAGGAACTTCAAGGGCTGCTAGGAGCAACAGGGTGATGGAGAGAATCTGCATTCCAGAGAATCCCAGGGCCACTCACTCTGCCGTTATAAGCTCTGGAAAAGAGGGTGCGCTCAGGAGCTCTTCTCAGACCAAACTCCAGGCTGGCCAGTTGCAGGAGCTGCCTTCCATAGTGACAGTCTCAGAAAGGAGGAGGGACAAGGCACCACTGAGGAAAGCAGATTTTGGTTTTCTTTAAGAATAGCTTAAAATATCTTTTATTTTTAGAGATTGTTTATAAAGATTCCACTCCTCCTCTCCAAGCAGCAACTAAATATTTTGAGAAGAAAAAGAGCGGACCAGTGAACTCAAGATCCCTGCCTCCTCTTAACCCCACTTGGGGGCCAGTCCTCAGGCTCCATCAAGCAGGCACATCTCACTTGGGTACAGGGCTAACTTCAACCAGGGAGGACATTGGCAGTTATGGCCCATCAGCAGGTGAAGGGCAAAATGAGTTGGCTTCCCAAGATACCCCAACCCAGTCTGACCTCTTCCAGGACGCTTTGCGCCTCAGCTGCTCAAGTTACAGCTGCGTCACTGGGTTGATAATATAATCATGTTTTGCTTAAATAATGTTGGAAGAACTAGATGAAAGACAGTTCTGCAGTCACAGGGAAAGCCACTGGGAACTAGTATTTAGTAAAGTTTTATGATGTCCCAAGGGCCGTGTACTTATCACACATCATTTTATTCTCACAGCATCCTGCTTAGGTGAATACTCATATTCTTTCCATTTTACAGATAAAAATACAGAGGCATAGAAGGGTTACGTGGCTTAAAGGAGCAGGACTCCATGCAGCAGCCTGACTTCAGAGACTATGTGCCTCCTGATCACACTATGCCATTTTCCACCTGTGTCTCTCCTTCACTAGGGTTGACACTGAAAAAGAGACCATGGTTCAATTTATCTTAGGACCATCCCCACTGCACAAAGTCAGACATGTTGTAGGCATCAAAAAACATGAAACTGAATCAAGTAAGCTAGAGACTGCCCAGGAGTGTGGATTATAAGCCTCATCAACCTAGCTCAAAATATGTTCTGAATTTGCAAGGATCAAGTTAAAATGAGTTCCCTGCCCAATGGTAAAAATATAAGAGTTGGGTAAGTAACTAGGTCCCATGTAAAACATGCTCATAAAGACTTTTGTTTTAAATAGAAATGCTTAAAGCAGATTATCAGTAGAACCAGAGAAACTTTTTGTTTGAGACATTTGATAAATGTTCCTACTCTGGTTACATAGAGCTTGGAACCTTAGCAACCACTGTCCCAATTCTCTGAGTCTGACCTAAACTTACAGGCAAGTGATACTCCAGGGAGGTGTGGATATGTGCACTCAAGTCCTTGAGCAGTGTTGCCTGAGGGAGATCTGAGTCCCCAGGGGAAGCGGCCCTGTCCACATGACATCAGTAACAAATATAAAATACTTTAAGCCAGTTCAACAAGGTTTGAAACAGGAAGCAGTGTCTTGTAGGTAATCCTAGACGACCTGATTCAATGAAACTCTGTTGATGATGACCATGTGTCAACCTTGTGCTGGCAGCTCCTGCCCTTTGGAAGCTCACAGTCAATAGAGGAATCAGACATTGGCAGATATAGCCAGCCTCACTCTCGTCCCATCATGATGGGTCCTAGGGCTCCCACAGATATTTCCAAGAGTCTTTAGAGCTCATCTCATAAATGCCCCTCCACCAAAGAAAACTGGTTCAGGTAACCACAGGGAGGAACTGGATGAATCTGTCATATGATCCATTTTCCTTTAGTCCCTTTATATTGGATGTACTCTGGCTGCCACCCCCTGCCATGTCCTCTTGTCCTGGATGCATTTGTTCCTAGTTTATGACATATTCTCTGGACTCCATTGGACATCTCAGTAGTCGTCTCTCACACTGATTAACTCTTCTCAGTCCAACCGCCAGGCGTGCCTCAAGGTCTTCTAGGCATCATGTGGCTTCTGTTGGGTACCATTGCTCCTACCTGAGCATGAACTCTGGAGCTGGCTTCTTAGACTCAAATTCCAGCTCTGTCATTGGCGAATTACATAAATGGGCAAGTTACATAATCTCTCTGAGCTCCAGTTTCCTCATTGGAAAATGGGTATAAAAATATTCCTAGGTTCTTTGTGATTATTAAGCAAAATTATGGAAATGTATGTTTATATATATACAGTATACACATTATACTATATTTATATCATATATTTGCATCATAAAGCACCAGTATGTGTGTGTGTGTGCACATGTGTATAAGTGTATCATACATATGACTCCAAGTGCCTGACAGGCAACATTATATGTGTTAGTTATTATTAGAGTTTATTAGAGTTTTAATAAAGCAGCCGTATTGTCAGGGCTTTATTAGAAAGTTCAAGGAAGATGGCAGTGGTGGCAGCCCAGTTCTTCAGTCTCTCCAATTTTTCACACAAAAACTGACAAAGCAGTTGTGTAACAAAATTCCCTGATGGCTAATAGGCACAACAAAACTAGTGATGTATACCTCAAAATACAAGGAAGTGGGGATCAACCACCTACTCTAAGGCCAGTTCGGCAACATTTTATGAGGAGAAAAAGGGAGCAATACGGTGGCCTCTGATGAACCTGAGAAAGGAAAACTCAAAATAGTCACTGTGCATTTTTTAGAAAGCACAAAAGGACAATTGGAGAATAGAAGCTGAAATCGGAAGTAAGTTCGCCTCTTCAGTAGCAGGTGAGCACAGGTTCCGACCATGAACCCTTGAAACTGACCCACAAAGAATCTCTTCTACAACAAAGTGCCACATTAAGGAAAAACTTCTGGAAGTCAGAATCAGAACTGAGTGAATCAGGGGCAAGAGAGACAAAGGAAAGAGATTCAGATAATAGGAGGTCAAGCAGTGGAGCTAAGAACCCTCAGACAGCAGGTCACCAAACTCTTGGACCTGATACAAAAACAAAAGAAAGGAGCTCTAAGAAGGTAGGAGAGTTTCCCTGAGCTCTGCTTACCTTAAAAAGTTCCTGAAAACACATATCTCATTAAAACGAGCAATATGAAATTATTTAAGTCTCAACCTGTATGTGGCTATTTTAAAGGAAAATAAAGAGCCTAATAATATTCCCACAATAGGAAAGTACCAGGAAAATCTATTCACTAAACATAGAAATGCTATAACTTACTGTTTCAAAATCAGCTTAAAAATTTTTTAAAGTACATAAGGTATTAAAGAAAGGCATACATTCTCAAAAAGAAGACACCCTCATTCAGAAAACAATTAGAAATAGTCACTTCAGAAACAAAGACCAAACAAGAAGAAATAAGATAATGTAATGTCTGAAGAAAATCAAATGAAGAAAATATTTAAAATTTTAAAATAAACTTAAAAAATAATTTAATAGGAAATAACAAATAATAAAGATAGGCAAAGAAGATGCAACACACACACAATAAAAGTTCATTAGGAAGAGACCCAGAGCATAGAGACAAGGAGTCCTGAAAACTAAGTTAGGAAAATTTTCCTTGTGGGGGGCGGGATTTAAAGCCACACATTGAAAGAACATACTATATACATTAAAACAAAGATATTATAGGCACATTCTAGTAAGATTATTAACAAGAGAATAAAGAAAGGAAGAATGGGTGGATGGAAAGAAAGGAGAAAGGAGAGAAGACGAAAAGTAGGAAGGAAAGAAAGAAAAGGGAAGGAAGGAAGGAAAGAGGGAGGAACTTTTGGGGCATCTAGAAGTAAAGTGCATGTTACAGATAAAGACAGAAAATCATGCTATGATTAGATTTTTTGAAAGAAATACTTTATACCAAAACAAAGTAGAGTCACATTTTAAATACTCAAGGCAATAGAAGGTAAACCAAGGATTTTATATTCACTCCAAAAAACTCAAGTATAAGTTGAGAAGGAACCCTGAGCTCTGGTGTCAGCAGAGATGTTGGAGAACAATTCTTCAAGAATAATTAACAAGCTAAAATCACTGGATGTGCTGGCCTCCGCCTGTAATCCTAGCAGTTCAGGAGGCTGAGGCAGGAAGATTGCAGGTTCAAAGCCAGCTTCAGCAACTTAGGCCCTAAGCAACTTCGTGAGGCCCTGTCTCAAAAAATTTTAGGGCTGGGAATGTGGCTCAGGGGTTAAGTACCCTTGGGTTTGATCCCAGTACAAAAGAAAAAAAAAAGATAAAATCAACAAGACTCTGATAGTGATTCATACAGATGACGATCAAGAGGAAATAGTTCAATATGAGATCCAGATTTCTGACTGCAGCAGCTGAATGGATAGGAAAAACAAGTTTAGAAGAGAGTGATAGTTTTGGATTGAGACATGGGGAGTCTAATAGGCCTGCCAGCTCTGCTTTTCAAGATGCCCAGCCTCTCAACCTTATTCCAAAAACTCCCAGGCACTCCCAGCATCCATATGGAATGTGGCCCACATGTTCTTACAAGTCCGACCCCAAATATCCATTCATTTCCTCAACAAATATTCACTTAGAGCCTACTAAGTACCAGGAACTGTTGTGGCTGCTTAGGCTACACTAGGGAGAAAATCAAACTAACATCCCTGCCCTTGTAGAGGGCACATTACAGCAGAGAAAACAGATAATAATGGTAAGTGTAATAAATTTAAAAAATTCTATAGTATGGAGGGTTTTTGTTGTTGAGTTTTTGTTTGTTTGTTTTTGAGAAAAAGGGAAAAGGATTATTGCTCTGCTAGCAAAGGAGAAACACAGGGGACTCCTATTCCGGAGGCTGTGATTCTGCCCATCAGCAGGGACAGGGGGCTTTTAAAGAGGTGATTCGAAGGCTGCATATATTCCATGTGTTCTCTGTTGGAGTTGTAATTCACTTGTTCATTTGGGAGTTGGGGAGACAGTCATTTCTGAGCTTTTCTGGTGCCATCCCCAAATGTCTGGATTACTTCTTTCCTATGGTGGATATGTACTCAAGGACAGATAAGTCTGCCTAAAATGAGGAAGAAAGGTAATCCTGTTCCAATAGTATGTTAAACAGATCATTTCTATTCAAAGTAGAGGTAGAATAAGAAGGATCAAAATTGCCTAGGTGGGAAGCATGTGGTCAGAGCTAGAGTTTACTGGGGTGAAAAATGGGCCATGCTGAAATATCCGGGTGCAGAGTGCTCCAGGCAGGAGAGAGAGGCAGTGCAAAGGCCTGGGAGGGAGTACGTCTGGCTGGTTGCAAACAGTGTGGGGACACGTGTGGCTACAGTGGAGTGAGCAAGAGAAAGAATAGGAGGTGAACTCAGAGAAGGGACCAGGCTGAATCACAGGTGGCCTTGGCAGCCATTGTAAGCACTTTGGGTTTCACTCTGAGTAAACAGAATATGTCCCAAGTCCTCAACAGAATCTTGTCACAGATGTCAGCAGGGTCCACCCAGCCCATATGACTCTCCACAATCCAAATCTAAGATTCTCCCTGAGGGCTTTACAGAAACAACCCACAGATGAGCTTAGAATGACTGAACCTCACTATGCAGGGAACTATACACTGTTTACTAAGCAGTTAGTTTAAGCATAATCATTTATGTAACAAGCTATAAATTATTTATAGTGTGGTCAGGGTTTTAACTTCTAAACTCTCTGCTCTAAGACACGGGTAAAGCCCACGCCAAGCAGGACTATGAGAAATGCAGCTACTTGATCTTGTTCAAACTTTCCAATAATTTCATTGTTCTGCTTCTGATCCACTTCTGAATCCCACACTGAGGGGCATCAGCACGGGTCTTTGTGGGCATTGGTTCTGTGTTAGTGGCAGGCAGGTCCCCCTCTCTGCATCCCTGACCACTCCACGTTCGCATGTCTATTGTGAGGTCTTCACTGGTCTGTGGCGCGCAGTGACTCACACCACGCCTGCTTACAGCTCGCTGCTGCCCTATCAGTGCAATGCCAGAAACAGCAAAGAGGTTTTCTCTCCTTTGATGGACTCCGCACGCACAGTGCCTCCTTCAGCTACCGATCGGCTGCAAGTGGCCTCTTCACCTCCGTGCCTCTCCGTCTTCTCCTCTATCTCCTGCTCCAGGAATGAGCACGGGAAACTTCACATTGCCTGTATCCAGAAATCCCCAATTGTACTGCTCATCCCATCAACTTAAGGTTGGGTTTATATGTTCCAGATCATTTTCCTTAATGAAACTGCTCTGAGTAACTTGGTAAGAGAGCAGATCCTGTATGCCACATAACTCCAAGAGTGCTGGCAAAGGGAAACAGAGCCACCAATGCACTTTGATGCTAATCACTGGGAGTAATTTGTGAAGGAGGCATAACTATGACACTACCGTCACTTTGTCACATCCATTTCTCTAGGCTGTGGCCTCTCAATTGATAAGAAAGAGGATAGAGCATTTAACTACTCAAACAAGTTTTTACTTTTAATCTAGCACAGTTGTAAGAGAAACACTTAGAGTCCCTTCTGCCTACCATACACACATGAAATACTGCATATACACTATCTGATGCATATTCATAAAAATGCTATTTATTGCCAGTTGCAGTGGCGCAGGCCTGTAATCCTAGCTGCTCAGCTCGGGTGGCTGAGGCAGGAGGACTGCGAGCTCAAAGCCAGCCTCAGCAAAAGCAAAGCAGTGAGGAATTCAGTGAGACCCTGTCTCTTAAAACAATACAAAATAGGGCTGGGGATGTGGCTCAGTGATCAAGTGCCCCTGAGTTTAATCCTCAGTACCAAAACAACAACATCATGCTGTTTATTATCCCCATTTCACAGATAAGGAAAACTGAGGCTCAGAGAACTTCCTATAGCTAATCAATGATAGTGCCAAGACTTCAGTCCAGGTCCGCCTGACTCCAAAACCTGGGCTCTCCCCACCTCACGGTCTGGTCAGCAGCCCCATGAGGTTCTTTGTTATTTCCATTTCAGAAAGCCAAAGAGGCTGATTCTGACTCCAGGTGTCTGTTTCCAGTGCAATGAGTCAATGTGTGCATCTGACAGCTGCCTCCTCTCTGATGACTCAGAGCCCCATCTTGTTAACTCTGGCATTCTAGAAGCCCTCTGATTGAGAGGGCCTTTCATTAATTCATGTACAGACAGACTATTTTATTTTTTAACTTCTGAAAAGGGTACATGTGCGTACATACTGTCAGTATCTGTGTGAGTCAGTATGAAGATGTCAGTAGCAAGAACAACTGACTAGGAGCCATTACCTGTGTCCTCCTCCTGCACATCCTTGAAGTCTCAGCCCAGATGCCTCCTCTAAGCAAGACTCCTCGGGCTCCTAAAGGAGTCCATGTTCCACAGGTCCCACGTGTCTTTTGCACCCTGTCTTGCCTTGGTCACACACTAGTTTTTCACTCAATGGTTTCACTCCTTGTAAATGTCTGCTTTATCCATAAGGCTGTGTGCAGGGTCAGCCTGTGTCTGTCTTGTCCCCTCTACGGGCCACCCCACATACTGAACCTGACACACCAAAGGTGCTCAGTGTATAGCTATGGGACTTAATTAAGCTTAAAAATCTTTCTAATGGGAATGACAATAATCTGTGCATTGCACCATTAGTCTTATTGGGTTGTGGGAGTCAAGGGAGGAAAAATCCATAATCATTATAGAAACATTTATTGAGGGCAGGCCCTGTACCAATTATATGGACTTCTTCTTGTGTATTATCTCATCTATTGAGGGAATTACTCTTAATCTCACTTTTACAGATGAGGAAACTGAAGCTTAGTGAAGGTAAGTGTCCCTAACCACCCTTAACCCATCTGAGATCACACAGCTTGTAAGTGGCAATGTTTGGCTCCCAAACCAGCTCATGGGACCTTCTTAAATGCTGTACTAAAACTTGTTTGTGAAAGACTATGCTCTGTTTCCACATCTATTCTGTACTGTCAGCTAAAAACTATAAATGGTCATAAATTCTGCTGTTCCTGTGTTCATGCACAACCTTCAGCCTGATGTGTACTCTTAAATGGTTCAGCTGTATATTTCCTATCCTGTTCTCTCTTAATTAAGGAGAAAGTTTTGCCAGGCACAGTGGTGCACGCCTGTAATCCCAGCAGGTTGGGAGGCTGAGGCAGGAGGATTGTGAGTTCAAAGCCAGCCTCAGCAAAAGTGAGGCACTAAACAGCTCAATGAGACTCTGTTTCTAAATAAAACACAAAATAGGATGGGGATGTGGCTCAGTGGTCGAGTACCCCTGAACTCAATCCCTGGTAGCCCGCCCAGCCAAAAAAAAGGAGAAAGTTTCCATTTGTCAAAGTGGAACATTCAGTAGAACTCACAGATTTGATGTCTGTGGTCATCCTGAGAGCACTGCATGGTTCTATAAGAGGCAGAAAAGACAAAAGAAATCACCACTAGAGGGTTTCTGAGAGCTGGTCGTTGCACCATCCGTAAGGCTTCAGAAACCCCATCAGCCTCTGGTCCTCCCACCAGGGGGACCCTCCCTCCACCAGTCCTTGCTCTATCTCCCAGCCTCAGGCTCCAGCCAGAGATTCTGTCTCCACTTGTGGAATGACTCAAGGAATAGAAAATCATTCACTTTGAGCTGCACAAGCAGTACTGTTCCCCTGAAGGGCCCCCAATGCAGAGGCCAGAAGTTGCCTGTCCTACTATTTTAGTTTGGATCTAGAATGTTCCTCAACAGCTCATGAGTTGAAGGAAATGCAGCAATGTCCAGAGGTGGGGCTCATGACTGGAGGAAGCAGGTGACTGGGGTCGTGCCCTTGGGGACTATATGTCGCCCCGGTCCTTTCCTCCCTCCCTCTCTGCTTTCCAGCTGCCATGAGCTGAACAACTTTCCTCCACTGTGCCCTTCCGCCATGATGTTCTGCCTCACCTCAGTCCCAAAGCAATGAAGCCAGACCACTATGGACAGAACCCTCTGAAACCATGAGCCAAAATAAATCTTTCCTCTTCTAAGTTGTTCTTGACAGATTTTTTAGCCACAGTGATGAAAATCTGACTAACAGACCCACCAACTCCCCACAGCCAAGATGTGCTGGGGCCAGATTAGGGCCAGGTGTTTCCTGTAGGCCTAACCTATACCAGCCCTTTTCTAGGAGCTAGGACTACAAAGTTGAACAGGGAAAAATATCTCAGCCCTCACAGAGCTCAGCCAAGGCCCCAAAGAGGCCAGAAGGCACCAACAATTCACCTTGATAATGCTTACAACAGCAGCTCATGTGTTGAGTTCCGGTAAGAGGCCAGGCAGTGTTCTAAGCCTTCTGTATAAATTATCTCTTTTTATTCTGCCCACAGCCCTGTGAGAGAAGTACAGTCATGACTCGATTTACAGATGAGGAAACTTTTGCCCAGAGAGGCCAAAGGGTGAGTATGTGGTGGAGCCATCACTCAAACCCAGGCTTCTGAAGTCCAGTCTCAGCTTTTGGAAACTAAACATTGCTTTGCCTTCAAGAAGCCATGAGCAGGATAGCCCAGGATCACAGAGGATGGAGGCTGATTTCTCCTGGGAATTTTTACACAAAGGAAATGACATTTGCCCTGGTTCTTAGAGGAGACGAGTTAGCTAGGATGACAAGAGCAAGAGGACTTCCCTGTAAAGGAGACACTGTGTGCGAAGGCCTAGAGGCACACAGAGTAATAGGGCAGGAAGTTTCACTGGACTAAAGCATTGGGGGCTCATGAGGGAATGACTAGAAGGCTCTGAAGAGAGAGACAGGCCAACTGACCAAAGACCTTGAATGCCATGGCTAATGAATTTGGACTTAGTCCTGAAGGCAATTCAAAGCCACTGAAAGAAATTTGCAAGCAAGGCAGTGACATAATTGTGCAGTGAGTCGGTAGAAAGAGGACCAGAAAAGGCCCTTGTCAGGAGCGTGGCCTACTGGGAGGTGATGATGATAAAAAAGAGATAACAGAAGTCTAAAGCAGGGACGTGAGATGGGAAGAAGCAGGTGATCTGGGAGGGAGGTGAGAGGGTGGTGAGGGGAAGGAGAGGAAAGGATCCAAGTTGACTCCTGGGTTTTTGGCCTGGGCGACTGAAGCTGCCCTTCTTGAAACAGGAAACACATCCAGGGAGGAGCTAGTTTTCATTTTGTTTGGTCTCAGATTGACACCTGGAGCACATAGGACCACAGCAGAAATGGGGCCTCAGCCTTGCAGAGAGGTCCATCAGAGTCCCCAAGCTTTCCCAGGGAGGAGACCAGGGCGGGTGGACCCCATGTGGCCCATCCACTCCCAGACTAGGTCACTGTGCCGCCACATAATGAGCTGCTCTTCTCAGTTTTGCAGCCTAGAGACTGTGGCTCATTAGGGTTTGGACTGTGTTGGCATAGAACATCCCATAATTGCATGGCTTGCCTGACTCTGTCATTAGCTCTCCGGGCTTCGCCTCTCCTATTGGATTTGCTGACTGACCCAATGTAAAAAGTTTGGCTAAACAGGGCAGCTTTGGTCTGCGGTGGGGGCTCCTGCTGTCCTTACCCAAGGCAACTCCCAGATCAACTGTCCTCAGCCATGAACTTCATGATGCCGTCTCACTCTGCATGAAATCTTTCCTTTGCGAGTACAAACAACTGATCTTATTACTCATACAGACGAAGAGGATTGTAAGTTGAGGTCAAAGCACATGGACTGGCCATGAGTCACATCCCTTCATGGTGGGAAGCCACCAGTCAGAAGCCCGGAGGGTCTCTGCCCAAGAAGCCAGAGGAGCCAGAGCCAGGACAAAAGTTCAAGTTTCTCATTGTCTATAGCAAACTGGAATCTGAACTTGATGCTGTGAAGATTGCCCCTGTGCCTGTGGAGCAGGAAGGCCATCCCTGATGGTGAACAGAGCTCCCAGGTGTCCTGTCCAGTTGCCAGAAGATGCCTGCCCCCTCTGTCACCCCGCTTGATGCTCTCTGACAGAGGCCTCCCTGGACATCTGGAATGAGGTGACAAAACCCCTAAATATGGGCTTACTGGAGCCTGGCTGACTGCAAACACAAAGCCAGACGCAACCACAGTCATCTCCCTCCACACACTAGACTACTGGCCCGTTGATTTTTTTTTTAAGCCTGAATTAACCAGGGTGGAGCTGGATTCAGGGAAGGGAGTAACAAAGTCCTATTCCAAGGAATTGCAGTGTGAAACAATGTGATTCCCAAGATATTTCCCCAGTACTGTTAAAAAGTCAGAGGGAATTAATTACTCACACAACAAACAGGAAGGATTACCGATTATAGAACACCTGTGTACTCTGCTGCAGCCCTCACAGCAGCTTGATGGCTGGAGATTGCCAAGCCCGTTCTACAGATGTAGAAACTAAGGTTTGCAGGCATTATATAACTTGCCTGAACCTCACTGCTAACAATGATAGTAAAACCAAAATTGGTGAGTGGCTATTACTGTGCTGACTGCTTGACTCAATCTTTATTGCCCATTTAACCCTCAAACCAATCTCATGAAGTTACCATAACTGGGATTTGGTAGGGTAAGTGACTTGGCCACTCAGAGCCTTGTTCTCAGCTATTATGCTATGCTCTTGATGGTCTCAGGCAGTTTCACTGATATTCAAACCCTCAAATGCAATGCTGGGGCTCTTTCCACTATGCAAGATTGCCTCATGTGACATAGTGCTGCCTTTTTGAAGCTTGTTTTAAAGCCTATGGTATCTAGCCACTTTTCAAATCCTTGCTTAAATTTTTTTCTGAGAGACAATGGAGGCATGTTGCTAAAATTCAGGGCAGAACTGCTGACACTAGTCTCACCATCACAGATCTCTGATGAATTTGCTGCAGAAGGTCATCAGTGTCGGGAAGCTGGGGAGACCATGCAAACAGTGACGCAGTGCAAGTGACCCTCACAGGACTCTGACTTCCTTGGGGTTTTTCCACCCCCTCACTGGCCTTGCCTTTCTTCTGCCCTTGTCTCTTGGATGGCCTTCTTCATTCTCCAAAGCCCATCACTGAGGAAAGGTCACTATGACTGACCCTTTAGATGCCAAAGGCAATGGTTTTCCCGGTGCAGCAGACCTCTGCCTTGGCCTCCAGCTACTCATACCATTCCTCATTCCCAGATTATCCTGCTGGTCTGGTGTCCAGCTTCCTCCACAACTCTGGGGTCGATAGTTTGCAGGAATCCATGGCTGCGCTCTTCTGGACTCACTTTTTTTTCTCACTTCAAATGGAACTTTAATTAAGAGTCTTCAAAGTCTGGAATTTGGATTTCTCTGCCTCACTCTTTTCTGCATGCTGATGGGGTGAGTTCTTTGTGAAGGAATGCTTTACTACACCAGAAACACTTGGAAATGGCCTTCAAAATCTACCATGTGCAGGGCTGCCCAGTGGAGATGCTAGAATATTGCCCGCATGAGGACAGGACCTTTTCCTGCACAGAGGACATATTCACTCTACCTGGAGTAGCTCCTGGCACTTCATGGGCACTAGGTAAATATTTAGTAAATAACAATTCAGTGAATGAACAATTGTGGGTAACTGTGCCACACATGGTACTTTGAAGTTAACAGAGAGGATTATGGGAGAACAAAGAAGGGATGCTTAACCTGAGCTAGGGTACCTCAGTAGGTTTCCCAGGCTGATCCCTATAGAATGCCAAGTTCATCAGGAATTGAAGGAGGATAACATGTCAGACAGAAGAAACACCACATGCAAAGAAGTGGAGTTATGGAATGGTATGGAGTTATGGTAGACACTGGGAATCCATGCACTTGACTGTACTATAGTTCATCAAATTAGGGCACCCACCCCTCTTAGGACACATCTCCAGGCCACATCAAGGAGCTGCTATAAAACCGAAACGGGAACACCCCCACATTCTAGAAGCACTTCTATGCTGGTATGCCTTCCAATTTCCATCCCAGCTAGAAGGCAAACACTAGACCCCTTTGTGCATTTCATAGAAAGAAATGAGATGTTGCTTTTAGAGGGGATTGCTTTCCCAGCCCTGTGGCACTAAAATGGGATATTTTTGTCCAGAAAAGAGACAAGACCATCCAAAACTCACTTATAGACTCTGTAATGGTTAAAGCTGTGAGGGTCCCTGGGGACTTCAGTCCATCTCCTCTTCTTCAGATGTAGAAACTAAGGATCAGAGAGGGAAAAGAATAGCCCAAGGACACACAGCAGGTTGGTAGAAGGCTGGCCCCTGGCTCCCAAGCCATTCTCCCCACTGCACTGTGCTCTCCTACCAGAGATTTGATGAGGAAATTATAGACTTTCTTTTTTTCCAGGAACTTAAAAGTGAAGGCTAAAAATATTTCTGAATTACTCTTCTTCAGGAGGAAAAAGAATGTCTCTCCAACCCTCTGATTCCTTCGACCAATTAAATCTTTGGCTCCCACTCCAAACAGTGGCTTTTCTACCCTCACAAAACATGAAAAGATTCTTGGAGACAGAACAATGCCTTACAGAAAAAAACAAAATCCAAGCTATTTAATTTGATGTTTTTACTCACTTGAAACTCACTAGCCAAGGGCTTGTCCTTCATTCATCAAACACTTGCTAAACATTTATTCACTCAACAACCATTTATTGAGCTCCTACTGTGTGCATGCTAAACACAGAACACAAATATGAATCAGATACAAATTTAGTCCTCAGGCCCTCAGGACATTTGTCATTGATAGGGAAGAGGATATATGCATAAATCACAATTGGATCACCCAGGCCCTGGCTCAAAGTAAGCTGTCAATCTCATTTGAATGAATGAATGAGTGGATGAGTAAAATTGTCTATTACAGATCATTACTGCAGGAGATTCCTGGAGGCTGGATGGGAGACTGAAGTTAAGAAACACAGCCCAGGAAAGGGAGGACTCCACAAAGGGGAAAAAGGCCTATAGTGTATGTGACAGTTCCATTCCCCTTTCAGAGCCTCAGTTTCCTCATCTTATAATGAAGGGGTGTCATAGCTGAGCTCCGAGCAAACTTCCAGCAACAATATGCAATGCCTTTGTGATTCCAGTTCCCAGCACTTCGTGGGAATTTAAATCCAACCTCTCTTCTTAAAAATAACCATTGAATCATTGTCCACCATCAAGGTCACACTCTGTATTTCTGTGGATGTCTCTTGGGAAATAGAAGAAGGTAGAGAATTTAATTCTAGTTTTGATTGGCCTTTCTTTTGGCTTAAGCAACAGAAAAATGTCCAATTATCTCAAGGACAATTACAGTCTGCACATTTCACCACAGGCATAGAAAATGACCCAGCAGCAGAAAACAAGCCACAGATCAGGGGTGCACACATGTAAGCCATTATCAACTTGGAGACAGACTAGTGTGCAATGGCCTCCACTGGTTTAGAAAAGCTGGATTCCTCCCCAGCAGGCCAGGGCCAGCCCAGGAGGCTGCCCATCACTACTGCAGCTGCATGCAGCCCCAACACAACTCAGACACCAGGCTCAAGAGAAACCATGTGAGAAAGTGAATCATTCACAAGGAAAGGGTGCATATGAAAGTCACAAATCCAGACTTGATCAGGCCAAGAGAGAAATTACTAGAGGGAGTACAAGTTTCATGAGCGCAGGGACCATGTCCAACCAGGTCACCAACATGTCCTCAGCACACAACATCATACAAGCTATGTGACCTGCACTCAATAATATATTGTAGAAAAATTTTATGGAAAGGTAATGATAAATGACTACCTGAATAAAAAAGCAAATGACTTGTTTGTGTGATGCACCAAGAACAGTTTGCCTAGAGTAGTGTTCAGTGCTCAGGTTAAAGCACCATCCAGGAACTTGTATCCTAGTTCTGCTATTTTTCAGTATGCTCTTGGGCAACTACCTTCACCTCTCTAAGCCTGTTTCCTTGTGGCATAGGTATTGGAATGTCTTGCCCACATTCCTCTTTACAGAAGGACTTGTCTCCATTGCTAGGAGCATCAGAGGACACCCTTCCACTGTCAGGTCTCCAGATATTGCCTCAGAGTCACCTAAACTAAAGTCACATCCCTCATAGAGCTGCCCACTTGTTAAAAGAGAAACTTTAGACAAAATAAATTTCACAGCGTGTATGTGAGCGAAGAATGATTCATGAATCGGGCAGCGCTCAGAACCAGAAGAGGTTCAGAGCAGCATGGGCAGCAATCTTCTATTGCCTGAACCCAGAGGTCATACAAAGGCAATAACCCGACTGGTTGGAGTGGAAACTCTAGTTAGAGGGCAACGGGTGGCTTCTGATTCATTAAAGTCTTTTGTTCCATTTTTCTGTTTCTGTTGGGCTTACGTTTGCTTAACTTAAAGGCTAGAGCAGCCCCAGCCTACTGGCTTATCAAAAACAAAAACAAAAAAAAACATGCATTCCAATGACAGAGTGAGGTGAGACCTAAAGGTCATGACCATTGTGGCCAAGGAACAACTCTGATTCCAAATCTCCCTGTGAAGTCAGCTGAGATTGTCATCAAGCCAAAACTGCTGCTCAGTTTCACCCTCACCCAGCTCTGCTTCCTCCCTCTCCCATCCACAAATACTGGCTCCCCTAAGAGGGTCCCCAAATAGCCATCCTGAACTCTGAACCCCACCTCAAAGTCTGCTTCCCAAAGAGCCCAACTTCTGACTTCTTTGTTTGCAAAATAGGTTTAACAATAATTGCACACATGGGCCACAGTAAAGGCTCTGTGTAAAAGCACCTAAACCATAGGAAGTGCTGGTGTAAGTCAACTTTATTATGGGGGTTGGTCAAGACCAGCCTTTTAGCCAATAGTGGGGACCCTCACCTCTTCACTGGCAAGAATCCAGACAAGAAGATGCACTACCTTGACCTGTGAGTAAGAGAAATAATTAAAAGGCATAGGAAGAGGCAGATATCCAAACATGACCATGTGTAGACCCTGGGCTCCAACTTGCCTCTCAGGAACCTTCTAGTAAAGACAATTAAATCAAAGAACTGATCCATACAGACCATGCAGACAAATGAGAGTCATGCTGCGATGGTGGAGGGCACAGCCCTACAAGCTGGCAGACTGGTCCAGCATGCTGACCACTATGGACACTGACCACCACTGTGGCCAGATCCAAGTAGCACCACCACCTCACCCACAGCCTTCAGGAGGATCATCAACCCAGACATAATAGCAGGTGTCCAGAAACTAAAGAGCAAATGAAGAGCAGTGGGGGACAGAGCAGCCACAGTCTCCTGCTGCCCAGGGAGCTCATCTCAACCCTGTTCACTCTCTCCAGCTAATCCTTGGGCCTCTAGGGAGGTGCTTTGCCCTGAGCTTACAGTGTTTTCACTCCCAAAGGAGAGGGTTTATTCCTTGGGTGTAACCCTAGGAAGTGAGGACTGTGCAGTAAGAAGCACCCTGAGGACCTAGAGAGCCCCTCCTTCCTGTGCCCAAATACTTGCTCAACTTTTAAAGCAGCTCTCACAGCCTCTGTGGTATACAAGACAAACTTGGTGCTCAGACAGGTTAAACAGCAGCCCAAGGTCACAGAGCTGGTAAGAAGCAGAGCTGAGATATGAGCCCAAGACTGATTCTAAGGCCTCTATGCTTTCAACGACTTAGGCTCACATTAATGACTCTGAGAATATGTTATTTTTTCTTTTGTTTGTTGATTTTTTTCCTAAATATGAAATTGTTTCAGGAGTTTCAAAGGCAATCAGCATTGAGGACAGCTGCATCCTGTCGTAACGCCTCCCATGGCCCATGCCAGTTCACACAGGATCCCAATCCCTGGCTAGGAAGCTGTTGCTCCCTGCCCTCTCCTGCCTTCCAGGAGGCTGCACCTAGATCTGGTACTCTTAAGGACCTAAGATACCAGTGGCCTAACTCACTTGTTCCAGAGGGTGCCAGATGATCCTGCACAACTTGACAGTGTTTATTTATTTTTATACATGGAAGTGAACAATGGCACTGCAAAGTGAAGTCAATTACCCAGCATTAATTATTTATCTGGGGACAACAGTCATGCCTTTATTCCTTACCAGAGAGGCCTCTGCAGCTTGAAACAGAAGGAAAGAAGAGGTGGCCACTATTGTCTGACTACAATGCAACATCATATTGAACAAATTAACCCCTCTGACATCCTATAAATACATACAAACCTGCTCTGTGAACATGGCCCTTGAGCATTACTCCAGAACATACCTGATTACCAGGTAAGTAGGCCCAGGCATTGTATTTCCATTGTGCTCTGGGTAGGCCTGGCAGTGCTAGGCTGTGAACACACTAAAGGAAACACAATCCTCTAACTGCAGCACACCCTGCCCTACCAGAACTGGAAGGATGAAGACTATAAACAAATTCTCCCATGTTGCGGCTTTTACTATAGCCAGAACCCTTGGAGTTATGTTCATCTGAGGTTTTCCTTTTAAGATATCTGCTGGACCAGATGAATTAAAAATCCTACCCTGCCTCCAAAAGAAAAGTATTAGATTCCTATATTATTTACATGTAATTTAATTTCCTTTTACTCTTAAGCCTTCTGAGGACATTGAAAGTTGAGGGTGCGAGGAGAAAATAAATGAATGAATTAGTGGTTCCCAGGAGGCTAACAAGTGCCAGGATGTAACCTTCACCCAATGTCCTCTACTCAGAGGATCTAGTCCTCATCTGAAAATGAGATTAACACTGACTGAGCAGTTTCCATATGCCAGGCAGGCACTTTATCCATATCATTTTATATTCTAATGACAAATCAATGATGTAAGTATAAATTATTCCCATTTCACAGATTAAGAAACCAAAGCCCAGAGTTATAGCTAATAAGTAACAGAAACAAGAATCAAGTTGAGGAAGTTTGGATTCCTAACCACTGCCCTAAATTGCTTCTCTGCCCCAGCACAGGCTCTGAGCTAATCAGCCCAGGACCCTGTTGCCAGAGCTGCTGCTGCTGCTACCCATCTGGCTGCATTGTCCTGACCTGCTGTCTAGGCAGGCCAGGGCAAGCTTAGACTCCACTCCATCCAAAATAGTTCCACTTTTTCCTGGTTTAAAATATGAAGCTGTTGAGAGTGTCTGTCTGTGATTTCTTATTTTCTCAGATCACCCACTAATGACAAGGGATCAGGAGTGGGGTTTCTGGCAGAATTCTCTAAGACCACCTGCACAAAAATCCCCTGACGTGCAGCAGACACTCACTAAACAATAGCTCCCCCATGGAGCACTCAGTGTGTGATGGACACTTTACATATACAGATCCATTTAACCTCACGCCAACCCATGAAGTTGGTACTATCATTATCCCTGTCCTTATACATGAGGAACCACGGTGCAGATGGGGCTCAGGAACTTGCATAGGTCACACAGTTAGGAACAGAACCCAGCTTTGAAACCAGGAAGCCATGTGTTCAAACTGATCACACTGACTCATCTCATGATATGCCACCAGCCATTCCAAGTCAAGGCATGAGAATGTACACATATCCTGACAGGTTTGTATCTCGCCATCTTTGAATTTTACCTTACAGACATTGCATGCAAAGATAATAGTCCCCCATGAGATCCTCTATTCTCAGCTTCTGATTGTACAGGAAATTCTTAAATAGATTTCTAGTGTTCTAAATTCTTGAGAATATGCAAGAAGTATATGTTACATCCTTAAACCTCTTTCTAGTAATGGCTTTGGAGGGAGCAGGAACCCTGTTTCATGGAACCCTGTTCCAGTAGACTTAGCAAATAATTGATCAATGAATGATGGAGTAAATTGGCATTCCTGGTAATTCAGTTGGTAAGGTGGTGGTTATAGACAGAGTAAAGGTAAGATGTCAGTAATATATCCAACAAAGCACTACAAAATAAAACAAAATAATGATTTCACAGTGCTACAAAGGCTATTTGTATCCTCATCAAAATGTCTTAGAACAACCAAAAAAAAAAAAAAAAGCTAAGTGCAGCTTGAGCACACTGAGGTTGCAAAGCTCTTCCACAGACCAAACCCACTTTAGAGTGATCATCTTTCTGTGTTTGCCCATGACTGAGGAGTTCCAGGAACACAGGGCCTTCATTCCAAAATAAGGACAATCTCAGGTAAACTGGATCAACATAGATCTGGCATTCTGGGCTTCCACCACTGGTTCTGATTCATGCTTTGAGAATCAGCTAAGTCAAATCTGCACCGGCTTTTCCACATGGATCTCTCAGCTGTGTGCAGGCACCTCTGGTGGCCCCAAGTGTCTCTTTCTTTAGACTAAATATGCCCAAGTCCTCTCCTCTCATCTCGGCTCCACTTTCTGCTTACTGCATGCCTCTGCTCCCCCCACCCACACTGCCCAAATCAGGGCAACAAGCACTTCCCAAGGACCAGCTCTGTGCTCAATCCTCTCCTGGCCCTGAAACTAGCTATAGGACTTACCGCTGCCCTGGAAGAGGAATGGAGTCCAGGTGGCGGCCCCCAGGCAATGCCATCATGTTGATCCCAATCTGCAGCAAGGCCTGCCCACAGCGGTCGGGTCCCTGAAAAGACAGGGCAGGATGGGTCAATGAGGGTCCCAAGGAAGGAGAAGCAATCACTTTCTCTTGCATCTGGTCTCAAGGAGCCAAGGCAAGTGTGTAGGAAAGGTCTTCCAGTCCTCTTCTTTTTTCTTTTCTTTTTCTTTTTTTTTAATTATACTACTAGAGATGGAACTCAGGGTTTTGTGCATGCCAGGCAAACATTCTACCTCTGAGCTATGCCCCTAGTCTCCTTTTATATCTTATTTGAAAACAGGGTCTCACTAAGTTTTCCAGGCTGGCCCCAAACTTGTGATCCTCCTGCCTCAGCCTCCTGAATAGCTAGGATTACAGGCATGCACCAGAATGCCCAGTGCTACCTCTTTTTTAAATCAAAGTACACAGTGCCTTCCTCACTCAAGTAAGGCAAGACTCAGCTTTGATCTCACTTACATTGTCAAACATTAACCTAACCCATTTTTATATATACCAAATAGTGGGACAAGCAGGTCAACAAATGTTGCAGAGGACATAACTGTACTAAAAATTAGCCACAGTTTATCTGATTCACATGGCACCCTAGGTTATTTGCTAGATCTGGTAAATCCACTGCTAATTCCCTAGGTATATACCACCCTAGCCCTAGGTTATTGGCTGTGATTGTACTTAAGTCTATATTATAACACATGGCTCTATAATTGGCACTGTGGTCACTGTCCCAAACCCACAACAATGTGATTTTATCTGAACTGCCAGTGACTGGTCAGGAAGAAGCATGAGACTCCGCCATGAAAGGATCCTTCCTAGGAAAGGTTTTCTTTCTCCTAACAGAGAGCCACCAAGTGAGACAGTGTCTCCTATTGGAGCTAAACAAGGAAGCGAATCCACTTCATTGCTGCTAGAGACTATCTTGCAATCATGAGAGGAATAGCTGGAGAACAGACCGGGCATACAGAGGGAAAAAAAGTGCCTGAGTTCTAGTAAATAAATAAATAAATATATATAATAGAATAAGTCTTTTTAAAAATTGTCTGGAGCCACTGAATCAACTAATCCTGCAGTCTGGCCTACCTTCAGGCTTCCTATTATCTAAGACATAAAAATTCTGTTTAAGTCAGTCTGAGAGAGGGGTTTTTGTTCTATACAGCCAAAAGCATCCTAACAGACAGAAGTGAACTGGGTTCTAGAGGCTTCCAGTGCCCGTACTGAGGACACACTTGCTCACCTGGGCCTCACAGGTTGCACCAAAACAACAGCATCCTCCTTCCTCATAAGACTTAACTGGTTGGTCTCTGTCTGCCTCACCTTATCCCTTCTCTGTTCCTGGAGGACCTTTCTCTGTACTCCCTCTCCTATCATCTTCTCCCTCTCTGCCAATTCCTCCCAGCCAGTAAGTAAGCCTTCTCAGAAAACGGAGATCCTATCTCCTGCTCTTGGCTAAGTCAATGAAAGACTCTTACTCTATGATTAAAAGCGGCCCCTATGAGAAAAGAATAGAGGAAGAAGACTTTAATTAATAGTGATGTGACTTGACACAAAGTCCCCTCTTGATGAGGCTGGGAACAAAGAATCAAATGGTCAGTATGCAAAGTATGAAAAGATAGGAGCCCAGAATGAACTTGGGTCTTGGATAATTCCAGAGATTCATTCTCTATTGCCTGCTTCTTAGGCTATGGGCCCCATTAGACTGTGAGCCTCCTCCAAAGCAGGGGCTGTGTGTATTCCTGGCTCTGAACCAAGGACTGGCACTTGGTGTGTGCTCTACCTGTCTGCTGAAAGAAATAGTAGAATCAAATTTTTAATACATTCATGTTTCACCCTGTTGATCTATAGGTGAGGATAACATCAATTTGGGGGAACTATTATAATGATGATATGAGATAAGGAATATGGAAGTCTTAGGCCAGAGTAAGAACTAAATAAGCAGTAGCTGGCTGTTGTTATTATTTCCTGAAAGTCTGCTGTGTGCTTAGTCCCATGATTAGCCATGCTGAGGTAGGTGCAGGAAAGGAGATAACAGGACATAAAGCACTTGGCACAGTGACAGTGTTCAATGAGCACCCGTGACCACATGCTATCACCATTGTCATTTCTATCATTGGTATTATTACTGAGAGAGCATTATTTGGAACCAAGGCAGCTAGTAGTCAGCAAAGGATGGCACAAAATAAAAAGCAAAATACAACAAGATGAGGCATTTACTCCCTTTTAGATAAGTTTGATTGAAGTACAATAAAAGGAAAATGCCAGCTTCTCAGGGTAAAAGCTAAGATGGGATTAGATGGTAGTGCATGAGCAGACCTCAGTTTACTTTCATCTTCATCATGGAGTAGAAAAGAGACAAAGTAAAAATGTCAAAGAGGGAATTAAAACCCATGGTGGGTTAAGAGATGTGGGAGATAGTAGGGAGGCCGTGAGACCCTTGGAAATGTGAAGCAACAGGATTCTGTAGGAGAAGGTGGAACACACCACAGAACTGGAGGAACCACTGGATCAGATTCAAGTTGTATCTGAGGACCCCTGAGAAGGACAGCTGTCATGAGAAGAAGGCTAGGTGCAGGCAAGTGTTCTGAGTTTCTAAGAGGACGATTCTAGAAACATGGCTTGGTGGCCACTAAATCCTAGAGTTGATTCCTGATCCCTGATCTGTGACCTTCAGAAAGAGGCAATGAGCATTTCATTCTTAGCTTCCCAGCAGTGCTGCAGGTAGATCCTCCAGCTAAATCATATCTTGCTCAGTGTGGGACTGGTCACAGGACCCTACAGAGTCAAGAGCTGGGATTGTGAAAATCAACTCTCAGTGGAACCATCACTCACATTCACTGGGAATGAGGAACAAGTGAGGGAGAACATCTGGAAGGTCAGACAGCAAATTCCAGGAGTCCAGCACAGGTGATATCTATAAAGTGCCTATAACAGTATGAATAGCTAATATTCATGGAGCAGTATAATGGACCAAACAGTTCCAATTGAACTTGGGAGTGTGAGAGATTCCAATCCGGACTCTGCACCTGATTAGTGCATGACCTTAGGAAGATCACCGTTCTTCTGTGGTTCCCTCAATTATACTTACCTCCCTGGAGCTTCTTAAATGAGAATACTCCCCCAAAATCCCTGATACTGAGCTTGCTCTGTGATTTCCTCAAAAAGGAGTGTCCTTACTCTTGGAAGGGGGATTTGAGAAGTATGTGTCAGAGCAGAGAGGCTGCTTTGCCCAGTAGGAGAGGTTAAAAAAAAAAAAAAAAGACACATTTAAAAATGAACAAGGAAGAGGAGACCCCTCCATCACTTCTCTAGGGGCCCTTCCTAATTCACTGAAAATCCCATTATGGATCCTGCAGCCTTGTTTCTTCAGGGCTCTGGGCTGTGTCTCCCCCACCCAAGAATAGCTAGTTTGCAAGAAGAACTTGAAGCCTTAAGTGTCTCTGACTTAATCCTATGCCTGCTGGGACAACAGCTCCATTTGGACAGCTCATTTCTGCTCCCACATTCCATTAGAGGCAAGCTCTTGCTCACTTCCATTTGGCTAACGAGACTGGCTCTTTACAGCAAATTATTCAATTAGAACCTGAAGTAAGGGGTGGGGGGTCTGCCATTGTCTAATGGGCCAATCAGGGCCCAGCTCAAGGCACAGCTGTCAACACCAGAGAGACATGAAATACTGTGGAAAGTAGTCAGCTCCAGCAGCAGCACCAGGCTAGGTACAGGGAGGAGGCAACTGGGGTAGAAAGGAGTGGGATAGGAAGGACCACACAGATCTGGCTCTAAATCCTTTCTCCAAGACTTCAGAATGTGCGTGAGCAGGAAGCAATGGAGCTGTCTTGTCATCCCATCACTATAAATCACGCCACTTATAGTAGCCAGGCGAGGTGGCGCAAGCCTGTAATCCCAGCACTTAGGGAGGCTGAGACAGGAGAATCATGAGTTCAAAGCCAGCCCCAGCAACGGCGAGGCACTAAGCAACTCAGTGAGACCCTGTCTCTACATAAACACAAAATAGGGCTGGAGATGTGGCTCAGTGGTCAAGTGCCCCTGAGTTCAATCTCCAGTACCAAAAAAAAAAAAAATCACTCTACTTATAGATCTGAAAAGACCCTTAGAGAGCCCTGCCTTTTGGGGGAAAAATAGGGCTCTTTTCCAATGTCTCCATATATTTCCCCACCTGCAACATGGGGAAAAATAGACCCAACTTTATAAGAATTTGTGGGTATTAACACAATTCATATGCAAACATATTTCTTTCAAGTCCTCTAACATAAGAACCCACTTCCTATACTTGAGAAATACTCCTACCATTGTGAGTCTTAGTGAAGGGAAAATTTGTCTCCTAACAGAAAAAATCAGACACTAGTTTCCCAGCACTCTTTGCAGCAGCAAGAAAACACGGGACACCAACCAGGCACACAAAGCAGAAGCATATCACATAGTCTTCACCAGTGAGGCACACAGGGCTTGGAGCTTGACACTTAGAGATTTCTTTCTGGGGACTTCAGTGGCCACAGGAGAATCAAGTTCCCCTGTACCTAGCATGCAGACTATATTTGGGGATGTCTCTACGATGTATGATTTCCACCCCCAATTTCCCCAATCTATATAAAATGCAGCAGGATATAAATCCAAATGGCTAGATTCTGGACATCTAGCCTTAGAATCATCCCAGACACCTTTCCCTCACTCTCCATGTTTCTCCATCTCCACTGCCACCTCCCTGGCCAAAGGCACTGTCATCTCTCACTTCAACTTCTGCAAGAGCCTCCTAATGGTCTCCCTTCGTGGCTCACCCCCTCTCATGTTCCACTCTGCACTGTTCCCCATTCAACCACCAGGGTGATCAGAAACACAAATATAATTGCATCACCCCACTGTTCAAAATCTACTGATGCCCTCTTGTTGCTAGATGAAGGCCAAACCTCCTGCATGGCCTACCTAGCCCACACTGGCTGGCTCCTGCCTCCCTCTGTAGCCTCTCTTCTTGTCGTTCTCAGTCCTCTGCCACTCTGCTATTGTTCATCCTCTGAGCAGGCCTTTCCTTCCCTCACCAAGCCGCATCACAATGGTCCTTCCTCCATCAAAACCTCCCCTCTTTCTCCCCTCATCAAGTTATGCCAGGATCCTTCAGAGATCTTTACAAATGCCACTTCCTCAGGGCAGCTTTCCTTGACCCCTGGATTCAGCCAAGTCTTTTATTATAAGATTTCCCTAGCCCCCTCAGTATTTCTCCTCCGTAGACTTTATCACAATTTTAATCAGGTACTTAACCATGACATTAGTAGCTTAACATTTGTCTCCCCTGAAGGTCCTGGGGCAGGACTAGAGGCCAGCCCTGCTCACGGTGGCAACCCCCATACCTGACACAGTGTCTGGTGCATAATCATCAATAAATACTTGTAGACTGATGGGATGAGTCCTTGTCAAAGTAATCTCATCTTCCTCACAGATAAACTGAAGACAGTGGCAACTACCTCACATGTTGTTATGAGTGTTCAGTGAGATGATAATGGGAGAGCCTTTTGTATACCAGTCACTATATTGAAAGGGCTCTGCATTCCCACATCCATGAGGCAAAGCCACCTGGACCTCCTGAGTTCTTGCAGTCCTCACTGTCTCGTTGTAGCCAGCCTTCCTTACCATCCCTGCTGTGCCCATCAGGTTCTCTAGGAAGGCTGACAAACCAATGTAAGGTCACAATGCTACATGACAACTTCAGTGACAGGACATCAAGGGAAGGCTAAGAGGAGTCCAGAGGGTTTCTAAGCAGTACTAGGTCAGAAAAGAAAGTGGGGAGTAGGATTCATAAAAAGTTTCTTGGAACATGACCCATACACTGAAACTTGAAAGAAGAATGTAGAAAAAGCAGAGGAAGGACAAGGGCTAAAAAGAAGATTGTGCAGGGCAGGGAGAGGAGTGTGTAGAAGGCACAGAATTGTGAGCATGGTCATATTTGGGAACTGCAAGTGTTCCTGGAAGGCCAGAGCACTTTAGGTTGGTGGTGGCATTAAGAGGACATTATTCTAGTGGCATGGGAATGCAGAAAAAGGAGTGGTCACTTTCAGCAGGGGGAGGAGGAGACACTTACTAGAAGCAGTGACATCTGAGCTGCGCTTCCAATGCTGGGTGAGATTTTGTCAAGTAAAGATGAGACAGAGGCATTCAGGGTCAATAGGACAGTATGAACCATGACAAGGAACACAGAAAGTGCAGCAAGCATTCAGGGTCCCAGATCTCTCTCAGAAGACTGGAGGGAAGTTTCTCTATAGCTCTGCGTATAAACAGAAGTAACTCTTTAGTCACTCTCCTGTAGGTGATAGGAAGCCATTGAAGGTGTTTGGGCTGAAGAATAAAATGATGAGAGTGGAATTTTAGTTCAAATGTGTGGATAGATTCCAGAGAGTGAGGCCAGCTGGGTTCATTGTAAGAAGCAGGTGCAAGATTCCAGTGGGAGCAGAAAGCCCTGGGGTAGGAAAGGTGAAAACGGGGGTGGAAAGAAGGGCTGCAGAGAGCTTTGGTAGGCAATGGCAATGGGCCTTTCTCCACACCCTACCCATGCAAGGGTGGTACTGGTGGCCTGAGATCTCCCAGTATTGCTAGTGAGATGGCTGGCATCCTGCCGCAACCAGATACTTTATGGACTCTCATTCCCAGGGGAAGCACAATAACCCAAGCAAGCTGCCACCCAGCCCCACTGAATGGACAAAGCCTCATGAAATATAGAGAGTTCTGGCTCCCTGGAGGAAGCCTCAATGGCCCCTCCCAGCTGTCAGGCAATAGAGCCCAGCTAGCAGGCAGAACAGACCTCACAGGGACTCTGAAAGCTCCAGGCCATGAAGACCCTTGCTGGACAGTTCAGAACAATTCCAGCAAAGCACAGATGGGGTGCCAAGCTTCCACTTGATTACCTAGATACCTCTACTTTCTAGGTTTACCATGGAAGATTAATGGAGCCTCAGTGCCCGACTATAAAGCAGAATTATTTTGCTTGCTTTTTCTCTTTGGTGCTGGTTATCAAGTCTAGGGAAGTGGACACGCAAATTCAAGGGTCCTAGTTAAATACAGCTCAGCCCTGGAATGGAAGAGGCAAGTTGACTCAAAGGTTCTATGAGTCCCCAGAGGTTGGAAAGAAGCCCAGGGTCAAGTTCTCCCAACTGAGGACCCCATGTTCCAGTACCAATCATCTTCTAAATGACTCCTACTTGTCTAAGAAAACCACCCAACAACCTCTTCTGAAGGTCACGTGTGGCAGTCCCAGGAGAAACCTCAGGCTCCTGGAATCAGGAAAACCATGGCTGCCCCATCAGTGTGTCTCAGGATGTCCCACTCCATCAAGGGAGCTCCAAGCCCTGAGCTGCATGGAAAGCTGCATTTACAGTTGTTGTGGGAGTCAATCTTGAGCTGAAGATTTTCTAAAGGTTAAAAGTGAGAAACTGATGCCCAGACCTCCAAGTCCTTAGATGGACTTGGCTGGGCCTTTCAGCCACTCTCATCCAGAAGTCCATTGGTTAATGATATACATTCAGGGATCAGAATACCCAGGTTCAACTCCAAGCTCAATCAGGTATTAGTGGTGTGACCTTGGACATTAATTTTATTTACTTGTAAAATGGGACATGTAATAAGGAAAAAATGAGAATTTTGTGCACATCAGTGATGAAACACCACACAGTGGGTGATATAAAGATTGGTTTCATTTTTCTTTCTGCGAAGAAACACCTAGAAATAGGGAGGCAGCCAAGCAGAGGCCATTCTGACAACTCCTGAACTCAAACTATTCAACTACTTTTTCCTCTTTAACTTTTTAATTATCTTTCTTACTTTCCAACTTTCCCTGATGTAAATGTTTGACAGCTCCTTGAATATTTCTTAGCTTCCATTTGCAAGAGCAAGAGAACTCTCCCACTGGGCCCAGGTCCCATGGTGCTAAAATTAACAATCAGTATACTTTAAGTTAATGACTTACTGGTTGTGACTGCCATGAATAGACATAACTCTCAGATAAATGCCATTAGAGAAAATTGAATAGCTCCAACGTGGTGAAATTTTGGATGCATCCTATTTCATAAATCATACCTAGAGGTCACATTGGACAAGCTATTTCCCTTCCTGAGTCATGATGAGGGCCTAGGTTGAAGTGGGTCTGTATGCCCTTGGGAAGGAGGATATAGGAGAGTGAATTGTACAACCTCTAATGGTTTCATGAGATTTTTCTCTTACTTATGAAACCATGAGCAGATGAAAATGCTGTATCACCAATCATGATAATCCAATCCTCTCTGGTTTTATTTTCTTTCCATATCCTCCAAATTGTTGTTTGTTCATTAATATTAGGAAGGTAGCATGGTAAGGTCATGGAAATCTATGAACCAATCCCAGTTCTGCCTCTTACTAGGCCTCTCTGACTTCCAGCTTCATCATCTGTAAAACAAACAGAACCTATTCTCAGTGCTACTAGAATCAACTAAGATCATGTAGCCTGCATGATATTTCAGAGCAAGTCAATTAATAATATGAGAAGCTATTTTGGCCCAGAAAACTAGTTAATGTTCCTACATAGAAAGTTTCATGATACCCATCTTTGTGCCTAATGAGAGATCCCTTTTCTATCTAGACTTCAGATCCAGAGAGCTGCTTCCCACCAAAGAGGATAAAAGAGAAAAATACATTAAATATATTGGAAAGACACAAAGCCACCCATGGAAGAGATTTGATGGAAACCCAATACATAGAGACTGCTATGGCTTAAATGTTTGCATCTCCTTTAGAATTCATAGGATGAAACTTAAACCCCTATTTGATAGTATTGGGGGGATGGCAACTTTAAGAGGTAATTAAGTATGAGAACAGAGCCCTATGAATGAATTAATACCATTATAATCAGGGTTCAAAGAAGTGGATTGTAGATTCACTCTCCTACCCCTTCCACTTTCTGCCATGCAAGGATCCATCCTTCCTCCCCTCTGGAGGATACAGTATGAGGCATCTTCTTGAAGACCAAAGGGCCTCCCCAGAAAACAGACCTTCTGGATCCCTAATAGTAGGCTTCCAAGCCTCCAGAACTGTGAGCCAATAAATTTCTCTTCATTATAAATTACCAAGTCTGTGCTAGTTTACTATAGCAGCACAAAACAGACAAAGACAGGGAACATACTTTGAATAAGTACAGACAAAAACATTAAAACATTTCCTGCAATTAGCAACAACCCTGAAGAAACAATTAACATTCCAGCTCACATCTTGTGTGACCAAAGTATTATGGGACATTCAGATGAGAATCCAAACCAAACCAGAACCTTGACTCAGCCACAGTGGTGAAGGGTTCTCAACAGCTCATTCGCGAAAGGAACTAAAGACAGAACCTAACCCATTGAGGGTCACTGTATATAAACCGAACTACCCACAGTGTGAGCACAACATAACTGTTCTCAAAAAATTCTGTTGTTGTTATATCCTTAATGTTGAGAGAGAGGAATTGTCAGTAAAGAGTCACGTGATCCACTTCTGACTATTTCATTTAACTATCTGGAGCACAGAATGGATGAAACACTAAAACCATCCCTTTCACAGAATTTTGTCTTCTCAAGACTCATTTATGTCTAGTATGCCATGTGTCACAGGAACATCTGAATAGGGCCTTCCATGTATCTAGCACAGAGTGGGAGTTCAATATCTGTTGGTTCTTCCCCCGTGGAATGGTCCATCAGCCTCCAAAAGCATCCTGCAACTTCCATAATTCTACACATTTGTCCTGACACCAGCACATCCAGACTGAAACCCTCAATTCTCTTTTTCTATCTATACTTAATACCAATGCTTCAGAGAGGCCTGTGTGCACAGCCTAATCTATATTATTTTCTACCTCCAGAAAGGTACCCAGGAATAAAGAAAACTGTGAGGTCTTGAAGGGTTTTAGACCGTATTGTAGCAGAAGGTGTGCGTGTTCCTGGTGTTCCCTCTTTCTTCCGCATTGCTGCCTGCGGAGTGACGCCAGAATGGTCTGAAAGCCACAATAGGAAAAAGTGAAAAGATAAAAGAAGATGCATCTGGAATCATAGCTGGGAAGAGAGCCACTCAATCAGCATGGATCTGTGGAGCAAGCAAGAATACAGCCAATGTGGTAAGCCACTAACAGGCTGGGGGTTGTTTGCTGCACCTAGTCTTTATTAACCTAATTATAAGAATTAAAGTAAATGCTGAATTCAAGGCACTCAGGAGTGTGCTGGACACATGGAAGTTGCTCTACAAATACAGGTTCTCTTTCCTTTCTGCCTCAATCTTGAAGGACATGGTGGGATATATTGTTTTTCTAGACCACTGGCCTCCTGGACACTGACTCCAACTCACCCACAACAGTCAGTGTCCGAAAGTTGGTAGAGAAAGGGTGGGCCAGAATGAATACCTATAAACACTTAAAGTCCGTGTTAGGTTAGCAAGGCAAATGCAGAATGCAGACATAGCTGCCTCCACCGAGGCAGGCTGAAGCAGTAAGTAGCACACGTGCGCAGAACGCATCAACATGGCCTCAGTGAGCCGCATGCACAGAGGAACACGGAACATCCAGTATGGGCGCCGCCATGTTTCCCGGCTCATCCGGGAAGGACTCTGACCTCAGCAGGATCCCCTGACCAATCTCGGAGGACACGGAACTCTAGAGCACCTCCCCTTCCTGACCGGGCCTTTTAAAATTGTCTGTACACAGAACACACGCGCGATTCTCCAGTACACACTCTGAGGGACTGGAGAGTTCAGCCCCAGAGTGTGTATTTCCAATAAAGCCTTGCCCAGTGGTTTTAATTCGCCTCCTTTGGGTCATCTGGCTTTTACAGTCGTATCATTTCTGAGACTAAGAATCTGCTTCTTGATGCTGCCTTTTCTGTTCATGTGCACAATACCTAAAACTTACTCTAGTCATGTCACTCTAAGATTCAATTTTTTTCAAATTTTAACATCTGAAATTGGGATTATGGTTCAGTCAATGGCAATCTGGCATTGTGTCATAGTTTATTGAAACCATATTTTCTTTCTTTCTTTTTTAATAAACAGGGCATCTTATAATAAATGGCATCTAAATTCAATGAATTATGGCATTGGGCACTTTAAGTATGTGCTAATGAACTCTTCTAAACTGTTTCACATAAATAAATGTGTTTATTTGTTGAAAAGTCCAAAATAATAAGTACTACTGTTATCTGTAAAAAGATGTAGAAACAGAGACCCAGAGAGGTTCATTAATTTGGTCCAGTGCACCACTAGTTGGGCGAAGGCTCCACCTCTCTTTAGGGTCCTCAGCACCTAATTTTTAGTTGACAATCAAACCATCTTTTTATAGAGAAAATTCATATGGGATTTTTATTTTCAGCAATATGATAGAGCAGTTGATCAAAAACACTTCTCCATGAACAACTTCAAAGGATGAATAAAGGTGTTTTTATTATTTTTAAACTATATCACTTAACTGGCAAAAATGTAATAAATCTGGAGATGCTAAAAGCAAAGCAAAGCAGAGCCAGTAAGATTTCCCCTCAAGAATAGCTGCTGAAAGCTACATTCCCTGAGCTTCTGTTTCTTATGTGTACAGGGGAAATGCTAGATGAAGTCAATGGACTTTTCAAGGGGAAGAATTAAGTAGGAGTCAAGAAGACCAGAAACTCCATGTAAGGTAAATGAGAAATAAGTCTTCTATACCCAAAGTGTTAGCAAGCAAAGCTGAGACTCAATCTCCACAACAATACCTTCATATAGGCTGTGGCTTGAATTTACATTATCAGGGTAAGAAGAGTCTCAACTAAAGAATTTATTTTCAAGAAATAAAAACGTCTTGGAAATATTTTCAAGGAACAAAGGCTATAAATATAGCTGAGCAAATTTGAGAAAGAACCAAGTAGAACTTCTATAAATTAAAATATAATAATTAAAAAGAAAAATTCATTGGACAGATTAATCACAGCTCAAAGATGGGTTGGTATGTTAAGAGATAGAACAAAAGAAATTATCCAAAATGCAGTCCAGAGAGACAAAAGAAAAGAGAGCTAAAGCTAAAGCTAAGGCATATAGGAACATAGTCCAACAAGCATGTCATCATATTTCCAAAGAAAGGTAAGATGATAGTCAAACCAAATGACTTTCAAATCCAGAAGTCACCATGAATCCCAAGCAAGAGAAATACAAAAGATACGTCTTATCCTAGACAATTCATAGCACTACAGAGCACCAAAGACAAAGACTTTGAAAGCATTCAAAGAAGTAAGGAAATGAAACTGGCAGGTGACTACCATATGGCAGTGGTGAGATTGGACAGACAACAGAAAAATGTCTGACTACAGAAAATGATTGTCCTAAAGTTCTGTATCCAGAGGAACTCTCTTTTAAGAATACAGATAAAGAAAAGCATTTTCAGAAAAGCAAAAATCTCAAGACTCCAGGAAATTCTGAAGGTTTTGCTTTGGCTAAAAGAATATAGTATTAGGTAGAATGTTCCAAATACAAGAGTGGACTTGGGGCAGGAAAGATGGTGGAATGAGATGGACATCATTGTCCAAAGTACAGGTATAACTGCACATATGGTATGACTCTACATCATATACAACCAGAGAAATGAAAAGTTGTGCTCCCTTTGTGTGCAATGAATCAAAATGCATTCACATATACCTAAGTAGAAATAAAAATAAATTTAAAAATAATACTTCATTAGTGAGCTAAAGGGGGAAGACAAGTCAAAAATATTACATATAAATTTAGACAAGGTTGACTAAAGTAAGTTAAGTGCTCTAAGTTTCTTATTTGCAGAGAAGAAGAAAATAGAGATATGAATTAACTTTAAGCTTGTTAGATGTTTATTGTTATCGTATCTGGGGTAATTAGCTAAAAGCTAATAGACATAGAGAAAGTAATATTCCCCTCAAAATAAGTGGAGAAGAAAATAGTAAATGAGTAATAAAGGAAAAAATTCAAGAGAAGAAAGAAAATGTGAAAAGAGAGTATTGATGTATAATAGGGGAAATGTGACCAGTTACAAAGTTTATCAAGGATGAATTGTAGATGGGGAGACGGAAAGGGAGGAGAGAGAGATATGATCAATGGGTCCATTGATCATACATACTAAGTGCTTGCTACAAGAAATATCCCTGAAACAAAAAGACCCAAAACAGTTTAAAGTTAGTTTATAAAAATGCAGAAGCTAGACCAAAGTAAGGAGGAAAAAACTGGGATGGGAGCCAGGCGGGGAATGGTGGGGGGGGATCTCATGAAAATAGAAAGAAGATCAATAGAGCAGAGGAAGAGGATTGAAGAGGACAGAAAAAAAGAGAAACAGTGGAATGAAATAGACCAAACTATGCTATGTACATATGTAAATGTACCACACTGAATTTCATCTTTATGTGTATCTATAAAACACTATTTTTTAAAACTATGAATAAATAGAAGGAATACCAGCAGAGTAGAGGAAGGGGAGCAGGGGAGGAAAGAAGGGAGGGAAAGGGAAGTACTAGGGACTGGAGGGGAACAAATTCTATTCCATGCTTGTAAGATTATGTCAACATGAATTCCAATGTTTTATATAACTATAATGCATTAATAAAAATGTATATATAAGTATATATATATATCATAAAAATACTTAAGAAATCTGGTGCTAGTGTATATTGATAATTCAGAACACACTTTAAGAGAATAAGATAGAGCTAAAGAGATTCACTATATAAAAATTAAAAGTTCCGCTCATCAAGAAGATACAATAATAAGACTATTTCTAAAATATGGTCTTAAGATCCAGTGTGAAAACTGAAAAACTTTCAAGGAGAAATAAACTAGTCTGGAATCACTGGTGGAGATTTCAACACAATTCTCTCGTTAGTTGATAGGTCAAACAGAAAAATTATCAATATGGTATAGAAGATTTGAATGGCATAATTAAGTTAAATTTAATGTTTATGAACAGAATACTGCATCCAATGTATCAGAAATAGTCTCTTCAAACATTTATGAGTTGTTTTTTAGTTGACTAGTTTCTAGATCTTTAAGCCTCAGGAAATTTCTCAAGATTGATACTATAGAAACTGCAGTGTCTACCCCAATACAAATATTCCCATACTTTTGGATATTTTGAAACATACAAGTCATAGGTCAAAGAAGAGTTGAGAGTAGAAATGAGAGAAAACTTGAAAGATTATGAAAATGCATATATAAATATCTCCCAATGCATAAAATAGAATTAAGAGTAAAATTTAGAGCTTTAACTGTTAATTTAAGCATTTCTAATTTAAGAAAAAAAGAAAATTTGGAAGCTGGAATTTCAATCTTCTAACCATAAGCAATTTTAAGAAGACAATAATTTCAAAGAAAGTATCAGAAGGAAAAGAGTTAAGACAAGAAGAAACATTAAACAAAACAAAAAATAAAAATAAACACAGAAAATAATCCAGAGTTAAAATTTGTTTGTGAAAATAGGAATAAGGTAGATAAACTTTCAGTAAGATCAGAACAAAATGAGAAAACACCAACATTAGTATTAAAAGATTTTTGTGAACAGAGCAGAGAGAATATTATGTAAAACCATTAAAAAACAAATAAACTAGATAAGTTCCTCAAAAAATGCAATTTTCCAAAATTGACTCAAGAAGAAATAGACCTATAACCACTAAATGAATTAATCAGTAGTTTAAAATCTTCCCATTAAGAAAAAGCCAGGCGGGGCTGGGGTTATGGTGCAGTGGTAGCGTGCTCGCCTAGCACGCGGGAGGCACTGGGTTCGATCCTCAGCACCACATAAAAATAAAATAAAGATATTGTGTCCACCTACAACTAAAGAATAAATATTTTTTTAAAAAAAAGAAAAGCCAGGCCCAGAGAAGTTCATAGATGACTTCATGTCAACTAAAGGAGAGATTAAGCTACCCAAACTCTTCCAGAGAAGAGGAAAAAAGAGAACCACACCTCAACTGATTTTAGGAAGCTGTCATAAATTGATGGCAAAACTAAATAAGAACAAAACAAGAAAGAAAAATATATAGACCAATCTTATATAAACATGGAATAAACTATATTAAACAAAATTAGCAAACAAAATCCATGTATAGATGGAAAGGAGGACATATTATGGCTCTACGGGGTTTAGCTTAAAACACACAGTTATCCTAACATTAGAAAACAGATTAATAAACTCAATGTAAACAGGTTATAAGAAAAAAATCTTACCACTATTTCAATAGATGAAGAAAAATAATTTGATAAAATTCAAAAGCTATTCATAACAAAACCCCCAAGCAAACAAGGAATAGAAGGGACCTTCCTTAAACTGATTAAAGGGTATCTACCAAGATAAAAATACCACAAACAACCTAATGAGGACACATTGGAAGTATTTCCTGTAAGATCAGAAACAAAATAAAGATATCCAGTTATCACCAACTTTTATTCATTTTTGTATTGGAGAGCTTAGCCAGGGTAGAGAGAAAGAAAATGTGTAAGAATGGAGAAAAATCAAGCTGTCATTTGCAGTGGCTGTTTCCCCCAGGGCTGGCACATCTGCCCATGCATGACAGCACACAGCCAAGGGAGGGGGAGGAGGAAGCTGGACCCCACTGTGCTCACTCAGCCACACACCTATGTAAGGCTGAGTCCACCAGGCAGCCCCCTGGACAAACCATGTGTTGTGGGTCTGTGTCCTCGTAGATGCAGTACCTTTCCCTAATTCTTAAAAGAATGCAATATGAACTAGCAATTCACCCTCGTTGTCTATGTAGAACATCCAAAAGCAACTACAAATAAATTATTTTAAATCATAAAGGAGTTTAGAAAATTGGCTAGAAATGAAGATACAAAATCAAATGCAGTCGAGGACACATCATAGACTCCGAAATTTAGAAGAGAGGCCATTAGAAAAGGGAGGGAGGGAGGAGGAGGAAGTTGTAGGGAGGAGATACCATTAAAAAGGGCAACAAAAGAAATAAGGTACATCAAAATGAGTCCATGTGCAAGCCTCTTATTGAGGAAATGTAAAACATGAAAAAATTTTAAAGAAGGCAAAGATAAATTAAGAGATATTTCAGGTTTATGAAAGATCATGCATGTGATGGGAAAATGTCAATTCACTATAAACATATCCATAAAGTCAGTGTAATCCCAATCAAATCCCCACCCCCAATTTTTTTTCCTAAAATTTGACAAGTTGAATCTGAAATGAATAGGCCAGATATTCCTGAAAAAGAAATTAGTGGGGCTTTTCCTGCCAGATACTAAGGTTTGTTTGTTTGTTTGTTTTTTAAATAGTAAATACAATATGATGTTGACCCTAGAGTAAATTTCAGGAACTGAATAGTAAGTGGATAGATAGATAGACCTAGCAAATAAGAAAACTGGATTCATGACGAATGACAGTGACAGATTTGGAGCTCACGCACATCCCAAACCACAAGCAAAAGGCGAATGGAAGGCGGGCGGCGAGAAGAGCAGAAGATGTTCACTAGTGCTCCTGTCTGTCTCAGGGGAGGGTTTGTCCTGCCCACACAGCTGCTCCAGGCTTGCTGGAGCAAAGATCTGGCTAGATTGAGCCAAAGAGAAGCAAGCTAAGAGGGCTACTTAATTTAACATCCCTTTTCTGCAGTCAGAAGAAAACAGCCCAGCTTGAGGGCCGACCAGATGCAGCTTCTAAAAAAATGAGAAAACGGAGGTTAATTAAGAAGCCCTGGGCTGGGCCAGATACCCACCACCCTGCTAAAACAGCAGACAATGAATAGGATCAGGGGTAAAAGAGGGAATAGAGGAACTGCTGCCACCACATCCTTTGCATATCCAAGCATAGGACCACCTAGCCCCTCACTACTGGCCTGGGTGGAGGCTTCCCAGGCTAAGGGTACTCAGCCTTCCATAGTACAGATCTCCATTGCCATACCTGTACCTGTATCTCATCCTGACACTCCCATCACCTGGTGAATACCACAACCCCATTCCATCTAGTCTTTATGCGGCTCCTTCCCAAATCTAAAGGATGACACAGAAACACACAGACAGCCAAGAAACCTGAAGCCTACTCTCAATTTTGCCAGTAAAGAGCTGTGTCAAGTTACTTAACCTCTCTGGGTCTTTTGGCTCCTAGGAAAACTGGAAGTATTAATATATATTTGATTAATATATATATATACTTGGCATAGCTGTTGCAAAGATCAAAATATAATAGATATGACAGTGCTTGGTGTCCTTATATGAGGCAGTGAAAATAGGAAGGACTCAGTTAAGCAAAATGATCTCTGGAAATAAGAGTCTCTTAAAAGACCCAAAGGGATAGATTTATAAAGGTGGATTTCTAAGTAGTGAAAAACGAGCCCTGAGTCAACACAGAAATCTGGAACTCAGGGTCCTAACCAAAATTCCTGTTGCTGTAATATAAGCAAGAAATGTAGAATATTATAGCAAGACAGGCCCTCAGGAAATGTCTTTGTCTAACCCTACAGTTTCTACAAAAGGAAAATGAGCTCCGCCCTCCATGGCCTCCTAGGAGGCAAATGTCTTACTGAAGTCACACAGAAAATTAATGGCTAATCTCAGATCAGAACTCCATTTCTTCTTAGTCTCTCTCTCAGGTTCTGTCTGAAACCTAGTTTAATCCCTGATAACTATCTTGGACATCATGATGCCCCACATCTGAAGAAAACACCACTGCCTTTCCTGTGAGGTAGATCTGGGGACACTTACTTTCCTATGTCTACTGGTTGCTTGCTCACAAGAGGAACTCACGCCTGTCCATGTAGAGTCCCTGTAGACCCTACAACACAAGGCAAACAGGATGTGTTGGCCAAGAGCCGAAGACCCACTTTCCCCCATCCCCACCCGCAGCATTGACACAGACCCTGGGGCCTGAGCTGGCAGGAGCTATGGCCTCAATTCCACTGACTCTTTGGGAAAGTGTGTTCCCCAGCAGCTGTTGCATCTATGACCCTGAATGCATGGAGGGGACATGCCAAGGACACTTCTGCCTGAAATTTGGCTTTTATGTCAAAGACTTCTGCATGCTAGGGGAGAGACTAATTTTACAGTGACCTTCAACAACTTGAGACAGCAGGGGAACAAATAATTGGGTCTGGTGAAGTTCCCAGAGGCCCAGGCTCAGGCCAGAATAAGAATTGTATTTAAGCCCCAAACACACATCCCAAGTGTCCACTGGAGGTTGTGAATCCCACAGGCTGTGTTCTCTCCAGCTGGGCAGAAGCTTTCTCCTCTTGCAGTGGCTTCAGGCAGAGGACACACCAGCCCCTCTTCCATACCAGCTATCCTCTCCCTCTCAGTAGGCACCTTCATGGCGGCAGGTCCTTTTAACCACATGTGTTCATGGCCACCAGTAAGACTTTGCCAGGGTTACGAGCATAACTGAGTCCAGTGAAAACTGGTCATGAGCAAAGCCATGTGAATGCCTAAAGACCCAGAGCTGGGCTCTGCCCCCAGCCACAGGCAATTCTTTCTGATCCCACAGCTGGCCAGCTCTGAGGCCAGCCTAACATCCTGTCTTGGTCTAGGCCAAGAGGGGAGAGAGTGTGTCCCTGGGGATCAAGGAGAACATCTGCCCTGCATCAAGCTCTGGGAGGTGATAGAGAAAGCAATGAACAATTTTCCTCTTCTTAGAATTTCCTCCTCCATGGAGAGAGATATATAAATGCATGATTAAATAAAATATAGTGATTCTCCCAGCACAAGTTCAATAAAATGTTTGACCTTTCTTTGCCACAAGCACTCTCTCTGGTCTTGGACAATGTATGCCCTTTCTTGGGGCCTCAATTTCCCATCTATAAGAGGAGAGGGCTGGGTTAGATAAGCTCCTTCTCTGGATCTAATACTCCTACAATCCAATGATCTCCCTCCCCTAGAAACTTCCAAAAGAGTCATGACCAGAGAGAAGCCAGACCCAAACTCTTTGTCCAGCTTGCTATGCCCAGAATCCAGGCTGCTCTGTGTTCTTTGCTCAAAGGTGGCTTCAAGTTACAGGATACATCTGAGTTTGGTCCCGTGACATCCACTCCCTTCTGCTGGTTATATCAGTCACTGGTACCCCACATTGCATACCTGGCTACAGAACATCTGGAGGCCACCCCACAGAATCCCTGCTGACCATAAATCCAAGAAGCCTCGCTCAAGGCCACAGTCTTGCTGCCCTCCCAGCCCCCAGCATGCTGATGTTTTTCAGCCTTTTAAAATGCAATTCTCATTGTAACACCCTCTCCACAACCTGTTATGTCTTTCTCAGCCTCTGTTTCAATTCAGGTCTGGGCTCCTCAGCCTCTCCTGGCTCAGCAGGTCCTGTTCCTAGCCCCCTCCACCTCTTGTTAGCATTGCCATCCTATACATAACATGTTCCTATTGTCCCAGCTTCAAGAAAATTGTCTTACTGTCCTTCAGGACTGACTTTCCCTCCCCCTCCATCAAGATTCAATTTAAATGTGAGCTTCCTCTGATCACCCACCCAACCACCACCACAGGACTCCTAGAACACTGAAGTGTTGATACCCCTTGTCCTAGGCTTGCTGGACTCTGCTGGCTTCATAACTGACCATGACCTCCTATAGGAGCATCTTGTCTCCATGCTAGGGTCAAATTTCTTTAAGAATATGGTCAGCATCTCGTGTAATGCTCCACATGTGCAGGTAAGGACTTGTTAAAAGCAAAGAAGAGTGTTGGACAGATCACTGGGGGACAGAAGGAATGGATAAAAGTGATGAAGGGCCTCAAAGGCACTGTCACACGGACTTTCATACAATAAAAACTGAAATGGATGGGTAAATGAATGAATAAGTGGACTTGGATCCAAACCACCATCTTCTGTCACTTAAATCACTGAACAGGCTCCTCAGTCCTCTCTCCTCCTCCCTCCCACAATTTATCATCTTCCTAGCAGCCAGAGCCCATAATTTCTATGCTCAAAATTTTCCAGTGGGGATGAGTATGCTGCTCCGCCCACCTCTCAGCCTCCTCTGCCCCCAGCACAGCTCCAAATACCCTCACCCACAGCCAAAGTGTCTGCAGGTGAGCCTCCAGGTTCTGGTACTGCCACTGGCAGTAATCAGAGAATCCAGCAGACGCAAAACCAAGTAGATGAGGTTGTGGACATAATGAGAGTCAATGTGAACAAAGTGTTAGAAAGAGACCAGAAGCTCTCTGAGCTAGATGCATTGCAGGCAGGAGCTTCTCAATTTGAGACAAGTGCTGTCAAGTTGAAGAGAAAATATTGGTGGAAGAATTGCAAGACGTGGGCAATAGGGATCGGCGTTTTCGTCATTATCACGGTCATCATCATCATCCTATGGAGCGTCTCTTAATGAACAACTGGTGAAACTCAAAGCTGCCATCCAGGAAACCTCTTTAAGACTTTCAATTTAGAACCTGCTATATAGTCCATCTTACCTACCGTTATTTCCAAAATGATTATTTTTGTTAGTTCATGTAAAGTTTGGTTTCTAGGCTGTGTGCCCTTGTTTTTTAATATCTACTCCAAAACAGACGACCATCCCGCCCACGTTTTGCACAGTGCCTTTACCGATTTACCTATGAGCAACAGAGGATGTCTGGGCTCCAGAGTGCTGTAATCTAGACTTAATGCCACTAATTCACTGCCATTGATTCTAGTTAAGGGAATCCTTTCCAAGTTTATTATCCTGGTCATTTGACGTTATCTTCGGAGCCCCATTTTAAACCTTTGGGTAATCAAATTTCCAACTTGTGCCTTCCAGAAAGAACACTACTGCCTAACACTGATCTGTGACAATAACAGGCTGTGCCTTATTTCCTGGTTCTCTGTAAGCTCTTTTCTTTTTGTAAGCACTACTGACTCTTGCTGTATTTAAAATAAGATGCTGATAAAAATTTTTGCTCTTTCATTAGAAAACAATTTTTTTTCCAAAGGGCTGGGTTTGTAGATCAGTGGTAAAGGCCTAGCATATGTGAGGCACTGGGTTTGACCTCAGCACCACGAAAAAATAAATGAATAAATAAAATAAAGGTATTGTGTCCATCTACAACTCAAAAAAAAAAACACCTTTCCAATGTCCACCTATATTATTCAGATTAAAAATTGAAGTCTTCAAATAACATACACAAGCCTTCATGATCTGACCCCCACTATTGCATTGACCTCGATGAATTAAAGTCTCCCCATCTTGCACTTCATTCCAGTCATATTGACTTCCAGGCTCTTCCTTAAATATGCCTCAGGGCCTTTGCCCTTGCTATTTCTCTGTTTGACTGCTCTTCCCCCAAATATTCACATGGGTCTCACCTTCACGTCCTCTGCTCAAATGTCTGCCTATACCAGAGAAGCTCCTGCATGAAAGTACATACCCCTTCCCCCTCCTGGAGCTCCCTTACCATTCTCTATATTTCTCCATAGCAATCAGTACTATCTTGCATACTGCACATGTGCCTGTGTACTGTCTCCCCAAAGCAAAAAAAAAAAATCCTGTAAGGACAAGAAATGTGTTTTGCTCACTGCTGTATCTCCAGTGCCTAGAACAATACATGCACCTACGTGCTGAGCAGGTCCTTATTGAATGAATGCGTGAGTGAGGGAAGGAGTGGATGAGTGTAATCTAGACACTTGCCGACTTCAGTTATTTTTCTAAGATGCTCTTATCTGATGCAGCTGCCATTGTCCTACGTCTGCTCAGTTCCAGCTCATCTGCCACAGCAGCAGATGGACAGCACACTTTCTGGGGAGCTCTTTGTAAATGACAGCCCTCAGAGAACTGAAAGAGCAGCTTCTGGAGAGGTGGGGCCAGGATTAGTCCACTGCCTGGTTTCTAAATGCCACGTTTTAAAATTCTGCCCCCTCCTCCCTCCAGCCTCTCTGTAAATTCCACAAGGTTAAAGAGCAATCATGGTAGAAAATGAAGAGGAAAACAAAAGCATTCTCCTTTCCTCAGGGAGCTATGTTTCTCTCGGTCTTCCAGGCCCGAGTCCTTATCCACTCTGCAGAGCCCAGTTATTACTTTCCATCTCTCTGATCAAGAAGCCAAACTCCTAAACTTCCACCAATGGAGAGCCAGAAAAGCAGAGAGCAAGACAGGAGGGGCAGCAGTGTGGCAGCTCTGGTCAGTCACTATAATCCCTGAGGACTGAGGTACCATGCAATCCTGTGAGGCCCAGCACTCGGCCAGCACAGTGACATCTCCCCCAGCCCTGATGGTCTCCTTACCTGGGTTTCCAAGCTGGAGGACAATAGGACAGAGGGAGGAAAGACAGGGCTAGGAGGGTGACTCACCAGCCTTAAATCTCGCTTATAAACCCAGCATAAATTTTCATTAGTGAATGGGTAAGTGGGTAGCAGATGGGTGGGTAGGTAACTGAAAGAAGATGACATAAATCACTGAATGAGTGAAGGACAGCAAGAGTGAGTGGAGAGGGGAGGCGAACAGGCTGACCTGTCCCAGAGCTATGACATCTTTGCAAGAATGCCTCACAGAGCTTAGAAAGACCCACGCTGTGTTCTCAGCTCCTGGCCCATGGGAATCATGAAAGTAACCTTCATTTTTGTAGAGATTGTAAAGATCTTCCAAACAGGGCTGGGCTGTGGCTCAGTGGTAGAGCGCTTGCCCCCCTTGCGTGAGTCACTGGGTTTGATCCTCAGCACCACATAAAAATAAATAAATAAAATAAAGATATTGCATCCATCTACAACCAAAAAAAAAGAAAGATCTTCCAAACAAAGCAACCAAGGAAAGTTAGGCCCACTTGAAAGCTTCTCATGTCTCCATACAAACCAGAGATGGGGTATGTGAAGAAGCCACAGTTCAGACTCACTATCCTATTAACCATCTTTGCCTCCTTAAAATCATCTAGGAATTTGATGTCAACCATCAACAGCCCCCCAAAGCTCCTAATGGACAGTCTTACAAACGTGACATTTCCCAAAATGAATTGTTATCCCCATCCTCAAATCTACTTGTCTTTTACATTTTTAGTCTACCAAATAGTACCATCATCTATCTGGTTGCTTAGCTGCTAAAACTCCGCTCATTCATTCACTCATGCAACATGTATTTGTGGCATGTGTCAGTAACACACACAGTACCTGCTAGAATGAAGTAATGAGCAAAACCAGACATGCTCCCAGCCCCCACAGAGCTCATCATCAAATAGAGAAGATAACCATTAATTGTTAAATAAACATGCAAAACTGCAACTGCGATAAAGCTTTTTTTTTTTTTTTTTTTTGGTACTGGGGATTGAACTCAGGGGTACTCGACCACTGAGCCACATCCCCAGCCCTATTTTGTGTTTTATGTAGAGACAGGGTCTCACTGAGTTGCTTAGCGATAAAGCTTTAAAGGAGTTATATATGTTTGAAAGCTTTATAAAATGGAATTCGACCTAATCATGGAGTCATAGAAGTTAATGATTGAACTGAGAACTGAGAGGTAAGTAGAGGTAAGTGAAGAAAAGAAGAGTGTTCTACGTAGAGGAACCACCTGTGCAAATGACTGTAGTGAGAGGGGCTTAAGAAGCCTGAGGGAAGATACAGAACAGGGTGGCAGCAGAGACAAACACGACCTCACAGGACTTACTAAAGAGTTTGATCTTTGTAAGATCAATCTGCAGCCACTGAAGTATGTTTAAGGAGGAAAATGAAATGAACAGTCATGCTCTGAAAGGTGCTCTGGCTGCTGTCTGGAGAGCAGCCAGCATGGATGTAGGTGGACCCCTGAGGAAGCGCTTGCAATATCCAAAAGCATGAAAATAGTACCTCAAACTAGAGTGATGCTGGCGGAGGTGGAGGAAAGTGATGGATGTGAGAGATGAACATTAATCATTAAATAAGATGTGGGGATGGCTTGGATCTGGGATTTGAGGGAGAGAGGCATTAAGGATGATTTCCAGGTGTCTCTGACTTGCGCAGCTGCATTAAGCAAAGAAAAGCCATCTGGTAAGATAAGAAATGCTTGATGAGGATGAGGGATGAGGATGAGGGATGAGGAAGGTCACACAGGGAATAATGCCAGAAGCTCCGTTTTGTACATGCTGAGTCTGACAGGCCTTTGAGACACCAACCTGCAGGGTCCTTGACTCCATCTCCCTCACCTTCTGCTCTTGCCAGGCGCTGTGCCCTATGGACTTTGCCTCTTGCCCATCCTGACCAAATTCAGCAGTAATTTTCACCTGGATGACAAAAACAATCTCCAGGCTGTCTCTCCTTTCAATCCAGGCACCTTGAGCAGTGAGTCTTTCTAAATATCACTTCTTGAAAGAGGCCCTCACTGACCACCCAGTCTTACATACCCCTACCCTATTACTCTCTGCCTTAGGCACATAGGGTTGTTTTCTTCTAAAAATATGTAGCAACATATTATATTTTTTTCTTAAGGAAATAGACATAAATGTCCTAGCTCTGCTAAAGGAGCATAGAAGATATGACACACCAATAACCAGGAGTACATGTGGCCTCTGGATCTTGGCTTCCAAAGACCACTCTTCACACAAAGGATCCAGGACTCCTTGGACAAGTGGGCTGGAGCAAGAAGAGAACAAAGTAAGCTGGTAAATTCTTGCTACACCAGATAGTAAGGAAGTACTCCGAAAATCATGGGGACATGTAACAAAGGAACAGAAACCACTTTGTACAACTCCTACTGATTGAATCTGGGGCCATGTGAACATCAAATAAAATGAAGATAGTAAGTGATTATAATTCATTGAGTAGATGACGAATGTATGAGAGCTGAGCAGGAAGAAGGAAGGGAAAGAAGAAAGGAGAGAAGGAAGAAGGGAGAAGGCCAACATAAAACATGAAAGAAGCCAGGCATGGTGGCACATGCCTGTAATCCCAGGGGCTCAGGAGGCTGAGACAGGAGGATCTCGATTTCAAAGCCAGCCTCAGCAAAAAGTGACATGCTAAGCAACTCACTGAGATCCTGTCTCTAAATAAAATACAAGAATACAAGGGCTGGGAATGTGGCTCAGTGGTTGAGAGCCCCTGAGTTCAATCCCCAGTACCTCAAAAAACAACAAAAATAAAATAAAATAAAAGATGAATTCAAAATTATTGATGACAATAAAATTGATGGGTGTAAATTTGATGAGAAACAGGACATATACATAGTCTCAAAGTCTCTCTCCACAAATTACTTATCAACTACAAAGGAAAAAAATAGTAATTTCACCATGGAGAAAGTGGTGGGCATTTTGGACATTCCCATAAGCCCTTAATGAAAGCCTCCATCACCAGCAGGAGGACGACCCCCAATCAGGGCTTGCTGATACAAAAACTGCAGAGGATTCATCTTCCTGCCCAAAATGCATAGCTTGAATACAATCATGCAGAACCACTAAACTCAAATTGAGGAGTACTCAACATAATAACTGGCCTGAATTATTCAAAAACATAAAGGTCGAGAAAGAGAAAGCAGGAGCTGAGGTGGCTAGCATACAAGAGGGCCTGGGTTCAACCCCCAGCACCACAAAATAATAAAGCAGAGGAATTGCTGGGGATTGAAGGAGACTCAACTAAAAGTTATCTTCAGATTGGATCCTCAGTGAGGACAGGGAGATGGGGAGCCAAAAAAGACATTATTGGGACAGACTGTAAGAGATATTCTTTTCTTAAGCAAATACACACTCAACGATTTAGGCAGAAAGAAATATCTCCAATTCACTCTGAAATTGATTAGAACATTTTTATAAGTTCATACATACAATAAAAATATACAAATATCCAAAACATGAAACATAAATTATATAAATATAAGTAAAAATAAGTATATTTTATGCTTATAAGTTAACGTGATATATCTGTATATTATTGGAGAGAGAAGAAATTAGAATGATAAAGTAAATGGAACCTCATGTACCCAATTGAGGGACAGGGATAAAGAGGGATTTTTAATACCAGTCTTGCAAGCTTTCATTAAATTCGATATCATGTCAAAATTAAAAGTGACATGAAAATAGTAAGTAGGCAATAAATATTTGTTGAATAATTGGGTGAACTCGTATCCAGCCATGACCCTCCTTGCTTAAAATACCCTAGTGTCTGCCTGTAAGTGGCTGGGGGAGTGGATCAGTCATGCATGTGCTTAGCATTCACAGGGCCCTGGGTTCAACATATAGCCCTCCCTCCAAAACATCTCTTGCCTGATTTCCCATCACTATTGCCCACCCATGGCATAGGCTATGGTCCTTATCACACTCTGCAAAGCTTCTTGCCTTAGCACATGCAGGTCTTTTCCTGGAACGCCTTTCTCGTAACTCTCTGGCAACTTCCAATTATCTCTGAAGACTCTTACTCTGGGTAGCCTATGACGGGCACAGTTAGAGATGGCACTTCCCCTCTGAGACACCAGTGTCTCTAGAACCTGCTTTGATCATGCCCCATAGACAGGCCCTTATGTGTTTACAAGTCTTTCTTGTCACATGTTCTGACTGCAGCCTGAAGACTGTGATGTTCCCTCCCCCCTCAATCTCCAGGACTCATCTAGGTCCCAGCACAAGAAAAGATCTCAATGAATATTTGAAGCATGAATAAATCAGGATCAACTGAACTTTCTGGATCTTGCAAGAGAGTCCCTAATTTCAGTCTCTTTCATTTTCTTCCAAAAATACTGAAGTGAGGGAAATGGCTTCTTCCCACATTTTACACACAAGAGAAGAGAGATCCAGAGAAGGTCAGTGACTTAACACAAGATAACACAGTGTGCCTATAAGCTGAGCTAGAGCTGGAATCCAAGTTCTTGCCAGTAAGTGTTCTTTCACAGAAGGTGTGTGGGACTGAAAGGAAAGATGTTGCCTTTCATGTTTCGTCTATTCTATGCCAGATGGTATGCTTCAAGTAAATTTTCTAATTCTAGTCTCACCATTTTAGTGCAAACAACCCTATTTTACAGACGAGCAAACTGAGACTCCAGTTCAGAACTGTCTGGCTACAAAGCCTGTGCTCTTTCCCCTGCACATTGCCAGGATGAGCTGCCCACCTCTGACCCTCCATCAGAAGTGAGAGGTCCTAAGTGGAATGTTCTGTCCACAACAGCATCTTTTAATCTAGCGCCACACAGGCCACAATGCAGCTCACACCCTCAGACCACAGACCTCATTTCACATAGCTTCCAAACCAGGGTATTTGGCTTGTAAGACAAAACCTCCATTTCTCCAGCAGAAAGTGAACGCTATACACAGTTACCCAGTTAAACTGCTGATGCCTACAGATACTGCATCATGCTGAACAAAGTCTTCTCTGCCCAGAGACATCCTCAAAATATCCAGGACTCCCCCAGAGCTTGGCACTGAGGGGACCTAGAGGTGGGGGAGTAGAGATTGAGCTGGCTGGATTGCAGAGCCTGGGTGCAGGTTCACAGGACAGACATTGCTCCAGAGAAGAGGGAAGCCATAGAGGTCCAGTGGCCCACCCCCACCTCCCTGCCCAGCTCAGGAGGCCTTTCTCAGCCCCCTCCATCCCTGCTTCCCCTAGCGCAGTCTCCATCTAAGGCAATGATGCTGATGACATTCAGGTCTTGGGGCCAGAGAAGTCAAACCCTTTGCCCCTTCCCCACTTGGCCTCAAGGACTGCTTTTACCTGATTTCCAGGCCTTCAAAATGGAGGAGTTCCCAGTCTCTTCAGAGGCCAGTGGACACCCACTGCAGACTCTGGAGTCTGAGAAGGAACCACTGCTCGCTCTGACCCTGGGCTCATTATTTACACTTACAGTGCTTCAGTTTCTTCATCTTTTAAATGAAAGTACCTATTTCAGAGGGTGCTTGTAGAAGTTTCAAAAAGCAATAGATGCAAAGAACAAAAAAAAAAGTTACTCACTAAATAAATGTGAGTCACAAGCCACTCTTCCCTACCTAAGTTCTGACGCCACATCTGGTGAATCTGTTTTCACTTGGTTGAATTTGAAGTCCAGGGAACAAGCAGAGTAGAAATAGTATGAATCTTCAACAGAGATGTAATCAAGCCCTTTTTGAGATGACATTTATCTGGGAAGGAACAAACCCCTTGTCCACACCCAGCACCATCACACACAACTCAGTTCCCAGCCACCATGTATTTCCTCTTTCCCAGTTTGTGGTCAAATGCTTTCAGGAGCATTAGCCTTGAACATGGGCAACAGCCACCAGGACCAAGAGGCAGGCACTTTAGAGAAGCACACCGAGGCCAGCATATACAGCAGGGTTTATTTAAAAGGGGTAACAGACTTCTCCCAGGAGGGAGAAGGGGGCCATAGCTGGTATCCTGGTATCCCAAGAAGTGAGGATGTTCAGCCTTTTTTGCATGTTCTAGGTTTCCTTTGTTCTCCTGCTCACTTCCCCTCATCTCTCCCTTTCCTATGTACCTAATTAAGCCCAAAGATGGCCAAAAGGTAAGAAGCAGATGGATGAGGGAAGGGCCAAATGGAGCAGCCCAGAACACATCAATTAACAACTGTTATAACTCCCTATAGGGAGGGACAGTTCCTGGGACAGGTTACCTCAGCGAACAGGTTACCTCAGCGAACAGGTTGGAAGAGGGGAGAGGGCAGGTTATATTGATAAGGGTGGAGGAAGAGCTCTGAAGGAATTAACATTTCAATCCCTCAGGGGGTGGACTCCGATTTCCCAACTCAAATTGGTCTCCTTGATCCGACCTGACCCGATTTACCTATCTATACTGACTGCCTGTCTAATTCTGGTTTCACCAACAGGAGGCAGGAAAGCCCACCATTAGAGATGTTCTGATGGTTCTTCTGTGCTAAAAATTGCTCTCCATATACCCTTTGCCAAATATAAATGGCCTTGGGCAGAGTAAATTAATCAGTATTGAGGTTAATGAGTTAGAAGTTTCTCCAATTTTGCAATAGGGCTAAACCTCTGCCCTGCACTCTGCCAGTAAGAGGTGACAAATGACTTTCTGGGTATTTGGTAGACTTGAGATTCCTTATGGGGAAAAGGGGCTGAGATCTGGCCTATGGCCCCACAGATGCAGGGAAGAGATCAGATTGACCCTCATGTGCCCCTACACACTTCAAACTCACAGTTCTCATCCCAAGCTCTGATTCCACCAGGCTCTGAACAGGGAGGTCCATGGTGGGGGAGGCAGGACTCAAGCCCAAGAGACACATACCTCCCAGCAGAGCCCTGGGCTAGGCAGAAGGACATGAGGAAGGAGTAGCCATGGAGCCATGGCCAGGTTTAGGGCAAGGGTCACACGCCTTTGGGCACTCAGACACTTGAGCTTTTGAGACAGAGAATAGCTGGCAGCTGAAGCACTCGGAGCAGGGGGTGTTGATCAATGGCCCAATTCATTCTCAACAATCCCCATTGTCTGAGCCAGCACAGAGATAGGCATTATCTTCCAAAGCCACTAGGAAGAAAAGCCCCAAGGCATGGTTGGGAATCAGAGTCCAAGCATACAGAAGCCACAATTGAGGTATCTGGCTTAAAATTTGGATGACATATTTGAGATTGAGGATGTCTCAAAAAGAACCCATACAGTGTGGTTTCCATCCTCAGAGACCAACAGAATGTCTAATTACTGGTTGTTCATTTATTTATTTTGCTCTGTCTCTCTACAAAGAATATAGGGGCTTATCGTTAAAGATGTATAGTCTACAACATCGTTAATATAGAAATTAAAGAAATCAAAGCTCTGCTTCCAACTAACACAGTTACCATTAGAATGGAGCAATGTGATGGACATAGAGCTTCCTAGAAGCCAGGGTGAGAAGGGAAACACAATAGGGAAATACTTCCTTCCCTTATCACCTTCACTCTGCAGAAAGCCTGCTGGACTGATTGCAACCTATTCTTACTTAACCAGCCCCAAGGATCTGGTCTAGGATCAAGCCAAGGGGAAGATAAATCCTAGTAATCCCTTCAGGAACTGAATGAACCTGACTTCCCCCCCCTGCATATTAGGGGAGTTGATGGGGCACCTCTTAGACTAAACCACAAGCACTAAGAAGGAGCACATTTAGTCTGGGCACCTCATGGAAACATGGTCAGGAGAGAATGGCAAGGATGAGAGAGATCTAGAATTCAAAATAAAACAATAACAATAACAATAATAACCATCAGCAGCTGATATTTTGAAGCACCTACTCTTCTAAGCATTGTTGAAGAGTGTCCCCAGTGGTCTCCAGGGGAAGGAGATCATGAAGAAGATTTTGTCAAGGAAAGAAATAACTACTAGAAGAGGGGAGAAGGGCAAAGCAAAGGCTGTCCTTTCCCAGCCTGTGACAGAAGACTCAAAGTAGGAATGACCGAAAGCAAAGAGAATCAGCCCAGTTCCACTCACTGATCCTCCCAGTCCAAAGTCTCACTGCTCTTTTGCAGCAGGGAGAATCCAGGGTGCAAATGAGAGTCTGGAGAAAATTACAGGTGTAGAGGTCTGCATCAGATCCTAGTCTTATATTGCCTTGTGAGATTAGAGTTTTCACCCCTAAAAGGGCAAATGATGCTTCAAAGTCCCAAACATTTAGGTTCAAGAATGCTCTCCAGGCTGGGCAGTGGTGCATGCCTGTAATCTCAGCTGCTCAGGAGGCTGAGGCAGGAGGATCATGAGTTCAAAGCCAGCCTCAGCAACGGCGAGGCGCTAAGCAACTCAGTGACCCTGTCTCTAAATAAAACACAAAATAGGGCTGGGGATGTGGCTCAGTGGTCGAGTGCCCCTCAGTTCAATCCCCGGTACCAAATCCCCACCCCCTACCCCAGCCAAAGCCCCTGACTTAAGATAGTCCTTGTTGAGGCCAGTTTTTTGCACCTGTTATTACAGGTGCCTAATATAGGCAGAAAGGGGTAGGAGGCGCTGGGGAACTAAAGGCTGAGAATAAGATCAAACCAGGTGTATGTGTTTTTGCATGTGCATTTTACCATGTGGGTACATGTTGTATACGTCATTTCCATGGGAGTGCATATTGAATGTATGTGTGTCTTTGTATGTGGTATGTTTGCACCGAGAGGAAGTATGTGCAAGACAGATATGTGGACAGGAGTACGTGTGCACCTGAGCAGCTGCAAGCACAGTGTGGATGCCTTGTGAGTGTACGCTATGTGAGTGGACATCTCTCTGTCCTCCTGCCTCTTTGGTTTGAAACTGAGGTCCCCTCCCTAACCCTGGCCCACTCAAGAGGGTTCAGAACCCCATTCACTCTGATGTTGGCTGAGAGCTCTGAGCTGTTATTTTGCTCAATGCCTTGGAAAAAAACAAAGCTGCTTGACACAGACAACACATCCCAGCTTGGGGACAAGTCAAATCACTCTAGAAATGTGAGTTCAGATGTCACTTATGCCCCAGCTTCTACGGTCACAGGCTCACACTCATACATCTATCATCCACATACGGGTGGGCTCAACCTACTTGAGGGCCTCCAGCCCCCCACACAAATGTACAGACACCATCCAGCAGGATAGCAGGTGCCACACAGACACATAGCCCCCTTTGGGCACACTTCAGGCCCAGCACACACTGACACACTCATATACCCATACTTACACTCTGGGGTACATGCTAGAAAATTCCTCATGCCACATCCTGGGCCAGGCACACTCCCTCCCACTAGCACATGCTCTCACTCACAAGCACTCACTGACACACACTTACTATCCGAATAGTCACAAACTTTCTCTATCCCCTACGGGGCTGGCAGATCCAACCTCAGTCCCCTGATTCAGGCAGCCAGCGAGGCCACCTTGTCTGCTTACTTACTTCTGAGCGTGCGAGGAAGCGAGTCGCTGCGTGTGAGTGGCTAGTGGTGACAGGGCGCAGCTGGAACTCCAGAGGCCGGGCAGGCGCAAAGTGGCCTCTGGGGCCGGCCCAGCCCAGGGGCGGCCCGCTGCCCCCCGCCCCCGCCCTGCTCTCCCCCGCCCTCCTGCTCCAAGGCGGCTGCAGAATCCCAAGGCCCTTCCTGAGCAGCGCACTCCCTGCCAAGCCCCTGTCCCGCATCAGGCACCAAATCTCAGCTGGGCCGGGAGGGCTATGTCAGTGCCCCTGGCAGTGGAAACATCGTGCTGTCATTTGTGGGAGCTCTGGAATGGGGACGCGGTCAGACCTAATTAGAGACCTGGCTCGCCCATGGGCCAGGCAGGAGTCACGCAGGCAATCACCCTGGAGCCGCGGAGCCATCAGAGCAAGGACGCCCAGATGTGCCCCACATGCCAACATCTGGAGAGGGGAAGGGAATGCGGTGCGATCATTTCTCTTGGAACTGAAGCAAAACAAGGAGGGATTTGGGTGCAGTTCACATGCCCTATGGAGGGAGCCCCCCTAACCCAGCAGCCTCCAAATGCCTGGAATGCAACTTGGTTTATTCACTGCAGGTGCTTCCCTTTGGACCCTAAGTTACCCACATAAGTCACCCTTCACATCACAGATCTGCCAAAAATGGCAGGGGCTGATGCTTGGGCCAATCAGACAGTCCCCACCCCACTCTGGACTCTGTGTCAAATGGCTAAGTCTAGAGAAGTCTGATTCCTACCCAAAAACTCAGGAATGTTGCATTCTTAAACTGCAAGGAAGCTTGGAGGTCATTCTGTCCAATTCCCTCCTTCCTGCCATGAATCCCCAGGGCCTGGAGGACCTCTACCCATTATTTTAGATCACCAAGAAAAAGCAGTCCCTGGCTTCCCTTGGGCCCTGTTCCAAAGCTTGAATTTTCTCATTGGTGGGAAGTTTTCCCTGGCATCTAACCTAATCACATGCCAACTATGTTCATTTGCTACATTATGTGTTCAAATCGAGGGAGAAGGAGAGCAATGGCCATCTCTATGACACAAAGGCCACTCCAAGGTCCCACTCAGCCTTCTCTTCCCTGATGCTAATTGTCTGTTTCTCTTCTCAGATTTTGGCTGAAACTCTATGTTGTTCCCTGGTTTTGGACAGAGGCATTAAGTCACCTGCCTCAGCTCTCTAGGGGCCAAGGGCTCTATATGTAGCCAGATCATTCCCCTCAGACAATCCAGCTTTGACCCCAGCCTCCATCCATTCCAGACAACCTGGTTCTCCTCTCCAGCTCCTGTCTCAACAAGGACTGTCTCAGCAACTGGGACAGAGCTTGGGGCTTCCAGTCAGCCCGTGGTAGATGCTATCACTGCGGCCATAGCATTTCCCAAAGAGGCAGTTTGCATAATCTTTTCTCAGTCTGTTTCTGGTAGGTCAGACTTGCTTTGCTACATGTTCCCCTGAGACAACTGATATTAATGCCCCTCACCTAGCACATGCACACACACACGCGTGCGCATGCACACGCACACACATCCCCCTTCCCAGATACCTACAGCACAGCACAGTCTCCTGGACTCCTGGAATCCCCATAGGCCCCAGCCGCCTGAACCCTCATTGGCCGCCTCTCCATTCCCGGGAGGACGCCTCATGGCCCCCGTCTTGGCCCTGCAGCAGCTCCAGTTCTCCTTACATAGGCCCCTGTGAGCAGCTTCTCTCTCCCTGCCCATCGTTCTGAGCCATGGCCCTAGGAAGACCTGTGACTCAAGGCAAAGCTGTCAAGGCCGCTCAGCAGAACTGAGGCCGCCCAAAGCAGCTTAGAGTCGAAGCCTCCTCCCCCTCGGCTCCCTCCCCTCTGCCTGCCTGGCTTCCCAGTGCTGTGCTGCTTAATTCTTAATGGAAATTCCATCCTCAGCACGGGCCCTAGCTGGCTCAAGAAGTCCAGGCATGGGCCAACAGCAAATTCCATCCAGAGAGATGGGGCCTGCTTGACCATCTAAACACATGTACACAAATGTACCCATACACACAGGCAGAGTCAGTCGCAAGCTCAGAGTCTTACCTGGACACATCCACACTCTGAAAGATAGTACACATTCCAATCACTAGCATTACTGCATGGTACTGAGTACTTTAGAGGAATCAACTCCTCTAATCTTCCCAACAGCACTAGAATCTGGTATCATCCCCATTTTATACACCAGGAAACTGGGGTATGGGGAGGTTAAGTAACTTGCACAGGCATCTGGTAATCATAGCCTAACACATGAGCACCAGGAGCTGTATAAGAGGCATCCGTGTATTGTTTCATTTTGCCTCCATAGTAACTTTTTGTAGACTTTGTTTATTCCCATTATACAGACAAGGAAAATGGAGGTTGTGGCTTAAACTGCCTACTTGGCTTCACAGATGGTATGATGAAGAAGGTTCTACACAGACATTCATGGGAACTCTCCTAGATATACAGGGAGACACATGGGTAAGGAGACACAGGTTCACACTCAAAGGCCTAATCACAATTGCTTATTCTACCTAAACCAAGGCAGAAACCTCAGGAATGGTCGAGAGCTGTATCGGGCAGAGATTTCTGTTTTAGTCAGCTTTTTTGCTGCTGGGACTAAAAAATCTGACCAGATCAATTTTAAAGGAGGAAAAGTTTATTTGGGGGCTGACAGTTTCATAGGTCTCAATCCATAGATAGCAGGCTCCATTCCTTGGGGCTTGAGGTGAGGCAGGACATCATAGAGGAAGAATGTGGCGGAGGGAAGCAGCCCACATGGTGATCAGAAGCAGAGAGAGAGAGGTCTCCACTTTTTAGATACAAATATATACCCCAAAACCACAGCTCCAATGAACCACTTCCTCCAGCCACACCCCACCTGCCTCCAGCTACCAGTTAATCCCAACAGGGATTAATTCACAGATTAAGTTGATGCTATGACCCAATCATTTCTCCTCCAAACCTTCTTACATTGTCTCACATGTGAGCTTCGGGTAGATACCTCTTATCCAAACCATAATAGTCCCCTTCAGATTTGTCCTTCTCCATGTCCTTCTCCCCTCCCAGGTGGCCTATCTTCAATCTACCAATCTGACATGTCACTTCAGCAAAAGTAAGTTCAGGCTGAAGAGGAGGAAAGACTTTAGATCTATACTCCACTCTTCCAGATCCCCAGCCAACCCCCAGCACACCCTACTTGGTTACTGAGAAAAGGCTCAGCTACACCCTTCTCAACAGATCACAAACCACACATGGGGAGCAACTCAGAGACTCTGAGCACTGCCCAGAGGCTGACCTCGGAGGGCTCCCAACCCCTACTACTTGAGCCCTGCTCTCTAGACCCAGATGAGGCTGGACAGGGTATGGGACAAGGCATGACACAGGAGCCCAAGCTTTAGAGAAAACAAAGTCATACTCCACGGACATGGTGAGACCTTGGTGGAATGGAAGGATGGGGACTTGACTTATAATGTAGGGCTGTAACATAGGACAAGCAGTGAAGTCCTGAGCTTGAGGAATTGTGAGAACAGATGTGCAGAAGGAGAGATCCCATCCACAACTCACACTGCTTGCAGTTTCCATGCTATATTGGGTGTCTCCAGGCAGGGGCAGGAGATGTGCTGGCCCTGGCTTCCTCCCAAGAATTCCCAAAAAAGAGGCCCAAGAAGGCCTGAGGACACCTTAGCATGGCAGCCTGTGGGACGCCAGCATTGGAAAGAGGTTTTGTGAGGGAGGAGTACTCAACCCCCATAAACGGAACAGGAACAATAGTGGTTCAGGAAATGGCTCTTAAAAGGGAAAACGTTCTGAGCCTGGGAATTTACACTTCTAAGTTCCCAGGTGATGCTACTGATCTGGAGATTACATACTTTGAGAACCACTGCCTTCTAGAATAAGAGAAAGTTACATATTATTCCAGTTCAAAACTCAATTTCTGACCTAACTTCAGAGTATTTATGCAAGCTCCCTAAAGAAAGAATTCACAATCCTGTCAGCAGTCTGTCCTTTCCCTCGCCCAACCCCCATCTTCCCAGCTTCTGCATCACCTCTGCTGTCTGCTGGTGGGTCATTCATGGGCTCTGTAATGGCTCTCTCTGCTTCAGCACACCTCAAGACAGAAATAGCATCCTCCACTCTGTCCTCCACCGGCACAAAGAAGGTTATCAAGATCAGGAACCAGAACAAAAATTGCTGAGGACGAGACAGGCTCCTAGTTCTGGGGATGGAGATAACAGATCAGAAGGTCATAATGATAGCAGCTGAAATGCTAGCCCCACCCAGAGAGATAAGAGATGGGCAAGGATCCCAGTTCCTAGAGCGGCAATCTCATGCCCTGCATGCCTCCTGTGTCCCTGAGATGTGCATCTTAAGATGCTCCCTGTCTCCCAGTGTGATGGAGGAATAAAGCACCAAGGAGGGCTGGGAGATGTGAATCTGACCACAGAGTCCCCAAGCAGGCTGGTGCAGATACACCATTGACTCACTCAGGCATTGGCCTATTGAGCTCTTTCATTTTGTTCTATAATTCTCTCAAGAGGGAAAATGTTCCCCACCTCCCAGGGATAGTACAGGAACCTGTACTATAATATAATTGGAATGGAGAAAGACAGAAGACCCTCAGAGATCTCTGGGTGCAGAAATTGTGACATTTTGTTATTCATCATCACTTGTGTTTTAGTCAGATTTTTCGTTGCTGTGACTAAAAGATCTGACCAGAACAATTATAGAGGAAAAGTTTATTTGAGGACTCAAAAAAGAAAAGTTTATTTGATGGTTCATAGTTTCAAAGGTTTCAATCCATAGGCAGCAGGATCCACTCCTCATGTCTCCAGGTGAGGTAGGAACAACATGGTGGAAGAATGTTGGCAGAGGGAAGCAGCTCACATGATGATCAGGAAGAAGAGAGAGGACTCCACGCTCCAGATACAAATATACCCCATAGCCCCGCCCCCAACGACTTCCTCCAGCCACACCTCACCTGCCTCCAGTTACCACTCAGTTTATCCTATCAGGGATTTATTCAATGATTACGTTAAGGCTGAAACCCAGTCATTTCTCCTCCAGACCTTCTTGAATTGTCTCACACATGAGCTTTTAGGGGACACCTCACATGCAAATCATAACACCTGGGGAGATACAGAGTCCCAGGCCTGAACTCAGAGATTGAGTCACTTCACATTGTTAGCTTGAACTTGGTCCTGGTGGGCGTATTTATTTATACCAGGGAAACTGGGCAAGTACTACAAATCAGGGGTTTTGCTTTGTTCTGTTCTGATTTGGAAAGCCTATTGTTAACCATTTACTAGCACACCAGGAGACATGTGGGTCTCTATTTTATAGCATACTAAGCTATTCTGATGCAGGCCTTCTTTGAGAAACAATGAACTACTGATGAAGTTCCAACTCAAACCCTTTATTTTACTGATGTTTCAGATAGGAAAACTGAGGCTCAGGGAGGAAGAATCTTGGTCAAGGTCACTATAATAGGCCCTTTGTGTAATCAAAGTTGCTCAACTCAGGGCAGTGGGAGCTAAGAATAGCCCTATTGACTTGACCTTCTTCTGCATCCACTCCATCAACCTGCGCTTATTGACTAAGTGGGGAAGGCAAGAAGCTCCTCTCCCTTATGGACCTATCACATTATCTATGATCAGCATTTAGAATCTGTGTAACCTGGATAGCAGATATGTACATTTCAGCAGATATGAAAATTTCAGCTATTGAGGGTCCCAGGGCTGCCCTCCCCTCCCTAAGACTTAACTGTTCAACTCTTCCTTAAATTCATAGAGATCTCCTAGCATCCTCTCAACAAATTCCTTGTCTTACTTAAAGTAACAAGCTATTTCCCCTTAAAATCAAAACCATCTTCAGAACTATAGCCATGGAGCAAGTCAGGGAAAATAACAGCCCAAGTTTCCTGCCTCCTTGTCTATCCCCTACATTATTCCCTGCCCTCAGACAGAATGCCAAAGAGGGGTGATTGCTCAAATATGCAATTCTCTAGGGTGGTGGTTTTCAAAAAGTGATCCTAGATCAGCAGCATCTGCAACACCTGAAACACTGTAGGAATGGGCAAATCCCAAGGCTTCACCCCAGAACCATGGAATTAGAAACTTTGGAGCCATAGTCAGCAAGATGTGTTTAACTAAGCCTTCCAGATGATTCTGATACCCATTAAACTTTGAGGACCACTGCTCTAGCAGGAGGAACAAAGCTTCTGCCTACCTAACAACGAAATCAGAGTCTGTTCAGGTCAGGGAGGAAAAGCCATCAGGTTCCAGGCTAACATAGGCTGTGTGACCAGCCATACTCCTTCCTGTCCAGCCTTTTTAACCCCAGGCTCCTGGGAAATCCTAGGAGGCCAACAAGTGACTCTGCATCCTGAGCTAAGATAGAATCCTCCTGCCCAAAGCCTATGGGCAATATCTTTCCAAAAACAGTAGGACAACCTCAGCAGAGACACGGCAAGATCTTAGAGCTTAATTGATGGGGAGACTCAGTGGATCTTCCCTGGCCCTGTGGATTCTCAGAGCCTTCTGGAAGCCACTGAGACCAGTGTTTCCTCTGCTTCCTGCGCTTTCCAGGTTTAGGAAGAAGGATGAGATTTGAGGGTAATTGAAGAAGTGAGGCCTTTAGAGAGAGGTACAAAATAAGAACTACTCTACTAACGTGCATTGACTGTGTTAGTCAGCTTTTCATCACTGTGACCAAAATACCCAAAAAGTACAACTTACAGGAGAAAAAGCTTATTTTGGCTCATGGTTTCAAAAATTCAGTCCATGGTCGGCCAACCTGTATGCTGTGGACCCAAGGTGAGGTGGAGCATCATGGTGGAAGAGCATGGCAGAGGAGCAGTGCTCTGCCTCCAACGGCCACAAAGCAGAGGTAGAAAGGCTGCAGGGAAGCTGAAGCCTTCCAGGGCATGCCCTCAGTGACCTACCTTCTCCAGCCATACCCCATTTGCCTACAGTCATCACCCAGTTAGTCCTTTCAAACTAGGATGGACTGATTAGGTGACAGCTCTCACAATCCAATCATTTCACCTCTGAACATTCCTACATTAAGCCGGGAACTTTTGAGGGACGTCTCATGTCCAAACCACAGTGACTTCTTGGATGGCCGCTTGTATTAAACCCAAACCCTTTCCATGTTTTATCTCGTATATATCTTCTCACAATCTATGTAGCTATTATTTATGTTATTTATTATTATGTTAGAGGGAGAAAAATAGGCTTAGGGAAGTTAAATAGGCTTCCCACGATCACACTGCTGGTGTGTGGAAGATCAGAGATTCAAACCCAGGTCTGGGCATTTCAATATAGGTGCAGAAGTTCACATGGGACAGAAGTGTACCTGCTGCTGAGAGGGAATGACAGAGTGAGGAGGGAGGTGGATGCCAGGAAACTTTGGGGAATAAAGGGCAGAGGGGAAACAAGGAACTTTGGGCATCCAGAAAGGGACAGACAGCCCCCATAGTGGGAGGGGGCATGATGTTGTGAAAGGAGTTAGAAATGACAAACGTTGAAAACACCCATTTTAAAGGAAGCCAGGGAGAGCAATGAACACAAGCCAGAACCTAGTGACTCCAGACTGACTTTGGGGACAAGGGCTGATCCCAGAGAGAATGGGCACAGGAGAGTCAACAAGAAAAATGTGGAGCCTGGCCAGGGAAGAATTTTCCCCAACAGGAGAATAGGTGGCTCTGGGACTGCCTGTGAGTTTGAATCAAGACAGGTTATTAAATGGTACCACCCTGGCCCAGCTGATCAAAACAAGAACCAGGGTCATCTTTGGTCCCTCTCTACCCCACTATCTCCCTGCCTCTATGCCAAACTGTCACCATTCTTCTCTGCTCTGCCTCCAGACTGGTTTCCTAAACTCTCCACTATTTCCTGTGCTCACTGCCACCCCCCTGGTCCACACCATCATCTTAAACCTGGACCCTGTTTAGAATCTGCACTGGCCTTCCTGACTCCACCTCTGCCTCTAACCTCCATGAACCACAGGACAATCCGCATCACCATTTAACAATAAGAAGGAGATCTTGTCTTCCCCCCACCTAAAACTTTCAACAGCTTATTATTGCACTTAGCATAAAAATAGCAAACTCTTCACTCTGGTTCATGAAACTCAACATCATTTTTCTCTCCATTAGGATCTTGGATCACATCCTGTCCCTGAGAGGGGTCTTTTCTCTGCCTTTCAGAGAACATTCCCCTGTCATTCTGCTGTGAATACCACTTACCACTGTGAAATTTCCTGGTTTATTTGTGTGATTAGTGTTTGTCTCTCCTGGTTTTGTGCCACAAGCATGGAGACCTTATCTTCTAGCATAGTGCCTGGTACCTAGTAGGTCCTCATCAAAATCCTAGGGAATGGTTCAACATGCTGGAGAAAAGAGATTCCCCATGTGGCATTAGCAGAGGGATGGCAGAGATAACACAGGAACCATGTGAATACAGATAAACGGATCCAAGAGAAACCCCATCTCCCAAAAAGAACAGAACTTGGGTTTTCAAGGATTTTCCCTGAAATGGGCTTTTGCAGCCCTGGTTCCTGAGCAACTTCCCTGTCCCAGAGGTCTCCTGAGACATCTGTACATTGTTCATTTTATAGCATTCTTCTTTTTTTCCCTCTTGACTTGTATTCTCTCCCAGTGTCTTTTCAGTCCACAAGTTAGGAGGAACACAGTACATAGGACAAGGGTTCAAGACTGCTCTCTTATCTCTGCGACCCTAAGCCAGTAGATATCTTTCTTTCTCCAAGCCTTGGGTCTATAGCACCTGAGACCTAGTCTAAAAGTCCTTCTAGGTAGGTCTGATGAGGACTCAGCCTAGAAGGTGAGGAGAAGGGGCACTTTTCACACACAATGCATACTCTGGGTCCCAGCAGGAAAAAGATCATTCAGGTAGGATTTGGGAAACAACTTAATGAAGAGATACTTATGATCAGGGTTAGGAGATGTACAAATGAGGTTAGACACTGAGGGACTTACAACTGAGGAAGATGTTACCACCCTTAAGCCTAAAGGGGCAAAGGGAGAAATGCTCACTGGCATCCCAGCCGAACCATTCAAGAGATTATCCAGCAGAAGCCATGATCATAAAATCATGACTCCCAAGCAAGGAGGAAATGGGGAAGAACTTTCCTAACCTCTCTCTGATCTCTCTCTGATCTCCAACCCGTGCCTCCATTGGCTAAACCAAATCACAGAGCAAGAGAGTTCAGGAGATGTGGTCTGAGGATCAGTTCCTTGGGACACAGAGCAGAGCAGAGAAAGATGTTCTGGGAGGATGGTGCACCGTAAAAATGGATGATAATTAGAATCCAGAAGAAAACCAAGACCTGCAAGCTCTCTAAGTCCCCTAAGACTCCCTCCCATTTAAATATCTCTATAGAGGCACTAAGTCCTCCAGAAAGCCTGTAAATTGCCATAATGATCTCAATAGGCCCAGATTTACAGCCCTTGGCTAAGGGCCTGGCTAAGACAGAGGCAAGAGCTTTAACTATACTATCAAACACATACAACAGCTGTAATGTGAGCTTCCAGAAAAGTTTCGCTTGGAGATAAAAAATCTGACAATTTAAATAATTGAAAAGCCTTAGTGCCAACCCCAAGATACATTACTGAGGATGGATGGATAATTACCCAGAAAGAATCTTTCTAATAGAAACCATGCCCAGCCCAAGACTTTATAAGAAAGAAAAAAAAAATTGTTCTGCTTTTAATTCCCTACAACTAACATTATCCATGGCTTTAAAGGTCTGGTCTCCAGAACCCATTCATGCCCAAACTCCATTAGGATGGGACGGGAGATAGGAGAGACAGGCAGGGAAAGACAAGTTTCAACCCAGAATACTAAGACCATCTAAGAGTAAGAGCATTCCCAAAGAATATGCTACTTCAGACCATGATGCTAGATCCTATTGCTAAAAGAAGTTCAGTCTGGCAAACATTAGTGAATGAAGCCCAGCCCTATGCCTGGAACTGTGCACATTGATTAAGATACAACCACAACCAAGACAGAGTCCCCGACCTTGGGATGCTCATAGCCTGGTAGGGATAATAAGAGAAGTGGGTTAAAATGTCCCACTACAATTGTTGATTTCTGCTTTATGTATTATAAGATTGTTATTAGATGCATATACATTTAGAATTCTTACATCTTGCTGGAAATTTTTAAATTTTATTATCACAAGGTGTTTCTTGTTACCTCTATGATGCTTTTGGCCTAAAAGTCAATTTTATTTAAAAGTAATATATCTACACACCATTATTTTGGTTATTGCTTACATGGTGTATTGTTTTTTCATTTTTTTTTTTTTGCCCTTTATATATTCTGTGTGTGTGTGTGTGTGTGTGTTTGTGTGTGTGTGTGTGTGTGTGTGTGTGTGTTTATACCAGGGATTGAACTCAGGGGCACTCAAACACTGAGCCACATCCTCAGCCCTATTTTATATTTTATTTAGAGACAGGGTCTCACTGAGTTACTTAGGGCCTCAATAAATGGCTAAGGCTGGCTTTGAACTCGTGATCCTCCTGCCTCAGCCTCCTGAGCCACTGGGATTATAAGCATGTACCCTTTATATATTCTTATGTTTCAGTTGTAAAGAGCCTACAGTTAAGACAAGTTTTTAATCTTGTCAACATAACTGCAGGTGAGTTATATATTGTGCAAATGGTTATCTGTGAGATTTTTCCCTGCCTGCTCCCACCAGAAAAAAAAAAAAAAAAGAAAAGAAAGCAAACTGTCAAAGCAAAGGCCCCAAGAGTGAACCTGAGGAAGACCAGTAAGGTGGGGCAGAGTGAACGAGGGGATGAGGGGAGTTGGAGGAGATGAGGACAGAGATCAACAACAGCTGAACAATGCCCCAATGTAGTGGAAGGGGATGGCTCTAGCTAGGACAGTGGAAAGTTAATCCACAGCAACCGCTGGGAAAAGAGCATGGGTGCAGATGCCAATAGGTTAGAGATGTTTCACGGAGTCAGTGGAGAATTTCTTCTGATTGATTCTCTTCTCTCAGAGGAGTAGGGATCAGAATAAGGATTGTGAAGGAGGTAGTGGGGGTTCAAAGAGAAAGTGTGAGAGAGTGATCTAGAAGTAAGTAGGACTGGGGACATATGATACTATTTCTTGGCAGCAAATAAAGACCTAATCAAAGCTCATGGTTATGAACTCAGGGATTTTAAAATGAGACAATCAATATGGTTGTGTGGCTTTCTTGAGTCTTAAAGGTCCTCGGTCCAGATGTCAAACTGGTGCTGAAACCTTGTCTGCTACACTCTACAGAATGGTCACTCAGCTTTTTCTGGACACGCCAGGTGGCCTATCACTTCCTGAGGGTACCACGCTACCTTGAAACAGACAGCACTGAAAGAAAGTGCTTCCCCAGATTGAGTTAGCATTTCTCTCCCTATTACATGTTCTGTCTACATTAGAACCTGAGGGTCTATTTCTGTTGTCTGTTTTCTAGTTACCTTATTGCTTCATATATCTAATCATGTAAAAATTCATCGAGATATTTGAGAACATAGGTTGGTATGTAGCTCAGTGGTAGAGTGTGTGGCTAACATGTGCAAGGCTGGGTTCAATCCCCAGCACTGAAAAAAAGAAAAAAGAAAAAAAAAAAAAACAGAAACTTGACAACATATCCAGTTGGTGAGACTGGGAGAAACAGGAACACCTACAGAAGGCAAGTAGGAATACAAAATGGTACATTGCCTATTAACCCTTTGACTATGCAATCTCACTCCTAAGAAGGATAAAAAAGAGAGTCACATTAGATTAAAATTAAATTAAGATGATCCTAGATTGTGTCAATTTGCATTCCCTCAGGAAGTAGTTATGAATATTTTGTAAAATTTAGCTCCAAAGATGATTATTACAGCATTTTTATGGTAATAAAAATCTGGAAACAACTTATGTGTATATAAGGGATTAATTAAATAAGTTCTGGCACATTTACTCAATGGAATGTGAAATGGACATAAAAATGTTGCAGTAGAAGATGCAGAATGAGATAGAAAAATATGCACTGAAGAACGTAGATTTCAAAGAAGTAATTTTGTTTTGACATATTTTCATAAATATGTACACAAGATAGAAAAGAAGACATACAGAAAACTTTTTTTTCAAAAAGCTGCCTGCAAATTCCAATCTGATTTTTAATTCCAAATATGACTTTTTAAATAGTTTATTTTATTTTTAATTGACACAAAAATTGTACAAATTTGTGGGGTACAATGTAACATTTTAATACATGTCTACATTGTGTAATGCTCAAATCAGGTTAATTAGCACATTCATCACCTCAAACATTTACCATTTCTTTATGGTGAAACATTCAAAATCCTCTCAACTATCTTGAAATATATAATATATTATTGTCAACTATTATTGAAATATATATTATTGTTAACTTCAGTGTACTTATTCCTCCTGACTGTAACTTTGAACCCAATGGCCAGCCTCTCCTCATCCAATCTGTTTTGGTCAGCTTTTTCATTGCTGTGACTGAAAGACCCAACCAGAACAACTGTAGAGGCGGAAAGGTTTATTTAGGAGCTCACAGTTTCAGAGGTCTCAATCCATAGACAGCAGGCTCCAATCCTCAGGGCTTGAGGTGAAGCTGAACATCATGGAGGAGAGGATGGCAGAAGGGAAGCAGCTCATATGATTAGAAAGGGACGGAGGGGGAGGGAGAGGAGCAAGAAAGGGGGAGGTGGGGGGAGGAGAAGGGGGAAGTGGTCTCCACACGTCAGATATAAATATATACCTCAAACCCATGCCCCCAATGCCCCACCTCCTCCAGCCATACCCCACCTGCCTTCAGTTACCACTCAATTAATCCCATCAGGTGATTAATTCACTAATTAGGTTAAGGCTTTCATAACCTAATCATTTCTTTTGTGAATCTTTTTGCATTGTCTCACACTTGAGCTTTTGGGGGGCCATCTCACATCCAAACCATAACACAGTCTGGGGTAACCACTTTCCTGCTCTCAGCTTCTAAGATCAACTTTTTTAGATTTCACATGAGTGAGATCGTGTAGTATTTGTCTTTCTGTTTCTGGCTTATTTCACTTAATATAATGTTCTCTAGGTTCATCCATTGTCACAAATGACAGAATTTCATCCTTTTTAGTGGTTAAATAGTATTCCAATGTGTACCACATTTTCTTCATCCATTCATCTGACATTTAGGTTGTTTCCATATCTTGACTACTAGGAATAGTACTGCAATCAACTTGAAAGTGCAGATAGCTCTTCAACATATGATAGTTCTATTTTTTATTTTTCCACACTTTTCCAATTTGCATTCCTCCCATCAGTTACACCAACCTATTAACAGTAAGTTTCTCTATAAGAAGGGATAACTGAACCAGGTGCGATGGCACACACCTGTAATCCCAGCACTCTGGAAGGCTGAGATGGGAGAATCAGGAGTTCAAAGCCAGCCTCAGCAATGGAGAGGCTCTAAGCAACTCAGTGAGACCTTGTCTCTAAATAAAACACAAAATAGGGCTGAGAGTGTGGCTCAGTGGCCAAGTGCCCCTGAGTTCAAACGCTGGTATCAAAAAGAAGAAGAAGGGACAACTAAGAAATGCACTTTTTGCCCTCCTGTAGTTTCTAAATTTTCTATATTAAATATGTATAATTTTATAATTAGAAAAATAAGATTTTATTTTTTAAAAAACAACCTACTGTCCCTCCATATAGAGGATGAATTCCTCTATAATGCCCTATTTCTGTCTTAGTTCATCCCCCAACTTCAGCCAGGCTGCCTTTTTCTCAGTCCCTGAGTGGCTCAGATAAGAGGAACTTTCAAGCCTCCCTCCTCTCTAAGGATTACCATCTGCCCCCAGAATCCTGAGTACTTTTAGGAAGATGCTGACCCATCTCTGCAAGAGAAACATCATTCTCCTAAATTTACAGACCAAAAAGCCAGGCTCAGAGAGAAGGAAGAATCAGTTGAATCTGGGAGACGTGCCTGGGACCCTAGTGGGACTAAGGGAGCTCAACATAGCAAGCCGAAGCCCTGCTTGGCTCGCCCTCTGGTGGAGAAAAGGCTGCTTAGCACCCAGCAGGATCTACAGGCCATTTTAAAATGCCTTCAGGCCCTATAGTTTAATTTTTTAAATCCTCACCCCACATATTAAAATGCATCTGTGTCCCGCATATCATTTTTATACATACGTAATGTTCGAGTTTGAGTAGATCAACGAACGTATAAAAATCTGAATGAATATTTATATGTTTTAACTTATCATATTTTGAAGCCAATAGCATGCATTTGTAAACTCATTTTTATGGGTTGCTGAAAAAAATTTAGTCCCATGGTTCACAGTACGGGGAATTGAGTTATATGATGTCCACACACCTGGGTGCCAAGGAGGCAGCAGGAGTAGAGACCAGCAATGTGACCACAGCCTGGCTGAAGGAAGACCTGTGTGGATGGGGCTTGATCTCAGGCACAGCCTCAGTGGTGCATGGGAAGGCGTGTATCATGCCCACCCTTCATTCTGCATCTCGACTGCAAACACCAACTGGCCAAGAGCAAGTGAACTGTGGCTTCTCCTTTATCCTCCAATTCATAAAGAATACAGACCCCTCCCCTGGATACCGCCAGAGCTCAGCTGAAACTGTCCAGAACTTTCACCCATCTGGAGAACAAGAGGTCAGTAAACACCATATGAACAGGAAGTCTGGGTTTACTGTCCAAGCCTGGTTTCTACCACCAGGAGCGCATTCTCCGAACTCACAGGTCTTTACCGTCACGTTTCTATAAGCCAAGCTTAATCCACAGTATTCATGTATTAAGAATCTAAAGTTATACAAACAGTATGTCATTCCCTAACACAAGACATACTAATCATTGGAAATGTGTCTCTTTGTCTGAAATAGATGGAAGTATGGTGACTACTGTCTTTCTAGAAGTTTGGACCTGAGGGCTAATGAAGAATCCTCAGATGGGTGCTGTAATGGAAAAAGAAAAAAAAAGAAGTTATTTTCCTCCAAAGCAAACTCTGAAAGACATTTGCTGCCACTGCCTGCTACTATCCCTCCTGGAATGGCTTCTCATCTTGTACTTTAGCAAGGAGAATAACCAACCACAGCTGAAGTCAGCACTGAATTATGAGGAGGGGGAGGCAGATGGGAATAGGGGTCTCTGCCTGATAGGAAGTCCTGGCCTACCGAGAAAGACTATGCTTACAGACAAAAGAAACCAAGACACACAGCATAAAGGACTTCAGGTGATCCAGTTCCTGTGTATGGTTCAAACAGTGAGAAATCAGAAGAGAGATAGTATCTATGAGCCTGACTTTTTCTAACCTCTTAAATATTCTACTGAATATTTCAAAAAATTAGAAGAAAAGATTTTGTTTTCATAATAATGATCAGTATTTGAGGAGACAGATATCTTTAAGAAATAGTGACCCACATATAAGAAAGTAATCACTATAAACTTTCCTTTAGAAAGCCAAAAAGTTGCATTTACTATGCAATAACTTTGAATCAGTTATTTTAAATATATTTAAACAACTAAAAGAAGCCATGTCTTTAAAAAGGAAAACATGAGAATGCTGTACCACCAAATATAGAATAGCAATAGTGAGATAGAAATTATTTTAAAATAGGTAATTATAAATTCTGAAATAACAGAAATTTACATGTTACTTGTGTAACTCAATAACAAGTTTGAGTAGGCAGAAGAAATCTGAATATAAATAGTGGTTATCCAGCCTGAAAAATAGATGAGAAAAAAAAGAAGAATGAGGAAAAACAAACAGAACCTCAATGGCCTTTAGGACACTCTCAAGTATACCAACTTATGCATTATGGAAATTCCAGGAGAGGAGAAAGAATAATGGAAGAAAAAAATGGCCAAAACCTTTTCAAAGTTAATTTAAAACATTAAACACATGTCCAAGATAGTCAACAGACCCCAAGTAGGACAAATTCTAAAAGATTCATACCTATAAATGTCAAAATCAAATTATAGAAGAGAAATCTTGAAGCAATTCATCGCGTATAAGCAATCCTCAGTAAAATTAATAGCTGATTTATTACTGGGAACTACAGAAGCCAGAAGGCAGTGAAGATGACATATTTAAAGTACAGTGTCAGGGGTGGGGTGGCGTCTGTTAACCAAGAATTATGTAGCTAATAAAATTATCCTTCAAAAATGAAGAAAAAATTAAGACAATTCCAGATAGACAAAAACGAAGATAATGTGTCATAATTTCCCTAGAAGACATATTAACAAAAGTCTAAAGTGAAAGGATACTGGACAGTAACTCAAATTCACATGAAGGAAAAAGAGCAGTAGGGAAGGTAATTATACAGGTAAATATAAAAGATGATATAGCTGCATTTTTGTTTGTGTTTTTTCTTCCAACTTAATATAAAGACAACTGCATAAAATAATGTTTATAAGTCTGTTATTAGGCACATAGTATATAATAATGTAGTTGGCATAAAAATAATAACAAAAAAGGGAGAAATGGAGCAATAGAGGAGCAAAGCTTTGTATACTATTGAAATTAAATGGTATTGATCTGAACTAGGCTGTTCTAAATTAAGATGCTAATTGTAATCCCCAGACAGCCATTAATAAAACATTTAAACAAACGTACTAAAATAAAAAAGGGAATTAAAATGATACACCAGAAAAATATCTGTTTAACATAAAGAATAATAAAGGAATAAAGGAATGAAAAGGCAATACATATGGAAAATAAATATCAAAATGGCAGGCATAGATTCTACCTTACTATTAATTGCATTAAACATAAATGGATTAAACACTGAATTAAAAGGCAGATTTTAACAGAATGGATAAATACATTATCCAATTATATGCTGTCTGCAAGAAATATACATTAGATTCAAAGATACAGGTTGAAAGTTAAAAGGTAGAAATATATATATTATATGTATACCATGGTTGCAGTAAACAGAAGAGAAATGGAATGACTATGTTGTTATCACACAAAATAAACTTTATGACTAGATACAAAGAGTAATATTTCATAGCATGAGGAGGCTTAATCTCAGATATATGTAATAACTGTAAACATGTGCATACCTCACAAGACAAACTCAAAATATAAGAAGCAAAAACCTGACAAAACTTAAGGAAAATGTAGACAACAATGTTAACTAGAGACTTCAACACACAAGTCTCAATAAAGAGTAGAAAAATTAGACAAAAGATCGATAAGGAACTAGATTGTAGCATTGCTCTCAATGGTATTTTTTTTACAACTAGAATCAATGCTAATATTCATTAACAGTTGAATAAATAACTATATATCATTATATTTTAAAAAAATAAAATGTTTTCTGATAAGTGATAATGAAAAACCATGACATAAGCTCATCTACTTATATGTTTGTATATATAGGAGGCTGGAACAACATGAATAGAATAATTCTAACAAACATCTATAGAACACTCCACACAACAATAGCAAAATATATAATATTCTCAAGTGGACATGATGCATCTTCCAGGATAGTCCACATATTATAGTGAAAAATAAGTATCCATGAATGTAAAAGGATTTAAATCATACAATGCGTGTTCTCTGATCACAATAGAATGAAATTGAAAATCAATAGCAGAAATAAATTTAAGAAATTTGCAAATATGTGCAAATTAAGTAGCACAGTTATATATAACCAATGGATAAAAATGAATCACTAAGGATATTAGAAATATACTTTGATATCAAAGAAAACAAAGGCAAACTATAACAAATAAACCATACCAAAACATATCAGGTATGTCACAGTAATGTTTAGAGGGAAATGTGTAGGTGTAAATACCTACCTTAAAACGAAAAAAAATAAAAGGGCTGGGGATATAGCTCAGTTGGTAGAGTGCTTGCCTTGTATGCATAAGGCCTTGGGTTCAACCCCCAGTACCACAAAAAGAAAAAAAAAAGAAACAAAAAATCTTAAGTAAATAATCAAACTTCTCACTAAAAAACTAGGAAAAGAAGAGTTAAACCCTTCCCTCCCCTCCCAACAAAAATGCAGAAGGAAAGAAAATATTGAAGAGTAGAGCAGAAAGCAGTAAAACAGACAATGGGGGAGCAAAGAAAGAAAGTCAATGAAACCCAATTTTGTTCTTTGAAAAAAAATCAACAAAATAAGCTAGACTAAGAAAAAAGAGAAAATAATCAAAGTACTAAAATCAGAAATTAAAAAAATGGACATTACAGAAATAAAAATATATCACTTGGGAACACTACCAAATTAAATGACCTACATGACATGAACATTTCTAGAAAAATGCAAACTACTAAAACTCACTTATGAAGAAAAAAAAATCTAAAGCAAGAAATTTGAAAATTTCACATACCTATAAAGGATAGTGAATGAATAATCAAAACATTTCTCACAGAGAAAAGCCCAGGAAAATATGGCTACTTTGGTGAATTCCATTGAACACTTAAAAAAGAATTAATACAAATTTTTTACAAAATCTTCTCCCAAAAAAATACAGAATAAGGCAACATCACATCACTTCCCATCTCATTTACTGAGACCAATATTACCCTGTCTTCATCAGTTTGGGCTGCTGTAACAAAAATACCTAAACTGGACTACTTATAAACAACAGTAACATTTATTGCTGTTTTAGTGAACCTGACAAGAACAATTTGAGGAGGAAAAGTATTGGGGGATTACAGTTTCAGAGTTCTCAGTCCATAGAAGGCCAGCTCCATTCCTTGGGGCTCAGGATGAGGCAGAACATCATGGTGGAAGGGCATGGTGGAGGAAAGTGGCTCAGTATGTTGCACTAAGAAGCAGAGAGACTAAGCTCAGCTCACGAAATATGTCCTCCAAAGGCATGTCCTCAGTGACTCACCTCCTCCAGCCACACTCTACCTGTCTTCAGTTATCACTCAGTTAATCAGAATTAGGGGATTAATGCACTGGTGAGGTTAAGGCTCTCATAACCCATTCATTTCACTGTAAACCTTCTTGCATTGTTTTACAATGAAGCTTTGGGGGACACCTCACATCTAAACTATAACACTTGCAGTTCTTTAAGAAGGAAAATCTGAAATTGAGACAGATTTAGTGCCTAGTAAGGATCAGCTTCCTTATTGATGGTGTCTTTTTTCTGTGTCCTCATATGATGAAAGGGACAAGGGCTCTTCATGGGCCTCTTCCACATAGGCACTAATCCCATTCATAAGTGTTCCCCCCTCATAACATCCCAAAGGTCCCACCTTCTAATGCCATCACATTGGGATTAGAATTCAAAATATGTATGCTGGGAAGACAAACATTCCAGGTACATGGCGCAGACCTGTAAACTCAGCAGTTTGGGAGGCTGAGGCAGGAGGATTGTGATTTCAAAGTCAGCCTCAGCAACTTAGCAAGGCCCTGAGCAACTTAGCAAAACCCCCTCTCTAAATAAATATAAAAGGGGCTGGGAATGTGGCTCAGTGTTTGAGTGCTCAGTTCAATCTATGGTATGAAAAAAATGAAAAAGACTGTAGCATACCTAGATATGAAAACCAGACAAAGGTATCAAGATCTCTCTCTCCTACACACACACACAGAGAGAGAGAGAGAGAGAGAGAGAGAGAGAGAGAGAGAGAGAGAGAGAGAAAGAAAGAAAGAAAGAAAGAAAGAAAGAAAGAAAGAAAGAAAGAAAGAAAGAAGGAAAGAAAAGAGAAAAAAATCTACCTAGCAATATCCCTTATAAATGTACTCAAAAAGGGGCTAGGAATGTAACTCAGTGGCAGAGTTCTTGCCTAGCATATGTGGGGCCTGGGTTCAATCCCCAGTACTGCCAAAAATTAACTAATTAGGGACTGGGGTTGTGGCGCAGTGGTAGCGTGCTTGCCTAGCACGCGTGAGGCACTGAGTTTGATCCTCAGCACCACATAAAAATAAAATAAAGATATTCTGTCCACCTACAACCAAAAAATAAATATTTTTAAAAAATTAACTAATTAATTAATTTAAAAACACAAAAATTCACAAGAAAATCTAGTAAAGCACATGCAGTAACATTTTTTAAAAAAGGATTATACATCATAATCAAGAGGGATTTATCCCAGGATTGCAAGATTGTTTTAACATATGAAAATCAGCCAGTTTAATGGATCATATTAATAAGCAAAAAGGACAAAAATATAGGATTCTCCAATTGATGCAGAAAAAAATTTATAAAATCTAACACTCTTTTATGACATAAACACTAAACCGTCTAAGAATGGAAGGAAACTTTTTCAGCCTGTAAATGGCATCTGCGAAAACACACAGCTAACATCATACTTAATGGTGAAAGACTAAATGTTGTCTTCTCAGGAACAGGACAAGGATGCTCACTTTCATCATTTTTATTCAACATTATAATTATAGGTTCCAACCAGGAAAACTAAGCTAGGAAAAATAAATATGTCAAAAGCATTCGAATCAGAAAGAAGTAATATTATCTCTATTTGCAGATAGCATGATCTCATAATAGAAAATCCTAAGGAATACAAACACACACACACACAAAAGCTATTAGAGCAAATGAACAAGTTTGAGAAGGTTGCAATCAATGATATCAAGATACAAAAACAGTCATATATCTAGACATAAGCAATGAACAATCAGAAAATAAAATTAAGAAAACAATTCTACCTATAAAAGTCTGAAATAATAAGACTTAGGAATAAACCTAATAAAGTAAGTGCAATATTTCTATACTGAAAAGTACAAAAGAACACTGAAAGAAATCAAAGAAAACTTAACTGTATTAGACATCTTTCCATTACTCTTATGAAATACCTCAGGCAGAAAAACTTATACAGTAAATAGTTGTATTTAGTTCACAGTTTGGGAGGTTCGAGGGCATAGCACTGCCTTAACAGCTAATTCACGTCATGGTACACAGCAATGACAGGAGCACATATGGGAGCAAACAATCACATTTCTACATAGGAAGCCAGAGAGCAACTTGAGGGTCCAGCTTAAGCTTTTATAATAGTTTGCTCTTGTAAGAATAATTCAGGACCCATGAGAAAATACTTTACCTCCTCTAAGGACAGGGAAATTAATGACACAAGGGCCTCACATTCCAGTGATAGCCAGGAAGCAAGGAGACAGCATATTTTTATGACAAAGCCCCCTGCACCCACCACACACAAACACTATAGTATAAATCCATCAATGGATTAAACTTCACCTCCTAAAGATTCCACCAGTATACCACCCTGGGAAGCAAGCCTCCAATACATGAACCCTTGAGAGACGAACCACATCCACACCATGGTACTAATTACATAAAAAGACATCCTGTGCTCACAAATTGAAGGATGTAATATTGTTAAGATGATAATACTCCTTAAACTGATCTAGAGATTCAACATTCTGTCTGTCTTTTTTGCAGAAATAGACAAGCTGATCTTAAAATTAAAATGGAAACAGAAGGGACTCAGAATAGCCAAGGAAATCTTGAAGAAAGTTGGAGGACTCATATTTCCTAATTTTAAAGCTTACTACAAAATTACAATGATTTTAAAATGGGCAGTACTGGTAAAGAATGGACAAAAACATCAATGAAATAAAATGGAAAGTCCAAAAATAAATTTAAACATTTATGCTTTATTGATTTCCAATAAAGTTTTTAGGGCAACTCAATGCAGCAATGAATCACCTTTTCCATAAACTGTGCTAGAACAAATGAGTATCCGGATGCAAAAAGAATGAATTTTCATCTCTGCCTCACACTATAGGCAAAAGTTAACTCGAAAAAGATCAAAGACCTAAATTTAATAGGTAAAACTATAAAACACTTAGAAGAAATTATAGGTAAATCTTTGTGACTTTGGATTAAGCAATGTATGCAAAGATACTCCCTGCCCTCCCCCCCCCCGGCAAAATATAAACTAGACTTCATCAAAATATAAAACTTTGTGCTTCAGAGGGCACTATCAAGGAAGTAAAAGGATAACCCACAAAATGAAGGGAAAATTGCAAATTATTTATTTGATAAGGATCCAAAATACATAAATCTATAATAAAAACAATAAAAATGGATAAGGATTCGAATAAACATTTCTTACAAAACTGTACAAGTGACCAATATGCACACAAAAATATCCATTCAGCATCAATGGATATTAGGTAAATGTAAATCAAAACCCAGTAAAACATCACTTTATAACCCTTAGAGTTGCTATAATCAAAAAGACAAGTAATAGCATGTGATGGTGAATGTAGAGACATTAGAATCTCATACCCTCTGAGAAGAATGCAAAAGGGTGCTATCACTTTGTAAAGTAGTCTGGAGTTCCTCAGAAGAGTTAACAAAGAGTTATCACATTACCCAGTGATTCCGCTCCTAAATGTATAGAACTGAAAACATTTGTCCACCCCAAAACTTGTACATAAATATTCATAAAATCATTATGCATAATAGCCAAAAAGCAGAAAAAAACTGTTCCATCAATTGGTGAATGGATAAACAAATGTGGTATATCTATAAATGGAATATTATTCAGCCACAAAAAAAGAATGTATACTGATACATGTTTCAATATAAATGAACCTTGAAAAATGTTGTGCTAAGTAAAAGAAGTCATACACAGAATCTGCATGATTCCATTTATATGAAATATTCAAAACAGACAAATACAAAGAGTTAGAATATAGATTAATAGTTGTCAGGGGATCGTGGAGGGAAAAATAGAGAGTGAGTGCTAGTGGGTCTGAAGTTGCTTTGAGGGGTTATAAAAATGTTCTAAAATTAGCAGTGAAAGTTGTTAGATAGCAGTTGAAAATATGCTAAAAATGACTAAGTCGTATACTTTAAATGAGTGGATTTTATTATATGGAAAGCATATGTCAATTTCAAAAGAATAAAGGCAAAAAAAATATCTATTAGATGAAGAACAACTAAAAGAACTTGTTGCCCAGAAAGAAGAGGAACCAAAATGACTATCTTAGTGAATATAGTAAACTAATTTCCTTTAAAAATATGATGACTACTGAAGGGAAAGTTTACAACATTGTCTATTAGGGCAGTCAATGTTTCTAGACGTAATACACATGATATATATACCATTGAACAGAGAAGGATAAACAGTTCTCTAGACTACAAGGCTTCTATGCTTTATTTGAAATACTTGCTCTCAGTAGACTATGAAAATTTAGGTTGCAATTCCTAGAGAAATCATGAAGGAATAAAAATAAAGTGATAAAGCCCAACAAGGCCTACAGATAACTTAGTAGAATACTCTCTAAATTTTAATTTAAAAATTTACATACTCAAAAAAAAAGAAGCAGCAGGAAAGAGAGAAGAACAAAAAATTAGAGGGCACAAAAAACCAGATAATAAAATGGTAAACTTAAATCCAAATAAATCAGTAATTACATTAAATGTAAATGGTCCAACACACCAACTAAAAGACATTAAATCTCAATTGAATTTTTTAAAAGATCCTAATATATGATATAAAAAGCCAAAGTCTTTCCTGTGCCTTACAAAATCCTGTAAGATTTGTCCTATCCATTTACTCTGACCTCATCTCCTACTTCTCTTTGCCTTCATTCACCCTAGACCTGACTGCTAAATTCACAGAAAACACATATTAAACCTCACCACAGGAATGCAGTCATCAAAATTCAGAATGTTAAGAAACTACTGGACCTATAACCTAGTCTCCCCAACAAATCAACTTCAAGGAGGGTAAAAGATGGAAGGGGGGACTTCTAGATTAGATGAGCCTTAAGACATTGACCAGCAGCAAATTTAAGTCTCAATATATGCTCAGATTTATACACACACACACACACACACGTGCACACATGTGTGTGTATATAATAATTGGGGGACTTTGTACCCTGACTGGATGTGTGACATCAAATAATTAAGAAATTATTGCTAATTTTAGTTGCAAATAGGATTTAAGTGGGATTTTGAATGTTCTTGAAGAGTCTTTCCCATTTAGAAATACATGATGAAATATTTATGGATGTATTGATATAGCAACAAACTAGGGGTAGGAGGGATGTAAGAACATCAATCACTAATTGTTCTTGAAGTCAAATAATGGATACAAAAAATTCATCTTTATATAAAGATTAAGTTGTTGGTATGTTTAAAATTTTCCATGTGATTTAGTCAGCTATCCATTGTTGTGATGAAAGCCCTAAACAACTTAAAAGGAGAAAAGATTTATTTTGGCTCATGGTTTCAAGAGATTTCAGTCCATGGTCACTTGGCTCTATTGGTTCTGGGCCTGTGATAAGGCAGAACATTCTGGTGGAGAGTGCATGATAGAGCAAAGTTTCTCACCCAGTACAGCCAGGAAGCAAGGAGAGAGCATGTTTTTATGACAAAGCCCCCCTGCACCCCCCATACACAAACACTATAGTATAAATCCATCAATGGATTAAACTATTGAGGTCAGAGCTCTCATGATCTAATCACCTCTAAAAGGTCTTATCTCTGAATATACTGCACTGAGGACCAAGCCTTCAATGTTTGATCTTTTTGAGGACATTTAAGATCCAAATCATAATAGCAGTGGTCTCCAAAATCTGAGGGTCTACCATGTCAGGCATATAGGCCAAAGAATGACTCACAGGTTGTTGGGAAACATCAGAACCACTACTGAAAAGTATATAGCATGGTGGTTTCAGCTGTCAGCTCTAGACACCAACACAGGGGTCTGCCACTATTTATCAGTGTGACCTTGGACTTTACTTCTCCATTCCTGCATTTCCTCAGAAGTGAAATGGAGTAACAGCATCTACCCTATGGCTCTGTTGTGAAGAGTAAATGAACTCATAGGTATAAAGCAGTCTTAGAATATCATCTGGTCCATAGAAATCTCTCAAAAATATTATTATTCCTGTTACTATTATTACATATGAAAACAAGCTGAAATGAACCAGGGTCTTAAAACAAATGTATCGAAAATATGTTTTTAATCTTGATGAAGTTCACAAATGACATAATTTTGACATTTCCTTAAACAAATTATACAACCGTGTTCTTAGACAAGGCACAAAATCACCATTACCATGTGTGTTCCCAGAGGCTACAAGAGGCAGTGATTTCATGTCCTCTAAGTTTTGGCAGAGCTGCCATGATCAACAGGATGGTCCTCAACCAATTTGCTATTAGATAAGCCAATGGGAAATGCCATCACATTTACTGAACATAGCATTAAATATAAAAATGATGCACAATAAATATGGAAGTAGCTTATTTTACATTCATTTGCATTCCTTTCAAGGGACAATGGTGCTTTTTTTTTTTTCCAGTATCTACTAGGATGCAAACGTGTGTATCTTCCATGGGGCCTTCCCACCACGCTGCTGTCAACAGAAATTAATAGAAGTGGTGAGTTCAGCTTCATGGTAACCTGAGATGAGAGAAGAAAAAAAGAGAAAAACACAAGAGAAAGAAGAGAAGAAGAAAAAGGAAGGAGGAAAAGGAGAGGAGGAAAAAGATAAGGAAAAAAAGGAAAAGAAGTGAAAAACCACAATTATCACTGGAAAAAAAACTACTAATTTACAGAAGTGATTTTTTCACTAAACAGCATTTATGAGTTATAGTTATAGTTATGAGATATTAGCATGCCTATAAGATAAATGAAAGGGCTGGGATTGTGGCTCAGTGGTAAAGCGCTTGCCTCGCATGCGTGAAGCACTGGGTTCGATCCTCAGCACCACATAAAAAAATAAAATAAAGTATTGCGTCCATCTACAACTAAAAAAATATTTAAAAAAAAAGATAAATGAAGATAAAAATAATTCAACTGTCATCATTAATACTGATGGCATTGTGATTATAGCTCTCTGGTCTGAATCTGTGAACACTGACCAAGGGTTGAGCCCCTTTTGAACCTGGGCTCCTGAGTGAGGACTGGTCTTGGTTAAGATTTGAATCTAGGATTTTCTTCATTTCTTTTCTCAGAAAAATAACATTGCATCTCAGAAACTTGTCTCAGCATTCTGAATTTAAGCTCAGTTCTAGAAGGAATTCACTGTGTCAGGAGGAAGAATGGAACTGAAGAGAAAGGACCTGAAGAACCTAGCAGGATCAGCAGGTTTCAAAATGTGAACCCCAATTTCCAAAATCCTCCCCCTCCTCTCCCATAGCACAGGGCAGTCACCTTCTTCCTGGGTCATTTAGCTGCTCAGGATCGAAGGTCTCTACGGCGCCGGCCAAAGCCTTTGGAACCCACATTGGTGGGCACGAAGTTGTCCTTTACCACACCCCCTGATCTGCTCAGCAAGCCTGCCAGCCGGTGAGTCACACAGGTGGCAGTGTTGCAGGCTCGCTTCTGGGCTGTGACGCTGGTTTGCAGGATGGAGAGAGAAGAGAAGGCCTGTCAGTGAGTGCTAGAGGAGGAGCCCACCCCACGGGACCTTAATAAAGAAAACTGCAGCTCTTAGACATACCACTTAACAATAAGTGTTTCTCCTAAGTGCAATTATCAAAGATGTTAGGGGAAATGGCCTGGCAGCCTTTGGTAGGAGCTCTGCCCAAAAACATCACCAAAAAGAGTTCCCAGTTATGGGGTACATGTTGAAACCCTGCATTTATCATTCAAGAGAGTGAGTGGCAAGACCCAGCCCCACCCCAAAACGCTCAATGCATACATAGAGACCATATCCCAGCCATAGCAGCAACAAAACCACTTTCCACAGGAAAATGAAATTTCCCTAAAGTCTTACCTTAAATCAGCTCAGAGGACCTGGTTTGTAGCATCCTTTTCCAGAAATTCTTACCTGCTCCTTAGGACACTGTTCTTCCTGCTGGAGCTGGATCACGGAGATCACCCACCAAGCCCTATATCCACCTACCCTAAAGCTAAGGCTTCATCTAAGCCTAGGCACTGGACACTTATAAGCCTTGGCCATAGACCAGGGCAAAGACCACCAGAGCTCAGGTTCTTTTAGAAAAATAGATTTATTTGTCAAATGGTGGAGTATGGGGCACGTGCTTATTTCAGTACATGAAAAAGCAGAAACTGGAAAGCTATGCTACAAAATTCTCTGAGGGCTTAAGTTTTCCCTGTTGTCTCTTACCTCTGATCTATGACTTCTCTCTCCCTTTCCATTCTGAGGTCCCCAACATTCTCAGTCATAAGCAAAGCTACTAATACCAGCTTGAAGAACATTCAGAGAGGAATCTACATGCATCAAGTTCATAAAGGGGAACTAGAAAGGAAATCAGGAAGGAGCGGGAGGAATTCAGTTGGCATCCTGGGCACCCCAATGTGAAGGTAGCAGTCCTGCAAGTTGTTGGCCAAATCCCTTTTCTTGACAGGTGTTTAAGGCCCAAAGTTGATGCCACAGAAGGTATGAAAGTTGTTCAGATCCTGCCAGTATGTGTTCAACACGCAGGTATTCAGATTACCACATTGCTTAGCTCCAAGCTGCAGGAAAAAGACATGCCAGGCAGTACCATGCACCAGGGCTAGGCCCTGTGGACAGCCAGCAGAAAGTTAGACCAGACAGGGGAACAAAGAGGGAGACAGGAGAAGAGGGAACGGGTCAGGGAAGCTCAAACATCCTCCATTATGAGGGCTCACAGGTGCACTGGGCCAGGGAAGTGGTAAGGAAGGGTGACCTTTTCTGACATTCCACATGCTCTGCAGACCTTCAAGCTTGCTTGGCAGAGGGTTCTTTGGGCAGATACAGGTCAATACATGCCTCTGCTACGGCAGTCCTGGGGCCAGGCCAGGGTTGGTCTCTTTTCCAAGATCAGGGTATACAGGCAGGTAGATCTAGGGAAGGGTGCTCTCCCTGGACTTGTGACAACATGCACATCTCTCTAGATGCCCCAGACCTACCTCAGACACAATGCTATTTGTCCCTATCCCCTGAAAGCCCTTCACCTTCACTTCACAAATGTGAAATGAAGGCTCCTTGTAGGTATGTAAGAATAACATACTCAGGTGAAATTTCTAAAACCAGGGATACAGACTCCATCCTCTGGCTTCACACTTGCTATTTCTAATTCATCCAGTCCTGGGATGTCTCTCAGTTCTGAAAGACCAACTTCCATAGTTAGTGATTCCATACTCTTCATTTCGTTTCCCCATAACTTTCAGAAATTGGTCTTTTTAATGTGTCTAACCACAGTCCCTCCAGTCACAGCAGTGTCTCTGTTTTCCATGAGCCCTGAGAATAGCTGGGTTCCACATCCAGCTGAATAAGGACAGCCTGCTGGACTTCTGGGCAGGTGAGTTTTTCCTACCTCCCTGGAGTAGGTCCTCCTCTGTATGTCAGGCCCAAGTGGGGAGTCTTACCTGTAATCCCCTGTTTCCTGTTCCAGGTCACTGGCCTTCAGCTGCACATAGTCCTGCACCAGTGCGGCCAGCAGGAGGCGTGCTTCCTTCTCATTGAGTGTGGTCAGGTCTGGGCTGCTCTCCAAGGCAGACCTGCAGAGGGGAAACAAACCCAGTGCAACCTCTGAGCCCCTGCCTGCCTCTTTCCTGGAATAAGCAGCCAGGCCTCCTGGTCCCTGCTTCTTCCCCTAAGGATATAGCTGCCCTTTCTCCCAGGGGACAAGGAATGAGGCCAATTTCCACCTGAAGACGCTGATTCAGAGGAACCACACAGACTCCTAAGGCATAGAGCAGTCTGATCCCTAGGGCAATGGGAAAGGAGTGTGCTTCTGGTTTCAGGTTGTCTCACCTGAGTGGTGCTGCTTGGAGACTGACTGCCTGGCATAGGACCAAGATGCTGAGAGCCAGGAAGGGCGAGAATTTCCGGAAGCCCATGACGCCTCTCTGTAAAGGGAGAATGACGTTATCACTGCACCAGGACCACAAACCTAGCTTCTAGTCCTGTCCTTGCCACAACTGTCATGTGACCTCAAGCAGATAACTTCACCTCCTGGTGCCTCAGTTCCTTTATTTGCCAGAGGCTGCTGTGAATCTCAAAAGTTGTAGTCAATGGTTTGATAGAGCAGAGGCGAGTGCGGGCGGGCGGAGAGGAGGTGGATTTGGGTTCTGTCCTCTGGCAGGACAGAGAGAAGCCATTTGCGCCCCATATGCACACATTTTGCCCTAATATGTTAAGAAACCATGAGCCGACCCACCCTGCTGTCCATTTGCCTTTCGTTGTGCCTGTCTTCTCCCTGACTGAAATTTTACGATCACCTTCTCAGCTGGTGGTCCAGCCAAAGCGTGCGGGCAGGAGGCTGGAAGGGTGAATTGGAAAGGGGCACTAGTCTCTCAGTCTGAGGATTTGGATTTGGAGTTTTTTGTTTTTTGTTTTTCTTTTTTGACGCGTCGGTTACAGGTGCCTTAGAACTGCAGAAGCGCAGTTTAGCAGCATTTGCTGGGCGTCCGCCCTTGGATTTGAGCCCACGGTTCAGATCGGTTAACAGCACTACCCCAGATCCGGTACCACGTCCTTGCAACGCTCGCGGGCTGGAGATGCCTCAAAGGAAAAATTTCAGGGCTCCACTTTCCTAACGTGATCACTAAAGACACAGACAGCGTAGGTCACTCCCAGACCAAACTCCTACAGAACAGTGCACGCCGACGCTCTCCAAATGCAGAAGTCAGACACGCCTACCTGAACTTGCCCAGCTTCCAGCGCCTAGGTGGAGCTCAAGGGGTGCTGGGGATCCCATACGCTCTAGTTAGGATAAAATGCCTGGACAGCCCTAACAGCACACCTTCACTCCAGCCAGAAGGGAGTAGTCCCACCCGGCTGCGGACAGGCGGAATGGCGGAGAGATGAAAGAAAGGCAGGCAGGCAGATGGAGCAAAGTTGAGGAATTAAAGGAGAGAAGCAGATTATCAGAGTGAGCAGAATGAGAAGTTTCTCACCTGGTAACTCGAGTTTCAGTACTGAGGAGCGACGGATCCACCCAAGAACACAACACCTGCTGTGGGCGCCTTCTCGCCGGAGCCCCGGGGCTCTTATTCTAGTGATATCTGGAACGGGGGGGGGGTGCCCACACGCCAGCTCCGCCAATCCTAAGTGGCCAATCAGAAGACCAACCCAGCTCCTCCGAATGCGTCACACCTCTCGCTACCTACTCTGATTCTGGAGGTTGGGGGCATCCGCTCCCGCCTTCACTCGCGTTGAGGTCATTGTTGGGAGAGGGAGTGCCCAAGAGAGGGCGGATACATCTAGAACGCGGAGGCAACTTGGGGGAATTTGGTGAGTCCAGAGTTTCTCCTACCTCCTTGAAGCCTGAACTCCAGCCTCACCTACTTCTGCGGGATAATAGGGGCAAGATCCGGATCACGTGGACCCCCAGGGGGGTTGAATTGTAATCTTGGGTTCTAAAAGGACTTCAGCAGAAATAGCCTCGGAGGAGGAGTGACGGAGGAGGAGTGATGGGAGAGAGGGCCCTTGAAACATTCTCTTTGAATCTCTGTGCTCCTGGGATATTCCTCCCACACGCGTGCCCAAGTGCCCAGAGTCCTTAAAAAAGGCTGTTTTGCTTTCAATCTGGCAACCAAGCCTCCTCCGCCTCACTCTTCTGAAACGGTAGAAACAGAAGAGAGGACTGGGGAGAGGGCTAATTTGGCCCTGCATGTACAGAGGGGTTTGCATCCCTTTATCCACCAAGTACCTCCAAATTCTAGACTGTGGGTTCCACATCCTCTGCCCCAACCCGGACCCTTAACTGCCGTACAGCTGCCCTGCCCCTCAGGCTTCTGTTTGCCAAACTGCAGTGCTGGGACTACCTGTGCCCAGGTCTCCATCTCTCTTGCTCTTCATCCCCCTCACACTTCCCTGAAGTCCCTGAGAGCTGAGCGCCCAAACGTGGAGAGGACGAGAGCTGCGGCCCTGGAGGCGGCCTTCGTGTGGACTTTGACATCTGTTCGATGCACACCAGTAGGTGCGCATCACCCAAGCCCTTGGACCCCCGCCACATGCTCTGCATTTCGCATTCACAAACCCAGCCTCTCGGACAGAGCGCTCCCTGGAAAACACTTGCTGTCATCAGCCTCCCGCAAAAGGGCGCGCGTGCACTAATCCAAAGCAACGACCCCCTGGCGCGAAAGCACCCAAGTGTTCCTGCTCTCGGAAATAGGTACGTTTTATACACAGAGAGGTACACATTGTCCCCCACACATGCACATCGACCAACGCACATCCGCACACACGAACTCACGAATTCAGCCTCTCCCTTTTTTCTTACTGAAAGCCGAGTTCTCAGAGTGGACGCTGCCCACTCCCCCCGCCTTGGGAAATAAGATCCCAGCTCTGGCCAGAGGAGCTTGCAGCTGGGTGGGGTAGGGGCGGTGAGGATAAAAAGAGGAATGCCACCCACTCCCTGGTTTTCAGGCTTGCCCTGCATAGTTTGGCAGCTGCGCAGCTGTCCCCAAATGTACCCACCCGCACCCCTGCAGCCGCGCAGGGAATTAGGGGAAGCCCAGGAGTGTGGGGAAGGAGATGAAGCCAGAGGCTCATCAGATTCTCTCAGCTAGTGCTCACTGTTTCTGTGAGTCAGAAAGGAGCTCAGGGAATGCCCCTCTAGGTCCTCTGGGTCATATGTCTGTGATGGGTTGACGTCTAGTACTGGAGCAATCAAAACTCCAGGTGAAACCCAGAAAAATTCCAACCGTCAACTCAGTAAGTCCTACTGGGGACTGCAGTCCAGGTGCACAGAGAGCAACCAGGGAGATCAAGTCTCTGCCTCTTTCCTTGGGAAGGCAGTGCTGTACCTAGAACGTGGCTCTGGCTGTGATGAACTAAAATTACAGCAGGAAGGCTCCCAAGACCTTTGTAATTCCACACTAGGCCCCGAGATTTCTAAGGGATTCTTCTACATAAAAGCAGGGTTTCTCTGCACCGTGATTGCTGGGTTCGCTTTCAGATGGAACAAGGGTCACTAAGGCAGCCTTTACTTTGGGACCTTCCTACCAAAGCCATGTAAATAATAAAGACACATCTGTGGAGATTTGTGCCTACCTACACTATCTTTTCCTGGACAACCAACCACATTCTCTGAGTTCTGGCAGAGCTCCACAGAAGCTCTGAGTTAGTGTGGCCAGGTGAGAGGGCAGTACTTATAAGTGATGGTTGGGAACACCCTAGTCCTTGAGCCCCTGTCTCTGTAGCCTTGCAGGAATCATCAATGGCTTGGGGGATCTAGGAAGCAGGTGAGGAGCACAAGAGGAGTCTTGATTCTTATTTGGCCTCTTGTGAAGCCCCCAATTTTTTTTAAAATATTTATTTTTTAGTTGTAGGTGGACAGAATATCTTTATTTTATTTTTATGTGGTGCTGAGGGTCGAACCCAGTGCCTCCCGCATGCTAGGCGAGCACGCTACCACTGCGCTACAACCCCAGCCCCGAAGCCCCCAATTTTTAATTTGGAAGTTGGAAAGCCAACAGGATCTCCAAAGACCAGGTTTGTGACACTAGGATTTTTTTTGAGGTATTAGAACAGACAGCTATACTGGCACTAAGTAGGGCACAATCCTGAGCTGAGCCCAGTGCTCTACAGACATTCTAGGTGATCCACAATATGCACAGAACTACTGCTGGGGTGGAGTAGGCGGTGGTTTCTATAAAGGCAGCAAAGACTCATCCTGATAAGTATACCCGGTTTTGTGAGTTGGTTCTCTTCTTAGGTGTCCCAACAGGACCAGCTATTTTAGCTCAAAGCATCCAACGTAATTGGACCTAGTCTTCTTCCTCCACTAGTGTCTTTGGCCAATGATGGCACATAGTAGGTGCACAGCAAATGCTCAGCGAAAGCAGAAAGAGACAACAGTTCCATTAGCCTAAGAATCAGACAGTAAATTTGCAGCCAAGTTGAATTGGGCTGTAGACCTAATTTAGATTCGTTAAATGGAAGAGCACATAGTTGATCTGAATGTGCACCTCTTTTTATTTAATAAAAGGAATTAGTGTCCTGATAAAAACTTTTAGGGATCTAATGTGAAAGGAAGTACTGAAGTCTTCTCTTCGGGAGTCCACCAGCTTGAAAAGCAAAACATGGCAATTTTCCTCAGCCCATCCTTGTATTATATTAGTGCATGAATGGGAAGAAAAGTCAATAAGATAATTTACTTTCAAAATTGAGAAAATTGCATCTTGATTTCCCTGGAACTATTTTGAGTTTCAAGGCATCTCCAATAAACCTAACTAGCATGAGGATTTACTGAGAATAGTTTCCTAGGAATATCTTCAGCTTTCAAATCATCTTTTAAATATTTTGATGTTCAGCTTAAATATTTTACATCATTACTTTTAGGTTTTGAAAATGGTAGTATTAAATTTCAAAAAGAAGTTCCATATGCTATAGCTTTTGAAGTCTATTTTTATTTATTTTAACTTACTCTCTCTTTTCTTATCAAATTTCCTAAGAAGACATATTCCATAGGAGAAAGTTTTATTCATTCAACATACATTTATTGAGAACTTACTATGTGCCGGGCATTGTTCTAGGTACTAAGAATTCACAGTAAACAAAACAAAAACTCCTGTCCTCCAGGTGCTTGTATTACGGTAATGGACTTAACAGGAGTCCTTGTCTGTCATCTCTTCCTCAGAATAAAATATATCCTATTCTAATAGCCTCTCAATACAGTCAATACAGTAATATCTATTTGTCAAATCAGTAGTCAGGGTTTATATAATTAACACTATAAATATGTTATTCTCAGCTGAGCCAGAGTGCTTTGATTACATTTCTTTGCATATTTGTTTTATTTTGATTAGTAATTCCCTCTTTTCACTTGCCTAGTTCTAGTTTTCTTTCTGCCTATCACTCATTTGCCTCTTTTCCTGGACTTTATCTGTTCCTCCTCACTGATGATTACTCCCTTGCTTCCTCACTTTGGTGGAGCGCATATTCACCACTGTATGATTAATCATTTTCCTTGGGAAGAATTCTAGGTCAGAAATTATTTTCACTCTGAATTTTCAAGGAATTCTCTCTCCACTTCTACTTCTTTCCTCCTGTCCTTTTTTTTGAATGTTGTCATCCATCTTTTTTTTTTTTTTTTTGCTTTGGAATCCCTGTCTTATTTTTCTCACTAGTTTTTGAAATTTCCATGAAGGTGTACCTTGGTGGGGACCATTTTTATGTGCTGTTCTGAGTATTGAGGGAATACTTGCAATCTGGAATTCCATGTCCTTCAATGCAGGAAATTTTTTTCTTTGTTTCTTTGATAATTTCCTCCTATCATTTTTGTTGTCATTGTTATTCAACTTCTTAGGAGATTTTCTTTTTAAAATTGTTTTAAAATTGTTTGGGTATTTTCAACTTTCAAGAGTTTTTATTTTATTCTCTAAATGTACGTTTTTATCTACCTCTTGTATTTATTCAATGGGTGCACCATCTTCTAGCTTTCCAAGGCTATTAAATATAGGTTATTTGTTCTGTTCTTATGACAGCTAATCTTCACATTTCTAGTTCTCCTCAGCTGTTGATTTATATTGAAGAGGGAGGCAATAAATTGCTAATCAGAAGATGAGGTTGGAAGAGTTGTCTGCACAGGATCCTGAGTATAGAATGCTCAGTTGGGAAGTGACTTTGCTATTTGTAGAGGGAGGGAGAACTCTTAACTATCAGTATTTATGAGTCTTTTCTTTTGGCTTCTTGTTTGCCCTGAGAGGAGTCCCCTCATCTCCCAGGTGGGCTGAAGGTTGGAGTAGAGTATAAACTGATGAGGAAAAAAAGAAGCTTAGAGTCTACCATTCATTATGGTAATCCTCCTCCAGTATTTTCTGGGACCCAGGAGAAATTACAAGAAAATTCAGAACCTATCCCTTTTAAAGGCTTACAATCACTTCTACTTTCTGCCCATCCTGTATCTACCAGGCAAATGTAATCAACCACTCAAAGACCTGAACTTTTCTAGGTCCTCGTTTCTTGATGTCTTTACTGACTGCAGTAAGTGGAAACATTCATTGCTTTACATTGCTTTCCCTTCTGTCAAACCAGGTAAGAAGACTGGCCTGAGGGTGAGAAATATAGACAGTCTTCCCAGAGCCCTCCACTTAGACTCAGTCCTTAGCTGATTCCTATTGTCCATGACAAAACACCTGCCCGGAGACTGCTGTCTCCAAATCCAAAGAAACAGAGATGCCATGGAGACAGTAAAGATGGTGGAATGGGGTGGACATCATAGCCCTAGCTTCATGTATGACTGCATATATGATGTGATTCTACATCACGTACAACTAGAGAAATGAAAAGTTGTGCTCCATCTGTATACAGTGAATCAAAATGCATTCTGCTGTCACGTATACCTAAGTAGAATAAATTTTAAAATTTTTTTTAAAAAGACTAAAAAATATATAGGAATCTGAAATAACTTGACAGTAAAACCACAACCCAATTAAAACATGAGCAAAGGATCTAAATAGACAGTTTTCCAAAGAAGATATGCAAATGGCCAACAGGTACATAAAAAAATCAACACTACTAATCATCAGAGAAATGCAAATTAAAACCATAATGAGATATCACTCACATCTATCAGAATGACTATTATCAGAATGACAAAAGATAAGTGTTAACAGAGGATGTGGAGAAAAGGGAGCCCTTGTACACTATTGTGGGGAATGTAAATTAGTACAACCATTATGGAAAAAAGTATGAGTATTCCTCAAAAAATTTAAAAACAAAACTACTATATGATCCAGTAATCCCACTTCTGAGTATATATCCAAATGAAATGAAATCACTATGTTAAAGAAAAAAAAAGAAACAGAGATGCCAATATCAAGAAGTCCCTTCTAGAGAATATTTTTAGAGTTGTCTGTGCCTGCCAGAGAATGAGCAAAGCATGGTGGCCCAGACCCAAACTGGTCATTCTGAGAGGTGGACAGTCTCAGTGAGTGACGTCAGGAATTACTCAGGTTGGGTTCCTCTGAGATGATTAAAATTCTCTCTGGCTCAGACTCATAGGAACCAAATTGACTTTCCCTGTCTGACAGCATTGTTCCATACTGCAAAGGAGGTAGTGATACTGGTCCTTAAAACTTCCTTGTAAGGCTAATTAGAGTAAAATTTCCATCATTCAGTGCTCTCGATGAGAGTTTGGAGTAAAGTAAATTCCCAGGTAACTGAAACATTGTTTAAATGGAAAGCACACCTTTAAAACACCATCATGGATGGAAACCCTCTTAAAATGCATAACATTCTCCTCTTAACCTTTTCTGCATGACTCACAGCCATCATCAAAAGAACATCAGTCTCAGCGCTGTGTTCTGAGTCAGGATCTGAGTTAGCCAAGTGGTTTACCACCACACTTGCTGACCCCCAACTGCTGTGCTTTTGAGCTCTTGACCCCCCATTTTCAGTTGTTTATTTTCATAGGACCTCATGCTCTTAATTTTGAAATTTTCTTCTATTTCTGTTAATGCTTCTGCCTTTAGCCCCGAACCCAGTCTACCCAGATTTTCACCTCCTAATTCAATTCCATCAAGAAAACTGTAGAAGCATGCTCAGTAGAGGTGGGTGGAGCAAATCAGAAGTAAGAAGAGTTAAGGGAAGTGTCTGAGTGTCTTTCCTGTAATACTAAACAGCTATAATACATTGACTTAGTACAGTCACTCAAAGCCCCTTCTCCTATCTTTTCTAGCCCTCAACTTTAATCTAGATGAAGAGGAGTTCTATATAGATGAGTGTTTTCTTGATGTTAAAGACATTTAAGATAGGCTGTAGGTTTAAAAAAGCATCTTGCAAAACGTACTTCAATAGAACTTTCTGAAATTATGGAGAGGTTCTATATCAGCTGTGTCCAATACAAGAGCCACCAGTAATATGTGGCTTGTGTGCACATGAAACATAGCTAGTGAGACTGAGGGGCTGATTTTTAAATTTTGTTTAGTTTCAATTAATCTGAAAGTAGATCTCTACATATAACAAGTGGCTACTCTACTGAGCAGCACAAGTCCCCAGTTGTTAAATGCACAGATTATGGAGCCAGGATGTCTATTGTTCAAATTCTGGATCCCATGTTATAGCTATGTGACCATAGCAAATAATTCAAACTTTTTGTGCCTGCCTTTGTGACATAAGGATAATACTATTACTTATTTCATAGAGCTGTTGAGAGGATTTCTAAAAGGCAATAGAGTTCTTAGAACAGTGCAGTGCAAATAGTAAATGTTGTAGAAATGCTAATCATTGCCTTATTTTGCATTTCTCCAGAAACAGACCATAGAACAAGAACATGGATACAAACCATTTATTTGGGAGTTGCAGCAGTAAAGGAAAAAGAGACTGAGGCAGAGAAGGGAAAGAAAGCATTTCAGAGCAAAATAATGAGAAGAGTACTGCTGTAGACAGCTGGAGCTTAAACCCTGTTGACCCTCTGGACCACTGTAGAGAGCATGCCTCAGAACTGTCCCACTCAGGGAATGATAAGTTATTTATCCATCAACTCCAATCCATCATCAAGAGTCTCCAGGGGTGCTCATGCCCCAGCACACCTAATCATCCTGCCTAGCAGACCTTCTGTGCCCAGACAAAATCCCCCAGGCAGATAGTTATAGGTGCTTGAAGTAAGAGCTGTGGGTGCAGATGGAAATGGCAAATCCTAGCAGAGTGCCCAGTTTTCTATAGCCCATATTATTATTACCAAGTGTCTGCCACTGCTGACCCTCCCTAGAAATAAGCAGGAATAAGTTTCCCACTCATAATATGTTGTGAAAGATGAACCAAAACGCTGTGGTAGGCTGATGAGACTTCATTAGTTTCTCTGATCTTTCTTATTCTTAAGATCTTTTCCCCCAAGTATCTAGAAGGTCATTTAATGGCTTCTTGGTGCTAGAGTCAATTGTCTTCATCTTTGATCAGCAGGCAAATTCACAAAAGTATCAAGGCCTTCTTTTGTCTCACAGCAATAAATCAACCCCACATAGAAGCCCACATTTTCAAAGAAAATAGAGGCCCTGCTGCCAAACACTCATTGTGACTAGGTGAAATTTGGGGGTCCTAATCCTAATATTAGTTTTCATGTTTGTTTTCTATTGTTTCTTCTCGGATAGATCCTATCTTCTGAAACCTGGCATTTTAGAAGTTTTCTTTAGCTAAGAAATTACTGGAAAATTTCTTGTATTTATTGTTGAAGATAATATATGAGACTTATTTTATGTGTATGGGTATTTTTAGCTCTCTGCCTTAGGTTAAATGTGAATTTTTATAGGTACCCCTTAAAGTACAGAGAGCTATGGGATATGGCAATATGGTTGTTCACAATACTAGTAATTGTTAACACTTGATGTTGTATTAATTTGGGTGCATGTAACAGAATCCTTTGGCTAATTTAAGCAGAAAAAGATTATTAAAAATATCAGGTAGTGTCTTAATCTGTTTTGCACTGATATAACAGAATACCTGAGACTGAGTAGTTTATAAAGAACAGAAATTTATTCTGTAACAGTTTTGGAGGTTGGAAAATCCAAGATCAAGATCAATGCCCTTATATTCAGTCTGGTGATGGCCTTCTTAAATAAGAGTCTTCACAGGGCAGAAGGTAGAAGGTAGAAGGGGAAGTGAACTGACCACTTTTTAAAGCCTCTTTTATAAAAAGCCTTAGTCCCATTAATAAGGAAGGAGCCCTAATAGTCTAATCTCCTCCTAAAGACCCACCTTCTCAACACCACACAGCCAGAAATAATATATCCAGAGAAACCAATCCCATCATGCAAATGTTCTATGAGAAAGTTATAGCAACTTTAACCCCAGGTAACTCTACACATACACCAGACTATCTAGTTTCTTCTCATACAGCTACCATCACAAAGTGCTTAGGTTCTGATTTCCAAAACCTAAGTTTTATGCAGAACTTTAATTGCAAGAAAACCTGGCAAATAATGTTTCTAATTTTCTAGTCTATATAGGAAGTCTTGCAAGATGACTTTGGATGTGTATTGAACAAGCAACCTACCAAATTCTCTATAACTAACCATATAAAAAAGAAGGAATTTGGGAGTCTTCCATCCAAATCTGTTCCTCCCCCATTTTTACCCATTGTGGTAAATGTCAGCACCAATGACTCATTTTTCCCTCATTTATATCAAATCTATCAGGAATTACTATTAATTCTACTCTCTTCACCCCCAAATGTATCCCAAACACCTCCCTTTCTCTCTATCTCTATTTGGGACTCTGAACTAAGCCACCATCATTTTCTGCCTGTCCAATTACAGTAGTTTCCTCATTAGTCTCCCACTTTGATTGATACCACTGTAGTTCCTTCTCCACAGAACACTGAGGGAGCTTTTAAAAGTATGGACCATACTAAGTCACTTTCCTTCTGACAATTCTTCATATCGTTAGGATAAGAAATGTAAATATTTTCCCATAGCTTTTAAGACCTACATGGTCTAGCTCCTGTCTCTCTCCAGTCCTCCCTTTGCCCATACAATGAAAAGTACTAGAACTCATACTCCAAGACCTTTCCCATGCTACAGCTTTTGAATTCACTCATTTATCTGCCTAAAAATCTTTCCCACCAGTCATTCCTTCCCTCCTATACACTGTACCACTCTCACTCTTTTGGTGTCTGGCTTCAAAATCATGAAATCACTAATCAGTGAAGCTGAATCACTCTGTATAAAGACTTTTACTTTTTTTTTTTTAATATTTATGTTTTAGTTGTAGGTGGACACAATATCTTTATTTTATTTTTATGTGGTGCTGAGGATCGAACCCAGTACTCCAGGCGTACTAGGTGAGCACTCTACCACTGAGCCAGACTTTTACTGACCACCCTTCCTATCTAACGTCCCTTCAGTCTCTTTATGACATTAGCCTCTTGTGCTTTCTTTACGGAACTTAGCAGTCTTTGAAATTATCTCTGAAATACATGTATTTGTATATTATTGGTCTTCTATTACTAGACTGTAAGCGCCTCAAGAGCAGTCTCCTTGAATAACTTGTTCATTCTTATATCTCCAGTACCCAAAACAATGCCCAGCACAACAGTAGGGTTAGTAAACATCTGAAGACTGGTGGGAGCATACATATGGGCTTTTTCTGAGAGCATACATCAGGCAAGACAAAACACAGAGAAACTAGAACCTGGAGACTGTAACACATGAAGTAGGGGTTAGCCAACTCTAACTCAGAAGGGATTGGCAGGGTCCAGCTCACATGAGTTACACTAGCATCAGGACAGCCCTTTAGTAAAGGGGTTTTACAAGGTTAGGGCCTTCTACTCAATAGAAATGGGAACCATTCCTCCCTTCTGTCCTGTGAGATCCCATCGGAGGCTGTTTTCCCAGAATTCTTCATATCATTGCATCAACCTCCTTGAACTCACTGTGCTTGCCCCCCAGCTCAGCCTGTGACTCACAAGTACCTTATAGCAAAAGAAATCCAGTAGAGGGCAAAGCCCTCACCTTAACTTCCTTTTAAAGACCTTTGATGTTCTCATGTGTCATTTCATAATTGAGATTGTCAATTAGTCCCCTCATCTCTGATCCTTGCTTTCCTCTCTCCTAGCCAAACTCAACCTTCAGCCCACACAATGAAATTCAACAAAATGAGGTAACAGTGTTCCGTGTGAGTCACTCTGGGCAACTCTGTTCAGAGAGCACTGTGGAGCGAGCAACCAGAGGCCAGGCAAGTGTTTCAGCCATCCAAGAACTGGCAGGCAGCCCGAGAGACACTCACCTGATGATGGACTAGCAGAATGAGTCTTGGAGGAAATGGTTTCCAATAGCTGCAGAGTCACTTGGCTTATGCACAGCAATGCTCTTCTAGATTAAAAACGTTGTCATCATTCACACTTCAATGTGAAAGCCTTTTACACTGTGCTCACATTCCTACAGGTTTCCCTCTACTGCATATTAAAGACAAGACCCTTCCATGAAATGGTGACATCTCTAAGCCACTATTTCACCCAAACAGCCCTACACAATAGATAGAAAATGGTTTGCTGGCCCTGGAAAGGCAAACACAGTCAAAGAGATTTCCATGAGCTGTATTTCTTTGCTGAGCACTCATAAGAAATTTATAACTGTTTGGAAGAAGGCTTTGTTTTCTAAAAGACTTTTTGGTGATTCCTGAGACTCCCTCTTCTTATTCCCGGAGGAGGTCATCTTTTAGATGCTGTCAGTCAGAAAGGAATTGGCAGCCAAGGAGAGGTGCTCAGAGAGGTTTCCAACTAATGCAGCCAGAGGAAAACTGCCAAAGAAGCAGGGCTCCTTAGGATAAGTAAGTTGAAGGATATTTTGGAGATAAAAATAAATCCTTTCTGAAAATGAGAGATGGAAGGATGCTGTATATACAAATTGCCCTGTTCTGAACAATGATATTGTCAGGACTGATCCTGCAGACCAATGACATAAATAAAGATGTTCTCAGATGTGCTCAATGACCCTTTTTTCCAAAGGTATCTCCTGTTTCCATTTCATGCTCATGCTCACAGGATTTTCTCTGGAATTTTCATAAAGATTTCACTGTAGTCAAAATCCTGGTGGTTCCACCTTGGGGCCTTTGGGATAGAGAACTTCTATATAGGGATTGAGGAAATCAATCTAAATACAGAAATTGGCCAAAGACGGATGGGATGCCAGCCCAGTGTCTGAGAGGACACTGCTTCAGATTTTTAATTCCAGACAAAATCAGTCCTGTCACACATATCCCAATGATGAAACACAATGATCAAGAATCTATAAGCTGAGGAACCACTCAAGTCTGAAACATTTCAAGTTACAGAGTATGAATCCCACCCCAACACCCAACCAGAAAATTGAGGGAACTGGAAACCAAAAATTTCCCCTCCCACTGTGAAGGGACTAAGGACTAGAGTATCAAAATTCTGTCCTGATGATGGACTAAAGAGCAAGACAGCTAATCAGTGGAGACAAACACAATAATTCAGGACAAAATACTGGGTTATAAGAGAAGAAGAAAAGGTATTAATCTGGTCCTACATGAAGATCCTAGGATACTGGTTTCTAACTATAACTATTAGCAAAACAAGTAATGATCCACAGAGAGGTCTGAAAAAATCCTGATGGTAGCTGAGCATCCCCAAGCTGACATGTGGCCTGAGCATGGCAAATCGAATGCCCCAACATGATAGAACAGACACATTTAAGATAGTCTACCATAGAGAACTCTCAATTAAAATAGGCAAACAGGAATCACAAGACAGAGATAGACAAAGGGCTTTTATCAATTCTTAAAGAACTCAAAGAACAAACTCCAAGGTACCCTAAATACTGAAGAGCTCATGGATGAATTTTAGGTAGCTAACATGCAGCCAATAGCTTTTGCAAAATTTTTTAATGTCTTGCCCACCATTCTCTTTTCCATCCCTAATCTCTACCAGTAAAACACCTTACACCATGCACTTGGCAATGTAACAAATGTGTGTTCAAAATAAACCAGGTAGTTCAACAGCAAAGCTCTGAAACAGCTTGGCTTGGGGATTTTCCAGGGTATACAGTTCCTGTGGGGAAGGGCCATTTTAATAATAATAATAGGCAACATTTATTTCACAATTCCCACATACCTAAGCTGAGCAAAATATATATAATTATATATAATATTAAGCTAAGTACTATAGATATGTATGATAAAGTATGTATTGTAAAGCATATATACTGTAAAAGATATGTTAGCAAATTCTAAATGGTTTCTATTTTTATACAGTTCATTTTTGCCAAATAATACTTTTAAGAAAATACCTTTCAAATACTTTTAAGGAATAATTCCTGAATGAGGATGAACTAATTGATTTTTCTTTCTTGTTTTATTAATAAATTCTTTAAAGTTTTAACTCTCTTACATGGAATGAATTTCACAAAATCATAGCTCAATCTCTCATAAAATACTGAGAAAATGAATTTATACATGCTGGTAATTAACATAATATCTTAATTGGTGATAATACAGAATTCCCTGATTTGAAAAAAAAGAGAACAAACAAAATATCTCCCGTTTTCAAATACAAATTAATAGAGCTCTTTTTTCCCTGGAATTTTTCTCTTACCTCCTACTACCACTAACCCCAATTCTGCCCCACAAACTAAATGTGAAATGTGCCTACTAAACTTAGAATCTGAGCTAGTGGATATTCCTGCTCTAAGGCCAAAATTAAACAGCTCTGAATTATAAAAAGGCATACAAATTAAAACAACTAGGAAAATGGTTTAAATTCCTATATGATCAAGTGGGAGGGAGAATACTGGTAATTAAATTAATTGTGGGAGCGTTGTTTTGTTTTGCTTTGCTTTTGCCTAATCTGTTAAGAAGATAAATAGAAGATAAGAAGAAGATAAATCCATAGTTAGTACAGTCATTTGTCCACTGGGTCCATCAGACACTGGAGACAAATTCACAAGAACTGTAAAGCTTCTAAAGCCAAATTGCCCAGAGCCTTTTATGTGGCAGGCACTTTGCTAGGTACCACAGGAAAAACAAAAAGTATAAATGTTTTATGAGAATTCATGCTGAAATCTATTCTTGATTACTCCTGTGGAATTTTCTAGGCAGGGAAGAGTCTAGTGGGGTATGAGTCTAGAATAAATCATTATTTCCTGAACACACCTTTATCAGACTCAGTGCTATGGTAATGTGTCCCCCAGAGGCATGTGTTGGAAATGTAATCCCCAATGCAACAATGTTAGGAGACAGAGTCTAATAAGAAGTGCTTAGGGCTGAGGGCTCTGCCTGCATGAATTAATTCACCATCACAGAAGAAGGTTCAATATTTCAAAATAAAAATCTTTATATTTTTTATTATAAAAGAGTGACTTTGGGAGCTGGGCATGGTGGCAGATACCTGTAATCCCAGAGGCTGGGGAGGCTGAGAGGCAGGAGGATCACGAGTTCAAAACCAGTCTTAGCAAAAGCGAGGCACTAAGCAACTCAGTGAGACCCTGTCACTAAATAAAATACAAAATAGGGCTGGGGATGTGGCTCAGTGGTTGAGTGGAGTGTCCCTGAATCAATCCTGAGTACCAAAAAAAGGAGATGACTTTGGCCCCTTTCTCTTCCCCCCAACTCTATCTCTTTCTCCTTTTTTTTACCTTCTGTCCTCTGCCATGGAATGATGCAGCAAGACATCCTTCTCCACATACTAGCTACTAGATTTTGGACTCCCCAACTCCAGAATTATGAGCCAATAAATTTCTGCTCATTATTAATCATCCAGTCTGTTTTTTTGTTAGAGCAGCACAAAATGAACAGAGATACTCAGTTTATTTTTATACTTGCTTCCCATTGTTTGTACCCAACCACATCCCCAATCAAGCAGCCTTAACACAGTTCCCATGGCTTCAGAGCCAGGCCATTAAAGCTGTCTCCGTTCCAGCAACACACATGCAGATTGAGTGGCCTCAGATACAGGGTAGTTTGAGAAGGAAGGACCAGCAGGACCTCTGCTTCCCAGCAGCTTCCTGAGGAGAAAGGGCAGTACAACCCAGAGTGCAGCAAAGTACCACCTCATGGGATAGGTTTGCCCAAGGGGAAAGAAAACACTGGAGGGATGGATTGACTCATCTCCTCTCTTTCCTCCTTCCTCACCTCACCCACTCCAGTCTCTGAGCCACAGGCTATTCCAAATGCAGTAATAGCATATTTGGCTTCTCTTAAGGTATCCTATTAGGCCAAGTAATCAGTTTTGTTTATTATCTATGTACAGTGGCCCACTCAGTAACACATCCTCTCTTTCCCTTGCCTGGCTTCCCATTTCCCCTCAATTCTTCTTTCTTAAGATTAAACTCACCACTAAAATGTTGGGATGTTTTGTCTCAGATTCTATTTTCTAGGACATCCATGCTAAGACAGTATCTTCAGTAGCCCTGGAAAGCAGACCTCATGACAGACTTGGAGATGGATTGCTCACTGATCTGAAAGCATCCGTGCTATAGTTTGGAATAGTGTGTTCCCCAGAGGCCCACGTGTTAAAGGTTTGGGCTCTACCTTGGCACAATTGGCAAGTGGTAAAAACTTTAAGAGGTGGGGCTTAGTGGGAGACTTTAGGCCCCAGGCATGCCCTCAAAGGCAGTTATGGGACTCCAAGCCCCTTCTCACATTTTCACCTCTCAGATGCCATGACACAAGCAGCTTCCTCTACCATGTGCACCCCACCATGGTACACTGCCTCACTGCAGACCCAAAAGCAATAGGGCCAACTGACCACAGACTGAAATCTCAAAAACTGTGAGCTACAATGTAATTTGTTTCTTTGTAAGCTGATTATCTCAGGTGTTTGCCTTAGTAATGGAAAACTGGCTAATACAAACAGGCTCCATTAAGGTGTATGCAGAGTGGTGAGGAACCCTGGCAGGCAGACCTCACAATTACTGGTCTTTTCTTTCACCTGTGGTTAACTAATATGTAAAAGAGCAGGAAATGGGGAATTGAATTTATCACATGGCTATTTCACTTGATTATTATAATTTTGTGGTGTTAAATTGTTTCAGAACCCAGAGAATACTCCATATACCCCAGACAGAATAGCTATTTGTCCTTTCTGCCATTGATACATCCTCTGAATGAGTTTTCGTTCCCTATTCAGCACCACTTCTCATGGTCTTACGACTGCCTGAGACAAAATTTTTCTTCAAAAATTAAGGCAACATAAGACATTTTGAAACAAAAGAAGAGGGAAGAGGGGGAGGAGAAGGAGGAGGAAGAGGAGAAGGAGGAATTGGAAAAAATGTGGCAAGAATTCAAGGCACAGTGTTACTGCACTGACTTGTGAGGTAAGCAGGTGGAGAGCAGTCAACCTGGGAGACTTAATCAACACATCCCTCAGCTTGAAGACTGCTAGACAGTGATGGAAATGATGAAAAATGTTATGGAACTATATATGTTTAAAATATTTTTCTTTTGGTATCCATTCTCACGTGGAGACCATTAACACCAATTGATTTGTGTGTTTATAATCCCCCATTCCCCATTCCACCAGCAACAGACTACAAGCTCTGAAATGGAATGGCCTCATACTATTTATTTGATATATAGTGTATTGTTAATAAATATTTGTTGAATTGAAAAAAAAGATTGCCTGAGATATTATATCTCACACAACACTGCCTGGGACAAAAATGTCCATGTTGCACAAGCAAAATGTAGCCTTTGTTTTCCTAATGCCCAGCCCTCTATGCATCCACTTTATAGAATGGTAGAATAGCCTTTTAAAGACATTTAAGCACCACCTCGGGGACATTCTACAGAGCTAAGCATCTATCTTTTAAGATCCAGTTCATATATTAAGCCAATAACTTATTGTGCCATGTTCTCAGTAACTAGAAAATACAAGAGATGGAAATAATGTTGGTACTTCTCACCATTACTCCCAGAGACACATTTACAGAAATGTGCTTCCTATCCTTGAAAACACCATGCTTCTTATGAAATTATCATAGACAAAAAGTAGATATTTAATTTTTGCTTGTTTGTTGCAGTTCTGGGGATCAAACTTGGGGCCTTGCACTTGATAGACTACTACTAAACTTATTCCAAGCCCCCAAAAGTAGATATTTGAATTGTAAGAAGGACAATTGATTAAATGACAAAAACTAAAGGGAATTGATTGCTTTCAAGAAGGAAAACTATTTCTAGTGATGTGTCATAAGGCTATATGAGCCTTTGGATCAATAATTGGGTCTATCTATTAAACAAATTGTGTAGCTTATGTATGTAAAGACTCAGAGGACTCTCTGGTTCCCAAAGGAAGAAACAGTAATCATCAGATTACTTGCTGTTAGTACCAAAATGGACTTTATCTTGACATTCTGGGGACTGTACAGTGAGCAATCTGAGGTTTGAAGCTTCAGTCAACATCTTGATATTTGAGGACATCTGGAATACCCATTTTTTTTGTCTATTTGGAGGACATATTCTTGTATTCTGTCCTTTTGTGCTTTATATACTTCACTATTCCATTATTTGAGGAATAATTATTATTGTTGTAGAGATACCATATAGGAGTATCACATAGACAGCACATCATTGACATCTCTGTTTAAAGGAAACCTCTGCATGTTACACCTATTTGTTCCTGGGATATATGGAAGATAGTCTCTGATAACAGTTTTAAAGGAAAAAAATACATAAGTCTAGCAACAAAGAATGAGCGCCAGTGGAGCTGTTTAAAGTAAGAGGAAAATTTAAAGTGTTACCAGTAAACATTCACTAATGTAATATTCATAGAGACAGCTGTTCTAAGGACAAAGGTCTGTTGAAAGTAAAAAGATCATGTTGATGTGTGCAGTTCAATGGAACTTGAACCATGAAGAATTATAAAAACTACACCTACAGCAAGATTCTGTTTATAGAACAGGAAAATCCAAAAAGCAAAAAGTCAACCAAGAATGTCTGTATTAAATGGATTATTGGCTAGAAAAATACCAGGATGTCTAATGTATAATATGCAAAATGAGTGAATGAGTGAATGAAAACCCCTTCTATTTGACTTGCTTCAATGTTTTCAGCCTGAGTCTTCTCTCAGAACAGATTCTAACTTCAGGTCTTATAGACTGTGCTCAGATATACAGTTCTGACTGGGCTCAGTGCTATAACTGCATCTGTGCCTAACCTTCCACTCCAAGGAAGAATGCACAGCTGTATTTGAACTTGTATAAACTTCTAAAAACCTTCGCTGATTCTCAGCATAAAATGTGTCCCCTTTAGACTAGGCTGTTAGGTTATTAGGTAGACTCTAGGGAGGTGGGATGTTATGTATGAAGAAATTGTCAGAGATCCTGAAAATACAATTCTATCTTCTATCCTGCAGTGTTCTGGCACAGTTGCTGTGTGATGCTGCCAAGAATTCTATTCATGGGACAGAGCTATTCTGTAGGACTGCCAGGGGAAGCTAGCTCTCTGATTATGTGAAGATAACACAATAGCTGACAGGGGACAAGTGGCATAACCACTCTGCTCACCCATTCAATATTGTTCAAGTGAGTGAACACAGATACTGGCTGGTAATTTGAGCAAGGTCTCACTGTGGTCCCTATCTTGGTGTGGTCTCTATACCAGGTCTTTTTCTAGGCTTTGAGGTCTAGGAACTCATATTTTCTTTCATTGCACCTAGAGTCACTCAGAAATGGGGTACTGACTCCCATAAAATTGAATTCAACAAAGGCTGATGTGTATAATTTGCAAAGAAGGATATACCTTCCTCTTTCCAAGAACTAGAACTTCATGCCTCTTTCTGGAGTCTTCTTCATATTAAGATAACCAAGAAACTAAATTAATCATCAGGATCTTTCTTATTTGTCAGAAAAGAATAGAATCTTTCTGATTTAGCAGAAGAAATTCAATAGTCAACAGGAATACTTCAGGTCAGTATGGTAAGATTCTAGCTATTTCTCCACAGACCAGAATCCTCTGCTAGATATAGTCTGTACCCCTAGGAATGATTTTTACAAACTCTTATCTTATTATTGGCTTCATGTGGGAAATTCTACAAAAACAGATTGCAAAATTTGCTTATATATGCAACTATTGCTTTACTACAAATTATCATGTTCCCTTCCAAAAAAAGAAAAAGAGAAGTAATAGTTTCAGTTAAAGTTGTAATTTTGGGTAGTGAGTAGGTGATAGCTGAATGATAGGATAAATTCTAAAATAATTCTCTGAGTGCAACATAGAACTGGTTTTTAAACTGGTTAGGGGATGAGGGAAAGGGAATGATGACTTAATGATATAATGAATTAATTTTGTAGTGGAGGGATTAACAGTCATATAGAAGAGGTTATGTGTCTTTTGGGTTTATGGCCATATTTTCCCTCATCTTTTGACATTTGTGAATGCTGTTATGGATTGAATGTGTCCTTCCAAGGATCATTTATTGAAGTACTAATTCACAATTTGAAGATGAAGCCTTTGGAGGTAAATTAGATGTGGGTGAGGTGATGAAGATAGACATGTGTCTTCATAAGAAGAATAAAAGACACCGGAGCACTGGCTGGCACTGGCGCTTGCGCGTGCTCTCTCTCTTTTTCTCTCTCTCTGTCTCCACCTCTCACTCACCCAAACCAAGGAGAGGCCATGTGAGCACACAGTAACATAATGGCAACCTACAAGCCAAGGAAAGAGTCCTCGGCATTAAACATACCTTGCTGGCACCTTAATCCTGAACTTCCCAATCTCTAGACCATGAGAAATAAACTTTCATTATTTAAGCTACTCAGTCTGTATTTGTTATGCAGCCCAAAAAGACTAAGATAAATGCCATCTGCAATAAGATCATATACATTTTTATATTCACCTTCCCTAAGTGATGATTTCTTACAGTATTTTTTGCTGGCTCATTTGAAACAAGCAGATTAATTCTTTACCACTATTCCTTGGAATAGTGAGTCAGGGGAGGGTAGTGCTTAAATCCACCAATAAGTAACTGCAAGACTCTTAAATGGCATTTTGGAAATCTTCCAAGAGGAAGCATAAATGTCCTGGGTTCATTTATAGGTCATAATTTGTAATTTGCCTCCAGAGTTTTTAAAAAGAAGTATGTGTTTATATTCAGATTGATGATACTGCATCTTTAACCCTGACTAAATAGGTTTGGGACAATGTATAGGCTACTAAAATTTCTGTGGTGGATCTATTTTCTGAAAGCCTCTTTGAGCTCACCACTCTCAAGGGCTTCACATAGTAAATCATCAGTACTACAGAAATTCATCAAAAAAAAAAAACTGGACCATAGATAAATCTGTAGGAATCTGTGCTCTAGCTGAAATGTGAGATTGATTCTATGATCCAATGACAAGTTTTGTCCATTCCATATATATTTATTTACATACTAAAATGTACCAGGCACTTTGAAGTGTTCCTTACCCACATTTAAAGCAAGCTTCTGCAGTAGTTACTATTACATCTGTTTTACAGCTTGGGGTATGCAGACTGAGAAAGATTAATTAAATTTCAGAAGATTATACATCTAATATGTGGTAAACTAGAAGGGAATTCATACTTGCATTTCATCTCTCTTCTATTTTCACTAAAACCAACTACTTTTTAAACCAACCAAAACATTTTAAAACATGATAAAATTAGTCAACTGAGTATGTGTTAAAAAGTGTCCATTAAATTTAAGAGCTTTATTAACATTGTCAATTAAGAGAAAATCTGCCCAGAGAATAGACGACTTCTACCTGCTCACCTGGAACTGTTTGAAGTGACCCCTACAACAGGTATGAAAGAAGCTAGAGAGAAAAAAAGTGGAGGAAGAGGGGAATATCTCATGAAAATAGAAAAGAGACTAATAGAGTACAGGAAGGGGACCAGGAGATGGAAAGCAGGGAGGGAAAGAAGAGGTACTGGGGAGTGAAATTGATCAGATTCTATTGTTATATCGTGCGCATGCATGAATAGGTAACAAGTCCCTCCATTACGTATAATGATAATGCACCAATAAAAAGAAAAAAATTAAAAATAAATAGAAAAAGAAAAGTATGACAAACTTTTGTATGGGGAGATGAATCTATTTCAGTGACCAAGAAAACCCAGCAAGTAATGCTAGGAAGAGTTGCTTACCCCTCAAAAACCTTGAATCAGTATTCATCCTAGAAAGGAATTATAGTAGGTTTCTACCTCTCTATTAAAAGACCACTCTCAACATTTAAACCAATTCCTGAAATTTTCTGTTCTTCCAAGGTTGACATCCTCAGGAGATTCACTAGGGCTGCTGGCTTTCTGTAGGCCCCTCAAAGGTTCAGTTCTCCAAGAACCCCCACCCTAACCTTATATGAACAACAATAGCACACAATGCTAATTTGGGGCCTCTTTCAAAAATGTGTAGAAATATTCTGCTTTATGTACACCTCATGGGGAAGCTGTTAAGAATGAACCAATAAACCAAAGACTAAACTGTGTAAAACTTGGTTGCTATGGAATATTCATTCATAAACATTCGTGATCTGATATTTAAATTAGATCTAAATACACACCCATTCTCTGTTCTTCTCCTCTCTAGAAACCTTCCACACTCTCTTCTTCTCTTCCCTCACCAACCTGCCCTTCTGCACTACAAGAAATCAGTGTCTACCTTCTCAAACTGCAACCCAGGGAGTGTAAAAGAAATATCGCAAAATAGATGAGCATTAAAAGTGAATCTGTTTAGCACATATTCATTCCCTTCTACACAATGTCTGACTTTGAATTTCCACTTTGATTTTTTTTTTTTTTTGGTACTGGGGATTGGACTCAGGAGTACTTGACCACTGAGACACATCCCTAGCCCTATTTTGTGTTTTATGTAGAGACAGGGTCTCACTGAGTTGCTTAGCACCTCACCATTGCTGAGGCTGGCTTTGAACTCACGATTCTCCTGTCTCAGCCTCCCTAAGTGCTAGGATTACAGACGTGGCTCCACCATGCAGGGCTCACTTTGATTTTTCTTCATGATTTTACTCCTCTAATTTATGCTTCACAGGCTCTTTATTGAACAAAGGAAACCTCCCTTGCCTCCAAGAATGGTATTCTGAGGATTTATGGGGTGAGAGTAGAGTGGAGTTCATGAAGGTTACCAAATATGACAGTTGCTGCAAGGCATCCACCATCAGACTCCTGTGGTGCCCATGGGGTGATGTCCACTGCTGTAGCCAGTGCTCACATAGGAGCCCCTCACCTTCTAGCTGCCCAGCAGCTCTTTGGGGAATGGCTCCTGCTCTACTTTTAGTCTACAGAAAGGCAGAGAATTGACCTCATCCCTGGGTTGTAGAATAGGCATCTCACCTTGGCCTTACCCAAGACTTCCATTAATTCAAGTCCCACTTAAAACACAGCTCCAAGGATTGGTTCCAAGATGGTGGCCTAGATGAATACGGCGTTCCTAGTCTGTCCAGGACCAGGGTTTAAAGTAATGGAAACGTTGTTTCTTGGTAAGTTTTTAGAGGACACCAAACAGCTGCCTCCATGCAGGATCTCCACTCATGTGCCTGCAGGGTCGCAAAACCCCAGCATTTGCAAAGGATCCCAGCCACAAGCTGGTGCAGGATCCCAGCTGAGCACTCTGCCGCAGGACTCTGACCGATTGCCTGTACAAAACCCATTCCCGCAAAGGATCCCTAGCTCCAGCGCCCACACACCCTGCAGAACCTCAGGTCACCCACGCATGCAAGACCCCTAGCCATTGCTCCCATGTGGGACCTCTGGCTTCCGCACAGGACCCTGGCTGCTGCTCTTGTGTGGATCTCCATCTACCAGGGCAGAACTTCCCTGTTCACCTACACCTGGGGACACGGGACAGGATCTGGAGACAAACTTTTACTTCTGCACAGCACACCACAGAGCTGCATCTCCGAACACATTACCCAACAACACCACCCCACCCGGCCCTTCACCCAATCTCTGAAGCAGATGGCTTCTTTGTGAGACTCCAGCTTCACCATCTTTGACCTGAGCAGGCAGATACCAGTAAGCAACAGAAAACTCCACCTACTAAAAGAGAAGGGAAGCAATCCTGTTTATTTACATTGAGACATTTTATGTTTTATTTTTTCCCTTCTATTCTTTTTTTTTCTTTTCTCTTTTCTTCCTTTTTCTTTTTTTCTCTCTCTCACCCTTTTCCCACCCTCACATCCCCAACATTTGTGAAACCAAGTATTTTTTATGCATTAGCTACTATGGACCAGGATATCTGATTAGTATACTACAGTTGTATTATATAGTCTTGTAACTTCCACATTTACATGTTTTATTTTTCTTAATTCTTATGTCTCATTAGTTGTACTCTATTTTCTGCCTACTTACTGGTCTTCCTCAAGTCCCTTATCTCTTTTCTACTAATAGCCAACATCTTTTGGATTCCTCTTTCATGCTTTCTAGGATCTAATAACTATATCCTCACTTCCTACCTCCCTAATATCTCTTCCTACACCCTACCCCTGGTTCTCTCTAAAGCAGAAACTGTAGACCCTTGTGCAAACCTATACAGTAGATGCTAATTAAACTCATAATTTCCATATATTGTGACAAAGCCATAAATGTATTTAGGAGCTATTAGGAGGTACTTGGTTTAAAACTATATATTGTTTATATTGAGATCTGTCAATATTGGTCTTCCCCTTAAAGGAGAGGTATTGGAACCCTGTAGGGAATCTATAAGCCTGTAGGATAAAAACTGTAACACCTCAGATCTGCAGTGCTAGAAGGGAAGACATACAAACAACATGAAAAAACAAGAGAAGAAAGAGCCTCAAACAAATCAAGATACTACATTAGAATCCATGGTCAGCACAGCAGAAGAAATGTCAGAGAAGGAGTTCAGGATGTACAAAATTAAAATGTTCTGTGAAATTAAAGAATGATATAAGAGAGCAAGCCTACATTTTGATAAAGAGCTACATAGGCAAATACAGGAAGCAAAAGATTACTTCAATAAGGAGATAGCGATTCTGAAAAAGAACCAAAGAGAAATCCTCGAAATGAAAAAAACAAACTAAATTAAAAACTCAATAGAAAGCATCACCAGTAGATTAGATCACATGGAAGACAGAACCTCAGACAATGAAGACAAAATATTTAATCTTGAAAACAGAGTTGACCACACAGTGAAGATGGTAAGAAACCAAAAACAGAATATCCAAGAATTATGGGATAACATGAAAAGACCAAATTTAAGAATTATTGGGATAGAAGAAGGCATAGAATATCAAACCAAAGGAATGAACAATCTATTCGATGAAATAATATCAGAAAATTTTCCAAACATGAAGAATGAATTGGATAATCAATTACAAGAGGCTTACAGGACACCAAATGTACAAAATCACAACAGATCTAAACAAAGGCACATCATAATGAAAATGCCTAGTATTCAGAATAAAAAGAGAATCTTAAAAGCTACAAGAGAAAGGAATCAGATTACATATAGGGGGAAAGCAGTTAGGATCTCTGCAGACTTTTCAGCCCAAACTCTTAGAGCTAGAAGAGCTTGGAACAACATATAACAAGCTCTGAAAGACAATAGATGCCAACCAAGAATCTTATATCCAGCAAAATTAAGTTTTAGATTTTATGACAAAATAAAAATCTTCCAAGATAAACAAAAATGAAAAGAATTTACACCAAGAAAGACTGCACTACAGAACATTCTTGGCAAAATCTTTCATGAGGAAGAAATGAAAAAAAAAAATGAAAACCTGCAAAGGGAGGAACTACACTAAAGGAAAGGCCAAAGGAGTTAAAAACTAAAAATAATCCAAAATGTCTGCTAATATAAACCATGTCTCAATAATAACACTGAATGTCAATGGCCTAAACTCAGCAATTAAAAGACATAGACTGGCAGATTGAATCTTTTAAAAATACTCAACAACATGCTGCCTCCAAGAGACTCATCTTATAGAAAGAGACACTCACAGATTGAAGGTGAAAGGATGGAAAAAAATGTATCACTCACAAGGACTGCGTAAACAAGCAGGGGTTTCCATCCTCATATCAGATTAAGTGGACTTCAAGCCAAAGTTAGTGAAAAGGAGAAAGAAGGTAATTTCATACTGCTTAAGGGAATTATACATCAACAAGACATAACAATCTTAAATATCTATGCCCCAAACAATGGGGCAGCCATGTATGTCAAACAAACACTTCTCAACTTGAAGGATCAAATAGACCACAACACAATAGTACTGGGTGACTTTAACACATCTCTCTCACCACTACATAGATCTTCCAAACAAAAACTAAACAAAGAATCTACAAAACTCAATAGAACAATCAATAATCTAGACTTAACAGACATATATAGAATATTTCATCCTTCAATAAGCAAATACACTTTTTTCTCAGCAGCACATGGATCCTTCCCCAAAATAGATCATATGCTATACCACAAAGCTAGTCTTAGCAAATACAAAAAAATAGAGATACTACCCTGAATTCTATCTGACCATAATGGAATGAAATTAGAAATTAATGACAGTTTTTAAAAAAGAAGTTACTCCAACACCTGGAAACTCAATAATATGCTATTGAATGATGCATGGGTAACAGAAGACATCAGAGAGGAGATAAAAAAAATTCTTAGAGGTAAATTAGAACCCCAATACAACATATCAGAATCTCTGGGATACTATGAAGGCAGTGCTAAAAGGAAAGTTCATTGCATTAAGCTCATTTATTCAAAGAAGAAAAATTCAACAAATCAATGACTTGACACTACATCTCAAAGCCCTAGAAAAAGAAGAACAAACCAACACCAAAAGAAACAGAAGACAAGAAATAAATGAAATCAATGAAATTGAAACAAAGGAAACAATTCAAAAAATTGACAAAACAAAAAGCTGGTTCTTTGAAAACATAAATAAAATTGACAAACCCTTAGCCACCCTAATGAAAAGAAGAGAGAAAACTCAAATTACTAAAATTCATGATGAAAAAGGAAATGTCACGACAGACTCTACTGAAATACAGAGGATAATTAGAAACTATTTTGAAAATCTATACTCCAGTAAAAGAGAAAACTCTGAAGACATTGACAAATTTCTAGAGGCATATGATTTACCCAGACTGAACCAGGAGGTCATACACAACTTAAACAGATCAATTTCAAGCAAAAAAATAGAAGATGCCATCAAAAGCCTGTCAACAAAGAAAAGCCCAGGACCAGACAGATTCGCAGCCAAGTTCTACAAGACCTTCAAAGAAGAATTAATACCAATACTCCTCAAAATATTTCATAAAATAGAAAAAAAGGGAACCCTTGCAAACTCATTGTATGAGGCTAGTATCACTCTGATACCAAAACCAGACAGACACATTAAAAAAGGAAAATTTCAGACCAATATCCCTGATGAACATAGATGCAAAAATTCTCAATAAAATTTTGGCAAATTTCATACAAAAGCACATTTTAAAAAATAGTGCACCATGATCAAGTGGGTTAAAGATAAGAATCACATGATTTTATCAACTGATGCCGAGAAAGAATTTAACAAAATACAGCACCTTTTCATGTTTAAAATACTAGAAAAACTAGGGATAGTAGGAACGTACCTCAATTTTGTAAAAACTATCTACGCTAAACCCAAGGCCAACATCATCCCAAATGGAGAAAAATTGGAAGCAGTTTCTCTAAAAATGAGAGTAAGACAGGGATGTCATCTTTTACCACTGCTATTCAACATAGTCCTTGAAACACTAGCCAGAGCAATTAGACAGATGAAAGAAATTAAAGGGATACAAATAGGAAAAGAACTCAAACTATCATTATTTGCAGACGACAAGATATTATACTTGGAGGATCAAAAAAATTCCACCAGAAAACTTCTAGAACTAATAAATGAATTCAGCAAAGTAGCAGGATATAAAATCAACATCCATAAATCAAGTGCATTTCTATACATCAATGATGAATCCTCTGAAAGAGAAATCAGGAAAACTACTCCATGCACAATTGCCTCAAAAAAAAAAAAAAAAAAAACATGGGAATCAATCTAACAAGAGCAGTGAAAGATCTCTACAATGAAAACTACAGGACACTAAAGAAAAAAATTGAAAAAGACCTTAGAAGATGGAAAGATCTCCCGTGATTTGGATAGGCAGAAACAATATTGTCAAAATGGCCATACCACCCAAAGTGCTATACAAATTCAATGCGATCCCAATTCAAATCCCCATATCATTCCTTATAGAAATAGAAAAAGCAATCATGAAACTCATTTGGAAAAATAAGAGACCCATAATAGCCACAGCAAAGCTCGGTAAGAAGAATGAAGCAGGAGGCATCACAATACCAGAACTTAAACTATAGTAACAAAAATAGCATGGTATTGCCTCCAAAATAGACACATAGACCAATGGTACAGAGTAGAAGACACAGGGACAAACCCACATAAATACAGTTATCTCATACTAGACAAAAGTGCCAAAAACATACACTGGAGAAAAGATAGCCCATTCGACAAATGGTGCTTGGGAAATATGGAAAGATATATGCAGAAAAAGGAAACTAAACCCCTATCTCTCATCATGCACAAAACTCAACTCAAAGTGGATCAAGGACCTAGGAATTAGACCAGAGACCCTGCGTCTAATTGAGGAGAAAGTAGACCCAAATCTTCATCACATCAGATTAGGCCCTGACTTCCTTAACAAGACTCCTAAAGCACAAGAAATAAAAGCAAGAATCAATAAATGGGGTGGATTCAAACTAAAAAGCTTCTTCTTAGCAAAAGAAACAATGAGGTGAACAGAGAGTCTGCATTCTGGGAGCAAATTTTTGCCAAACGCACATCAGATGGAGCACTGATCTCCAGGATATATAAAGAATTCAAAAAAACATTAACACCAAAAAACCAAACAACCCAATCAATAAATGGGCTAAGGAGCTGAACAGAAACTTCTCAGAAAAAGATATACAATCAATCAACAAATATATGAGAAAATGTTCAATATCTCTAGCAATTAGAGAAATGCAGATCAAAACTAAGATTTTATATCACACCAGTCAGAATGGCAGTTATCAGGAATACAAGCAATAATATGTGCTGGCGAGGATGTGGGGAAAAAGGCACACTCAAACATTGCTGGTGGGACTGCATATTGGTGCAACCTATCTGGAAAGCAGTACAGAGATTCCTTAAAAAACTTGGAATGGAACCACCATTTGACCCAGCTATCCCACTCCTTGGCCTATACCCTAAAGACTTCAAAACAGCATACTATAGTGATGCAGCCACTTCAATGTTTATAGCAGCACAATGCACAATTGCTAAACTGTGGAAGCAACCTAGATGCCCTTCAATAAATGAATGGATAAAGAAACTGTGGTATATATACACTATGGAATATTACTCAGCAATAAAAAGAGAATAAAATTATGGCATTTTCAGGTAAATGGATGGAATTGGAGAACATCATGCTAAGTGAAGTAAGCCAATCCCAAAAAACCAAAGGCTGAATGTTTTCGCTGATTAGTGGATGCTGATACATAAGGAGGGTGGAAGTGGAGAGAATGGGAGAAATGGAGGAACTTTGGATGGGATGGCCAGGGGAGAGGAGAGGGACTGGGAGTAGCAAAAATGGTGGAATGAGATGGACATCACTACCCTAGGTACATGTATGAAGACACGAACGGTGTGACTCTAGTTTGCAACCAGAGAGATGGAAAATTGAGCTCTATATATGCACTATGACTTGAAATGCATTTCAAAAATAAATAAATAAAATTTTTTAAAAAAAAACCAGCTCCAAGGATGGCCATGTGACTTAAGCCAGTCAGCTAGAATCATATCTGGGACTCTACCTGGAGCTGCTGGGATGGCGGGACTCCTTTTCCTTAAGAATCATTGTCAGAAAAGAAAATGTATGCCTGGAGTTACTGGCATCTTTGGCATGACATAGGGCAAAATCTGCCAAGAAAGGAACTAACACAGAAGAAAGCAGCATCCAGAGGCAGGCAGAGACAATCCAATGCCATTATTTCAATTCTATATCCTTTTCACTTCTGCCATGACCAAAGGCAGAATTACTTCTTCAACTCGTGTTATACAAGTCAACTAATCTTTTTGTTACTGTCAGTGACCTTGAATTGAATATCTCATTGCTTATAACCAGAAGGCTTTCAACTAAAGCACTTAAATAGCAGTATCTACTTTTGTGCTCATAGAGTCTAAGATCTAATACAAAACATGTACCTTTCTTTTTTTCCCATTAATTGCCAAGTTTTTAATTATGTGAATATTGCAACAAAATTAACAACAGATGCATCAGTTTCCCACAGGTTGGAAATCATAATCTAGAGCTTATATATCCTTAACATATTTTTTTCATATATATTTTTTCAAACCTCTAACCATTCACCTATTACTTTGCTCAAAAGAAAAGACCTCCAATAACACAATTATTTCAAAGTTACCATAAGTGGTGTATTTGTTGCCCAAGTTTTCACAGGTGTTCTACATCTGGAATGATGGGACAAAATGGGTTAACAGGCCATTTGATAAGTGATCTGATTACCTGCAACCCTTACTGGATGAGTTTATTGTGCTTTGAAGGCCAGAGGAAAAAGTGATTCTTTAACCTACCTAGGAGTTTTTCTTTTTAAAATTCCAAGTTAATGTTAGATTGCAGTTAAATCTTTCTAATACTTGTAACTCTGTTAGTAATGAGATTTATTATTTTTCACAGTAAAATAGTGTCCTTACCTATATTTTTCACCTAAAAGTTTTCCTGTATTTGAGAATCTGCCCCAAATCAGCCCTGATGTTTCTGGGCCTGAATGAATTTTGATCTGTTAAATTGCTTCAAGATGGAAACCTCAAGAAATCATTTCAAGAGAAGAAAACTGGATAGAGGGTTTTATTTGACCTTTTTTTCCATATCAAATATTATGTCTAGTAATCCTTTGGTACCACCTTAGCATTCAGCACACACCTGGAGGTAGAAAATGCCAATAATTCAAGCAGTCCTGAACCCCAACCTGAGCTGCTCTCCCATGGTGGAGATAAATAACATTAAGTAGGGCATGGGAACCCCATAGCCATGCCTCTGTAGGAAATTTTCTGGATCATTTCTCCTGCATGATAGAAAAGGCACCCAGATTATGTGCCCTTAGATTGAAAGCAGAGCATTAATTCCACCCATAAACTCTCTTAAATTTAATCCCATTTTCTATGGTCTGCATGCATTTGTCCCTCCAAAGTTCTTACATTGGAACTTCAGCCCATAGTGATATGGGTAAGACATGAGGTCTTTGAGGAAATGATTAGGTCAATCACAGTGGAGATAATGCCCTTGTAAAAGAACCTTCCAAAAGTTGCCTGGTCCTTCTGTTCCTTGCACTGTCAGGACACAACCTTTATGCCCTTCTACCATGTGTGAACACAACAAAAAGGTGACATCTTGAAGCAAAGAGCAGTCCTCACACCAAATCTGCCGTACTGTGATCTTAGCCGATCAGCCTCCAGAAGTATGAGAAAACAAATTTCTGTGTTTTAAAATTACTCAGTCTCATATATTTTATTGTCAATTCATGGACTAAGGTACCATCAAAACATTTTTGTTTGAAGTTTTCACCAAGGGAATCCAGTTTGATCTTACACAAACTCACTTTCCCTCAAAATATTAAGGCGACATTATCAACTGCCTCAGAATTACCTGGGGTATGTTATTGTTGTTCTTAACACTTTCAAAAATAAATTGTCAAAATAACAACTCTTTTGGAAGGGAATATTATTTGGGGTTTTTTATTTGCTTGTTTACTTTTTAGTTTTTATTTTCAAATAATTTTAGGTCCACTAGAAGTTGCACAAATACTAAAAAGAGTCCCTCTGTATACTTGGTCAGCTTCTCCTAGTGACCAAACAAGAAAGTGACATCAGTACAATCCTACAGACCTTATTCAGATTTCACCAGCTGTTAAATGTATTCATTTTGAGCCAGGATAGAAGGATTGAGAAATAGAAAGGAGACATAAAGGAAGGACAAGGAAATAAGAATTTAATTCAGAAATTCCACATACTTTTCCAGGCCTGTCACTCCAATATGCCAGTCTCTCTTCCAGTCTGGTTCCTCCTAAATTCCTGGGAAATCTGTAAATATACCTGTGCACTGTTGATTCACCCCCAACAAATAGATGAAGTAAAGATACAATATCTTGAAGAACCTATAATTTAGAAGGCTTTTCAGTGCTATCTACTGATCAAATAGTGAAGATCACGTCAGCCTAACTATCTGGAGGTTGACCAGACCACCTGAAACTGTCTAGAGACCAAAAGACTATCATTCCTACACACCTTTCCATACCCATCCCTTACCAGATTTCCCATAAAGAAGAGCCAGAATCCCAAAACCACACATCTCACTCTTGAGATGGCCACATTCTCCCTTGTACATGTATCTTCTTTCCTAAATAAACTTCTGTCTGTGCCTCTGATTGGCACATGTTAAAATTCCTTTTCATCACATAAGCCAAGGGCCCTGCTAGTCCTGAGTGGAGTTCCCTCCTTTCCAGGAACTTTATGGACCCTTATTCAGAGACTCCTCTTCTCTGGTGTCTCATGAAAATTTTACCCAGGGCATTTTTTAGCTTTTTCTTTTTTTAGTAGTGGGGATTGAACCCTCGATCTCTCACATGATATGCAAGCACTCTACCACAGAGCTACGACCCTACTCCATTATTTTTTTTAATTAATCATATTTTTATAGTTAGGATCTTGCTAGTCACCCAAGCTGGCCTAAAACTTGTGATCCTCCTGCCTCAGCCTCCCAAGTATCTGGGATTACAGGTGTGCACCACCATATCCAGCTTTACCCAGGGCATTTTCTAAAAATAGATGTCTTCCCCACCCCCACTGTAATTTTAATTCAATTGATCTGAGGTGGAATCTTGGGTATGAATATTTTATAAAAATTTCCCCAGTTGACTTAGCAGCCAGAGTTGAGAACCACTGTATTAAAGAGGGATATGTTCAACAAAGTGAGCTAGCAAAATTCCTACAAAAAAAAATTAAGATAAAAAAATCAAAGCAATCAGGCAGATATTATATAAAGTATGAAGCAACATTTGTCCTATGAATTCAGATGTACTTTAAGAATAAACATAAATTTATTAATGACCTATTTCTCATTGAGAAGAAAAAGTCTTTACATGGCAATTCAATATGATTCAAACTTCCAGGGAGATTTTTCTCGAGGATTCCCCTATGATGTCACCATATGACATCACCAAGGCTGGAGTTAATTGGACCAGGGGTTGACTGCAAACTGGACTGTTCCCTGAGACTCTGGGAAGCACTAAGAGATGCTGACGTAGAGCTCAGGAAATGTGGCATGGTCATTTTAATCATGTGGACCTGGTACCAGCAGCAGGCACATGGAAAGAAACTACTGGGTTTCTATTCAATTCCCTACTGCTGATCCAGGCCTTCCTGGGGCCTGGCTATACTCTTGCCCATGGGTTCCATTTGTCACTCTATATCCTTTTAAGAACATCTTTTTGTGTGTTTGTTTAAGCCAGATCGAGTTGTTATCTAAAGCTTCAGCCAAAGAGTGCTACCTGATATACAGGATTTTCCAAGTGCTGAACTGAACACCATTTCTCAAACATTCTTCAAACACTCACACCACTTTTCTGTTGCTTCTGCCAAGTTATTTCCTCTGACCCAGAATTCAGCTTTTCATGTGTGATTCCCTAAAAGCTAATTTAGTGTCCAGAATAAAGCAGGTGCTTTCTTACTATGGTAGACAGAATAATGGCTTCCCAAAGATGTCTATATCCTAATCCCCAGAACCTGTGAATCTGTGACCTTACATGGCAGAAGGAACTTTGCAAATGTAATTAAATTAGAGGTCCTGCTACAGGGAGATTATCCTGGATGACCCAGTGAGTCCAGTCTAATTACAAGGATCTCTATAAGAGGCAAACAAAATATTGAGAAAAAGTGAGAGAAAAGGAGATGTGAACATGGAACCAGATGTTGCAGTGATGTGAGATAAGAGAATGGGTCACAAGCCCGGGGAGGCAGTTCATCTTTAGAGGCTAGAAAGGGCAAGAAAGTGAATTCCTCCCTGAAGCCTCTAGAAGAAACAGTACAGCCAGCACCTTAATTTTACATTTGTGACTACTGAAACTATAAGAGAATAAATTTCCATTGTTCTAAGCCTCACAATTTTTGTTCATTTATTGCAGAAGCTATATGAAGTGAATACCCTTAATATCCACTGACTGATGGTTGAATGAATGACTGTACATGAAATGCTTTCTGTAAAGCATTGTCCTGCTTTTATTCCCAACAGAAACTGAAATCCCTGAAGTCTCTACAGGAACCAAACTAGTTGGCTTCCTGCACCCCCTCCTCCAGTGTCAGTGGCTAGAGTCTCACTGAGTTCTATTGATCCTTAATCAAGACTTACTGGGCTACTCCAGGGCGTGGGAAGTTTGGCCACTTCCTCCCCCACTTCAGAAAGGGCTCCTTAACTACATTGGGACCAACATCAGGTTGCCTTGGGTAGGCTGGAAATTTTTAAATTGTTAACTCTTTCTTAAGCCACAGGATAAACTGAAGCCCAAATGTGATTATCTCTGAGAGATGAGATTTTAGGTGATTTTTTAATTGTCATATTTATGCTTCTCTGTGCTTTTATAACTTTTTACTCTATAAGCATACTTTTATTATGAGAAAAATAAACAATAAATAATCTTCAGTGTGGAAAACAAAAATCCGCTTTTACCTAGGTGTTCAGAATGCATTTCCACATCCATGACTGTTTTGTTTCTGGAAAACAAGTGAAGTATTTACAAGTACCATCTTGTTTTCAAATGCATATTAAGATGAGAATGGAGGGTTATATGAGATTAGGCTGAATGTTTTTCTCTGACTATCTCCTCTGATTGCAAACAGCACCCTTAGTCAAATGAGGGCTCTGCATGTTGTTAGTGTAGGAGGAAATAAACTTACCAGGTAATACAGAATTCTGGCCTTAGCAAGGATATCTGTGGCATTATTTGCTTATTAATTTACTTCAAAAGTTGGCAGAATTTTCCTGCAAAAGTCAAAGACAGCAAAGTTTTTGGTTTTGCAGCCTATGTGATTACGCTCTCAACTACTCAACTCTTGTCACTAAAGCATGAAAGCAGCTGTCAGCAATATGTAAATGTAGATGTGGCTGCGTTCCAATAAAACTTTATTTATAGTATGCCGGTCAGATTTCCATAAACGTGACAAAAATATCAGAGAAAATCAACTTAAAAGGATGAAAGACCTATTTGGCTCACAGTTTCAGATTTTCCATTTCACGGTCAGTGGGCTCCACTGCTTCTGGGTTTATGGTGAGGTAAAACATGGTGGGGAACCCATGACAGCAGAGCTGCTCCCCTGTCATGGTCAGAGAGGGAGAGAGGACAGGGCCAGAGTCCCAATGTCCCCTACAAGGGCATGCCCCCAGGGACCTCCCTTCCTTCTGCTAGGCCACTCTTAAAAGATTCACCATTTCCCAATACTGCCAGGCTGGTGACCACACTTTTAACATAGGGATCTTTGGGGGACATTTAAGATCCAAACCATATAGACAATGCAATTTGGATGGCATGTAGTTTTCATGTGTCACAAAATATCATTCATCATTTGAATTATTTTTAACCGCTACAAAAAAAAAAAAAAAAAAAGCTTAGCTCACAGCCCATACAGAACAGGTAGCAAGTGGATTTGGCCCATGGGCCATGGTTTACCTCTGGTTTATATCATTTTTTAAACAAAGAGTTTGAAAAGTAGGCTTTACTCTCTATTACATGGAGTTTAATAAATATAATCATTTTTCTTATAAAAATATAATTCTTTGTTTTCAAAAACTTACACCAAAGCTATTGCTATAATTTGTTATTTTATATATATTATGATCATATCTTTTCAATTTTTTTACATGATTTAAAGATGTTAACTTCCAAAAACATTCTCTTGATTTTTAATTTTTTAAAATATTTTATCTAATAATTTACTGGATAGGGAAACTACTGATATCTCTAAGAAACAGAGAGGGAGGGAGGGGAAGTACTGGGGACTGAATTAGATCCTATTATATTCCATGTTTGTATAATTATGCCAAAATGAACTAATAAAAATGCAAACCAATTCTGATAGAAATCATATATGCTATATTGATGTGGTACAGGAAAAGGATCCCAAGTGTTTATAAATTTTTTCTTACTATGCAACTATTATCCCATAAGAGTGGATATAAAATGGCAAAACAAGAATGCCCTCAAGTGGCAGAGGCCATGGCAGACAGAATATCAGCCAGGAACCTCTTCCCAGGAAAGAGGGCAGAACTGAAACCCCATGTTGCCACTGCAAGGGCAGAATCCTGATCACCCAGACACAGAAGACAGAGTGTTCAAATTATAGGACAGGAAGCGTAAAGCAGACCCAGCAAACAGAGAGCTAGGTCAATTGTAGGGCAATTTGTAATTAAACTTTGCAAAGTATATTGGAGGTAACAATACTCCTTAAAAGTACAATTGATGAATACCGGACTCTTGGTGAACTTTGAGCAGGTTCTTAAACAGATTAAGAATCGATGCTCCAGTAAAAGGAACAACCCCATGGAAAAAGTATTCATAGCTAACATGTTTTGAGAGATAGTATAATGTGCTGTTTTAATTTCATGGACTTTGTATCCAGGCTGTCTGGACTTGAACCCCTGCTCTGCCACCTGCTGGCTATGTAATTTACCCTTCCATGTCATCTTCCTGACTTCATGATGTAATAATGTACCTGCTTCCTAGGTGATGAAAATGTTAATATGTTATAAAGTTCCACAAACAGTGCTCAGCACAAAGTGATGGCTATATTAATGTTAACCACTGCTATTATACCTTTAAAACATTTTTTATTGTTTTTATTTGCTTATTTTGCTTTTCTGGTTGTTTGGTTTTGGTACTAAGGATTAAACCCAGGGGTACTTCACCACTGAGCTACATCCCCAGTCCTTTTCATTTTTTATTTTGAGATAGGGTCTCTCTAAATAGCTGAAGCTGGATTCAAACTTCCAATCCTCCTGCCTCAGCCTCCTGAGTCGCTGGGATTACAGGCGTGTGTCGTTATGCCCTGTTAATATTTTTATTTTGAATATTGATTTCATGCTGCATGTAACGCCAAGATTGTGAAAGAAATGAACTCATTCGGGTCTCATAACAATTCTCACAACACAGTTATTTCTTATTTTATGGATGGCAAAATTGAGGCAAAAAGACGTTAACTAGTTTCCCAAGAGCAAAACGCTAGGGAGCCTTGGAACTACACATGAGCCAAGTTAGTCAAGCTTTGGATCCAGTGCTCACCACTGCCTCCCACTGGAAAAGGATAGCTTAGTTTAGCAGGACAGGATAAGGAGAAATTCCTGCCAACTCTATCTGAACTTGTCTGCCTCCTCAACACCTCTACTTGGTTGTCAAAAGGCCTTGCAGACTTAACAGGTTCAAAATGAGCTCCAGCTTCCCCAAAACTTGCTCCTCCCATAGTCTTTTCTGTCTCACTGAAAACCATCCTTCCAGTTACTCAGCCCCCAAACCTTGGCATCATCTTTCAATTCTCTTTCTCTTGTACTGCATACCCAACTAACAACTGTCTCTTAAAGATGTCCTGAATTCCCCATGTCCCAACCTGTAGGGAGGGCTATAGTTACACCACTCCCTGCCCCAGTTGCTACAATAACCTCTTACTTGTTCCCCTGCCCCTCTGCCCCACATCCATTCACACACCGTCTCCAGGGGACACAGAGGATTTTTCTCAGAACACTGACCAGAATACCCTCTTCTCTAGACTTATTTTTCATTGGCAGCATTTATCACCTTCCATTCTACAAGTTTTACATATTTTTTATTGTCAGCATTTATCACCTTCCATTCTACAAGTTTTACATATTTTTTATTGTCACCTCCTCTTCTCAAATATGTCTTGTGAGAAAAGGAATTTCATCTGATTCTGTGCACTGTTAAAATATAGGGCATATCATGTTGCTCCTGTTCTCAAAATCCTCCAAAGCCTCCCCTTGTTCTCAGCAGTAAGTGTCAAAATCCTTGCCAGCACACCAGCTATCACTGCACACTCCATCTCAGACCTGTGCCCAGCCTGCTCATTCCACCTGGAATCCTTCACCCTGTGTCTGAAGCCTTGCTCCTTCTTTTCCTTCATTCCTTTCCCATTTCAAGAATGCTTTCCCTACCCACCTGGTCCACAGTTCAACCCCATCCCACTCACACTTCATAGTATTTCCTCTGCTCCTTTTTTTCCCTCAATAGCATTCATTGCAGCCTCATTCTACATTTCATGCCCTTCTATATTTCATTTATTTATTTTGCTTATGGTCTGATTTCCCTCCCATAAGTCTCATGAGAGCAGGAATTTTAGTTTGTTTTGTGCACTATTACAGCTGCAGCTGTAATAGTCCCTGGCACACAGTAGGTGCTCAATAAATATTGAGTAATAAATACATAGAATGAATGAGTAGATGAATAAATTACAAAAGCACCAATCCATGGCTACTGAAATTTAAATGAGTATCAGAATTTCATTTAATAGTTATTATGGTTGTAGATTAACATTAGAGGTAAATCAAAATCAATCATTTTTGTTACAAGATTAGAGAAAGGGGGAATATGGAGCTGCCTCCTGAGTTGGAGATAAGGTTTGACCTGACTCAACTGTCTAGATGAAGAAGAACCCAGAAATCCAACCAGCCTTCCACAAATGGAGCTTAGCATCCTTTCCACCTGTGACTCATCAGCAAGAACCCCAAGAAAGGAAGAGAGACGTTTTTCATTGCAAAGATCCTTTCCTGACTCCAGGAGTCTAACTGCTGTTATATTATCTTAAGTTGCATCCATCAGATAATTCATTCTTCCTGCCATGGGAAAGAGCAAGTTAAAAAGGAGAGGAAAAGGTTGAGACTCCAACCCCAGAACCTCCTTACGATACACAGGTAATTACAATTAAACTCAAAATTATAATAAATAACAAAATAAGTTATCCTAAAGTCACCATATAATTAAACTCACTGTTTTCCCATTTCATCACATGGGCTCAGATATTCCCATTTCAGCCTTTTTTATTGTTCTATAATCCTGAGTTAAATAATGCTCTGAGACATTATTATAAATAAATTTCTGGACTGGCTGGACCCAAATGACATTTGCTGTTAAAGATACTAGTCCCTAAAATGAATAATAATGAGAATATAAAGAAGCATTAATTAGGTATTTGTCATATGCCAGGCACCATTCTGAGATCTTCATAAATCGAATCATTTAAACCTTACTTGGACTTAGAGAGGTTAAAAAACTTATCCAACGATGAGAGCACAACTAGTAAACAATGGAACAACAACTCAAGCCAGTTCTGTCTGATGGCAAAGTCTGTGCTTTTAACTCTAACTCCTTTAAACATCCTCCTATCTTTAAAATTAAGTAAGCTACCTCTTACAGAAATCTCCCTTGCCCGAGATTTCTTTTCTATCTGAACAGGCTGCATGTTACATTTACACTCTCCCCTAAATGTTCCTACCTGAACCAATATTATTCTACCGTAATAAATGAGGTGATTCTACAAATTCAGATTTTTTTTTCTTTTTTCTTTTTTTAAATTAAATTTATTTAAATGCATTTCAAGTCATAGTACATATATAGAGCTCAATTTTTCCATTTCTCTGGTTGCAAACCAGATAGAATCACACCATTTGTGTCTTCATACATGCACCAAGGATAGTAATGACCAAATTCAGATCTTTGACAAACAAAAATATATTCAGAAAAGGGAAACAGAGGCAGCACAAGATCTTTAAGAGCATGTCATGTAAGAGGATGACCTAAGAATCATGGCTATTTATTCTATTTTTTTTCTTAATATTTTTTAGTTGTCAATGGACCTTCATTTTATTTATTTTTTATGTGGTGCTGAGGATGGAACCCAGTGCCTCACACATGCTAGGCAAGTACTCTACCACTGAGCCACAACCCCAGTTCCATGGCTATTCATTCTTGAGTAAGGAAGATGTCAGGGCGGCAGGACCCAAAACATTGACAGACAATATTTGACAGACAGTTGTTTCAAGAGAACGCATTTACTTAATGTGGCCTCCAAACAGCAAGCCAAGCAACCATGAATTGAAGTTTCAAGAAAGCCAATTTCAAAAAATAATTTTTAATCAGATTGCTCAGAAATGAAGTGCCCCACTTCTGGAAGTGCCCCATCAAGGCTGAGGGCCGCTAGAGGAGTCTTACATTAGGTGAGAGGTGGGCCTGCATCAGAAGCTCCCAAACTTACACACCCACTTCATTTTCACTTCTCAGTGGTAAATGAGGAAAAATAAGATAAATACAGTAAACAATTCTGTGTCCTTGAGACACTAAGTGTATTCAGGTTAAGAGTATACTGTATTTTGCCAGGAGTGGTGGTGCATTTCTGTAATCCCAGCAATTTAGGAGGCTGAGGCAGGAGGATGGCGAGTTCAAAGCCAGCCTCAGCAGAAGTGAGAGGCTGAGCAAGTCAGTGAGACCCTGTCTCTAAATAAAATGCAAAATAGGGTTGAGGATGTGTCTCAGTGGTCAAGCGCTCCTGAGTTCAATCCCTAGTACCCACTCCCCAAAAAAGAGTATATTTTATTTGAGATTGCATGGTCACAAATTTAAAAATGATTTTTGTTACAATTTGTATAATCTAAAAGTTTGAGAATTAATGAATTAGACAAAAATTAAGATCACAAGGTTCCATGCAGCTCTTTAGTATGGATCACAATATAAAAGCCAAGGCTGACTAGTAGTCAGTTCTCCCATATCCTGGAGACTTAATATGTGTCATAAGATTTTTATCTGTCATCTCTTTTAGTTCTTAAGCTGTGTTAGTTAATGTTCACATTGATTAATGTTCAATTAATTACTGTTCACATTAACATTATTGTTTACATTACCCTGAGTGACAGAGCAGTTAAGTAGCTTGTCCCAGTACCCACAACTTGTATATGGTAAATCAAGGATTGAAATCTAGGCTACTGGCCTCCAGAAAGAAGTCTCTTAGTTATTGTACTAAATTGCTCTTAAAAACAACAGCAGCAGCCGGGCGCGTTGGCTCACGCTTATAATCCCAGCACTTAGGGAAGCTGAGACAGGAGAATCACAAGTTCAAAGCCACCCTCAGCAACGGCGAGGTGCTAAGCAACTCAGTGAGACCCTGTCTCTATATAAAACAAACAAAAAAATAGGGCTGGGGATGTGGCTCAGTGGTCGAGTGCCCCTGAGTTCAATCCTTAGTACAAAAAAAAAAAAAAAAAAACCCAGCAGCGACACCCCTTCCATAAATCCAAGAAACAAGAAAACAAAAGAAAGAAAAGAAAACTCTTATCAAATTAGGAATAAAAGAAAACTTCCTTCATTTGATAAATAATTTCTACTCATAAAAAATGCCATGCTTGGGGCTACAGTTGTAGCTCAGTGGCACACATGTGAGGCACTAGGTTCGATCCTCAGCACCACATAAAAAAACAATAAATAAATAAACAAAACAAAGATATTTTTTAAATGCCATGCTTAATGATAGGACATTAGAGGTATTGTCATGAGTGCCAGGAACAAGACAGGAAAAACTTCAACCATTGCAACTTGCAATACAATAAATAATATATGAAGGCACGAAAAATAAAAGGGATAAATATTGGAAATCAGGAAACAAAACAACATTGTGGTATAATCATCTCTCTGGAAGAGAATCAAGTGTCAGACCATTAAAGGAGTAAGAGTTAAAAGATGTCCAGATAAAAAAATTTAGTATTCTCCCAGTTACCAACAATGTGAATCTGGACTTAGGAGTCCTAGTCCAACCATGACACTGACTTAGTATTTCCCTTTCCGTTTGAGGCTCATTTTCCCCACTTTTAATGGATCTCTCTCCAGCTCTGATGTGTGTCTCCAGTGTGTGCTGGCATTCGCCACGTCTATCCAGGTTCCTTCATGGCTCAAGGAGCAGTAATGCATAAGGAAGGAGGACCAGTATTGGCCTTGAGAGGTTTTCCTTTGCTCAGTCACCAGGACATAGTTGTTCTATTCATGGAGATTCCTGGACTCTCCCACATGCCATGTTTTTCTCAGAGAAATCACGGGCCCCATTGTTGGCTACATAGCAAAACTGTCAAAAGAATAGGTTGCACCATAATGCTGACAGTTTCAGAGAGGTGGAACAGTGTGGAAAATAAGGAGAAGCCAGAGGATTAAGTAGGATTCTCATTCTTTCTTTGCTAGTGATGCATGTTTGTTCCTTTCTGGAGAGTTCCACTCTTCCATGGAACAGACACTAATGATGATTCTTTCTTTGTGCAACAAAATTGAGACCTGAATCATAAAGTGGCACACATCTCTTTTCATTTGTGAAATGAATGAATAGATTTGGTAGTTATCTTAATCTGTGCTGCTTATAACAAAATACCACAGATTGGGTAATTTTCTCACAGTTCAAGAGACCGGAAATTCAGGATTAAGGCACAGGAGATTCAGGTGTCTGGTGAGGGCAGCTTTCCACCTCAGCTGACTCCTGAGAGGAGGAACTCCTTATCCTCACATGGCCCGCAGGCTGAAGGGCAAGCTAGACAAATGCTGCATGGAGCCTCTTATTGGGGACCCTGTTCCATTCACACGAAAGAAGCCCTTATGCTTAACCTGCTCTGAAGGACACCACCTCTTAATACCATCACAGTGGGAGCACTTGAATTTTGGAGGAAATACATTGGAACCACAGCAGCAGTCTTGTTAACCAGGAATTCTCAGTATCTAAACACAATCAAAGTATTTATGAGGGCTCTTCGTGTGATTTGCATATGCATTTCAGCTCACCAACACAGATATCTAGAAATTTGCATGTCTTAAGTGTACAAGTCATCTTCTTAATCTGGTGAAATTCTACTTCAATCATTGATGCTCTCTAAAGCATACTGTCAGTGTTCTAAATCAAGTTCTCCAAAATCAGAACCTGCAAAAGTGATTTATCAAGATATGTCACCAAGAAAAACTAGGAAGAAAGAAACCTAGTAAGAGTGCACTATCGAGAAAAGTCTCCCATAGGGTGAATGACTCCATCCCACAGGGGACCTTTGACAACCATGAAGATCCTAATATCCATCCTGCTCAGGAGCAAAGGGGCTAGGATATTTATATTCTCCATACCCTTTGGTCATGGTTAAGGGCTGATGCTGGGGCTGGTGAATTCTCAAGAAGAGCTGGCTTTGAAGACCTGAGAGCAGGCCCCCTGAGAAGCTGATGTACAAGACAATTTTAAGAGACTACCAAAGAGATACAGGCTGAGACAAACCACATCTGCTATAGTCCAGCCCTTGTGCTATTCCAATCCACTTGCACCTTGCACTAAGTTTACTCACCAACTCTTCAAAGTGGTGGCTGGTCACAGTTCTAGGGGAAATTGGACTTTATGAAAGGAGAGTTAGTGGAATAATCTAGAAACCTTTGTCTTAGTCTATTTGTGTGGCAAAACCAAATGTTCACTCAATCCCAGCCTCAACCCTAGGTGAGTGGGTTATTTCTCACACTTGTGGAGGTTGTGAAGTCTAAGATCAAAGGCTGGAAGATTCAACATCTGGCGAGGGCTGCTCTCTGCTAAAAATAAAATAAAATAAAATAAAAATAAAAAGGTGCCTCATGCATCTTCACCTAGGGAAGGGCAAAAGTAACTACCACTGTGTCCTCACACAAAGAAGAAAACAGAAGGTCCAAGTGGTTCTCTGAAGCCTCTTTTACCACGGCATCAATCCCATTCACAAGAATAGAGCCTTTTGGCTTTATCTCTTTCTCCAAAAGCCTTATGTCTTGATGCCATCACCTTGGGGTATAAGTTCCAACACAAGAATTTTGGAGGGACACAAACATTAGAACCATAGCACTTTTGCCACTGCAGTCAGTCTCAAGGTCATCACTGATAATCGTTATCTCTCCCCTTTACTAATCATTTCATTTTCCCTTCACCAGTGTCCAGCTTTTTTACTGGCTGGATTGTTTTCCTGGTGTAGTGACCCTAAGTTTCATCACTGAGGAGGCTGAACCTCTAGTTATTATGACCCCATTGAGTCATCTTTGTTGTGGCCTATTCATAGTTGAGAACACCATACATGCCCCAGTGGGTCCCTTGGTTTCAGACATACTCCCCGCAGCTTTCATTATGTAGCATAGATTCTGCCTCTTTACGCTGATTGGGGTTAACTATGCCACAGTATAATTTATCTATTATTCTACTAGAAAGAGGAAGCAAAAATGCCAGGCAACAGTCATAGCTTTAGGCCTGGTAAGACCCTGACCATGCCCCAAGCAGAAGCATACTTCCCTCCCCAGTCAGGACTTACATACCTGTTTAGCCTAAAGTGGTTGAGATGCAAAGCTCACATTCTCCAAGGGAGTCACTGGTTGAGATAATGAAAGACACCCCTGCCATTTCTAGTCTTGGTTCCAGCATCCCTGTATTCCATCTGTCAGGGACTCAGCATCCTAGAATGCTAGCACTCCTAGATACCAGAATAGGAATGATTTGGAGTAGTCCAAGTGTAATACAGAGGGCAAGGTACAAAAACTTGTCCTGGATTTGTGAGGGAGCCCCAGCATGCTACAGAACACTAGATCTTAAAATCTTCACCAATGTGGCAGACTCCTGAATATTAGTAGAATTTTACCTCCCATGTATGTATGGAATACATACGTTTTACATGTTCATTTACTTCCCATTCATCAGAGCTAAATAACATGATGTCATCAGTGTAGCAACCAGTATGATGTTTTGCAGAATGGCCAGCTAATCCAAGTCCCTCCAGACTACTACATTGTGGCAGGGGTAGAAACAGACCATACAGCAAGTTCATGAATGTGAACTGTTGTTCATCTCAAGTAAATGAAAACCGCTTCTGATGCTCCCAACTTAAGGGCACGGAAAGAATGCATCTGCTATGTCAATAGCCACTTATTGAGTGCTAGAACTACAGCACTTGATCCTTGAAAATCCAGATATTTTAAAGAGAAAATTTGACAGCTTTAAAGATGTTTTAAGATCACCACTTTAGATCACATTTCTTAATTCTATGACTAAGGTCTTCTGTGGGTTTTTCTTGTTTTAGTAATCTATCAAGGAATAACATGGGTTGAAGTCTCTATTATCTTCTCAGAGGACTAATTGAATAGATATGGAGTGGAACATAGATTTTGGCATTTTAAAATAGCTCCTACATAATTCTAATGATTGCTGTTTACAACTGTCATGCCACTGTGATTGAAATTGTCTCATTTGTTGAATAAATATTTGAGCACCAACAATATACCAGTGTTAGGATATAGTTCATCAGTGAGATACAGAGATATAGAGAGAGATACAGGTACAGATAGAGATAGAATAGGATATATAGATCTAATGGCATATATATACATACAAAAATAATCTTACATAAACACAGAATTACTTTTAAAAGGAAATTAACATCGGTATAAGACTTTATATCTAGAAAGCTTTCCCTTCCCTTTCTTCCTCCCTTAGTTTTTCCAGTAGTTTTTTATCCTATTGTAAAACCTCCTGCTTGAATTACTTTCTTTAATTTCCTTGAAAGTACAAAATGGTTACAGTTGAATTTTTTCTGTTTCCTAGAATAAATGTCCCAAAATGTTATTTTCATCCATCTTTTGCATAAAATGCCCCTTTAATCCTTTTTGCTATAAAATGTTTATGTGATTTTTCCATGCTGGATGTTTTTCTGCATATTTATCCTCTGATGTAAATCTAATACTTGTTCCATATTAGAATGAGTAGAGTCTCCTTGGATCCTCTTCCTATTCTCAAGCATTATTATAATCTTGCCATTAGTGCTAGAGCCAAAGGGGTGGGGTTTATCATAAATGTTGCCTCTGATATTTACCTGACTATGTTGGATGGGTGAGCTGCATCGATCAACAGAAGTCTAGGAAATATGACTCTGCATTTCCTTTCTGAATTTATTGAAAATATTTCATTATCACTCCTTTTGCACTACTTTGGATTATTTCATTTATTTGACACAAAATTTTATTGTCAACATTGAGATTTCTCTTTAACGGGTTAATACACACTTAATTTTGTGAGTAAACCCTATTATTTCTGGTCCACAGCTGCAATAAAAGTTCTTATAGATCTCTACAGCTTAGGAAGTGCAGCCAGAGAAACAGAATGGCACTATGTAGTGACACATTTTTTCTTCTACATCCTCCAACTCCAAGCAAGGTATTTTCCATTCTTCCTGGACCCACCTACAGCATCAAGACCTGCTCTTCTGGTTGAGAAGCACCCCTGGGGCTCTCCAACACCACCCCACCCACTCCCGCCAGCTCACCATGCTGATGACAGGGGAAACGTATGCCTGCCCTTGGCATCCTTCATCCGGACATTGTGTTATGGAGATGAAGCCTGTTCTACTTTCAGCATTAATGAAGTTTTTTTTTTCTTACTTTGTTTTTGGGCTTCATTTCAGTAAATGCTGTATTAGGCACAGATAAATGTGCACTTACACCACCACTTTTCCCTTTAATCCCATTACTTTTGTAATCAGAAACAAACAAAAAGCTTTTTTCAGTTTTGAAAATAAAATCCATTTTTAAAAGATATGTGATGTCAATTCCAATTCCAGGAAATGGGTTATTCCATTGAACAATCTGATTTTCCTCTAAATATATTGTCAGTGGGTTTATTATCATTTTTATTCTATAATATAGTGAGGTACCTGAAGCTTTTTACTCATATAATTTTTTTCTATCTTTAACTTTTCCTCACAGCTTATGCCAAGCATTCAATAAAAAGAGCACCCATAAGCTTCCTGATTCATGTAACCCATGCTTACTGGACTCCTCATCCTGTTTATCAATTATTTAAAATTAAAAGGCACTTATGAGTATGTCATTAGGTCCAACATAATTTGTCATTGACAGAATTAAATTTATAGCTCATCTGTGATGATCAATACAAGATAAACCACATTTGTAACTACATTAAGCCTGAGAAAGATTTTCAAAACATTTTTTGTAATTGTCCCTAATTCCCCTACTGAATCCACTTAAAGTATTAACAACAAAGTTCTTAACTGTCATTAAACATAAGTATTTGAAATCTGGGACTTTTTAATTAGCTGCTATAATGCAGAAATGCAATTCTCCTTAATGAGGTGTGGATTGTATTAAATCATTTACGCCAATGTAGAGATCAGTTTGGGAATCGATGTTCATAGGTGGAGTTGACATAAAACCATATATCTGGACAGAGGGATCTTAAAAGCTTTTGTTTTGTTTCTTGGCAAGCAATTAACAAAGGACTACTTTTCACCTTTCTAAAAATTTGATTTATTTCTAGATCAGAGGATCACTTTGAAAGGATTGGAAAAGAATTTGCCTGGGGTGAAGAATTAGCTTCTTACGCTGAATCTCATGGATTGGCATCACTGTCCAATAGTAGTCTGCTTTCCTGGTTGTAATTTTATCCATGAATCCAAGATGGTGAACCTCAATAAACTACACATAAGACAGAAGGTGAAATTTACTAATTCTGAATAAAAATATTAACAATCAAACATACTGTATATCTATCAAATTCACCGATCAGACCTCCCATGAAAATACATTAATTTATCATGGATAGTATACCTCACCATGAATAGCATAATGCGTCTGCTTATTGGCAGCTGGTTAATCAAGAGGCAAATTTAGAAATAAGTAAAAATTACTTGCAAGTACAGAAAGTGTATAAACCAGAGAAAGTTTTTTTCTAAGCCATAATAAAATCTGACTTGAAAAAAAAAATCTCTGCCCACAATAGAGATATAAGTAACAATTTGATGTCTCTTGATTTTCCACAGACTGTATAAATGTTGCCAAAATCTTCCCTTTTGACAGTGTGTTTATTTTATTTCATTTTCATGTGACCTTCTCCATTCTTTTGGCACAACATTCTCTTAAGTATATTAATACTGTCAAGTCTTTCTTTATCCTCTTATAGCCCAAAAGACTTTCTGGCTTTGAACATGACCTGCATTGCTATTGCATGTTGATTTTTTCAGTATAGCTCTGCTGGCAGGGAGAAGGCACTGCTACTGTGACTACTTCAGATCCCCAGGATAATGCACCATTCACTGAGTTTAACTACTTCTCTTTAAGATATGTCTTGGCTAATGGGTCTCTACAGTCTTACCTCACATTTTCTTCACTGTGTACAGAAAGGGACAAAGAATGGAGCTCAATATCCTCTTTCCTCACTGCTGAGACAGTATGCCCGGGATTCTGGGGTCTCCTAAGATTATTAACCATCATACAGTCCCAAGGACAGGTTATTGAAGCTCTTGAAATCTTCCTCTTTGTGGGCTGTTCTTTTACTGCTACCATGGAAACAGATGTCTCATTATTTTTTAACAAGCCTTAACTGCCTCAAAAAAAGATCTCTTTTTGTGTGAACTTAGCAAATATTGGGGTTTTCAGTCAAGTTAAATTTTATTCACATCACAGTTCAGGATAAAATTCTTTAAATTTTTGAGCCATCCTGGACCACATAGCTTGCAGAGCATCCTTTATATCCCAATAACTTGTATATCACCTTTGCATGTGAAAAGCCCAAACTACCCCCCCTTTTTCAAAAACCCCAAAGAATCATGGATTCACTGCCTGACATTCTGATAAAAACACACAGTAAATATTTTTGAGTATTGCAAGTAGCAGTGATTCACCACCTTTCCAAATATTTTGTTTTCTTTTTTTTAATTTTTTTGTCTTTTTTGTGCTGCTTCCCCTTCCCAACCCCCCCCTCCGAATTTGGGATAGTGCCCTGGGAGCTGGTGAGCAGTATCTATACATACTGATTAGATGGATGTGTGAGATTTTCTTTTCTTCCCATTTTTTTTTCTTTCTAGAGAAGCAAATGTTTATTTTGGCTCACAGTTTTAAAGGTTCAGTCCATAGTCACTGACTCCATAGCTCTGGGTCTGAGGTGACGCAGAATATCATGGCAGAAGGGCATGGTGAAGGAAAGCAGCTGAGGACATGGACACCAGGAAGAGAGAGAGAAAGCTCCTCCCACCAGGGACAAAATACAAACCCCAGTGACCTACCTTCTCCAGCCACACCCTACCTGCTTACTGTGCAGTTAATCCTCATCTTTGGATTAATCCACTGATCAGGTTACATCTCTCATGATCTAATAATCTCGGTTCGGAGCATTCTTGCATTACCTCACACATGAACTTTTGGGGAACAACTTATATCTAGACCATAACATTTCACCCCTGGCCCCCAAAAGCTCATTCTCACCTTATGGTGCAAAATATATTCAACCTATTTCCAAGAATCTCATAGTCTTAACAATTCCAACATTGCCCAGAAGTCTAGTCCAAGTCCAAAGTCTCCTGAGACTCAAAAGTAAACTCTTAGATGCTTCCCCTTGTAAAGATCAAAGGCAAGTGATTATATATTTTTTTCCAATATATAATGGCACAGGATAAACATTTCCATTCTAAAAGGGAGAAATAGGGGCATAAGTGAGACTGAAGCAAGACCAAAATCCAGCAGGGCAAATAAGTCTTATAGCTCCATATCCAGTACCTGGGGCGCATGGCCTCATGATGTTCTTTCCAATGGGCTTCTGTAGCTCTGTCCCTATCCCCTTGCTGGCTGCAGCCCACGTGGCCTCTTGGCTTGTCTCTGCTTATTTTCTTGCAGGTTTCCTCAGCAGGCATCCCATGGTACTGGTGTTTTTTAATCTTGGGGGTCTCTGCTGCAGTTTCAGCTCCTTCTCACAGCGTCATGCCTCACCCTCTCAGGGGCAGCCCACAGGGACTCCAACCCTGCCACACTGCCTGGCCTCCCAGGCCTTCCTTTGAAATCTCAGTGGAAGCCTCCATGACCCCCTAAACCCAGCATCCTGCATCCCTGCAGAACCAGCAACACATAGTTGATAGTAAACATCTGTCACCATCTCAAGCAGTGCCCAAGCCTCCAGGTACCATGACTGACTTAGCCACACTGAGAAGCTTGCTCCCAACCCATGAACCCTTGGTGGATAGACTCAAACCACATCCAAACCATAGCAACAGTGAATCCTTATTCCCGGTAAAAAAGCAGAATGCCATATATTTTAATTTTGGGAATTTTTGTTGACTGTAACAAACTTAAGGCGTGTCAGCTGGTTGACTCAGGATCAGTGTCATAGTCCATAGTACCAGCTGTCAAATGGAATTGTTCTGTGATTGTGCTATCCAGGACAATATCCCCTAGCCACATGTGGCCGTTGAGCACTTTAAATGTGGCTAATTAAACTGTAAAATGGAAATTTTAATTTTATTTAATATCTAGAGAATTAAAATCAAGTAGCCACCAGTAGTGGAGCACAGCCATGAGGTTGTCACCAGTGAGGAGGGTGTTTCTGTTTTAATTTCCACTAGAGGGCACTATCTGCTTTGGCAGAAGTGAGAGCACTGTGCCTTTCACCAATTTTCATCTGTTAGTGGAAAAGAGAATGAACTGACCTCACAACTGAGGAGAGATGTCTTAAGCTTCTTATAGACTGGTGCTCCAAGTGGCTGCCCATCTGTTCCAACTTTTCAGATATGCCTCTTTCTCAGGCTTCCTACCCCATACTAAGAGCAGAGCATTTAGAAAGATGTCACAGAACTGACACGTACCTGAAGAACAGAAAACCACAAGCTAATGTAATGTTGAACATGTTTAAAAAGTTAAGTGAGGGGAAAAAGTATTCTGAACAAATAAATTTGGCTTCCCCACAAAATAATTTTCATTTAGATTTTCCAGTCTTTAATAAACTAATGTTATCATGAATTTCCAAGAAGATTTGGTATTTAGAATTCCTCAAGCTTGTTTAGCAACAGAACCTTTATTCATGAAGCATTAATTAGCATCTGCCTGAGCCAGTGCTTTCCACAAAGCACAATGGATTTATCAATATCTTTCAGAAATGCTCCTTAAACAGCATTATTTGTCCACATTTTCACTGTTGCATCCATCCCATAAATCTCCACTTGATTCATAAATATTATCCTCAAGTTCTTTTTTCCTGAATTATTTTTCTTATATTTACTGATACATTCAACTCAATCAGCATATTTATTTAAGCACCAAATATGTTCCAGGCACTATCCTAGGTGCTGGGGTGCAGAACACAAAACACACAATTTATACTTTCTTAAATTCTAGAGGAAGCACACAAATTACATATTTTTCAGATGTGATGAGTATTATGGAAAAATAGAGTAGGGAAAGGACACATTCTCACAATTTAAATATAAAGAGTTAGGGAAGATCTCACTGGAAAGGTTTTATTTCAGCAGAGACTGAAGAAGCTAAGGGAGGGCGCCATGCAGCTATTCTGAGGAAGAGCCTTCCAGAGAGGGGGAAAGTTAAGTGCAAAGACCTGAAGTAGGAGCACACCTTGTGTGCTTGAGAAGCCTTAAGACGCTGAGCAGAGCAAATGAATGGGTCCTGAGAGAAGAAGGCAGAGAAATTTCAGGAACAAAATCATGTTGGTTCTTTGAGACATTTTGAGGACTTTTGTTCTGAGGGATATGGAAAGCCATTCAAAGATTTTTAAATAGAAGAAGGATCATTGTAGGATAATTTCTGCTGTTGTGTTGCAAACCATATAGGGTCTGACGCCAAGAACAGAAGCAGGAAACCCAGCTAGGAAGTACTTGGAATTATCAGTGTGTGAGACTGAGGATGCTCAGAACAGGTGGTAGGTACCAAAGGATGTAAAGAGAAGCAACCTTGGATCTGGTTCAGAGTTCAGAGCTGAGAGATCTGCAGACCAATTGCCTATCATATCTTCCCCTTCACTGCTCTAGCTTTCCTTCTGTTTCACTTGTGTTAAAGAAATTATGGATCTATTTCTCTAATCATGTGGAGAACAAAACAGAGTTTATTGATTATCTTCTAACTCAAACCCATCTTCAGAACAAATAAAATCCACAATTGTATCTCTTCCCTTCTCCTCTCCAACCTAAAGTCAGGTTTTCTAGAATTAGAAACTGAGGCAGCAGACCTTCAGTTTGTACATTAGCTTTCCATCACTGTAACAAAGTACCTCAGATAATTAACTTAAAGGAGAAGAGATTTATTGAGGCACATAGATTCAAAGCTTTCATTCCGTGGTCAGTTGGCTTTGCAATTTTGGTACCTGTGAGGAGGCAGAACATCATGGCAGGGAGCATGCGTGTAGTGGAGCAAAGCTACTCACAGAGTCATGAAGCAAAAAGAGCATCAAAGGAAGGAGCTGAGGTCCCAGTTTTTGCCCCGCAGGTATGCCACCAATGACCTAACTTCCCTCCACTAGGCCCCACCTCCTGAAGGTACCCCAGTAGAGCCACAGGCTGGCAACCAGCCTTCAACACATGAGCCTTTGGGGGACACTAAAGATCCAAACCATAACATTGGTTACGTGATTCCTGGAGGGAACATTGTCAGGAGAAGGATAGGACAGGGGGATAAGCTAAGCCAGCATACCTCAGTCAGATCCCATAATAGCTGCAGCCTGGTCCCATAAGGAACTTCAGAGCAAGAAATTACCACAAGTGCTTTCCACCTTGAGGCAAAGGGACTGCCTTTTGGACTCATTTTGTACTGATGCATAACCTCCCTCAACAACATCCACTACAATCGAAGACCTAAGTATTAGACCCCATTTTTGTTGGAATGCCTTGTTTAGATCCAGATTGTTCCTTTCTTATTCAACAATTGTATTATATAATCATTTCCTTTCCTCCAGAGTATTTACCTATGGTGTTTCATCCCCTTCCTTTCATCAGCAGCTACGAAAGTTGGCTCTGGTCACTCACAGCTACATCCTTCTCCAGAAAAATGCTTTCAGCTAAATGCCAATACCTTGCCCAGAAATGCCTAAAAGGTCAGCCTTCTCCCAAAGGGCAGCCCTCAGCCATACTCACACAGTATACAAAAGCCCAGCCCCCTTGCTTCTAGGCGGGGAAACTACAGAGGGTCGTGCACACTGCAGAACGCTCCTACGATCAGGCTTAGACTAGATTTTAACTAAGTCTACCTCTCATTTTGGCTTTTTCCCCAGCCCTATCTTTCTTACAGGTTTATCTTAAGAGCACCTTTTCAATAAATCAGACACAGAAGGATCTACATCTCTGGCTCTGCTAAGAGACTCTCACCTAAGGCATGGCCTCCTTTTACCTGATTAGGTGGATTCAGGATACCACTGGTTGCACCAACCCACATTCTAGTAGTGAACCTTGACTCATTTGTATCCCACTCCATTAGTAATCACAGTCCATGTTCTTTCTTAACATGTTTCTACTCCTATCATTCTCCAGCTTCAGTATACATAACCATCACCCGGGGTACTCAATAAAAAGTAGGTTTCTGGGCTTTATGCATCAAAATTTCTGATTGCTCTAAAAGTCTGTATTGTTTTTCATACGCACCTGTAGGTTATTCTAAAGCAGGACAACACTTAGGGAGTTTCATTTCTCCTTTCCAATCCCATAGCCATTATTGAAAATGAAACCCTTATCATTTCTTGCCTGGATGATATCCAAGTCTCTCCCTTAGCCCTCCTGTTTCATGCCTTTCCTATCTGTTTCTAGTCCCTGCTCACAGGTTGATGGGAGACATCTGCTCTGTAACCTAAAATACTTTTCCCCTCTGCATTAGACAAAGTCTACACTCTAGACCACAGCATTTGAGTTCCTCTACAATATATCCCTGCCTTCTTCCTTCTGAAGAAATTTCTACACATGCTACCTTAGTGGGGCTTCGGGGTGGGGGGTCATTTTCCCCAAATTCTCATCCTTCTAGAGTGGACTCCTCTAAGGTGAGAGCCTCTCTCCTCCATCATCTCCCTCCCATGGTACTAACCCATGACACTGAGCCCACTATGCTGTGTTGCGATGGCTTCCTGGTCAGTCAAGCCTTCCCACAAGAATGGCACTTTGGGTCAGGGGATCTTAGCAAGAGAATTGTTTCCTCTCACTACAGGCTGCCTGTTGGATTTCCTTAGGTATATGGAGCTTAAAAAAAAAAAATCACCAGTAGCCTGACCCAGGTTAGACGATGCCATTCGTTCCAGGAAATGACAAAAAGTAGAGGATGATGACCTGTTGGCATTACTCTACCCCTGGGGTCCAGCTCCAGATGCCAGCACTGATTCTCACCTAGAGCTCACTCTGGGATGTCATGAGTCTTGCTTGGATGTGCTGGCCCCTGGGCATGAAGCTTCTAAAGCCTCCAATCCCACCCAAAGACCCATACCCAGAACCAAGTTACCAATCTCAGTGGTTTTTCCTGCTGCAGCCTTCGAAGAAAGGAGCACAAAGAATAGAAACTAAGCTCGTAGTTTTGAATGTAGTCAGGACCAGGTTTGAGGACAAACATACCTTATTTGATTCCCGCCTCAGGAACTTACTAGCTTGCCTCACCGGGGACAAATTACTTAACCTTCCATGGGCTCTGTTTCCACATCTGCAAAATAAATATAAATATTTTTAAAAGAACTTTACATTTTATCATAAGAAATGATTGAAATGGGGTCAACACAGCACAAGATACATAGAAAGTACTTAGATATGGAGAAGTGAAGGATTTTTGGTTTCCTTTCCCAGTCCTGCCTGAGTAAGTGGGCACCCAGGTAAGTCATCTCTCTGGGATTCTTTGCCTGTATCCTAACCCCCTACCTAGGGCTGCTGGCCCAAGGTGCTGCTTCCACAGCCCCTCCCTTTGGAGCTGGCCTCCCTCCATCTTTCTTAAGCAGGTCCATTCAACTTGGTATCTTCACTTGACAAATGAGAAGTACCAGAATTAAGATTCCTTGAGAGCTTATTTCATGCTAGGACCTTTGTGTTTATTATTGCATTAAATTCTCACAATACCCTGTAAATTTGGTATACTCATGTCTACCTTTTCATATCAGAAAATTGAAATTGAGTTTCCATTTACATTGAAACAATGTACAAAATTCACAGCTCAGTGCAGTTTTGCTTACTCACACTTTTATGTGCTATCCAAAATGTTTCTCATAAGTTTAAATAGTTGTAAAGTGTTAGCTTCCAGTATATTATAAATACTGACATTTTAAGCTATTACATTGCTCTTTTAAATACAGGCTTTGGAATATAAGTGCCGTAGCAATTTGATAATGACATCATCCTTTAAAACAATAAAATAGAAGGATCATCTTTAACTGTCAAAAATTTTACATTTTTCTTTTTCTCTTGAATTTCCTCATAATGCATTACATTTTATGCCTGAGAATATTTTATTCATCCTATTTTATTCTTCTCTGAAAAAAAGAACATATTTTTATTTCTTTTATCCAAAATACTCTAAGAATAAATTTTTCTTCTGAATTACCTTTATAAATGTCACTAATAATAGAAGTAATTAAGACATCATGAATTTGTTAAATATTTATTAAACATAAAAAATTAATTGTTGTTGTTAGTCAATCTCTGAACAAGATGAACAGGATTTTTTTTTATCAATTCCAGATTCCTTGGATAATACTTACATATTTCTAAAATTAGAAAATACTAAGCAATAATTTTATCACTATTTTTGTAGTTGTTTTAATGAATATAAGAACTAAGAAAGATCATTCATATAAAAAATGAGCATGAGGATGGAACACATTTTGTGCTGGCAATATCAAAATTCTTTAAACTCTTTCTGAGTTAATGACAAAAACTACCTAGTGATCTAATTTCAAATTTAATTTTTAATAATCTGTGAGATGACACCTTGATTAGGTCACCACAATCACTACTGCCCCACAAAAGTTTCCCTATTTGCCTAAAAAGTGTGGACCCATCAAAGAAGAAACAATTACCTCTGATCTTTTCCTGTGTTTCATTAACTAAACTCAGGCTGTCTGTCAACACATCTGGACAGACTTTTGTCATATACTGTTGTCCTCTATTTTGGCTCCATAGAGTCATTTACAAACCATACCAAAAGGACTTCTGTGGTGGCTCACACTTGTAATCCTAGCACTTTGGGAGGCTGAGACAGGAGAATCACGAGTTCAAAGCCAGCCTCAGCAACAGCGAGGCACTACATAAAACACAAAATAGGGCTCAGTGGTCAAGTACCCCGAGTTCAATCCCCCGGTACCAAAAAAAAGGACTTCTGCTTACCAACAGGGCTTTGTCCTAGCCCAACATATGTTCTCCAAAGCCATTGAGTTCCCCTAAACATCATCAACTATACCCCTCAAATTTCTCTATTTCTCCTCCTGCATCTCACCTACAGAAATGAGGTATGTAAGTTTCTGAATAATTTTGGGCTGATGGACAACCACACACCAGTTTATTTTCTCCTGTGCTGTTACTGTTTCCCTTTTGCATATCAATAAATGAATATGTTTTTTCTCCTCTTCAATGCCTTTGTCAGTTTATTCTAGCAAATCTTCAGACAGTGAAGGGAACTTTCCATTATCCCCTCTATGGATTCAATAAATCACTTTTCTGCTTGATTCAGTTTTGCAGTTTTTCAAATTCTTTTCAATTGACTCTAGATATATCTCTAAAGATATTTAAGGGTCTTTTACTCAAGTATGTAAGTTGTCTAAATGAGAGTAAGCACAAAATAAAAGTAGTTATATAACTATAAACAAGATTCTGGCATATGTAAAGGATCTTAAAAAGATGAAGTCAGTAATTTTCAAAATTTGCATGGAGAAGATTTAGAGGAAAAAGTAAAATAAGCATCAATTTTTAGACAATCACAAATGAGCATCAGTTATCCATCAATTTTTGTCCTTTTGATCATCTTTTCTGTGATTCTCTGAGAACACTCTTCAGTTAAGTGATTTTTGAAGTGATAGTTTAACACTTGGTAAGAGCTTTAATAGAAAGCATCAAACAGACCAGCTATGAAAATCAATATCCTTCCAATGACCTTTGGACATTTAGCCATGCCCCAAGTAAGCTGTATCATCTGTATAGTTAGTTACATTTTCTTTAAAGTTCTTAAAAGTCTCATGGAAATTGGTTTCATTCACCAAATAACAAGCTTGTTACAAGGCTAAAAGTCCAAATGCTAAAACTGAAAAATAAAAAAAATAAAATTTACTGACATTAGCAAACCTTTTCAGGGGAGAGGGAAAAAATAGACCAAAGTTAGAAGGAGCTGTCTTTCTCAAATTGTGATAAAAATCACAAATTGTGATAAATACTATAAAGGAAAAGACCATAGGTCAGCAGAAAAGCATAATAGTGGAATGCTAATTTAGACTGGGAAATAAGAGAAGGTCTAAATAACTAGCACTTAGTTTAAGAACCAAAAAGTAAACAGGCTTCAGAAAGTGTAGAAAGAGAACCATCTAACCTCAAATAGGGAAAGAAAAACAATTCTCAGGTAAAGTGAGAGAGACACCAAGGAGAATTCATTCTCAGAAAGCAAATAATACAGAAAGTAAGCAGGAACTGTCAAAGAACCTAGTTGAAAAATAACATAACATGAAATACAGAAATAAATTTCCTGTGAATACTGTGCATATTTACAACTTAGTAAACATGAAATCCATGAAAAAGAACTAAAAATTCAAATGGAAACAAAGCAGAATAGAAAGAAAAAGACAGATTTTAAAGTTAAGGAAATAGAAAGATCAAAATTATGTTATATGCAAATTAGAAATTGTCTGGGGAGCAGAGACAGCTAAAATTCAAATGAAGGCAGATGAAAAATAATATAATAAATTAATTGATAAGAAGCAGAGAAGTCAGAAAAAGAAAATCTCACATAAGGGTATTTGATGACTCAGAATAGTGACCCAACAAATGGAAACAAAAAATACTATTTTAAGATAGAATATAGGGAAAATTCCATCAAAAACACAATCTGAAAATTAAAATATGTAGACCAAAAACAAATACCACATAATCCCCCAAATTTTATATATATGTGTGTGTGTGTGTATCTCAATGATAATTATTGTACTTCAAGGATAAAAATTACAAATCTTCAGACCTGCAAGTGAAAAATAAAAATGAAATTACTGTACAAGAAGAGTTGGATGTGACCCTAGGTTCTCACAGTAACATTAAATGTCAGAAAAAAGTATAGAAATGTCTATGAATTATAAAAGGGAAAGAAGAGTGAGTCACAAATATTAAACCCTTCAAACCTGTCATTCCACTGAAAAGATTATCAGATATTTTCAAACACAAAATCTCAGGATATGTAGCATCCAAGAGTCTCTCAATTTAAAAAAAAAAATACATCCAATTGTTAAAATTAGCTAACCAAAAGGTGGTTCAAATTTTCAAAAAATTCAAAAGGGAAAATGATAATTGAAGATCATTATATAAAGAATGAACTCAGAGGAAATCACTAGGAATAATGAATTCAGAATACAAAAAAAAATTTCTGTAGTTTTTTGTACAGGCATGATAGATTTGGACTTTCTCTCTAGCCCCGAACAATTCTAAAACTGGCTAAATGTATAGAAAATAAATGTTTTTGAACATTGGACAAATTTCTTGAAGGGTTGTGATTCCTAGGGTGAAAAAAAAAGAGAGAAGTAAATGAAGTGAATTTTATAATAGTCCCAGCGTTCAGTCTGTAGACAATTTATAGCCCATGGGTACAGGCATGGAGAACCTGAACAAAACTGAAGAATTTTTCCTAAGTTTAAAAGACAGAAATGAGAATTCAGGGTAACCCAGGCAACTAGAATTCACAGGGTACAATACTGTAGAGATGGAAGATGTTCAGGAAAGGAGATTCAGATAATGAGTAGGGATCCCTTTGAGTCTTTGAATACCAACATGTCAATGCATAGCATAAATTTCAACAAGACTTCACAAAGGACAACATGAGGAGAAAGAAAAATTACCAGGCAATGGTAGTCAAATAATGGCCCTATTGTTTATACAGTCAGGATTATTCAAGTTCCTTCCAGCCAGAACAGAAAGATATTGTTAGACGCACATGACATTTACTAGAGACTCTAGAGGAGTCATGTCTGGGGCTAAGCTGAAACTTCAAGAACATGTACTAGAAATTCTTCCTCAAAAAGCTTTAAAACAAGACTAGAAAAGATTAATGGTGAAACAAAATTGCCACCCTTTAAAGACATACAACACAGAAATGAAATGTTTAAGATGTCTACCATTCAATCAAAAATTGCTATGTATGCAGAGATAAAAGAAAATGTGATGAAGGGAAAATTAATTTCATAGACATGGATGCAGAAATAATAGTGTTGATGGAATTGGTAATAAGAATGTTAAAAATCACTTTTATAGCCAGGCACGGTAGCACACACCTGTAATCCCAGCAGCTTAGGAGGCTGAGGCAGGGGAATTGTGAGTTCAAACCAGCCTCAGCAAAAAGTGAGGTGCTAAGCAACTCAGTGAGACCCTGTCTCTAAATAAAACACAAAATAGGGCTGGGGATGTGGCTCAGTGGTTGAGTGCCCCTGAGTTCAATTCCTGGTACCAAAAAATAAAATAAAATAAAATAAAATAAAATGGCAACAGATTACACATTTTAAAAAGTAAAAGTCGGTGAACTTGGAGACAAAGCAATAAAAAATACCCAAGTGAGGCATATAGAGAAAAAATAAAAATAATTATAAAGCCTCGGTCATTTGTGAAATTATATGAAGCAGTTTCACATAATGTATTTAAGATCTCAGAAAGAGAAAGAAAAGAGAAAAATATTTGAAGGACTGATAAAACAGGGTTAAAATGCACAAAGAAAAAAAGCACAATATTGAGAAGAAAAAATCCAAAACCATAGTTGAAGATTTCAACACACTTTTCTCAGCAATTGAAACTACAAAACCAGAAATCAGTAAGACTATATAGAATCTGAACTATTAGATATTCTTAGAAAACTCCACATATCAAACAAAATAGGGTTGGATGTATAGCTCAGTGATAGAGTATTGGCCTGCTTTGCATGAAGGCTTGAGTTCAATTCCCAGCACTACAAGAAGGAAAAAAAGATTTTAAGTACACAGGGAGAATTTGCAAATAGAGAATATCTGTTAAGCATTAACCAAGACTCAATAAATTTAAAAACATCATAAGGAAATTAAATTAGAAGTCACTAATAAAAAATCTGAAAACAAAATAGTTGGAGATTAAATTTCCTAAGAACCTGGAGGAGGTCTGGTAGGAGATCTGGTATGAGCAGAAGTACAACCAGGAGACACTGCTGTTTCCATCTTTAAGGAAGGAGAAGGTGAAATGGAGACCATCATCAAAAACATCAACTACTTCAAGGAGTTGGGGCAAGGTTCAGCTTAACTGCTATGAATGTTTTCACTTCAAAGCCTGAAAATGTTTGCAGATAACCTATATTCTGGATAAAAGATGATTGCATCTATAAAGTTTTTGGAGAAGCACATTTGTTGATGGATCCCTGAGAAGAACCAAGTGACACCACAATAGAATCAGAATTAGAACTTGAAACTGGCGGATTGGAGTACCAGCACCAGCTGTCATCAAAGCATGATAGATGTTGCCACGTGTGAATGAAGAAGATGCTGCATGCATGTGGTATTTCTCTGCCTCACCTGGAGCCAGTTCATGCCTGCCTCATTGAAGTCCTAATGGGAGAGAGAATTTGAAGATGGTGGTGAGTTGAATCTGAAACATCTAGAGCATTTCTTTTTTTTTTGTACTGGAGATTGAACTCAGGGGTACTCGACCACTGAGCCACATCCCCAGCCCTATTTTGTGTTTTATGTAGAGACAGGGTCTCATTGAGTTGCTTAGTTGCTTAGCATCTCGCCATTGCTGAGGCTGGCTTTGAACTCACAATTCTCCTGTCTCAGCCTCCCTAAGTGCTGGGATTACAGGCTTGAGCCACCGCACCCAGCTAATCTAGAGCATTTCTTGCCTGGCAATTAGGAAGGATGACAAGTGAAGAATCTGCTATAAATTAAAAAAAAAAATTATGGCCCATTTTGAAGTAGCATGAGAAATGACTCTCCAGCTCCTCACATTTTGGAGAGGTATAAGTCTAGTAGGAAGATAAACTTTGTGCTATTTGTTTTAATAATATCTCATAAAACCTTGGGCTACTCAAAGTATTTCTTGAGAAAGTGCTTGCAAAGCCAGAAAGAATCTGAGATGTCTTCATGGATAACCCATAAATCTCTTGGTACGGGTTGTGCATGGTAACATAGATTTTACTCTACTTGTGGGAATAGTAAGTGTTCCAAGTGACTACACAGAGGGTGTTCCAGATGAAAGTGTATGTTTGGGTCTGCAAAAGAAAACTTGACTTGGTTGTGTGACTGCAGAAGAGTGAGTGGTCTTTTAAGCAGTTGGTAACACTCTGTCAATCTTCCAATCTGTAAAAGTAGATAACCAATCAGCTAATCCGAATATGAAGGTCTCCAAAAAGAGCTTTAAAAGACAAATGTAAAATGAATTCAGTCACTAAAAAGTGCACAAATTGGGTTGGGGCTATAGCTCAGTTAGTAGAGTGCTTGCCTAGCATGCACCAGGCCCTGGGTTCAATCCCCAGTACTACCCCTTCCCCCCCTCCCAAAAAAAATGCACAAATTAAGTTGGCTATATAGTAGAACTGGCAAAAGTGTAGTGGTAGTTGACTCTCAATGAAGTGGTAATCATTTCCTTGTTTTCATAAAAATATTTCCTAAGAACCTATAGTTTAAAGAACAAATCATAGGGAAAATAAGATAAAAATTACAAGGTTTATGTGAAGCACTTCTTATTGAGGAAACTATGGCTTAAAATATTTATGTCAGGAAAGACAAAAAGATAAAATCAATAAGACAGAAAATTAAAAAGCAATAGAGAAAAATAAAAGAAATAAAGTTGTTTCTTTGAAAAATAAATAAATAAAATTAATACAGCTCTAGGTATAATGTTCAAGAGAATAATAGTAGATATAAATTATCAATATCAAAAATAATATAAAGGTCATCACTATAGATTCTGCAGATATTAAAAGAATAGTAAAAGAATATTATTAACTGACTAAAGAAAAAATAAAAATCTGAATAGCACTACAAGTAAGAATATGAATTTTTAATTCATATGTTTTCACTAAAAAATCTCAAGTCCAAAATGACTTTATTGATGGCTTTTATGGTACATTTTATAAAAATATACCAATCTTACACAAATTCTTTCAGAAGATTAAGAAGAAGGTATACCACATCCTAACTTCTTTTCTGAGGCCAACATTACACTGATACCAAAATCAGGTGATGACATAATTTTAAAAGGAGACTACAGGATTCCCGCGGCAAGATGGCGGCTTAGAGGGACGCAGCTACCAGTCTCCCCAAACAAAAGACCAGAAACTGCGGTACAACCTTCTCCCACCCGGCTTTTGGACAGCACGGAAGGAAATTTCACTCGCACGGATAAGCAGAGCCAGCAGCCGTAGACACAGCGCGACTCCAGCGGCTGTGGCCAAAAGCGGCCCGAGGCAGCGTGGCTGCGGGAGGCGGTCCCAGCAGCTCGGCCGGGAGCCATAACTCAGAACACCACTCCTGCAACTGAGGCCCAAAGCGGCCCCGGGCGCGTCTGCAGGAGGTAGTACCAGCGGCTCGGCTGGGAGTCATAACTCAGAACTCCACTCCTGAGCTGAGGCCCAAAGCGACCCGGGCGCGTCTGCGGGAGGTAGTCCCAGCGGCTCCTCCACTCCAGCAGCTGAGACTCAAAATGACCCGGGCGCGTCTGCAGGAGGCAGTACCAGCGGCTCAGCCGGGAGCCAGAACTCAGAACTCCACTCCTGAGCTGAGGCCCAAAGCGGCCCCGGGCGCGTCTGTGGGAGGCAGTCCCAGCGG